>JAQISU010000155.1:1310000-1957500 GCA_029339505.1 Unio delphinus | reverse complement strand
CATACATACATACATACATACATACATACATACATACATACATACATACATACATACATACATACATACATACATACATAGCAGCAGGGGGATCGAACCCCACAACTTTTTCCGACAAAATTGATTGAAGCCTTAAAACGGAAAATAGAGCCTTCCTGCGAATCTCATATTTTAGCCACAAAAAAAATAAGTCTCCATTTGTCAAATGGAGACTTTGCGATTTTTCAATGTTGTCATCGCCCCCTCTGCTGCTACAGGTTAACAAAAATCATAAATGATTTTTCACAAGGTGTTTTACGATTTCAACCGAATATTTGATCAAGTCCGATACGATATCGTGTTCGAACACGAAAATAATTTATGATGAAAGTCCTTAGGACGAAAATCCTTTCAGGAATTCACAAACAGACTTATCGCTAACACCTCGTCGTGTAGATCAATCAAATTATTTGATTGGTCAGTGAGTCGGAAATTAATTCTCGTCAGAGAATTATTATGGCATCGCATATAGACAGGATTAATTGGGTTTTCAATAATTAGGAATCCTGGTGGAGCTGTTGGTGCAAACGAATAAAGAATATATTCTTGCTGAGCTTCATTTGATTGCTCTAGATTAATTTGATAGCTTCCTTTAATTGCATCACATACTAAATTGAGCGCAATCACCGCTGAAATATTTACATTGTGCGGGGCAATATGCCTACCGCCGCCATCTGGGTCATTATTATATTTGAGGATAATTGAATCTTGTATTTGTAGCGCTTTGATAACATTTCTAACAGATTCTTTTAGTTCCTCGGCGTTATATTTGGGAAACTTGAAATTATGTAGATCGGATTCTGTGATATTGTAACCGGTTAGGAATCGTTGTTTATTGTCGCTGTTGTTATTGGTTATTGTTTGAATAATTAGTTAATTGATATATTCCATGTCAGATACAAGCTGATTTAATATTTCAACATGTTTTCGCGATTTTTGTTTGCCATAGTTGTTCTAGTTATGTTTGTTGTAATTGATTAATTTCATTAAAATAACCAGTGATGTCAGTTAGCGTAAATGAAATAGTAACAGTTGACTCATCTGTTCTTTTAATGATAAAATCCCATTGCAACGTGTTTTTGTTGGTAAATATGAATCTATTGGTGATTTTTACTTTTCTTATATCAGATAAATCATCTCGATACACGGGATTGATTTCATGATATGATTGTACGTCTGTGGTTATGTCGGTGGGGGATTTTTCAGGCCATCCTAACACAGTTCTTAACGAGCTGTTATAGATATCCACGACATACTCGGGGAAGTTTATTTCGATCGACGACGAGAGCGTCGGTTCATGAACGCGCACAGTGATTGATTTTATTCTACGCTGAATTTCAGTATCGATTCGCTCAATTTGGTACGACCCAGTTGGTAACGAAATAACGTTCCAGTCTGGGGTGCCATCGGGTTTATTCTTATACGAGAACACCAGTGCGTTATTCGGTTGCTGACCGCCAAATGCAACCGAGCTAATCCGTTGCTGCCAGTTAACGATTTTGTAGCTCCGCGATTGGCAAAAAAAATCAAGTATCTATTTTTCCCATGGAATTATCAAGTAATATTGTTCCACTCCGGTTCTTAATCCATTCGCGAGGATACTATTGTCTATTGTTGTTTTCTTGTCATGTTCTAAAATGTTGCACCAGTCTGATTCATGTCGATGTGGGAGCTCACAATACTCGCTAAATAATCCAATGAATGCCCACCGTGATCCATCTGGCAAACTAAAATCGCTACAGCAACCGGGACCGAGATCAGTACGACCTAACATGTTATTAGCGGTTTCATAATCAGGAAACACTGCTATTCTTTGTCGGGATAAATTGACATATATAATTTTATGTTGCAATTCTGAGCTTGTAAAACAGTCCCCCGTTCGGTGTAAAATTCCTCTGCCATTTTTTTTATTATTTCGATGGTTCAATTTTATCAATATGATCAGTTTGACTGTGGTTTTGTTTTTCTATAGATTTAACCGCATCAGATGCATGTTTCTCACGGAGAGTCGTGAATAAAGAATATGACGATCAATTGGCAAAAAAATCATCTATAAATTTATTTTCTGCCAATCAATTATCAAGTAATATTGCTCCACTCCGGTTCTTAATTCATTCGCAGAATTGAAATTGGTTATTATCATTCCCCTGCTACTTGCTAAAACTTCACACCAGTTTGATTTATGTTGTTGTAGGAACTTATAAAGATCGATAAATGATGCAATGGTTGCCCACTGTGATCCATCTGGCAAATTTAAATAATAACTACTACGGAGATCGAGATCAGTACGACCTAACATGTTATTAGCGGTTTTATAATCAGGAAACACTGCTATTCTTTGTCGGGTTAAATTGACATATATAACTTTATGTTGCAATTCTGAGCTTGTAAAACAGTCTCCCAGTTCGGTGTAAAATTCCTATGTCATTTTTTTATTACTTCGATGGTTCAATTTTATCAGTTTGGCCGTGAGTTTGTTTTTCTATAGATTTAACCACATCAGAATATGACAAGCGATTGGTAAAAAAATCAAGTATCTATTTTTCCAATGGAATTATCAAGTAATATTGTTCAACTCCGGTTCTTAATCCATTCGCGGGGATATTATTGTCTATTGTTGTTTTCTTGTCATGTTCTAAAATGGTATACCAGTCTGATTCATGTCGTTGTGGGAACCCACAATAATCTTTAAATGGTGTAATGGATGCCCACCGTGATCCATCTGGCAAACTAAAATCACTACAGTGACTGGGACCGAGATCAGTGCGACCTAACATGTTAGTAGCGGTTTCATAATCAGGAAACAATCGCTAATTCCAGCAATGTAAACGTTATTTTATATTCGATCGCGGAGAAAACAACACAAGGACGAGTAATCAATGGACCCACAATAACCAAATCTCCGTCACGAGCATCCTCAACAACGTTGTCGTTGCAATTGATTGTATACGCGTTGATCATCAATCGCCCATAACTTTTCTTGATTCCACTGATGTGAATCTTCGAGAAATATTTTTTTATCCGGATAAATTTGAAAATCTCTCAAGTTAATATTCAAAAATGATCAAATCGATTATCGTGATAGCGGCGATGTTATTCGTCGGCGATCTCTCGGCCAAGTAAATCCAGAAATGACTTTCTGGCGATGATTAATCAAATTAAAAAAGATCAGTATGTAGATGCGCACATAAATAAATTCAGTTCGGAGCTTCGTGGAATTGCGCCAGTGTTAACTGAACTGCTTCAATCGAACGTCAGCAACATATGCATCAATGAATCCACACCTGATAGTCACATCATTGATGAAATCACCAAGGTGCGCAATATCAGCGATGAAAGTTATAAATCGTTCATTTCGTTGATTAACCAATATGATATCCAGCTTCATAGTAACTTTTATGCGGAAAATCAGAATAGCGAGCAATCGTGTCCAGATGATACAGACCGCCGATGTAACAAGATAGCATCCGGGGTCCAACTTGATTCAACTGTGTTTGTTGACAACCTCGTAGAATTATGCAGAAATTCTACGTTGCAATGTGAATCGAACGCGTATATAACGTTGGAAAATAGGATCCTACGAATAGAATTATATTGTTTAGGTGATGGAACGATTGGATACACTCATCGGACTACTTCGTTATGTCACAATAACACACATGGTGAATTTTATTATGAAGTTGCGGAATGGTCATGTTGTCCAATCGATGGGAAGTTTCCTACGTGCAATAATGTTTATTTACCGACAATAGATGTTAATTCCGTATATGGAATTTATATAATATTTCGTATGTACCGCGATCTCTACTACGTGGTTGTGCTTGCTGGAATTCAATATTGCGAAATTAAAGAACCGACGCAACCAGATAAACAATTTCTACGCGAGCGGGCGCGTTGTAGAGATAATCGCATTTATAACGTCGTTAATGGTTGTTACAACGATAATATCACGCTGGACTTTGGTCGCTTCCCGGATCACGACAAATACCATACCACTGCATTATTCGACGTTCAATCCGATGGATTAGCTGGTATCGCGTTGGCTTTAATTTCTGATGAAATCAATATTCATGATGATGAACCCGGAATTAATAGAATTTCCAAAGATTTATCCGTCGTCGAAGTGGAGTCGATAAAACGTCGAAATGTTTCTTATATCGAGCAGAATCAGAGTGGGGTCCAGATGTCCATAGATATATATATTCGTGAATATATATCCATATACTCAGCACTGTGTTGTTAATTCATCATCGTTGGATATTAAACCGATTTCTTCCAAAATTTACCACGTTGAAATTGCAGATCAAACTTGTAATATCGAAATACACTGTCGTGATCAACTTTCCGGGGGGAGGGAGGGCATTTACATAGATCCGAAACAAAATATGTCAATTGGAGTATATAATTGCGTTACTTACAACGGATATAATTGCACGAAAATTGTTAAATTTACCTTAGATTTACTAAAGAAACTCACGCCGGCGAGAAATTCACCAGTGAAAAACTATGATGTAGTTGATAACACTGATACCGAGATCAGCCAGAAAGTTAGGACAACCGTGAATATCGGTAGTGTTAAATTTATCTCGTATAAAACAACCAGACCGATGGACGCAAACTCATCATCGCGACAATCACAAGCGTCAACGGCGATAGCACGCTCGCTGACATTGATTGTCAACGCATTTATACTTTTCACGGTCAACAGAATTTTATCGACTTGAACCACCCTAGCTATTATTTTTTCTCCAGTATAAATTTGAAAATCTAGACCTGTCATCATGAGAATGTTAAGACTGATTATAGTGATCGCGATAGTGTTATCCAACAAGCTAAATCCAATACACAATTTCTAGCGGTAGTTGATCAGAAGTATCGGTGAATTTATCACGAAACTTCACGAAGTCGCCCCAGTGTTAATCAAACTAGTTCAATCGAACAGCACTAGCAGATGCATCAATCACGATAATTATCCTGTTTTTTTATTCATTGGGAGAGAATAGCTTTTCATACAAAATTTTTGTCTAACTCGACATATAGATCCAACAATAGAATATTTTTTATTTGTTGCGGTCCGCGAATAAAATCCAACGAGTATCACTCATGGAGAATTCGACAGTTATTTTTAATGTTTTTGGTGAACATGAAAAAAAAACAATGAAACCCCCGCGTATTTATCATCTGTAAATAATTTACATCGCGGAGTTGCGATGAAAACATTTCATCGCGGACTGAGATCCAGCAAATCAATTCTTCGCAGCATTGCAACTCAAAAAATAAAATTCCACGAATAGAATTTCCGTTACTGATTATGATTCATGGAACCGACACGACCAAATCTAAAAAAACAACAAAGTGCAGACATTATAAATTTGAATTACTTTTTAATGTAACAAAATGACCCCAACATTGATAATTATACTATCATTGTTCAGCGTTGCACACTCTGGTTTATATTTACCGGGAATCCCATATAGTTATGCAGTCGAGGCCCAACAACGACAACAATTACGAGAGAGACAACAATAAAGGGGATCAACTACAAGAGCGACTGAAACAACTACAGGAAAAAGTACAACAACTACAGCAACAGCAATGGCAACTACAAACACGTTGCCAACAGCTAATTCAGCAACAACGTCAACTACAAGAGCAACTGCAACAACAGCAACAGCAACAAGAACGCCAACAAGAGCGACTGAAACAGCTAATTCAGCAACAACGTCAACTACAAGAACAACTACAAGACGCCTCCAATAATACACAACATAAATCATAATAAAATTATTCACCACTGATTATACTCCGACTGCGATTGCTAACAATCTTTTTTTACTGTGAGGTAGATCACAACAAACTAATCTTTTTTCATTAACGACTGTGATTGCAAATAAAATAAAATAATCTCATTGTTGATCGTGATTCAAAAAAATAATTTATGTTGCTGATCGTGATTAAAAAAAATACTTCATTTGATTGTGCAACAAATATTATTCTCGCGCGATGATTGTGATTGTGCAACAAATAAAATTATTTACTGTCGCTGATCATGATTGTGCAATAAATATTATTCGCGCGTGCCGATCATGATTGCTGCACAAACAATAATCTTTTTTAACGATTATGATTGCAAACAACAAATATTATTTGTCGATTCCCCGCCGCGCATTTTTTTTGCATGTTTCTACGTGACGCGATGTGTCAATTCCAGGAAAACAATAAAATTATTTGCCACTGATTGGGATTCAAAATAAATATTATTTACTGTCGCCGATTGTGGCTCGAACGAGTAAATATTATTCGCGCGTGATGGTTATGATTGTTCATCAAACAATAAAATTTTTTACTGGTTATGATTGTTCATCAAACAATAAAATTATTTACTGGTTATGATTGTTTATCAAACAATAAAATTATTTACTGGTTATGATTGTTCATCAAACAGCAAAATTATTTACTGTTGCTGATTGTTCATCAAAAAATAAAATTATTTACTGGTTATGATTGTTCATCAAACAATAAAATTATTTACTGGTTATGATTGTTCATCAAACAATAAAATTATTTACTGTTGCTGATTGTTCATCAAAAAATAAAATTATTTACTGTTGCTGATTGTTCATCAAACAATAATCTTATTTACTGTCGCTGATTGTGCATCAAAAAAAAAATTATTTACTGTTGCTAATTGTTCATCAAACAATAATCTTATTTACTGTCGCTGATTGTGCATCAAACCATAAAATTATTTACTGTTGCTGATTGTGCATCAAACAATAAAATTATTTACTGTTGCTGATTGTTCATCAAACAATAATCTTATTTACTGATTATGATTGTTCATCAAAAAATAAAATTATTTACTGTCGCTGATTGTGCATCAAACAATAAAATTATTTACTGTCGCTGATTGTGCATCAAACAATAAAATTATTTACTGTCGCTGATTGTTCATCAAAAATTAAGTTATTTACTGGTTATGATTGTTCATCAAAAAATAAAATTATTTACTGTTGCTTATTGTTCATCAAACAATAAAATTATTTACTGGTTATGATTGTTCATCAAAAAATAAAATTATTTACTGTTCGTGATTATGATTGTGATTCGAGTAAATAAAATTATTTACTGTTGCTGATTGTGCATCAAAAAATAAAATTATTTACTTGTTATGATTGTGCATAAAAAAATAAAATTATTTACTGTTGCTGATTATGATTGTGATTCGAGTAAATAAAATTATTTACTGTTGCTGAATGTACAAATACATACATACAAATATATATATACATACATGCATACATACATGCATACATAAGTACGTACGTACGTACGTACGTACGTACGTACATACATACATACATACATACATACATACATACATACATACATACATAAATACATACATACATACATACATAAATACATACATACATACATACATACATACATACATACATACATACATACATACATACATACATACATACATACATACATACATACATACATACATACATACATACATATACATACATACTTACATACACATACATACATACATACACATACATACATACATACATACATACATACATACATACATACATACATACATACATACATACATACGTACGTACGTACGTACGTACGTACGTTCGTACGTACGTATATGACACACCATACCCTTGAGAAATTTCTGAAAAGGCTCCCACTGCATAAAAAAAAGCGTTTTCTAGTTTATTTTAGCTATTAATTGATTACATATTGATAAGTCGATGCTATGTGCGCATGGTTTCATCTTGTTAGCTTTTACATGACCAACGTTCCCTCTAAGCGAATGGTAGATGTGCGGGCAGTGCAGCAAGCATCACGGAGACGAGCAAAATTTAAGGTTGCATTGAGCAAAAATTGACAATTGAGCTGCGCGGGGATGCCTGAGCTCGCGCGCAGCTTAGAGGAAACGTTGATCATGACCCTCACAATGCAAAACATGAAGGCGTTGGAGTATTTGTTTGAATAGTGGAGCAGAATCCGCTGCAATGATTGGCGGAAATGTACACAGATGTGTCAGAATTTGAGTCGATTACGATCAAGACAACAAAGTAAGTATATCAATAACTCTTAAATATGTGGATGAATGATGATATTTATTACCATGTATGTGATAATCATGAAAATTTCACCTCTTATTCTCCTGTCAGTAGAGTTAAAAACACACTACACAGTGCTGTTCCTGAGGCAGTAAGACTCTGACGTGCCAAACATAATTATCAGCGTCGGGTCTATAAGTAGGACTAACAGAATAGGAAGCAGCCCGAGCAGAAAAGATGAGAAAACGAAACTAGATAATTAAGGAAGTTTACATTTGGGAGGTGGATTTATTCAGATTTTGTAAGTCGAAGTCTTATTTATATGCTATAAAACTACACATTAGTATAACCTATATTCATACTTAGTAGAAATAATATCTTGTCAATGTAATTTATAAGTATCAGTCTAACTATTAAGACAGAAAATAGCAGGCTGGGCTGGGGGAGAATAATTTGCTGGTCAAGGTTTCAGTTCAGTGGCGGGGGGAGGGGGGGGGGGCGCCGGAAGAGAGGATTGGAGGATTCAGTGAATAGTTTTACAAAGTGTGCTTCAGAAGAAACAACTAAGTAAACAATTAAGTCCGTGACAGGATGTCTGGATGATTGAGATTAACTCTGGTTCAGATTGAATCTGGGTCACGCGTACTTATCCAATCACCTCGGGCGCCAAATGGAATCACACCACAATTAATACTTCCAGTTCAGTACCAGTCTATTTTTAGAATATTTTTTCCTCTCTCATTTTGGTGGTGATAGAAGAGTTATATTGATGCATATTTGGTAGGGATTTAAAGGTAATTGTTTATTCTTGAGAATATGAGCAGAGAGAGTGGTTGTCAGTGTGTAATTTGGCGACAGTGCACATGGAGTAATAAGGCGTTGGTGATGATCCGGAAGTGAAATATGTGTTCTGTTTACATGCTGCTCTGTTTACAGTGCAGCAGCTCAAAAAAATCCCGATCAACCCTTGACAAGAATTTCACCGTGAAGTCATCTTTGGAGGTATTTTAGATTAACATATGATTTGTATTGATTGTCACACTGTGGAAAGGTCAGTACTGAGAAATATATGTAGAGAACATATAGTAAAATTAATTGTGGTCTATGTCCAAATAATCTCCTACTCTTATCTCAGCTACACCTGGGGGTGAAAGGCTAAAAATATGAACCTTGCACCGGGCGCCTAACACCTTATAGTGCCATAATAGTAGAAGGCATTGACTCGAAGAAGCATTCTGGTGATTTCATTGGTTGGAATGGCATTTTTTATCAAGGCCTAACGTTGTGGAGAAAAAAATTACCAACAAAGATATGGTGTTTAAGTATACATGTTTCTAATATGGTACATTTATTTCCGCATTGAGAATATATTTGTGCGTGTTACATTCATTTTTTTTTCGCAATGCAAGATGAAATAACATAAAATGTTTGCTGCACGGATGTATTAATAAAACATTCACAACGACACAAAATCGATAAATGATAAGGTATCAATGGACAGTTTGTTTTGTGTGGTGACTTTGCATGTACAATTTCCATAGTGACTCTGCATTATGTTGATAATAAAATACCAATAGTGGACGTGAGTCAAATAGAATATCTCAGAAACGGCTTGGATGACAATTCTTTTCAAGTGTATCAGCCTGTTTAATACACACTGTTTTGCAGAACTGTCATCTAGGAAAAGGGCTTGTGTTTGCACTGTGAGCATCTCATGGTGTCAAAATTGACCGTAGGACATGAAAATTGTAGGTTAACCCATGGCAGGGCCCCTAGGCTTCGAGCTTTATTTGGCCCCTTCACATCCACCCGCGAATGGCAGGGCCCCTAGGCTTCGAACTTATTTGGGCTCCTCGACATCCACCCGCAAATTTCGCGCTCTTTTAATTAATACAAACTTACCAAAAATGATTTAAAAAGGTGGAATTTAGCAGCAGTCTGATTGTTGTGGCATGGAATAGGAATATTTTTTTGTGGAATTTTCGATTACGCAGCATTACCATGGCGTGGCTAAAGGTTGCACGGGCCTCTGCTCTTGGTGGGCCCTGAGGCTTCAGCCTAGTCAGCCTTATGGATAATAAGGACCTGTCTGCAATGAACTGCTATTGATTTGCTAGTCAATTGGATAAGAGTCTTATGCTTTGTTTTAATAAAGGTATCCCAAATATATTAACCGTTTTGACCTCATTTGAGTTTTGTAATGATTTTTTTAAATACTAGGTCGCTGATTGTGGCATTAAATTGTACATAAAACTGCCCCCTTACCTATGTAGAAGACATGTAAATACATCAGCCAAGTCGGCTGTTCATTTCTTGCAGCCCAAGTTACGAAATGGATCTCCAATGCTAGTCTAACTGTAACATTCACCAGACAAGCCAAACCATGTTCAAATCTAACTCACTCAAAGTAAGTCACATTACAGATAAATCTTGTGTATGACTTTTAAAAAGCTAGGAATATGTTATAATTAGACTTACGCCTTCTAACTTAAAACTTAGGTAGGTGTCACAATGTTTGACGTTATTTAAATACATGCGCGGGTAGAAACTCCGACGAACTCAAAATGAAAACTACTGTATGATCTAGTCTGGTTCCTGCTTAGTATGCTCCCGTAGCGGAGCGCAACGCATGGGAGCATACTAAGCAGGGAACCAGACATCAGTATGAGCGAGAAAAGCCGAATACGAAAGGTGCCCATTGTCTGCATAAACCTTTCTTTTGCTACCTGCGGCTACACTCCGAATGGGCTCGGATCACAAATATTACTTATGATTCAATACCCACGTATTCCCTGTCATTTGTAGAACATTGTTTTCTTTTCTTCTTCTAATTTTGATTAGAGCGAGAAATTCTTTGTATTCATTTAAAGGTAATTCGCATTTTCTCTAGAATAAGAGCATTATGATGTTGTATGTATGTATTTTGGTTACAGTGGACAATGTGTAATGACGCATTGATTCTGATTGAGAAGCAAAATCTGTGACCCATTCCACGTGTCATTGTTTACAATCCAGCCTATTAAAGAAATATAAATATAATAAAGAACAACCTGTCAAGAACTGCATTGTGAATTCATCTTCGATGCTATTTTGGATTAACATATGATTTAATATGCTTTTGGGGAAACAACTGTGGAGACCAGATATATAAGTGTTCACCTAGCCCTACAATGTAATACATCGACTCTGATATTTAAGTGTTGTGGTCAAGGTCTTACTTTCTAAATAACCGGGCTGTGTAACGTGTTGTTATGTCGAATTTTCAAGAATATCTCACACTTTTGGCAGCCACATCGACACTCTTCTACAAATTACGGTTTTAGTAAAATTTTACTTACTTCGATTTCTTTTCTTCAACAAATTCAAATTCTCACACAAGACGATGAACTTCTTTTTATGATCCGTTGGCTTACATTTCAGATGCCTAAAATGCGACGGAAACCGGAACTGCCGAAATAGATAGGCTTTAGATATTTTTGTGTATATTGTGTGATTGTTTTTTTTCCAGATGGTATCATCCTTTTAACCAATTGATGTTAATATAAAAATATCAGGGTCGATGTCTTTTATTGTAGGATTAAGTTTTCCTCGAGTTGGTGGTATATGCTTTTTAAGTTATTATTGGTAATAATAATAATAATAATAATAATAATAATAATAATAATAATAATAATAATAATAATTAGGAGGAAGAGGACATTGTATAGCGCCTAATCTTTAGAAGCTCTAAGCGCGTTACAACATAGTTATGAACAAAAACACACAAAAAAACAGTATGAAATTAGAAAACATAAAAAGGTGTCGAAAATATTTAAGGTAAGAAATATTATTAGGTCTTTAAGTTGGTTCTTGCAGTCGAAAAATGTGAATTTTAAGAGCACTCTTGAAAGTGATTACTGTGTCATTTTGTCTAATGTCCATGGTATGCAAAAGAACGTTGTCCATATGACTTCGTTTTCATAGTGGGAATAATGAGTATACGATTGTCAGAAGAGGAGCTTAATTATCTTGCGGGTGTGTTCACATGGGTGAGGCCATATAGGTATGTTTTAATGGAGTCAGTCAGTGAAATGTAGCACAAAGAACACATTTTGTGTTTCATTTTGGATCAAATGGATAGCCAGTGTAGGGTAGAGAGCAGCGAGGAGGTGTGCACTGATCATGGTACTCTAAGGATGATCCGAGCAGCTGTGTTTTGAACTACTTGAAGTTTCTGGAATAGATATTGAGACGAACCAGACATAATTGTGTTACAATAGTCCAGTCTTGAAAGTACTAATGAAAATACAAGTGTTTTAGTGGCATCAACTGAAAGATATTTGCGAACGGAGCTGATACGTCTCAGCTCAAGATATGCAGCCTTGCATATGTTCATGATATGTTGGTGCAGTGTGAGAGTGGCACTGTCTAGAGTAACACCTTGGTTTCGTACTCGCTGTGTGAATGTAATGTTGGTATTGCTGATATTTATTGTGTGCGGTAAAGGATGTAAATGAGAACGCCCTTGTGTTGTGATCAGAATGGCCTCAGTTTTATCATGATTCATCTGCAGCTTGTTACATGTCATCCATGATTTCACATCAGAAATGCACCTCTCTTCTCCTTCGATAGTAGCATAAACTTCAGCTAGGTGGCTAGATTTGTATATTTGGGTGTCATCAGCGTACATTTGGTGAGACATTGGATGATGATCTTTAACATGTGAGAGCGGCTGGGTGTATAGAATGAAAAGAACGGGTTCAAGAACAGGCCACTGTGGGCTGAAGTTTATTCCATTTGCAGATACAATTTGTGCCATGTTGACTAAGTAGGACTTGAATCACTGTAAGGCTGTATTCTGACTGCCAAATACATGCTGGAGACGGTGAAGTAATATATCATGGTCTATTTGTGTCAAATGATGCCGACAAATCAAGGAGGGAGATGACTGTAATCTTTCCGATATCTAAAGCAGAGAGAATCTCATTAAATACTTTCGGAAGAATAGTTTCAGTACTGTGGCAAGGGCGATATGCAGACTGTACATTGCTAAAAAGACTCTTTTAATTCAAATGAGATACAAGTTGAATTAGAACAACTTTGACTACGATTTTATATATTAACTCGAGATTAGAAACTAGGCGGCAGTTCTTTAAATCGTTATGGTCAAGTGTTATTTTCTTCAGCAGAGGCTTTACGATGGCAGTTTTTAAAAATGGTGGGAATTCCCCGAATGAGAGAGAGAGATATTAATAACATCAGTTAGTGAAGGCAAAATTGGGTCTAAGCACTCAAATAGCCGTGATGTTGGAATTGGATCAAGTTCACATGACTTAGGTGCACTCTTCATCACCATTGTCCGTAGTAAATCCATATATATATATATATATATATATATATATATATATATATATATATATATATATATATATATATATATATATATATATATATATATATATATGGACGTCCTGTCTCATGATTACGCTTCGGAGAATATTACCGCAAGAATACAATGTCAGTTTATCACGTCTCGTAAGTACCCCACACCACATAAGCCCCCGCTTATTTTATTTCATGCACCGTCTTTTGTCTCGTTCAGTAGTTTCGTTTACTTAGATTTCTGCATGTATGTCCAAGTAGCATTGGGCTCAAAATTGCGTGTTCTGGGTTCTAAATGAAATGATGATTTTAAAGAAAATCAGATCATATAAGTATAAAAATAATAGCAAAGATACACAAATACATTCAGGAAATAGAGACTTTCTTACGTGGCCCTCAACCAATCTTAAGTTTTATTCTTTGTGGAACGAAATACTTTACGATTATATAGGTTCGTGAATAGGTTAATTTCATATTTTTTTTTTAAAAACACGAAAAAGCCAAAACCATTTATCGGTTGTGGAGCAAGCGGGTGGCTGGGACTTTTTTGGACCAGATATGTTTTTCCACGGTAGGTAAACAACTTTTTTCAGAGAAATTTATATAAATATACTGGAGCAATGATTTTTTAAATTAAAAAATCCCATTTATATCTTTGAAAACAAATTGTTACAAACGTTTACTTCCTAAAAAGCGATATCATGCAACCAGACCCGCTAGTATCTTACATAAAAGCGCATTAATTGCTTATTACATAATAGTTCACGAAACACCCTTCAAAAAATAGTGTAACCCTTAACTAACAAAGTGAAACATAAAACAGTTTTCTATTTTCCGAATTTATTCAGCGTTACCGTAAGTACGCTGAGACAGCTTTATGTGTTATTTACAGCAAATTACAATTTTCATGTTAAGAAATCAGAGCCTTTTAAATTTGTTCTCAGACAAAATTGCTTGATTTATAAAACATCGCAACGATTTTTTTCTCTTAAATATTATTAAATCGTTCCGTTTTGACATGTACTGAAGTTTCGTTGCGGATGGATGTTTTACGCCTCGGTGTGTTTGCATGCTTGGTTACGGCCCTGTTCATAACTGTCTCTTTCTGTAATTTATATATTTAGATACATGATTCAATCGATATTCGTTTCGAAAATACTTTTAAAGAAATCTTTAGACATATTATGAGAATGTATTACAAGAAAATACAGCAGTAAGATTTAGATTAAGCCTACAGTATGCATTAGCGCCGTCATTAACATGACAATCCTTTCCATATCTACAGTAGTTGCATCAGTAGGGAAGTTTTCCATTGGTCAGAACATAACCATGTGAATCAGTTGCGATTATTACTGTATAAACTTAAGAAGAACTACTTTATACTTCTATAAATAGACAACACAGCCTCAGACAGCATACACACCGTATGCCTTTAAAACGAAAGAAAACAGTGGATTTAAATTTTATTTATAAAAAATAATAAATTGATCACACAGAATTAAATAATAAATCTTTGTAACTTTTCTAAGATAAATAATTCTTCCATTGATTAAGTTTTAAAAAGCTGGGAAACTCAAAATCCGCCAAGAAGAACAATGAGACTATGTTATACAGCACTTACACTGCGACTCGTTACAAATGAATGTGAAACTATAAGCGAGATTGGAAGGAGTGAGTTGAAATACTAACGTTATAACAATTGGATTCACGGTCCTACAATATAGCCTGGAACGCCGTATTATCGCAGCGTTATTTGCTGCATAATTCGGCAACTGGCAGTTTATACTACGATATACACACAAACAAAAATAACATTAAACTTGTAGTTAATTTAAAAATACCACATAATGTGTTTTTATGTAATATTGGATGTGTTGACGTATGAATATCAACATATCTTGATAATTGTGTCAAACAGCTGTGCAAATAGTGTTCAACAATAATGGAAAAAATGTGGACAGAACAGGTGTCCGCCTGGCTTTACACCTATATGAGTTGTAACTTGTTTGTGCTGACAGGGGCGTAGCTACAGTTTGCCTTGGCTATACACGACAAATACTTTTGCCACTAACATATATATTATTTTTGCTACATGTGACATCGAATGGTGTATATGTGTAAAGGAGGAGGGGGTGAAAATGTTAAATTTAATTATAGTAATTACCATACATACCTTTTGACGGGGTGGGGAATATTTAAGTGAGGTGGGGTTTGAAAAAGTCAGGTGTAATTACAATGACTCTAAGTAAGATTGATAAAGTTTAATGAAACAAATGCTGGTATCCCTATATGTGTAGTTTTATCAAGCCCCTGAGTGATAAATAACGTACATTAAGTGCCAATTTGCAATCATTGACGTGCGAGCAGTGTTGGTTTGCATAATGAAGGCGCACTTGAGGTCTGATCGTAACTGCACATCTTAAACGTAGAAATTTTAGTTTTAACAGCATTTAACTAATTGATCATGTTGATATATGAGTTAGAAACCTATGGGTCCGTTTAATACAAATGTTAGTCCTAGTACAAAACAGTTTTTTTTTTTACCTCAATACTTAAAAGATGTTATACTTTAACTTATTGTTCTTTCAAAAAAAATTAATTCATAATAAAATATATTTTTTTTAAATATCAAAGGCTTTCAGAGGAACTTTTAAAACATTTGACTTAAGATCGAGATTGGCCTTAAGTTTTTTAAAATATAAAACGGACATATATAAAGTGTAAAGAAGACCGTTTGTTCAATGTGATTAGTTTCGACTCTTTATAGCTTTTACATACAAACACCACATTGCATATGCATTGCATAGCCGTTTGAGCGTTTTAAATATTATTTCCTTCAAGATGATTAATACCGCTGTCTGAACACAGAGACTATGTATCCATTTGTTAACTTTTCGACCGGAAGCAGATCTCGTGTATAGATATGTCTGTCTCCGTGTAGGTGTGGGTGTACGATTAAATCAAATTTGAATCGTTCAGATAAATAAGGAATGAAAGCACACAAAAGCAAATTATGTATTGCTTGTTAAGTACATGTATGAAATTATGTCATCTCTGAATAGTTCTGACTGCACTGAATGTATAGTGTAAATCTTGAAATGGGACGCACGGGATAAGGAAATAAAAACCCTAACCCTGACAATACGAGGCCGATCACCTTTTCAATGGGTACAAGTTCTAACGTGACTAACACGTTGAAAAGTTAGCCCCACAAAAATGCATCGGAACTCCGTGGACAGGCGTCTACGAGTGAAGGGTCATTATCTTCATACTGAAATCGTGAGAGTGTGATTTGGATTTTTAACGTAGCTTTAACAATTTTACAGTCATATCGCTACGATGTCTGCAGTGAGGAAGTTTATAGTGATGTCTAGCACTGGGACATCATGCCACAGATGTGTAGCATGATGTTCCACCCACTCACACTATCCTGATACCAGGCGGACTATTCCTTACACGAACCTCTTAGTGCTGAGCGTCAAGCGAGGCAGCAATTTGTACCATTTGTGTAAGACGCCTTTAACCACTAGATCACAGGAGCGGTCATACTGAAATAGTGCATTTTATTGCAAAAATCATTCAAATAAACAACGTATCTAATAATAAATATTGTACATACGACTGTGTTAGACTTCTTTTATTACTTTATCGATATTCGAATTCGAACTTGGCTGCCCAATTTTATTCGGTTATTCAACTCGACATAATCATGTTGAATACTGAATCTTTAGTTTTTAAACTTATTTTCAATATAATTTACAATATAGATAGGATTTAAGTCTTTAGGATATATTTGAAAAAATTGCATTAATATTCGATAATCAGTTAAATAAACAGTTTACATATGATTTTGTCAGACTTTATTACTTTGTAATTATTCGATTTCGAACTTTGTCGCCCAATTTTCGGTCATTTAATTCTGCATAATTATGTTCAAAAATACTCTCTCGGTTTGGTTAATTTATTCATCAATATAATTAACAATATAACTACACCTTTTTAATCTGACTATGCAGGGCTTGTTGTTTGTCGGGCTTTGTGTGCTTTGTTGGGCTTGTTAGGATTAGAAGTATTTGTAGGACCCAAAAACAACCCATAGGCTGGGTAGTTTTAAAGTTTAGAGAAAAACATACATATATGTATGTCTTCAAATTCTCACAAAATAAACGGACCTGCGATTCTCAGCAAAGCGTTTTGAAGCGCTAAGATCTCAACGAGACACGTATGACTTCCTGGTAATCCTCTGCACTCAACTCCGTCTCCGGTCGTCTCGATGTTGTCGTGCTGCTGGACTCCGATGGTTTCGGGTGAGAGAGTGAGGTCGACGAACTGCGCAACTCTTCCTCACTTAAAGCAAAGTCACAATGCAAGTAATTATTGTCATCCAACCATTCCGTTTCACGATGAGGCAGATTTGGGTAAACTGGCAGCCGTAGTCGCAAACATGCCCTCAGGCAGCTTAAGCCATTAGGACATAGACCACAATTAATTTTACTATATGTTCTCTACATATATTTCTCAGTACTGACCTTTCCACAGTGTGACAATCAATACAAATCATATGTTAATCTAAAATACCTCCAAAGATGACTTCACGGTGAAATTCTTGTCAAGGGTTGATCGGGATTTTTTTGAGCTGCTGCACTGTAAACAGAGCAGCATGTAAACAGAACACATATTTCACTTCCGGATCATCACCAACGCCTTATTACTCCATGTGCACTGTCGCCAAATTACACACTGACAACCACTCTCTCTGCTCATATTCTCAAGAATAAACAATTACCTTTAAATCCCTACCAAATATGCATCAATATAACTCTTCTATCACCACCAAAATGAGAGAGGAAAAAATGTTCTAAAAATAGACTGGAACTACATTCGTGGGTACTGAACTGGAAGTATTAATTGTGGTGTGATTCCATTAGATCTAGTCACCACTGGCACGGAGCAGCAGTGGAGTCCGGCAGCCCCCTGAGCGACTGCGTAGCCCTCATCAGGAATGCACTACTCACCTTCATGTCATGAAAAAGGGGCTATCAAAGGTGCCCTAAACAGTGCCTGCTCTAAACTTCCCTTGCTGCATTGAAAGTGTTCAACATAAACCCTGATTCCTGTGAGCAAACAGCAAGCGATAGAGTCACTTGGCATTCCTCTGTGCACAAAGGCTCCAAGTTGTGCAAATCTAGAAGCACATCAACTGCAGAGCTGAAGAGGCAATCCAGAAAAGCCTCCTGGAGATGTCCTTTGTCCCTTATGCAAACGATCATTCCGTGCAAGGGTTGGCCTCATCAGCCATCTGTTAACGTACAGAACAGAAAAAGCCCCACCAACCCTCAGATGGTAACTAGAGAGGTCCTCGTCAAATTGACGGACTAACAAGTTCAAGTAGGTTTTTGTTGGAGATATATTTCTTGAACGAAACAAATCGTTGCTTACAGTTATGTTTTCGTTTCATTGATGAATAATATTTAAACTTATGCCGATTTCGGCATTCCCAGCTATCATCGCTTTAAAGACAACTGAAATTTTGGCCAGCCAAATTTGAAATATATGTCAATTTTCCATCTGTCTATAGGTTGGGTCGGCATGTCCACGAGCTTAGAGACCTACTTTCCGCCATGTTGCGGAGGTGAAAACAATTGCTTAGTAACAGTACGGTAGCATTGGTTATGTTCGATATTGCAAACGTTTTTGATTACCTACGTTTTATTTATAATTTCTGTTTTCTGTTAAGGAAAAATAAAAAAAGAAGCATAGTATCCGTATCCGGAATTCACTAAACTCATTTTGTTAGGCCTACCCCTAGTCCTCTGCCAGCATAAGGGGGTAAACCCACTCAAGTACCCAAACGTTAAGGCTTGCGTTCATTTTGAAATGCTTTATGTACGACCATGTAAATATTCCCATATTTCCTGTCATTACACAATTTAAAAAAATACTTCCATATTTTGTTACCTTTACATAAACATGTAAAACGTACATAGGAAATTTCAAAGAAGGACGGAAAAAAATGTCATTTCAATATAAAATGAATGTTGATTATTTTTTTTTAACTTGACTCCATCACCTTAGATTCTCCAAACACTCAAGAATCTGTTTATCGACCCTGACAAACTTTCCATATCAGTTCTTCTTCTGTATAAAATTTTGAATTAGCATATTATGTTGTTAAACTTTCATGACGATAATTAGAGAATCCCCTTTTCTTGCTTCAGCGAAAATTGCGGGCCCAAGGCTGACTTTTACACAATGCCTTAGCACTAAGAACCCTTTTGATGTTTTGCGTGCTGTTTATGTTTTTTTTAAAAATTGTTTGGTTTGTTGGCTCGTCTGATGAATGGATGGATGGACGGATGGACGAATATACAGACAGGCAGACAGACAGCGATAGATAGATAGATAGATAGATAGATAGATAGATAGATAGATAGATAGATAGATAGGAGCTCACTTGATCATATCTGTGGCTAGAAATCTTTAATTCTAATCAATAAATAAATGCTGATACTAATATATTTTGACAGTTTTGCAACCTTCATTGAGAATAAAATAATGTAGATTATTTAACATACAGTGGGTTTGTGAAATAAACTGATTGTCATTTAATACACTATTATATATATATATATATATATATATATATATATATATATATATATATATATATATATATATATATATATATATATATATATATATATCATCATCATCATCATTGGCGCCTTAGTCTCGGGAGACCATGCGGATAGCGCCCTTGGGGTGTCGTCTGTCTCTGGGTTGTTGGCATCGTCTGTTGGGGCTGTGGAGACCTATGCGCGAGTGACAGTCCCTCTTGCAGTTTGTGCAGACATGCTGGGAAGCCCGAGTTGCTGTGGTTGCTGTCACGTGGCCCTTTCTGACATGTTTCTCTGCTGCCAACTGACCTCTCCTCGTATCAGCAACTGGGATACCTTTACTTACTGTCAGTCTCCAGGTGCCTCGGTCCTCGGCCAGCACTTCCCAGCCATCAGGTGCGATGTGACATGCCTTCAGGTCCCTCTTGCATGCATCCTTGAAACGGAGTGAGGGGCAGCCGACTCTTCTTGTGCCAGTGGCCAGCTGTCCATATAGGATATCCTTTGGAAGCCTTCCATTCTCCATGCGTCGGAGGTGTCCCAGCCATCGAAGGCAACGTTTGCTCAGAAGGGAGAACATGCTGGTTTTTGCACGCTGCAGGATTTCGCTGTTTGGGACACGGTCATGCCAGCTGATTTTCAAGATGCGTTTAAGGCACCGTATATGGAAGGAGTTGAGCCGACGCTCTTGCCTCATGTAGGTATTCCAGGTCTCACTTCCATAGAGAAGGGTGCTGAGAATGCAGGCTTGGTAAACTTTGACTTTGGTTTGCACTGTCAGCGTGTTGTTTTCCCACACCCTCTTGGTCAGTCGTGACATGATGGTGTTTGCCTTTCCAAGCCTTCTGTCCAGCTCTTTATCGAGCGAGAGAGTGTTGCTGATGGTTGACCCCAGGTAGGTAAAGTTGTCGACTGCTTCCAAGGTGACACCGTTGATTTTGATTGTAGGGGCAATGGTGGTATCTTGCACGCTGACCTTTGTTTTATCCAGGCTGATGGTGAGTCCAAACTGCATGCAGGCATCATCAACACGGTCTCCCAGTCTCTGAAGAGCTTCCTCAGTGTGTGCCACAAGAGCCGCGTCATCTGCAAAAAGCATCTCCCTGATGAGCACAGCCCTCACTTTCGTCTTTGAGCGCAGTCGTGCCAGGTTGAACAGCCTCCCATCGGACCTGGTGTGTGTATATATATATATATATATATATATATATATATATATATATATATATATATATATATATATATATATATATATATATATATATATATATGCCATTAGTGGACGAGTCTAAGGCGTAGGACAGAAGCAAGGAGAAGAAGATCTTGAATAGGGTTGGTGCCAGAACGCAGCCCAGCTTCACACCGCTGTTAACTGGGAAGGAGGCTGAGGAAGATCCATCATACAGGACTGTTCCCTTCATATCTGCATGGAATGAGATTATCATGCTGAGGAGTTTTGAAGGGCAACCGATCTTACTGAGAACTTCAAAAAGACCCTTTCTGCTGACTAAGTCAAATGCCTTGGTGAGGTTGATGAACATCATGTAGAGTGGTTGACCTTGCTCTCTGCTCTTCTCTTGGAGTTGTCATAAAGAGAAGATCATGTCTGTTGTCGACCTGCCTGCTCTGAAGCCGCACTGGGATTCTGGGTACCCACGGTCCGCCAGCAACTGCAGACTGTTTAATATGATGCGGACATACACTTTACCAACGATGCTCAGAAGCGAGATCCCTCTGTAATTATTGCGGTCACTGCGGTTGCCCTTGTTTTTAAAAATGGTCACAATCGTGGCATCACGCATGTCTTTGGGGACTGCTTCTTCCTCCCAGCAGAGGCAAAGTAGTTCGTGCAATGGCTGGAGCAGTGTTGGTTTCCCACATTTGATAGCTTCGGGCGGGATGCTGTCACTACCTGGTGCTTTGTCATTTGGGAGGGAGTCAATTGCTTTGCTGAGCTCTTCTAAGGTTGGCACTTCGTTGAGCTCCTCCATGATGGGAAGATTCTTTATGCTGCTGAGGGCTGCTTCAGTGACTACCGTTTCACGGGAGTATAGCTCTGAGTAGTGCTCCACCCATCTGGCCATCTGTTGCCCGCGGTCTGTGATCTTCTCTCCCATTGTGGATTTCAGGGGAGCTACCCCTTTCACTGTAGGGCCTAGAGCCTTCTTGATGCCACTGTACATACCTTTTATGTTTCCGGTCTCGGCACTGCGCTGGATTCCTTCGCACAGTTGTTGCCAGTACTCATTCGTGCACTGTCTAGCGATGTGTTGGGTGTTGCTTCGAGCACGTTTAGGAGCAGCATGCGTCCGTTCATTGGGGCATTTTTTGTACGCTATAAAGGCTTTTCGTTTCTCATCGATTAATGGTTCCATTCTTGTTAGGTGTGCGTTGAACCAGTCATGACTGGGTCGTTCCTTTTTGCCAAACGTGAACATGGCTGTTTTGTAGATGGTACCCTTCATAGCGTTCCACTTGGCTGTGGCATCGTGCTCTGGCAGGTCCTGGGCGGACACATACTCCTGTACCTTGGAAGGAACCGACATCTGTGCGGTGTTTATGCGTGGGTGTCCTTTTGGTTTTGAACGGTGTAGTGTCTTTGGCTGTAGTCTCACCCTGCTGCTCACGAGGGCATGGTCAGAGTCGCAGTCTGCACTGTGGTAGGTTTTGGTGGAGAGGACGCTGTTAAGGGCAGAGCGCCTGGTGATGACCAAGTCAAGTTGGTGCCAGTGATGGGACCTGGGGTGTTCCCATGACACTTTGTGTTGTGGCTTACCCTTGAAAAAAGTGTTTGTTTGCACAGGCCATGGTAGGTGCACAGCTCCAGCAGTCTCTGACCGTTTTCGTTGGTCTTTCCAGTACCATGATATCCGCGGCAGGTAGGCCATGATTCGTGATCCTCACCTACTCTGGCATTGAAGTCGCCGAGGAGAAAAAGTGCTTCGTGTTTGGGGCATCTTTTAATCTGTTCATCCAGCTGCCCATAGAACTGATCTTTGGTGTCTTCTGAAGACGAGAGGGTGGGGGCGTAGACACTAATGATGTTGACAGGACCTGCAGTAGTGGTGAGGCGGATGGACTAGAGACGCTCAGTGCCCCATGTGGGAGGTTCAACCAAGCCCAGAAGATTGTTTTTGATGGTGAAGCCCACTCCGTGCTGACGGGACTCCTCAGGTTCGCGACCCTTCCAGAAGAAAGTGTAGTTTTCCTCTCTGAGGGAGCCATTAGAGGTCAGTCTAGCTTCCTGGAGGGCAGCTATGCTGATATTTAGCTTGGTGAGTTCTCTATCGATGATGGCCGTTTTCCTGGTGTCATCCACTTCCCTGAGGTCATCGGAGATGCCTGTACACATAGTGCGCACATTCCAGCTTGCAAATCGAAGACCTGGAGTCTTCTTTATTCGTTTCTTTTTATTTTTGTCTGGTGTGGAATTTTCGTCTGAAATAAACTGATTGTCATTTAATACACTATTATATATATATATATATATATATATATATATATATATATATATATATATATATATATATATATATATATCCCGGATTCCCGACCCAACCTAAAAGTACGATAGTCTGGTTCCCTGCTTAGTACGCTCCCATGCGTTGCACACGTATAGCCGGTCCTACTAATTACTGCTAAGCCTGACAAAGCCCAACAAAGCCAGACAAAGCCAGACAAAGCCCGAAAAAGCCTGACAAAGCCCGACAAAGCCCAACAAAGCCAGACAAAGCCTAACAAAGCCAGACAAAGCCTAACAAAGCTAGGCAAAGTCAGATTAAAAAAAGAGTGTATATATTGTTCATTATATTGATGGAAAAATTAAATTAGCCGAAAGACTAATTGTCAACTTATTCTTGCAGATTTAAATGACCGAAAATTGGGCGACAAAGTTTGCATTTCAAATGATACTTGTTTATACTAGGGGACACGTACATATTGGTTTATCATTCAACAATTTACTAAGTGTTAGCGTCATTAGATATCATTTACATCTCTCTGAAATATAGTTCTTGTTTATATTTAACATACACCATGCCTAGTGCTTCTGCTCGAAAAGAAATGTCTATCACAGTTTAAAATATAATATGGCCCGCACCAAGCAGACAGCGCGTAAATCCACGGGAATGTGAACGCAGCATGTTTTGGACTACAAAATAGAGACAAGATGATAGAGAAAATAATAAAGGAAAGGAAAAAACAAATATGACAAGAAACTAAAAGTAAAAGGAGGAAAGATAAACAGGAAAAGAAGATACAGAGCGAAACTCAGAAGTTTAAACCACACGGAGAGCACGATAAATAATGGCGGAATCAAGACAAATAATGCTTGACTTGCAAAAGTACTTCATTACAAGGCGTGTTGTACAAGACGACGGAGATTATATAGAATGCAGTTTCAGAAAGGGAACACAGCAATTAGTTTTTCCAGACTTAAATGGCAGAGAAATACCGAGAACGGAAACTCACTTGATAGAACTGAAGATCAAGGATGAAGAACTACCATCAAAGGTGTATTCAATCAACTATACAAAAGAGGGTTACAACATAAGATATAGAGGGAATACACCTGCCCTACCATTTGGAGAAACTACGTTATGTGGACATAGAGCAGTACTAGGAAGCCCGGTACCAATCATGAGGAAAATCAGGAAAGAAACGGGAGAATTACACATAACAGGAATACCCATGGAAATACCAATAGAACTTGTTGTTGTATGGATCGAAGAGAAGTTTGGAAGAAAAGTAGGAAAATCAAGATTGGGGTTAGTACCTGGTTTCAACATCTTTAACGAAACCAGAATTTTAGAAGTAGAAAAGACGAAACTCTGAACAATTAAAAGAGCCTGCTTTCTACATGGGTTTTTAATAACAACGTGGTATAAAGGATGTATTTACCACAGAAAATGCAACAAATGTGGAGAAATAGGACATAAACCAAACAAATGCATGAGAGAAGATACAAACGAGAGACAAATCCATGAAAGACAAACTAATCCGGAAACAAAACAAACGACATCAGGAGGGAAGAATGACGCAATAAAACAAACACCAATCCCACAAAAACGAGCAACTAGTCCGCAGCAAACCTCAAAGGAAGCAACTGAGCAACCGAAAAAAGCATCCAAAGAGAAAATCACGACAAACAGTCAAGGACGAAAAACCCAGAATAAGGAAAAACACAAAACACTTGAACAACTGAAACCTAAAGCGGATAATACGATCAGCAATCCAAATCAAGAAAATACAAATAAGGATAGAGAAATACCACAACAGTCTGAACAACAAAAAGTCAGGAAGACAACAAAAATACAAGAAGAACATACAAAGAAACAAATGACAGCAGAAAAACTACCCTTAAAAGAGAGGATCGAGACAAGGAAAGAAAAAAAGAAAAGAGAAAGAGAAGAAGAAAGAGAATCACGGGAATATGCACTGTATAATGACGAGGAATGTATACCAGAATAACATACAAAGAAACAAATGACAGCAGAAGAACAATTTATAAAAGAGAGAATCGAGACAAGGAAGGAGAAAAGGAGAAGAGAAAGAGAAGAAGAAAGAGAATCACGCGAATATGCACTGTATAATGATGACTGTCTGGAATAGAAAAGAAAAAAAAAAGCAAAAACAAACACTATATTTCACATTTTTTACGAAATAAAATTAACTATATAAAATGATACTATAGCACACAACTTTACTAAAAACAGGAGGGCCTTTCCATTAATGGTCTGTGAAGATCAGCAGAATAAGCACCCTCCAAAAAAAAAAAAAAAAAAAAAAGACATAGATAATGAAATAGTAGATTACATATGGAATTACAAAACACATTACATAAACAAGCAGACATTATATAGAGTTAAAAAAAAAGGAGCGGATTAGCCTTACCTAATCCCCTCCTAATTAAAACTAAAAGTATAATAAATAGACTTAAACGGATAAGTAGCACACCACAAACGAACTCATAGAAAAAATATATGAACTGATCAAGGTCCAGCTCGTCGACCTCCGCCGATCTCTTTTCGGCACCGGGAACTATATCCTCAACACAAAATTCTCCAGATGTAAAATAATTAAATTATCATGGAATTCCAAATCTGAGGAAGAAAATACTTTATATCAATAAATATAACAGAACTAGAAAACGTTTGCTTTGTCTATGATAATTTTTTTTTAATTATATATTTAACTCATTACAAGGAAAGAAACGTTTTTAAACTTACAATAAACATTTTACATACGATTTTCTTATTATTCTAATTCGAACTTTGCAGCCAAATTTTATTGGCTATTTAATTTGGCATAATTATGTTGAAAACTAATCCTTCAGTTTTGTTAATTTATTCGTCAATATAATTTACAATATAAATACACTTGTCTAAAATGACTTTTATGACTGTCAGGCTTTGTGAGGATTTGTTACGTTTTGTATGACTTTTCTGACTTTGTGTGATTAGTAAATACTGAAAAAATTGCACTTTCTTTCGATAAGTTCAATGAACAATGGATACGGTAATAAACAGTTTACGTAAGATTTTGTCATACTTTGCCATTTTTCAATTTTGAATTTGTACTCTGTCTTCCAATTTTCGGTCATATAATTTTGCATAAATATGTTGAAAACTAGTTTTTCGGCATCAATATAATTAAAAATATAAATACGTATTTTTTATTTGATTTGACATGGCTTTGTATGGCTTTGTTAGGCTTTGTCAGGTTTTGTTGGGCTTTGTTAGGCTTTGTCTGGCTTTGTCGGGCTTAGCAGTATTTAGTAGGACCCCGTATAGCGGAGTGCAACGCATGGGAGTATACTAAGCAGAGAACCAGACTTTAAGAACACAAAGGATCAATATGGCAGTTTATATAATTTGAATTTATTAGAGGAAACTCCTTAAAGTAAGTAATGTCTGACTTTACTGACCATAGAAATATAACCATATTTTCCGCCTCCCATTTCTACATTTCTTCGAATTTTTAAAATTTTCCATTTGATTTTGATTTCAGGTTGACTAGTATTTGTTTACTATTTGAAGAAGTGTACAGTTTTACATGATAAGTTACAGTTATCAGTTTCTGTTTGCTCTTGGATAAGGATGAAAACATTCACAAAAGAAGAGAGGAGACTAATGCAATATGTGCAAAAAGTACCATAATATAGAAAACAGATGAACAGTCGGGATGTTTCATTTTGGTGTTTCCAAATTTTGTTCATAGTCATGTACAGACTTGCATGTCCAGATGTAGTATAACTACAATGATTATTAGATATTTGTACACAACAGTTTTGTTTTTATGAATGCATGATGATATATATTTAGTAGAAATGAGAGATTTTGTAACTGAAGTCTTGCATTTTTACTTGTACACACTTTTTTCATGTTATTTCAAATTGACGTTATGTGTTAAAAATCGTCACTATTTATAAGCATGCACATTTTTCTCATCATAGGTGTTCACATTTTGCAATGGGACTATGAAACTGATACGTTTTACATTACTCTGGTAGAAGATTGAGCTAGTTTATATATCTGGTAACAAGCCTAGATGGATACCTTATTGTAGAGTTTATTTAATCTCTGTAATAAATTATACTGGGAAAGGAGGGCAGTTGTGGGTTCAGTAACATTCTGGTTCAACATCTGAAATCTCTAGTTTACATTTCTATTACACTAAAACGTATGCTTCTAACATAACACTCCCAGATGCTGATATTTAAGATTGTACATATTACAGGCCTGCATTTAGTGGTTTCTTTTGTTTTGATAGCAAAACGATATCTTACATAGGCTTAAATATTATCACCTGGAAATTTTATTGTACACTTTGAGATTGCCAGTTTGCCGATACATACATTTTACATGATTAGGATATGGTGGTTTATTAGATTTAGGGGGATACTGGCAGTTTGGAATAAAATATCTGAACTTTGATTTCATAATTAGATGAAATATCAGAACATCTTTAATTTAGAAAATGTCATAGATATATTTACATTAAACTGAACTTGGTTGAAAGCAGGCTGGCATAATATGTTGCAGCATGCATAAATTTTTTTTACCATTTGATATTCCCACCATATGATGGCACTAACAGACAAGGAAAAATGTATTTTTTCCCCGACAGAAATCTCAGATATCCACCTGGAAGACTATTAAATCTGAGGTGGGCATATTACGTAACATTTAAGGTACCTTTGTAATGGTTTACATAATTTAGTAAAGTGATACAGTAAAATCTGTCTTGAGAGACTGCTGCTATGAAAGGCCACTTGTTTTGAGAGACCAGAATTCCATTGAACAGATTTATTCATTCTATATTAGTGTTATGATCAGTTATGAGAGATCATTATTTTTTGGCAGAAATGGTGACTTTTTAAGATAGGATCTACTGTACAAGTTTAGTTTAGTACATACTAAAATCCTATGATTGCCAAAACGCAAGTAACACCCTACCTATCTTCTTGTATAACAGTTATTGGCCATAATAATATTTTTATGGATTAACAGCACATTTTTATTTCAGTTTGGGCCATAAAGTCACAGTGAATATTTATAATTCTTTTGTACCCATCGTGTTACAAGATATTTATTCAGTGGACCTCTTTTGTCATTAAATGATGGCCTAATAACTGTATTCACCTTCATTGAGTAGAAATAAAGTAAAAAGTATGACCTTGATGCAGGATAAGGTAGCTATTTATCAATGATGACCTTGCTTGATAGATGCCTTAGAAGATGGAAGACAACTGTATCACTGAACTTACCAGTTTTTATCCTGAAGAACCTTGATGTATCATAACTTTATCAGTGCTGCATCTTGAAAGAACCCAAGGAACATTTTCTGATCCCAAACTGCCTGTCAAATCTCCTTTATCTTTATAATTATAAGAATTTATATTATTAAAAGAAATCATAATAATCATTATATGGACAATACAACTGTAACTGTCTTCTCAATGTTGTTGTTGTAGGGTTAAAAACCATTTTTCAGCACTTGTCATACATGGTGGCCAGTGTAACTGGTGGTGGTAGAACTCTGGAAGAACCACTAACCCACGGGAAGCTAATGGTAAGCTTTTTCTTATGGTCCCACCATTGGCCAAGGCCAAGACTCGAATCCAGCCATGTGAGATAGCAGTGATCCAAACCAGTGAGCCCTTTAACTACTCGCTAACCCATGACCACATGGGTTGTTTTTGGTAACTTAAACATACAGTATGTAGGCACATCAGGGTAGAGTGTATTATGAAGGAGGATTGTTCTTTTGCATATTTCACTTAAAGTTTTTAGAACCAGACGATGTGTTTTGAAAGTGGCAGCTTATGTTCGATAACACTATATGAATGTCTAACAATGAGGCAATCAGTAATGCCACTTTATCATTTGGAATTACTTTTGATGTGGCATTTTTGTAATTTGGAAACTCTTCTGTCTGATTTCGTATCACTGACCCATAAGACATGTAAGCAGCATGCACTGCCTTCTTCAGCTCAATCCAGCAGCATGAATGTGGCACCTTTATTATAAGTTCTGGTGCAGAATCTTCTGTGACTTTTTTAATTAACTTTAGTGTCTTTGTCCAGTTTGCTGAGGCAATGATGAATTGATAATCAGCTAAATTTGTCTCTAAATTTAAGTCACCAGGGTTTCATTTTTCTTTTCTGGATGGTTGGCAAAGTACTATGTTTGAAGGGTGAAGACATTTTTAGATTTTATTAATTTTGTACCCCAATTCCTATTTTCTTTCAGAGCATGGCACTTGTCTTTTCAGCTGCCAATGCCTCACAGTTAGAAGTTTTTATTCCCAATGTAATAAGGTACTTGTGAGTAGCAGTTGCTATAGTGTAAGTGCAGCCATCTTGTTTGCAAATATTTGCAAAGAAAGAAGTCACAGGCTGCCCATCATTGATATAATGCATGCATAATGATAGTCGTGTTTCAGTTGTGAAATTATTACTTTCATCTAGCATAAGGGAAAGGGCCTCAAGTTTGCAGAGTTGTCTCCAAAGTGTTCAACTTTACTGCGTACCTCTGTCCACGTTGGTTAGAGTTTTAGAATTGTCCATTGTGGGTATATGAGAAAGGTGCAATCAGCTTCCCTTGGGTTGTATGTTCTTACCAGGGTTTTACTTCACAAGCTATACTGACTTTCATGTTTGGCGTATCATGTCTTGAGAAATGGCATGAAACCCGAAAACAACAACAAGAGAAAAAATTTCTGAGTAAATACCATCTAAAGCTATAATTTCAAAATTGATGAAATGCTCTGCTGCATGAAGTTAATAGCTATCCAACTTAAGTTTTGATACTTTACATCAGCCTTGTTTATTTCCTTTAACTAGAGTAAATCATTCACTTTTCAGATGGTATTTCATTTTCGACATATCAGGAGACATTTCTGAACATAAATATATCTGGTATTTGATGTTACAGTCTCGTCCTACACAATGTAGATATTTTAATGCAAATTCAATTTCTCTGCATTTATATGATTTGTCTTTGATGGGTCGCTGTACATTTGCTGTACCCTCATCAGGTTGACCATTTTCATTTTGTACATGTATTTTGAATATTGCATAGATCCCACCCGTTTGTCAGTGTCACTTACATAAGTTCCACCTGCATAAATGTACAGAACATGACCTAAATTAACACTGTCCTCTTTCAGTCTTTTATTTATGTTCCTTTGTCAGGCTGAAAATATGTTTCATGTCCTTACCTTACCACTTGAGTGATGATATAAACTTATATAGGTAAAAATTACGTTCACTTCCTAAAATGAAACTTGATAGTATTTAGTATGTAAATAAAGATCTCATTCATTTCATTCACAATATTACAGTACAGTGCTTTTTACACATGACAGTAGATTTTCATTCTGCTGTTTTTAGGCCTGTTGTGGCTGTTAATTGAACTCTGTTGTAAACAAGGAGAATCAGTATTGCACTTACCTTATATTGATTGACTTGATTGAATTTGTTTTCATTACTGTTGCTTGGTACTGGCTGACAGGTGTAGACTTGCTTTGTTTGCCTGACAGAACTTTGTGACATTAGGCTTGTGTCCTTAGGAACCAGTGCAGCTACACTTGTGTGTGTATGTGTATATATATATATATATAGAGAGAGAGAGAGAGAGAGAGAGAGAGACATACATATACATGTATACACAAACTTATTCAACCTTAGCTTACCCTTAGCTCCATAAAAAAATATATATAGATAGAGAGTGCAGTATTTCATTACACAAGAGAATTGATTTATTGAAACAATATGAGGGATGTCTACACAGAGTCTTGAATTAATTTGGGAAATAAAACTAAATGTATTTAAATGTAGTGCATGTGACAAGTGCATAATTTTAGTTCTTATTTAATAACTTTCTTTCAAACATTGAGAATTCAATTAAGATTTATAAAGAAAACTTGTCCAGGTGTTGTATAACATTGTTATGGTTTTTCATGCATGTTTTAGTATGTGTGTTGCTAAAACAAAATGAAAAGCACATGGAAATTTAACATTGAAAGACTAACATTTTTAACTGCACACCAACCAATCTTTTGGGTTGGGGAGAGAAAAAACAATTCAAATTCTTCTTTAAGTGTTAATTAAAAATGAGTGGGCTCCTAGAACCTGAATATCAAGTATTTGCAGTGCATGAATTTCCTCTAAAATAGATTTAACTTCAGACTTAAGTCAATAGAACACAGAATTTATGTTGTGCAATGTCTGACATGTTAATGAAATCTTTCTACAGTTACTGAAACCTGCCAAATATGTCATACTGACCTATTTACAAGAAGATTGTGCATCACATTGCATCCAAATAGATTGTATAACCCTAAAGCCCAAAGCAAATGAGCAGCAGAATATGAGTGAGATGTTGTATGACCAAATGTAACATTTCATGCATATGAATGAAAAATGGTTATTAAATATAATTAAATGACATAGACTGGAATTGCAATTTTATATTTTACCTATAAATAGTGTAAAATTTATAATTTATGTTAATTGATTCTAGTTTTTAGAAAGCAACTAAAGATCAGTCATTAAGAATTTACTTTTGGTACTTTTTGATACCGTAATGAAGATTGAACAATTATGAGACTAATGATGCAATCTATTGTTGCACCTTAAATTTTATTTTGAACCGCTCCAGTGGCCTAGTGGTTAGAGCGTCCGCCGCGGAAGCGGGAGGTCGTGGGTTCGATCCCCGGCCGAGTCATACAAAAAGACTTACAAAAATGGTACTTACAGCTGCCTCGCTTGACGTTCAGCATTAAGAGCTTAGTGTTAGGACTGGTCGGCCTGGTGTCAGGATAATGTGACTGGGTGGGACATCATGCTACATGTCTGCGGCATGATGCCCCAGTGCTAGACATCACTATAAACTGCCTCACTGTAGACATTGTAGCGATATGACTGAAAAATTGTTAAAGCTACGTTAAAAATCCTAATCAAACAAACAAACAAACAAATAAATTTTATTTGGCTTGAATAGGCATACACACATGTACATAAAAACTTCTGTAACAATTCCTAAATTAGGTTAACATGTGGATGGATGGACACTGGTGCCAAAATGGTAGTCAGTATATTTCAAAATTTGTTTTTCTTTTGTACGTTTACACAGTTTATATTTTATATTTAAATGCATGAACATTCACTGATATTTTATTGTTTCAGTTAGGAATATGTTGGGTGGTTTTTTGTTGTTGCATAATTTGTAGTGATATACTTCTATCAGTCACTTATGATAGATTTAATTTTCAAATGATGAAACACAAAATTTTTGAATTGGCAACCCTGCATACAGTAAAATAGATAAAATGAGCATTTATTTATATATTTTTTTTTAATATATTTTAAGGTTCAAGTTTCAATGCTGGCTTTGGAACACTGAAGATAATTTTGTTGCTGGTCACAGTGAAGAGTTTGTTTTCATGATCAGTTTTGAAGATTGCTTCAACAAATGGAATCATCTCTGAACTTGAAGAATTGTAGCACTGCTTTGTTCTGCAAAAGAATCATTGATTTTACCTGCCAAATGGAAATGTTTTATTGCCAAGGTACACATTTTATGAAGTTGTAAGGTCATTACTTTATCTGGGAAATGTAAAGTTTTTATTTGTATCTGAGTATATGGGCTCTTTCTTTATGAATGTCTTATTATGGGGGTTCAAGCATCTGCTTCTTTCATTTATGATTGTCAGGAAGCATGTTGTCATAATCATTCCATGACATTAAAGTGGTATTTTTCTGTTGAAGCTACAATGCACAACAAACACTTTACTTTTTGGACACCTGTATATATGGCACATGTTCATAAAGAATAAAACAAAAGTATCTTCATTTAATCAAGCTGTCATCAAAGTATTATGATGACATGAGATGGATCAGTAAAGTTCTTCATGACAAATCTTTGTTCATGTGTTTGAATGTTTATCGATGGGATTGGTAAACATAGTCTGATTTAAACAAGGATATATTTCATATTCTTTTTTTTATAAGTGATGGATGTCTTTTATGATGTGCTATTAACACTTTTGAATAAAAAAAATAATTGTAAAAGATCCCAGTATTTCTTGATACATTAAGAAAATTTGAATTTTACTATACAATTATACCTGTTATATAATATTTTATTATTTGTCCATGATTTTACAGTTCATTGAATCAAGTCGTGTAAGAAAAGAAACTTTTTTGATAACTTGTCTTCTTTTTAAAATTATGTTGACATAAAAGTCACATAATTCTGTCAGATAGTTTCTAAAAATAATATTTTTTGAAATGATTCATCCATACAGTTTTCTTGACTATATGGTATTCCATCTTGATATCATTTTATGTCATGAAAAATATTCAATATATTGATGAACATTTTGTAGTTATTTTGTTGTATTTGTTTTTTGGATTGACATCCAAAAATGGTACAAAGACTTTTAAAAATGGTGCTAACAGCTGTCTCGCTAGGTGCTTAGCATTATGAGGTTAGTGTTAAGACTACTCTGCCTGGTGTCAGGATAATGTGACTGGGTGGGACATCTTGCTACATGTCTGCAACATGATGCCCCAGTGCTAGACATCACTATAAACTGCCACACTGCATACATTTTAGCAATATGTAAAGTTACGTTAAAAATCCAAATCACAACACCAAAAATGGTACAGTTGTAGTGTGATTTTTTTAAAACAGCTTATAAAATAGTAAAGATCTTCTGTTGAATGATTCCAGTCATCTAGAAATCTTTTGTTTTGAATGACTTATTATATTATCTGTGTCATTCAATTTTCTTTCTATCTCTTTAATGTAACCCTTTTTCATTATCACTATAGTGCAAGACTTTTCAACTTTCTTTAATAACCATCCCTTCATCTCATGAGATGTGATGCAAAGAATCCTCTAGAAATGTTTGGAAAGTGTTTTCTTGTAATACTGTTATTTAAAATGTCTTGCCCAGTACCTTCACTGTAAAAATTAAGGTAGATATCGCATCCACTAAAGAGTAATAAGTAGGATTCTGTTGTAGTGAAAACAGGCTTATTTGTACAGAAAACTTACTTTTTAGTCAAATAAATGAATAGTTCTTTGCCTGGTAGAATGTAATCACCATCCATAAGAATTCAGTCTTGTAAGTCAAATAGTTTCCTTCTCGCTTTGAATTTTTTTGTTGTTTCTATGACATGATTATAAATGAATGTTGGGATCTCTTGCAATTATCTTATATTGTAAATGAACAAAGACTTTCAAAGAGTTCTTTATTCCAGATTAATCATTTAGTGATGGTTCTTCAACTTAATATAATAGATGCAAATGTTTGCACTGTTTTTTTTTTTTCATTCATAACAATATTTATTTCAGTAGTGGTGATATTATTGAAACATTCCAGCTTGAATTGTTATTTTATTTTTTTGATGACTTGTTGTTTTAGGGTTTAACACCATTTTTCAGCACACGATAGGCAATACATGGCGGTCCGATTATTGGTTTAGGAAGAACTCTGGGTAAGGGGAGGGAACCCTGGAAAGAACCACCGACCCACAAGAATATACTGGCAAGCATTCTCACATAACTACATTAGCCAAATCTTAGACTTGAACCCACACAGAGGTGAGGCGGTAGTGATCCGTTACGGAAAGCGCTTTTGGCCACTCTGGGCCCCAATTGATGACTTGTAACATAGGTTTTTAAGTTCATACATAAAGGTGCTAATGGGTACTCTGGTAAATGCCCACTAATAAGAACCTCAGTAATAAAATGGACAACTGAGTATCCCTTATTAAAAGGTTTCCAATTTCAGATCGAGACACAGAATAACGATCACAGTTCAAAGCTTGTAGCTATGCTCATTTATTCATCATCACAGAGGCGCGTGTTGTTGCTTAAAGTTTAATTGTCATACATATATTTTATAATAATACGAGAGGACACATGTTTCTTTCTCACATGACCTATTTAAGAATCAATGCAGCCTGATATTTCAAGCTAGATTTTGCTTAGCATAATAAATTTGGTTATGATGCTTAGCTCTGCATTTGACTTTGTTTGCCTTTGCAAAGTTTGGCATACTATCTTTTATTCTTAGTAATACCCGACCATTTTCCCACACTCATTGCTATGATTTTGCCTCATGTAAATGCAACTTGGCCAAGGGAAAATGATGTACTAAACATATTTACATGTTATTCAGAGATGCTGCTCGGCTTCAGGATTGTGTGATTCTCACAAAGAAATCATTAGCCATGCAATTTCTCTAAACCAATGGAGGAAAGGTCATGCAAATTATTTGTTGTACTCAATGCATGTTGTTTGTTTTTTGTTTTGTTTTTATTAAAGACAGAAATTTAAAATGACAGTCTGTAAAAATTAAGTTTTAGTCATTCATTTTGTTGGTGATCTCAATCAGACTTGAAGATAAATACAGTGTTTCAATACAAGCATCTATATGATTCAGATAGCTGCTGTGTTTATAACTTGGTAGCCATCATATATATAAATATGCAGTTTCAAAATGGCAGAAAAAGTAATGCTGACATTTGTGCCATGCGAACAGCTCTAATTGATGGTGCTTCAACCTTGACTGATTACAGTCTTGTAAAAATGTGATCTTACAAGTTGACATAAATATCCTAGGGACAATGGAGTTGTGGAAAAGGACTATATTGAATAAGGGCCATTTTCTGCCCCCCTTTTTATGTTTAAAAAAAATTCTTGTAAATATCACAACTCTGTGTCTCATTATATTATTTGATGTATAAATCACCTTATTATGCATTAAATATGTATATAAATTTCTTTTTCATACCTAAATACGACCTTTGAACTTGGTCTGGTATGGGAAATTTACGAGAAATTACTACATTTGAGCAACTTTAACCTAGAAATAAAATATAAGCGCAGGCTTGATCAGACAAGGTATGTACACTGCTTGGTTCATTTTTATTCAAAATGTTAATTTATAAAATTTATTTACGTGTTCACGTTTGCGCTAATCATTAAAAATTAAAAAGTTTGTGAATTTGACTGGCTAAGTATCTTCGTCGTTGTTGAACCTGTTGCACCATAGCTGCCGAAGTATCGCTACGCGTGAACAATTAGACCCGCCTTTCTAGAGTACGCTATATTATTTCATTCATTATTATATTTTTAAAAAATCCGGGAATAATAACTATTCCGATAATTTAAAACCAATATTATCCTTTTTTTCTTCTCTTTCTTCATCTTTTTATAAATTGCCTAGAGAACAGGATTTTTTAAAGAGGCGCTGAAGGGGCATTGGAAACTATATGTAAACATTGAATACGCGGAGAAAACATTCAATGAAATTATATTTTGATGTTGCCAATATTTGGAAAAACAAAAGAATACTTTAAAAAATAGGGTAAGTATATACATATATTATTTATTTTATACAATAATAACAGTTTTTTTCTTCTGTTTAATCACGATACCGATTGATAACGTTATGTTTTTAACTGTTAATTCACTATTACAATGTAGTTCCGTATATGTAATCTAAATCAATCAGTCAATTTTCTGCTGGAACTAAAAACCAGCGTATTTTTTCATTGAATTTTGCTGAGTCATTCTTCATATAGTAGCAATAGTAATTTTGTAAAATTAAACTATTAACTATGCAAACAACAACTAACAGTCTGCAATTATATAGATCAGAAGGGGAAACAAATTGTCATCTGCATGATATATAGCCGAAAAAAACGTATGTTTCAATAGCTCAAACGGTATAGTGGTTGTTGCATCAAATTGTTGAACCAAGTTCAAATCTCCATATTTTCTTAATTTTTTTTAAAAAAGAATTAATATCTACAATATCAATAACTGTGAATTTACAGCTCGAAATAAAAAAAATTACAGCTCATTTTTCAAAACCACCATAAAAAATGCAAAACTTACTACTCGGGTATAATAAAACCAAATCAAAACTATAATGCAATAACATTTACAGGTGAAAATATTTTATTCAAAGTGAAACTGGCTTGAATATCAATATTACTACTATTATTAATAATAAATAATACAAGCAGAAGTAAAATAGTACTAAAACATAACCAACATACAGTTTTTATTTTGTACGGGAAATAAACAAAGGGAGGTACTTATTAACCATAAGTTAACATATATTCACACCAAAGTGATTTAGAAGTACAAAATGTTGGCTTCTGTTATACATCATAACTTAATACTCAATAACATTATTATATAAATAAATTAATTATGACAATTAATGCATAATATTCTACATACAATCTGTTTCAGGCTGCATCCCTACTAGAACTGAGTGGGTTGAAGTTGCAGGCTTCGAGTACCAATATATAATAAATATGACTGCCTGAGTGAATTGTTGCAATATAATGAATAATAACCATAAATGAGAGTTATATAACACTTTATGTCAGATGTGACAGTTTGTTAAATGGTATCAAATCATAATGTTCAATTAATTTATTTCTAACAAAGTCTGAAATGCCTAAAGCATATCAGTGTTCCTGGTGCTACAAAAGGGTAAAACCATCAGCTAGAACAAAAATACTTACAGGCACTCTTGAAAAGCATACAGAGGAATTATTGCAAAGGCCGGTAACACAAGATGATGTTGTTTGCTCTAGTTGCCATAGTAAATATTACAGAAATCTGTCAGTAACACAGTCACCAAGTCCACAGCATGATCCAGATTTCAGTTACCATCTACTTCAACTGCCAACATGAAAAGCCCACAATCAATTCAAATTCAAATTCCATCAACACCAAGATCACACAGACGTTGTGTTGTATGTAAAAGACCACATGGGCATCGAAATCATCTTGTTAATGTCCCAATCTGTGCCATTAAGATGCGGGTAGGCCTTCCAAACACCATTTTATCCACATTTTTCCATCTAACAACATCACAAGTGCAACGAATAATTAAAACAGTGCGAGAGTCCCTTATGGTTAACTTTGTTGGGCAACACCTTGGTTTTCATCACATCACACATTATGTATTCTCATCTGTCCACACTACCCCAACTGCAAAGGAAATATGTAATCCTGGAGGCAACAATGCAGTCCTTGTCCTTGATGGTACATATATATATATATACACACAAAAGAGCGCGAACTATAACTTCCAACGCCGTTCCTACAGTTTACATAAAAATCGACCATTAGTTAAGCCAATGATGGTTGTGGGAACTGATGGTTATATTTTAACTGTTTTATTTAGCTGATCATTTTAACAACGATGCAACTAAACACATTGTAACAACAAATGCTGAAGAAATTACAAATTGGTTACAGGAGGGTGATGTTTTTGTTGTAGACGGGGTTCCGTGACTATGTTGATTTCCTACAGGAACATGGATTTAAAGTTGAAATGCCAGTCTTTTTACATAAAGGACAGAAGCAGCATTCAACAGAAGATGCCAACACTTCAAGACTGGTCACAAAAGTGCGATGGGTAGTAGAGGGCGTAAATGCACGAGTGAAACAGGGGAAGTTTTTTGACAAAGTAGTGCCAAATGCCCTTGTTCCGCATATTGGTGACTTCCTTAGAATCATCTGTGGAATAATGAATAAATTTCGCCCACCACTGGCCAACAAGGATCCATCAACAGCTGTAACTGCTAGAAGGATGGTTGAAAAAGCAAAGGAACCGAACAGGGTACAAATCCTAGTTCAAGAAAATAATTTGATTAATAAACGTAAAATCTATTTTAAGATGGATGCATCCACTGATGAAGTGACTGATTTCCCCAGGCTCTCAGTTGATTACCTGCGTTACATCACAATGGGTATTTATCAAGTCAAACAGGCTCCAAACTAAACACATGAACATCTCACAGATGAGGGTGTTTATGATGTTATGTTATGCATGGATTTTCCAGGTCTGTTACATGTAAAAATCCAGTCTCGCCACTCCAGAAATAAAACACATTCACTGTGGATCAAATACAAGCCTAATGATGACACGGATCCCATCAAATGATGGTACTGTACCTGCAAGGTTGGTGATCGGGTTGTAGGGTGTTGTGCTCACGTGTCAAGTGTCATATGGTTTCTGGGCTGCAAAAGATGGGAAAATGATGACTTGACAAAGAGAAAATCATTAACTTCTCATCTTAAGGATGCATCATTTATTCCAGAATGTGCTAATAATGGAGAATCAATTGAGGAGTGATTGCTATTATGGCGTGAACACATTACCTTCATCCGTAATCATCTGGATATATGGATATCTATATATATAATCCATATATATAAATTATTTTATTGAACTATGATTTGCACCCTATTCCGTTACTTTACTTCAGCATTTGTTGTTATATATATATATATATATATATATATATATATATATATATATATATATATATATATATGTGTGTGTGTGTGTGTGTGTGTGTGTGTGCGTGTGTTAAAATATATTTTTCTATATAATTAAAATTATCATCAACATCAGGATGTTTATATCATTATCACATGTCATTTGGGTGATGAGAAAGCGAGAATGATAATACATTCCACAATCAAATGAATATAAAAGATATACTTTTAAGACATGATTTTCGTTTGTTTGGACTTTGCTGGTGTTTTAGTGACTAGCTTGGTTTTCAGTATTTTTTATCTTTGATGACTGTGCAGTCATGGCACTGGTTCTGTCTATATAAAATGGAAAAGGTGTAGCTGAGTACATCATAATTTCTTGTGACGTGTATGTTGCCCATATAATAATCAATGGAAATAGTGTTACTGAAAAATTCTGGCCACCTACCTTGTGGTCTCTATTCGGGGTCAAAGGTTAAATGGGCAAGCACATAAACGGTTAATCATCTCAACATTTTCATAGCAGGTGTATTAACACCCTTACTATAAGTTGTGGTAGGAATGATGTGGATATTACAAGAATCGGGATTTGCGATTAATTGTGTTTAAATACTAATGTTAGGTAATAATTATTTATTCAGCGCATTTCATTTTAACTTGCATCATTACCTCCAGTTCTTTACATAGCTTTAAGGTGAGATATTGTTATTGTTGATGCGTAGGAATACGGACATGCATGTTCGCCTACAAATAGTGCACATGTATAGGATAACTTACTTAAAATATATGTTCACAAAATTTTATTTCGAAACCTCAAGTTATAATAGTTATTTTATTAATGTAACTATCTTTACTTTAATGGTTTATATGAACATATATTCAATTAACGTTCTTTTATTCGTTCCAATATTTCTATAATTATGTGAATTTCTTCAATGCCCCCATAGAGAGCCCCAATTTTATGTTCATGCAAATGACATGAATAGACGAGAGAGAGAGAGAGAGAGAGAGAGAGAGAGAGAGTCATATATTTGAATCAATGAAAAAATTCATAAATATGTACCATGACCTTTTATTAACCTTTACTTTACGTTCATGATGGTTGCAAACGGGATTTCCTCCCAAGTTTGAATGAAGTTGCATTCATCCCACAACGTCTAATTTTTGTACACTGTAAATCGTCGTCGTAGTGGGCGTAGTGCTGGTTAATGGCATTTGCAAAGTGAATAATAAAATAAGCTTACATTTTGGTCATTACAGACAAACGTTCTTTATAAATGTACACATCCCTTCGAATGACAGAAAACTGTATGTAGCGAGTTTAATGTTGTATTCCAACGCTAGTTTAAAAATAGCCGCATATGGCGATAAGTACATATAGTCTGTTTCTTTCTTGTATTCTTTGTTCTATGTTTATATCATATCAGCCACCGTAATTTATTTGTTTTAAATATGTTGCAATGAACATTTTAGAGAGAGAGAGAGAGAGACAGAGTAAAATGGGATACATGATGTTGTGATTATATTAATATATTCAGCTTTGTAGTCACTCGCCACTCCAGAAATAAAACACATTCACTGTGGATCCAATACAAGCCTAATGATGACACGGATCCCATCAAATGATGGTACTGTACCTGCAAGGTTGGTGATCGGGTTGTAGGGTGTTGTGCCCACGTGTCAAGTGTCATATGGTTTCTGGGCTGCAAAAGATGGGAAAATGATGACTTGACAAAGAGAAAATCATTAACTTCTCATCTTAAGGATGCATCATTTATTCCAGAATGTGCTAATAATGGAGAATCAATTGAGGAGTGATTGCTATTATGGCGTGAACACACTACCCTCATCCGTAATCATCTGGATATATATATATATATATATATATATATATATATATATATATATATATATAAATTATTTTATTGAACTATGATTTGCACCCTATTCCGTTACTTTACTTCAGCATTTGTTGTTATATATATATATATATATATATATATATATATATATATATATGTGTGTGTGTGTGTTTAAATATATTTTTCTATATAATTAAAATTTTCATCAACATCAGGATGTTTATATCATTATCACGTGTCATTTGGGTGATGAGATGGTTGCAAACGGGATTTCCTCCCAAGTTTGAATGAAGTTGCATTCATCCCACAACGTCTAATTTTTGTACACTGTAAATCGTCGGCGAAGTGCTGGTTAATGGCATTCGCAAAGTGAATAATAAAATAAGCTTACATTTTGGTCATTACAGACAAACGTTCTGTATAAATGTACACATCCCTTCGAATGACAGAAAACTGTATGTAGCGAGTTTAATGTTGTATTCCCACGCTAGTTTAAAAATAGCCGCATATGGCGATAAGTACATATAGTCTGTTTCTTTCTTGTATTCTTTGTTCTATGTTTATATCATATCAGCCACCGTAATTTATTTGTTTTAAATATGTTGCAATGAACATTTTAGAGAGAGAGAGAGAGACAGAGTAAAATGGGATACATGATGTTGTGATTATATTAATATATTCAGCTTTGTAGTCACTCGCCACTCCAGAAATAAATGATGTTGTGATTATATTAATATATTCAGCTTTGTAGTCATGTACGCAAAATCTTCCATTTTTATTATTTCTAAAACATTTTTAACCATTTATTAAAACTTTTAAACCAATAGTGTTTTTTTTTTTTTATATTATAAATGTCCATATTCTATATTTAAAGAAGACTGCAATTGGGAATATTAGAATTGAGAATTTTGAAAAGTGTAGATTTATCAGTATATTTATGTTTAAAACTAATATATAATCACTGATGCGGTTAGTATGGTTGGCTTTTTTGCACTTATTTTATCACAACTTAGTTACGGACTAGGTAGTGTATTTATGATAGTCGGCTAATATCATGTGATCATTCGTTTAGAATTTGAAATAGATTGTTGTGCTTCCTTGGCATATTAATAAAGTGCATTCACGCCATTATCGATTGTGCTGCTAAACATTAGGTCTACAATGTATGCATTTTTGGTTTTTGGTTGGTGGTGGTCAGTTTACCCATTATCATTCATATTTCACAAAACTATGAACAAATTGCAAACGTTTTGGTATAAGGTATATTAAATATTGCTTGGCATTCACATTAATATGCGGACAAATATATAGTTCATAAACGGATCATGTATTGAATAGAGGCTACATCATGGGGTATGGATCTAAAGTTATTTATTTTGATTTCTGCTATAGATTGAAACGCGTGCTTATGTGTGTGTGTGTGAGTGATATATTGCCATGAAATTATAAGGGTACAAATACATAAAGAACACTTGTCATTCCCAGTGAAGGTAACAAACCAATATATTTGGTGATGAAGCGAACATATTGGCCCCTGTCAGTGCATCTTATATATTATTATCTTTCAGTAACATTAAACAATAATTCAATTAATTCATTACAATTAAACATCGTCAAATAATTTTAATCAATATTTCAAGTTTGAACAATTTGTATTATTTTATGGTTGAGTACCTTTTTTGTCAATGTAATTTAGGTGTAGTATTCAGTTGACGTATACGTTAGATATATATATATAGTTTTGTTTTTGCCTTTTATAGATCAATTTGGTATAGTTTTAGAAATACAATTTTAATTACAAAGCTTTATAACCCAAAATTAAAATGAATTCATATTGCAAAATTTAAAACTGAGTGAATAGTTCTTGCTAAAGCAGTATCTATGATAAGTATTAGGAAAATATGAATACTTTTCATGTATTTTATTATAGTGTTTTGACACCCCTTTACCATGGCAACGGACACGGGAACACAAAACTGATGTCAGAAATAAATGTTAACCACCACATATATACAGTATACATAATATAAGGACATTTGGAGAGGGGACAGAAAATGGCCCTTATTCAATATAATCCTTTATGTTCTAATATTATGAAGATTGGTTCCCTAATTTGTTTAAATTCACCAAAATTGCAGTGGTTCTCCCATTACAAATGGCTTGTTGTGAAAGATCCATTAGTTCACCAAAATTCACACTGAATAGGTTAACATCAGAAACAGTGAATAAATTGATGACTATTTAGATACCTGTTTGTCATCTAGACGATTTCCTGTTTGCAGAGGCTTTGAAGAAGCGAGATAAAGCAGAGAAGTATGTTTATCAGCTCAGCAAAGTAAATTTGGTTATGCAGATACATTATATACTTGTTTCGAAAGAAGTGCCATAAAAATAATTGAAATTCTTAAACTAGGTATGCATACCAGTATTCTTTATTTTGTTACCCATCAGAATGAAGAAAAAAAATAAGCCTCTTAAAAAGTTTTAATAATCAGTACAGAAGAGTTCAGGAAAATATTCAGGTTGTTTTGAATAAAAGCAGGAAGATGCACAATTATGTTTATTGGACATTACATGTTGATTTGAGTATGTCATGTGGCAGGAGATATGATTGCTGTCACATGAAATGAAGAAAAAAATTGCAAGAATTACAAAGAGATAGCAAGAAGCCATTGACCTGCATAGGGTTTGGACCTGAAGATGTATGTGTACGTTACAGACTTTTCAGATAAACAAGTTGGTTATCATCAATTCATCAGTTTGGAATACAGAAAATACAGGTCTGTATCATTTCTAACAATTTAACTATCAGTCACACATATATATTTATTATATTAGTACATGTTTGACTGGTAAATTGTAAGTAACGATACGTGTCCCTGTGGTTTGGAATATGTAATAATGGCATGTTCTATGACAGTTTTTCTCCATTGAGTTTCTCCATGATGTTCTACCTCCCCCACCCTTCTTGCTTATATGGTTCTGTGAAACTGTAATGTGGTTGCACAACCTGTTAGAACTCCAAGGTCTTAAACTAAGTAACAGAAAAAGCATAACCAACAAAGAAAATTGAGAAAGAAGTTACATTAGTGTGAAATAAATCTTAAATAATCTTAAAAGTTCTGTCAGAAGTCAAAAGCATTGATTTTAATGTGTTGATGTACTAACTGTCTTGATGCATCATGATAACATTACCGGCATCCACAATTGTTTAAATTAATTCACAATAACCACATAAGCACTATTTTAGTTTAGGAATCAAGGAGCACTTTGTAATTCCAATGAATAATTTTAATTAATGTGCTTTGATTATAACTGAACACATCTAAAGGACTGGTATTAAGATTTGAATAAGAATTAATAACTTTTTACTTCTTTCCCCATATATGCATTCCCATGACTCTGTCACAATACATCCCTACTTAATGGATGCCATAACATATCCCCACCCAACCTATGTTACAATGCAACTCTATCATTCCAATGGAAAATTACCCTAAGCTGTAAACATGTTCATTTTCTATAACCTTCTAAAGTCATGCTCACGGCTGGGTCTAGAACTCCAACCCATGTAAACATATTTATAGCTTACAAATAAATGATCATTGTCTTAAAACATAATCTACCTGATCAGCAAAAATTAGCCGTGTAATATGTTTACAAATGATAATTACAATCTACAATCATTCACAATAGTTAAACAGGCTATGGATTTAAATAACAATTTAATTTGTTTACAAATCAGATTAGTTTTTTTTTGTTCTTCTGTAAATTTTATGCATAAAGTATGATAAAGAAAAATCTAAATATCCATTGTTAGGTGAGCTTTGACCATATGATAAAGAAGTTTTATGTGAACTCTGTAAAGAAATTTTATGATGATGTACAGCTCAAGACAATCTTGGACGTCTGTGGAAATGCTGTTTATAGATCAAATTTTAACCATACATTCTTTTGGGCTTTGCATGTGTCAACTTTATCATTTACTTTACATACTTTTTAAAGAATTAGCTTTTATGTTTTATCTTTTGTGCTTTATGTTCTCATTTACTTGAGATAGCTTATCTTTGTACAGCTTTTGTGCAATTCTTCATTTTTACGTTTTTTTCTTCTTTAGTTTTTTTGGAAACATGTAGCCATTATTGTGCTAAGGTGCTGTTAAATGTTACTACATACATATCCAATGTCAAGACCATTCAAAATATCTTCTTTAAATGTTGCATTAATCTGATATTAGGATGTAGTGCTTCTCGTCTGGATCTCCCTACAGATGCTGATATTTGCACTTGTGCGATGGAAGAGCTACAATGCTTTTCAGACTTAAAGAATAGACGCTTATATGCTATTGGGAATAATGAGATGTGGAAAAAATTTAAATGCAGAAATTGGTGTTGTCGTCATAGTAGATATATTGTGTATCAACAATATGCACTTTCCAAAAAACAGCAATACTTCTGTGCTGATCAGGTTTATTCTGTGGCTATTGGTTCAGTATTTTGTGGACAACTGTGTACACCCGTATGGATAGAAGGTAAGCACAGATGTGATTGCCTGAGTACATGTGTGTGTGTATATATGTATGTGTGTGTATATATATATATATATATATATATATATATATATATATATATATACACATGAATTTTGTCCATTTTAATGTGGAATATGCTTTTCTTCTGACTATAATCGGATTTGTTTTGTTATAGTCCATTTTTTTAATCTCTGAGCTGGGCTTTTTTTATAATACAGTCTGTCTGGTCCCGTTCCACAATGACCCTTGTAAAGTGTTTGTCACACACTTGATACACATCGCAAAACTGTACTGTAAGTTTGACTTCATTTCAAACTGAACTCAAAATCTTCTTACTGCATTCAACACAAAATGAATGTATCCATTGCACATCATTGTCAATTTCAAATAAAAGAATTATTTTCCCCATGTTATGATTCCAAACAATTTATGACAAGGGTGTAGTTGAATCAAGGCTGTTCCTCCACTGTTCAAATCATATGTACATTGCATGGAATAGACTCTGCTAATGAATCCAGTCCATCACAAGTAAAAAAGCAGAATTGAGCTGGATCTAAAGAAACACAAAATCCATCCACTCCAGACCAACTGGAAAAGTTTTTTCAGTGCACATTCATTCACAGTATGACCCAAAATAAGAATGTTTAAAACTAATGTCAATCATGTGGTAAAGTTCAAAGGTTGCTGGATGTGTGCATTAGTATTGGTATTGTGTATTGATGAATCTACAGTTGTGTAATTGCTTTGAAATACAACATTAATGCAGTTACTTTAGTAGTAGGAGTGAACAGAATTGGTGACTGCCATGATGAACTGATGTCAAAAATTTAAATAATAATGTTATGGTTGCATTTATGTTTGTTAGAAAGACCAATGTACATAGACTTTTATGTAGAAATAGAAAATCAGTGAGTGAATTCGTTTTCACATAGTTTCAACTTTACACAAATGAGTGCTAGGGTGTCACGTGTGTGACATAAAGTACCTTGAACTTACACAGCAAGACCACAGTTTAAGACTTTAGTTATAAATTCAAATAGTACTAAAAGAAAGAAAGATATAAAAGCAAAATGTCAATATCTATGTCAAACATTTCATACATTCATCGTCAAAAACTTGTGACACTAACACACAGGACTTTCGTGTTCAGCCTTTACAATGGAGCCTCATTTAGAGGAAAGGATGATAGTATTACTCTTGTAATTTCTTGTGTGTGTATGAATTATATTTTGAACATATATGTGAATGATGTGAAGTTTTCCCATGTTTAGCCACATTATATATGGTGGATGGTGCCACAGTGTTACATGTGACATTCAGGTTAAATGAAGAAGGTGATAGAAAAACACATAACAACTTTGTAATTTCAAAAGTATTTATTGTTTCAAACTTAGTGGAAGACTCAACTGGCCATCTGGGCAATATCAAGGTGGCCAACAATGTCAGCATGTATAATACAGGCAATGTCCTCTGTGTCAGGGAAATAATATTTTCCATCCGTCTGGTGGAGGTACTGCACTTCAGGATCATCTTCCTGGACTTGAAGCACCTGCAGTGTGCAGCAAAATCTATTATTATTCATTGAACATACCACCAGTCTTGTGCAAGAGTTTATATGATTCAAAATTAGTTCAATGTTTAATGGGGACAACCACTGCTTAATCAGAAATGACCAAGTTTGCTTACCAATATGCTGTTACTGGGATGCTAGGAAGAAATTTCAGACTATTGCCAATGATTAATCCAAAGTCTCAAGTAACACTTGTGACATCAACCTCAGTACATCCATCAAATAATATAAAAAAAACAAAGAATAAACAGTCCAATGATCGATTGTATTAACAGAACTTAAATGTTCATTCTAATCTGTCAATTTAAAAAATATTTTGAAACATTAGCAGCTGTACTAGCTGCATCCATCCTGTCATATGTAACAGATGAGACTGATAACCGGAAAGAAACTGGTCAAAGATATTCAGATAATTATTATAAAAGTGTTTTAAAAAATGACGGCATTTGAATTTTATACACGTGCTACATACAGTCATTTGCTAATGTTCTTTATCTTTAAAAATGCAGCTGAACCAATGCTGTTTGTTAGACGTGACAAGATTTAGAACACATTTGGCATTCACAGTAACGAACAGGATGTTTTCACAACCAAATGTAATTTCTTCTTTAAAAAAGCATCGACTGACTCTGTGAATATTTTAATTAATATTCGACAGATGAACAATAGTGTCAAAACTAATTCAAAATTTCTGTAAAATTAATACTGAAAAAGCAGTACTGTGTTTGTAGACAATTTTGACCATCGCGTTCCATTACAAGCAACATTCATAAAACCAGGCATTACCAAATTTCAGAGTGCATACAAAAGCAGATAATGGTAATATACCGGTAGCTGTAAAGTATCGTTTGTTTATAATAAGAAACATCCTAAATTAATATTTTACTTACCTCAAATCAAGAAGAATACTCCAAAGGTTGACTTTTTTGAAAAATTACTGAGTAATGTTTCAGTTTCCCGCCCAGTGTCTTGTGTGTACATGAACTAGATATGTGTGACTAGTCATACGTTTCTGTTGAACACCTTGCTTCATGTGATAGAATTATGTCATAGACATTTCAGTTTTGTGTTTCTGTATTTAGCTTATTTTCAAACAGTGCCCGCAGGACCAATACAGCCCACAATACCACACTAGGGGATTGAAACTTGGCCATCACATTATGTATCAACGTAACATGGTTGATTAAAATCGATCAGATTTTGGTTTTTTTTACTGGATTTTATAAAATAAACTTAAATAAATGAAAATTTGTTTGTTTAATTTCATGTTTGTGATAAATGACTAACTGCCGGATTCTGTTTCTGAGCTGCAGGCAAGTAAACATATTCCTGGAAAACGTGATATGAACGTGTTTGAACAAGACTGTTGATTCAAAGTTCCAAAATATATCCAAAACACACAGAAATGTGTTTTGAAGTCATTTATATTGTTTATTGGCATTGTTTTATAAACTGAAACACAAATAAGAACCGTAGTCCGTACATGTGGTGTTGCCATCATTAAGCTGTTCGACATCAGTTGCTTCAAGTAAATTTTTGGTAGCCATTTTCTGATGATTTCATTAATTTTAGTCCAATTATTCAGCAAGCAACAAAAGACTCTTGTCTGATATTGTTGCTACTGATTATTTAGAGTACATTTGATATACTGATTCTCACTCCAAGCTCATAAATATCACGCAAAAAATACCACTGACAAATAATTGGGACCATACCAGGAAGTCACCATATATCTTTAAATCTTGGTTTTCAGAATAATGCTGTGTTCCCAAGGTCATGCAGTTTTATTCAGAAAAACTTGTTCATATTTTCCCATACAAATACGGTACACCAATAAGTATTGTACATTTTTATCTACTTTCAGGCATGACTTTATGTATTTGGGATTTGCTGGAAGGGAATAGAGGATCTAGGGTTTCTTGTCAGCATTCAGAAGACTGTAGAGATGTAAATATGGATATTGAGACTTTGAGTGACAGCAGGTCGTTGCTTAAATGGCAGCCTTTAAAGTTATGTACTGTACAAACTTTACAGTATGATAAGAAAGAACATTCATGGATGTGCAAAAAAATATTACAAGAGAGAGGTCTGTATTCCATTTCATTGGAGAGATACAGTGATTCTATTGATGGAGTTACTGACGAATGTACTGATAAAATTGGTAATGTTTCTGATACTAGAAACAGAAGTTTAGGCCTGACATTAAAATTATCTGATAAGAGAGAAAATGAAAACTTTATTAAGGTTGTAATATTAAATACCACTGCCAAAGAATTGAATGCTACAGAGATTGAAAGTTGTAGAATAAGGGAAGAAAGAGTGGATTTAACTGCCACATTGTGTGCTGAGGTGGAGGCTGAAAACCTCAGGTTTAAGAAGGGAGCTGTGAGAGTTATAGCCCAGAACTCTTATGGTAAAGAGTTAGCAGATCTCAAAGTAAATGAGATAACTGTGTTTGTCAGTGATGTCACTGCCCAAAGCATATTTAGTACAGATTCAGAGGCTAAAAATCTCATAGCGAAGAAGGAAACTGCAGACTGCACTTTCAAAACCTCTGGTGAGGTCAGTCTCCATCAAGACAACATCAACCTCCAAGACTTAGTTAATATAGAACCTCTGATAGTCATCACCAAACCCCAAACCTCTGCTGGTATGGAAGTTGAATATCTCAGAGTTGAGAAAGGAACTGTGGACAATGCTGCTCAAATGTCAGATTGTACTTATATTGAGGATCTCAGAATAAAGAAAAGATCTTGGGAAATGACTGTCCTATCTAGTATCAGTGAAACGACAAAAAACCGAATAGTATGTGACAAGAATGGACAAGAAGTTGCTCAACACTTTGATGATTGTGTAAAGATGGATGATTTGAATAAACTAAGTCTGCAAGGAACATGCAAATCTGAAGATATTACAAATGAAGATAACAGTAATTACCAAGATATTCACAAAGGAATGGATCAGCTGGATGTACTTGAAATACTTGAATCAATAAAAGAGAAAAGGAAACAGGGTTATGGAGCTAAAGGTAAGCTGAGGAGGAATAAGTTTGTGTGTATATATATGTATATATATATATATATATATATATATATATATATATATATATATGTTGTAGAAAAAGGTAGAGTGTCACTAAAGAAACTGCATCATTTTTAAGAATTTATATTTAAAATAATTTAATTCAGATATAATTAAAAATGTTGATTCTCCTTGCATTTAAATTAGAAAAATCATAAACATACATGGATCAGAATATTTTAAGCCATCCATCCTTTCAGTGCAATTCATAAGGATGGAAATATTAAATCAAGAAAATTTAATACTTCTCGTCACAAAGAGATTTTACTCCATAATGTCTTCATGCTTGACTGACAACAATTACTGTTTTAGTGGGTCTTATTGTTTAAATGTTTATGTTATTTCAAAATTTACAAGTGAGTTTTATTTTATTTTGAAGGAAACATACAGGATTTCCAAAAGGTGGATTATTTCCTTAACATGTCTTGTTTTAAGGATAAAAAATATTTCCATGGATCATATTTTTCACCTATCAAGCTTTTTCAGCTATGTATGCTATCACTGTCTCAAAAATGTCAAAATTTTGCCACATCATAAGCAAGGTGATTTAAACTTTTAATTTGAGAACAATTTTTTTATAAATTCGGTGAAACTCGCTTGCATTCATGTGGTGATGGTATTGTTCTGTAGCTGTGTCAAGAAGAAATAAGATATGTGTGTGTGTGTGACTGATTGATCTGGCCCAGTAAGGATGAAACTGCCTGAACAAAGAAAATTGAATTAAGGTGGTAAAATTCAGAACTAAAAACCACATTTCAAGCCTTATTTGCATGGAAATTTAGCAAGCGTCTAGTGCTGCATCCAATATACTAATCCTCTATTTTCTGTATTCCAACAAAATTCCAAAGACTTACAAATATTTAAATTTCAGCATCAGTTAAGTATTTGTGCTTTGAAAGTGGAAGAATTTTGGATCAGATGACATTTCTTGGTATTTCCTGAATTATTTCTGTTAATAATGTTTACAGAAAGAGAGTATGGCTTATTAGAGAAGAGAGATGTTGAAATTGTGCCAAGTTTTCAAGTAGGTGGGTCGTGGCTAGAGTCCCATCCATCAGTCAGTGGTGTGCATCATGAATTTACTCCAGTTACAAGCAATGAAGAATCTCTATTACCGGTAGTAGTGACAGAGGAACCTTTTCATGCTTTTACCCTGAAGTTCAAGGAAATAAGTGATGACAATTCCGACCATTCTTCAATAAGTACAGATAGATGCTCTGACTTTATTTCGCTAGAGTTTATAAAGAAGAAGCAATTGTGTTCAGTATTACATTTCAGAACCACAGAGAACCATTCAAGTTTTGTTTCTTTGAAAAGTAACAAGAAAAGGATGGAGGGATTAATACATTTGAAAGAGATAGAGATAGTTAAATTACAGTCTTGTAGATGGCAGTTGAAAAGTTCATCAATAAAAGATTTCTTTGAAACCATAGATGCCGGTCTTCACCAGGTGAAAAATGCTGTTGAAATTGAGCAGCATATCCAGTCAGACACTGATGTCACTGTTCAGAAAGAAGAATGTGTGGTAGAAATTGATGAGACATCTGCAAAAGACATTGACCTGGCAGAGAATAAAAGGTATCATCTTAGAAAAGATGTGTTGTTCCCAAGAAATTGGCTTCCACTACCTAAACTTAGCAAAGATGCAATAATTGGATTTGTTGAAGAACAAACCCGTGATGGACATGGAGGGTCTACATTGCCTCCTTCTGAACATGAAGAACTGAGGGAAATGTTAAGACAGCTTGCTTCAGATAATGTACCTGGACCGCAGATCACTATGAAATATGAGATGCTTCGACTTTGCACAATGAAAACCTTTCCAGGCAAGGATCGTCCGTTTGCCATTAGAATAGTAGGAGCTGGATTTTATTATGCTGGACAGAAGGACCAGGTCATATGTTATTGCTGTGGCAATCGTAAAGACAGTTGGGTTATTGGAGACATTCCACTGTTGATTCACCAGAACATGGCTCCAGATTGTGGCTTTCTCACGCATAATGCTCGAGTCAATGTTCCAATTAGAAAAGCAAATTCCTCTGAATCACCATCTCTTGCAGAAGTTCGGCTTCTTGCAGTCCAAAGATTTTATGAGTCAAATCAGTCCGACACAGCACAGAGTGAGTCATCTTTGATGCTTCCATCAAGTGAACAGAATCTGCAACACAATGTATCAGACAATCTGCCAACTGTTTCAACCCGTGTATACTCTGTGGAAGAGCCACCACCAAAGTATCCACAATATGCAGTTAAGAACATGAGGATTAACTCCTTCCAGGGATGGCCAGCAGAACTTCGACAGAGGCCAGAGGAAATGGCTGAATGTGGATTCTACTATGCAGGTATATTAGGCTTTGATGTACTATCCCACATTTGTCAACCAATATATACATGTATGGATCAATTAAGTATTATAAACTCTCTTGATGTAAATTTGGTTCTGTAACTTCATTATGTGTGTGTGCATTCAGAGACAGCAGTGTCTAGTTACCTATGACTGATTCTTTTAGAAAATATACATTTGGTGTCTTTATTCAAAATTTGTTTAGCAGCTCCTGTAGCCATTTGGAATGAAGATATGTTAAGAAAATACAAAGAGTAAAGTATTAAATGCACTGAGAAAGTTATATTTGATGAACTGTAGATCTAAACCAAATTTAAGGTAATACAAGTCCAAATTTTGATATTAATTTGCCATTGTTTGAAAATGAAACCAATGTACATATGACCCATATGTATACATATTTGAGTGTGTTCTACGTCTTTCATTGTTTAGATGTGGGAAGGGAGGTAACAAGTTGGAAGTTATGAATTTTGATATTTTTTGTATATTAATAAATTGTGCAATTTACTTTATTATTTTGGGTCATAGAAATAAAGACACTGCAGATCATGTCATGTCTTATAATAAGCATATGCAATTTGTTTACTTTGTGTTTTCACCAATTCTGAACCAGTTTAAGCATACCAATTTGGTAAAACTTCTATGACTCCCAGTTACATGATTTCTACTTGCATTAAATACTTGTAATTTACTGAACCTGATAACATGCTTAATATGTTAAATTTTTTAACTATTGGAAGACATATTAAACTGAAGAAAACCATGCTTGTTAAATTCCAGGATTCAACGATTGTGTGCGCTGTTTCTTTTGTGGCGTTGGATTGCGACATTGGATGAGTGAAGACGATCCATGGATTGAACATGCACGATGGTCACTGTCATGTGTATATGTACTCAAGATGAAGGGGGAGGAGTTTGTCTCTTTGATAAAGATGGCAGTAGAGATAGCTGAGAGGGTAAGTCAAGTTAAATCTGCATTGCCATTGTATTACATAAACAGATAATAGAAACAAATTCTTTATGTAAAATTATAAAATCTGTTAAATAATAGATATTTACTTTTGTGACCATTATTGTGTTCCATTATGTAATAGACCAATCACGCCATATTTCTTTGTCTTCCTTTTTAATATTGCTACAGTTATGGTACAAGGTATAGTTAGCATTATAGTTGTTTTTTGTATTCTTAATTCTTTGGGCATGGTCAGTGTGGTTTTGATATCAAAGATCAGACTAAATTTAGACAAGATTAAAGATGTTCATGGATTATTGTTGGAATTTAGTAGTACCTAAAGTCGCACAGGTCATTTAGGCATTTCAGTTGTGGGTGTTATTTTTTAGAATTTGATTCTACATACCTTAAAATGGAAATTATTCTCTTCATTTTGATTCTTATACGTACATACATACATACATATCCCTTTGGAAGGTCATTATTTAAATGCCCCGAGAAGTGCATATGGCAAAATCTATTTTAAAGATTCAATACAACAGACTGAATGTCATCTTCTGTGATGTAACAATGAAAGCTACATATGTTGAAAAATGAATTCGTACTACCCTATATTTTGACGATTCAAATTGACATGCTCTAGTGATTTGATGCCCCAGTGCTAGACATGACTATAAACTGCCACACTGCAGATATCATAGTGATATAACTGAAATTTTTTAAATCTGCATTAAAAATCCAAATCTCGTCACATCCACTTGACATGCTCTTTTCTTATCCCAAGTTTAGTATATGTACACCATTGTAAATGGCCATAAGGATAGATAATTTTCCTTAGAAGTTTCTTGTTGACAGTTAAGCTGCAGATTATTCAGTAATTAGGATTGAATAGACTTTGGTTGTAGAAAATTAATGTTAAATTTTAAAAGAGCAGTTTATGTTTTAAATGAGTAAATATGCAAAAATTACCTTTGTGAATTTTACTATAAATGCTTCAGCAGCCTTTGAAGTTTGTCATGATATCATTAGGTGCGTTATCTCAAAAATATAAACAACCACAATATCACACGAAAATCAGTAATGGATACAAACAGAAAGGTCAGAAACTATGTAACAGGACAACACAAAGCCAACATTAAATTCAACAATGTATTTGTCCAGAATATAAAGTGAAAATTTAATAGGAATTTGCATTAGTGTTAATTAAATCCCAAATAATCCTAAATGTTCAATCAAAAGGTATTGAGTTAATTTCAATATTGAATATAGTAATGTATGAATAGTCTTCAGTTTACTGACAGTCATGATGTATTACATTGATGTTATCAAGAATATCTTTGAATTAAGTCACAATAATTCCCAAATAGTAATTTAGTTTTTAAAAATCAAGGAACACTTTTTAATTCCATTAATAATGATTCCTCTCAAAGTATATCTGAACACAACAGTAACTAATTGGACTGAATGAACTTAATAGAGGAATGTAAAATTTTGTTTACCTCAGCTTTATATAAAAACCTAAGACTCAGTAAAATGTCCAGAATGTGGGTCAAATGTTTGCTTCTAGAACATTCTAAGTTTGATAAATAAGGCTTGACCTTGAACTCAAATATCAGAAAACAACTTATTTATAACTTAAAAATAAAGTACAATCTACAGAATGCTGGAATTATACAGACTTCAGCTGCACATATGAACAACGAATAAATTAGCTGACTGAAAAATTGTTAAAGCTATGTTGAAAATCCTAATCAAACAAAACAGTCAAATTTGGTGAATCTGAGGATGTGCACACCTTTTTAAAGAAGGTTGCAGCTGAGAGGGTTCTGAATGATGAGTTATCTGCCTTGTTTTCCAGTATATTTCTGGTTACCAAGAGAAGTGGAACCTTTCAGATTATAATCAACATCTGCTCTTTAAATTTTATTCTTTTGTAAGATTCTTTTTAGATGGAGACCACCTCCTCAATCCAGAATGTGCTTTGTCCACCTGATCGGACAGTCTCCATCAACCTTCAGGATATTTAGCGGCACTTCCCCATATTTACCCCACAACACAAAAATCTCCAGGTTTTGCTTAGACCAGGAAGTTCATAAATTCCAGGTCCTACCATTCGGAATTGCTTTTGCGCCTATAATTTTCACTTGAGTTATGGTATTATTAGCAGCTTACCTGTGATTACTGGAAACACTACTTTTCCAGTGTTTCAGTGATTGGCTGATTCACAATGTTCAGGTCCAGTCTCGTAATTGGAATAAGTAAGATCTGCTTTTGGTCAGGTAAATCATTGGGGTCTTTTGCCCAAACTCAAAATATCAGAACTCATTCCATTGCAAGACTCTGTTTTCATCTGGATGAATTTCCTCACAAATCAGAACTTAAGAGTTGCACTGGATTAAATATATTGAATGCAAGCTCTGTTAGAAGTGCTATGATAACAAAATTCTCTGCTTGTCTGTATCTGTCATTTCTGGGAACCTTGAATACCACTATCCACATGGTTATATTAGGACGTCTTCATATACAACCTCTACAGCTCCTCCTCTTGCAAGGTGGAAACAGCATTTCATCACCATTTGCAGTGGTGGTTGAATCGCTATAGATTCATGATTGGAGTCTCCATGCATGCACCTGAGCTCCTCTCTCATCTGTTCACAGACACATCAGATTCCAGTTGGGTTCTTTATTCAGAATCAACAAATCATTCCTCCACAGTAGTGACCTTGAATGAATGTTTTGTTTATCTTTGAGAACAAAAGATGCTCAGTATCCACTGTCAAAGGCTTATTGAGCTGCCATTTTAAATACAGTTAAAACTACAATGAACCATTGAATGAGATTTCCTTTCAGGACTTCACTTTGAAGACTGTGTTTCTAGTCATCTTCACCTATGCGAGAAGATGAAGTAAGATTTATGCCTCATCTGTTGACACTGTCTGTCTCCAGTTACATGGGAATTTTGATTTGGATTCCCTGCTTTGTCAGCTAGGACATTTAGCAAAAAATAAGTTACTTTCCATAGATCCACTGGCAGTAGAAATCACCAGTATTAGTGCTGCAGATGATACAGACAGATAGACTTTTATGCCCCATGATAGCATTCCGTTTCTATGTTAGAGCGTCCAGAGGAAAAATAAAGAGTACTAAGTGTCTTTTCCTCCCTCTCAAGGGCTTTGTTGAGTATAGAAAAACAAAATGGGTACAGTAGTTGTCATTTTGTCTGTTTGCATGCTAAAATATGGTTGATAAAACTCCTATAGATTAAAGTCAATATCCCTGACCAAATTTAGTAAATCTACTGATCTGTCAAAAGCTGACCTGTTTGTGTTGCAAGTATTAGACATGTGATGTTTTAAGCATTAAATGTTTTGCTGATTTTTTAAATTCATTTTCAGGAGGAGGCAACAAGAAATAATAGTGGTGGAAACCAGGCATCGCAAGAGAGCAAAGAAGCAGCCCCAACAGTTGTTATTCAGGAAGGTAATAAAGGGGACTAATCTCAAGGAAACTGTAATATCCAAACTAATATAGAGGAAACACAATGATTTGATCTATTCTAGCGATGAATTAAAACAGGAGTATGCAACAAATGGTTTGCCAACACATTTTTGGCCTATTTGTCCCATGGCCATTATTTTTTACATGTATATGTGTGCTTTTATTATAGACAGAACACTTATGCCTTGCTTCTGCAGCCCATTTAATATAGGTTATGGCTTATGTAGTTATGCTGCACTAATATAATATAAAGCTAGTTGTAAGTGTGGCCAAACATAAAAATTATAATTTGTGCACAAATACATTTTTGTTCATTTAGTGTGACCTTGCTATGTAATACAATGGTTGGGGTCCATAGAAGTGTACTGTACTGTGTTATGTACCAAATCCTATTATAACCAAACTAAGTCAGTAAGCTTAAGAAAGTGATGCATGTTCCAAAACTATATTGTGGGGTGGGGTGTTTAATAAAAGCAGGTTAAAGGATACATGCTTTTCAAGAATTGAAGACAAAACTGAACTAAAATACATTTATGTTTTGACAGCTTACATCTCTGTGGTACAGTCCTTAATGCATTAGGTACTGTACATATGTATGAAAAATCCATGAATTTGAATATTGATCACACTATAATATTAATCTATCATTTGCATCCAGTTAGAAAACACAAATAAGAAATATATTTAAAAAATGGTAGTCTTCGTTTGATCTGTATCCCATTGCCAACATACATGTGTCACTAAACAATTCACTTTTAATGTTTAATGTTGCCAGTAATATTTAAATTGGTCTTGATTTTGGTCAGCTGGAGCCAGCTATCATCTTGCTGAGGCTGTCCAGGGGATGAAACTGTTCCTAGAGAAATGAAAACATCAACAAATTTAAAATTAAACAAATATCTTTCAATTGTGAGATGCCCCACCTTCAGTTAACTTGATGGCCATCTAGCCTTGGTTTCAAAATATTGGCAATTTAATTTGCATTTTACGTGAATGATGGTAGCATTAAGCATAAACTTTGTCCCTGGAAAAAAAGTAACTTTTAATGGTACAGTAAACATTTCCAATCCATTTGGAAAATACAACAATCCATTAGATCCTATTGCTTTTTTATGTTTGGTGCTGACTTTCTTTAATGAAAGTGTTTGTTTTTATTGAAGATTCTTGTCAACTTGCTGTGATGAAGGTGCATGTGTTATTGAAGTCACCACTACAGGTCAACTTTGGAGGACCAAACAAATGTCTTTTTGTTGTTGTCACAGTGGTAGCAGCATCAAATAATTGTAGACTAAATTTTGTTTGTCTCTTTTGTATTTATACAGATCAATTAGCACTTTAAAGGTAATCAGTTTGCATTGAAGTTTCAGTGTAACTATTTAATGAAAAAGAATTGTCTGTCATTTTGGTCAATTGTATCTGTTCCTCCTCCTGTCTTCAGATCATTGTAAATTTTAGTATAGTAGCATGACTATTCAAGTGTATCACATCATACAGAACTCCGGCCAGATGTCAGCATAAGCAGATTTTTATATAACAATGCACTGTTAAAATGGTTTTTCAATATGAACAAATGATTTATTTATGTAACAATATATAGATTCCAGTGCATTTTGTAACTTGTGGCTTCCTTTCATGGTGTCTTTAAATTTCCACTCCAAATCCAAGATTGTATGTACAAGTTTTGATGGCCGCCAATGAGGAAATATGTCACAATTTGCTACATTGGTGAAGCCCAGCGCAATTCCAGATTAAACTTTTTACATGTTATTTTTCATAATTTTTAAAAAGATAAAATATTTTTTGCAAATCAGAAAAATACATGTACATGAAATTCAGGAGCCATGCCATGATTGTCTCATAGATTTATTAGAATTATTGCTATTGTAGAATCATTAGATTACTATTATTATAGAAATATTAGAATTTTTATTATTATAGAATTATTAGAATTTTTTGCATTATCTCTTTTCCACAATGATAATAAACATTTTACACCATAGTTTTCAAACTTTAATTTAAAGATTTTTTTTTTTTGCATATGAGGAAAAATGCATGTACATGAAATTGAGGGGCCATGTCATGATTGCCATATAGAATTATTAAAAATTATTGTTATTATATAATTATTTTAATTATTATTATTATTATCATTATTTTAGAACTAGTAGAATTATTAGAGTTGTTATTATTATTATTGAATTATTATTATAGAATTAATTTTTTTTAATTTAGTATTTACTTTTTATTTATGTACAGAAATGAAAACAAAAATGGTGTAAGTTGTAATAGTTGTGTGAAATTATGTGTTGTGATGGTTCTCTAGTCTTAGTCTAGTCATTTTTTTCTTCTAATTTGTGATGAGACGAGTTTTGAATATAGTATAATAAAAATATATAAAGGTATGCGCAGAGATATTTTCTTCATAGTGTTGCTGTATACATATGGGTTTGCCCTGTCTTTTCTCCCATATTTAATTGTCTGCTGCGAGAGGGGTTAGAAATCACTCAGCTCTTAATCATGGTCAACATTACATACATTTTCTTGTACAGTGGCTTAATTACCTACTGGATGTTGTAAATGCTTAATACTGGAATGAGATAACTAGGTTATGGGTCTATTGGTATTTTAACGAGAATAGCATGGTAGTCATGTAATAAAATAATCACATGTTGACAGACTTGATCTAATAGAGGTGAAATAATTTCCTTCATTTCTGTAGCTCCAGAAAGCAGTGTTACAACTAATTCCACAGCTATCAAAGACTTGCCAGGCAGTGTGGGAGCCACAGATAGCAATGTGGGAGCCACAGATGGCAATGTTGTTAAGGGAGCAGCATCCACCCTACCACCTGGAAATTCAGATATACAGAAATATTTGCTGACTGATGCAGCTCAGAGTGTACTAGAAATGGGCTACCAACCCAAGCTGGTGCAGCGTGCAATTGAAAGAGTGCTGATCAAAAAAGGTAAATGTTTAAATGCGGTGACATTATTGTTAGCTTCCCTTAACTAGCAAATATAATATTGAGTGTCCAGATAGTTATTTATATCAGTATGGATTGTCTAAAATTTCAGAAAAATGATTGTTGTTATTTTGTTAATAAAGTGTAAATACTGTAAGGTCTCTTTTGTCCCAGAATTTCACAAATATTCAAACACTTTGCTAATCAAATAATATCATGGTAAAAATATATCAGTATTTGAATAAACTTAATATTGTGATTGATCTTTTAAAAATTACTTGAAGTGGCATCATTGGCACGTGCTTTTGATGTCACACTTGGCTGTAAAATAGCCATTTTGTGCTATAATGGGGAGTTTATTGTATAAGAAAATAAAAGTGCAAACCAACATATTTTTAGAGAATATAAAGGTAAATGTGAATAACCTTTTAGAAGAATATTTTTTTGGTTCTTGCATGTGAACTATGTGAAAAACAATAAAATTTAAGTGTGTCAGCATTGATTGGTAGCTTGTATGGCTTCAATTGTCAAGTACTATCTGAATTGGTATTTTTGCTACAATGAATGCATATAATTATTTTTACATATGATAAAATGATTTATATGTCCACAGTAACATTTACTTAATATATGATATAGTGAAACACTAACATAAACATTTAAGTTTGTTCATTTTGCAATATGTATGCATCTTCTAAAGAGCTCACAAACTACCACTAACGGTTTTAAGGTATCCAAGTGGTTTTGAGGTAAAGTGTATGGTATAATGATTTGCCTGTCTTTGTCTACCTAGCATGTGAAGACTGGATTCAGCAGCCTGTGCTGACAAACTGCGAGCTGTTCAACGGGCAGAAAGGCAATTCCCAGCTAAGTGCCATGAAGCGTTAAGAGCATGACGAGACATGTAGAACGTCCTGCTCTTCCACTGCACTCAACTCTGTCTCCAGCCATCTCGACATTGTCATGCTGCTGGACCCAGATGGTTTAGGGCGAGATAGTGAGGTCAATGAACTGTGTAACTCTTCCTCACTTAAAACAAAGTCACAGTGCAAGTCATTCTTGTCATCCACCCATCCCATTTCATCACCCACTAAAGTCCTGTGGAGACTGGCAATCAATGAAGCGGCAGGTGTGGGTACATTGGCAGCCATAGCCACAAACCTGCACACAGGTATCTCAGGGCATTAGGGTCGTTTACCACTGACATAGAACAGCAGTGGAGTCTGGCAGCCCCCTGAGCGACTGAGCAGCCCTCTTCAGGAAAGCACTGCTCACCTTTCTGGCATGAGGAAGCAGCTAGAAAAGGTGTCCTAAATATTGCCTGCTCTAAATTTCCCTAGCCAGCATACCGTGGGGACCCTACTCCAGTGGTCAAAATACAAAAAGAAAATGAGGATTGTTCCTCTCACACTTTGCACCCAGAGGAGAACCACCCTAATAGGAAAGAAACTTGCAAGATACAATGTGGACATTGCCTTGAGTGAATCCCAGCTTGCAGGAGAAGGCGAACTCTCTGAAAGGGGCAATGGATACATTTTCTTTTGGAGGGGCCGAGGAAGTAAAGAGCACTGTGAGGCTGGTGTTGTCTTTGCAGTGAAGACAGCACTAATTCGCAAATTCGCTGGACCTCCCAAGGGAGTAAACGTCAGACTCATGACCATGAAACAACCCCACTTGTCTGGAAGAAAGCACCTTACCATCATTGGTTGCTATGCTGCAACCATTACCAACCGAGATGAAGTGAACATCAAGTTCTTTGGGGACCTTCACTCCCTCATTGCTGATATTGCAATGGCAGATAAACTCGTCATTCTTGGCGATTTCAATGCAAGAATAGACTGTGATCATGTTGCCTGGAATGGAGTGCTAGGAAAGCACAGACTGGGTCACTGTAAAAGCAACGGTTTCCGTTTGCTTCAGACTTGCGCTGAGCATGAACTGCTGATCACCAATTCAGTCTTTCTCCACCCTACCCATAACCAGACATCATGGATGCACCCACTCTCTAAGCACTGGCACCTCATCAACTATGTCATCAGGAAGAGGGACAGGCAGGATGTGACCAAGTCCTTGTGCGTTTCTGACTGCTGGACAGAGCACCACCTCATCATCACCAAGCTCAACATCTGCAATCAGTCCAAAAGACGCCCACAAGGAAAAAAGGCTCATAAACGACTGAACATCACTACGATGTAATGCATCAGTACCAAACAGTCTCTTGTGGATGCCCTGGAAGAATGTCTGAAATCCACCCTTCTCGACAATTAGAATGTGAAAACGGACTGGACAGCATTCTGAGAGCTGGTCAACAGCACAGCTTCAGAAATCCTAGGATCTGCAACCAGAAAGCATCAAGACTGGTTTGATGAGAACTGCGATGAGATCAAGCAGTTGCTGGATGAGAAACACCACCTCCTTCAAACCGACCTTAAAAACTCCCAGTCCACCTCTAGGAAAGATGCATACAACAATACGCTGAATTGTACAGCAGAAGCTCCATCAAATGCGAGACACATGGCTAAGCAACTAAGTTGATGAGATCCAGTGCTAAGCAGACCAGCATAATATGAAGAACTTCTACAATGCCCTGAAAGAAGTATATGGACCAACATCCTCTGGATCATCCCTCCTTGTCAGCACAGACGTGAACACACTAATTACTGACAAAGAGAGAATTCTTCAACATTGGGCTGAACACTTTGACAGCGTCCTGAATCTCCCTTCCTCTATCAATGCTGAAGCCATCTGTCATCTCCCCCAATTACCCATCAACTAAGCACTGGATGACCCTCCAGCCTTGCTGGAGAGACAGAAAGTGATATGTCTGCTCACCAGAGGAAAAACACCTGGTTCAGACTCCATCCCAGCTGATGTCGACAAGGAAGGGGGCACAGCCCTGATAGAAAAGCTCCACCAACTGTTTTTACTGATGTGGCAGCAAGAGAATATTTCCCAGGAATTCAAAGATGATTTCTATAATCCACCTATTTAAGCGCAAAGGGAACTGCCAGGCCTGAAACAACCACTGGGTTATATCCTTACTCTCAATTGCAGGAAAGATACTCTCCAGAATCTTACTGAACTGCCTCACTACACACCTTGACCAGGGACTTCTGCCTGAAAGCCAGTGTGGATTCCAAAAAGAATGTGGGACCATCGACATGGTGTGTTCTGCGAGGCAGCTGCAAGAGAAATGTCAAGAGCAAAACACTCCATCAACGTCGACTTGACAAAAGCCTTTGATACTGTCAGCAGAGAAGGCTTGTGGAAGGTAATGGCTAAGTATGGATGCCCAAGAAAATTATATCCATGGTGCAGCAGTTCCACAATGGCATGCAGTCACGAATCCAGGAAAATGGAGAGACATCTGAGCCATTCCCAGAAACAGTGTCCAGCTGACCAATGCTTTCAGAGACGGAGAGGTTGGAGTCTGCATCAGGTACCATAAAGATGGAAAACTATTCAAAACCAGGAGGCCTCAAGCGAAAACCAAGGTCATGACAGACACTATCAGGGATTTCTATTTTGCTGATGACTGTGACTGTGCCCTCAGTGCTGGCTCAGAAGCCGACCTGTATTGCAGTGTTGACAAGTTCTCCAGCTCCAGCAAATGCTTTGGTCTCACCATCAGTACCAAGAAAACTGAAGTCCTGCATCAGCCAGCCTGTGGAAAGCCATATGTTGAGCCCAACATCACCACCAACAGCCAAAATCTCAATGTAGTGAACCGCTTCACCTACCTTGGCAGCACAATGTCACAGAGTGTCACTGTTGACAACGACGTGAACCTCCACATTGTCAGAGTTAGTACAACTTTTGACAGATTGTATGCCAATATCTGGAATAGAAGAGGCATCACTCCCAACACTACTTTACGCATGCAAAATGGGGACAGTGTGCCAACGCCGCTTCAGGAAGCTGGACCATGAGCACATCAAAAGTCTCTTGAAAATCCTCAACATCAAATGGCAGGACAAGATTCCAGACACTGAGGTACTCACCCATATAGGTCGTTCCCAGCATCCACACCATCCTGATGCAGTGCCAGCTATGCTGGAATGGACATGTACACATGCCGGACCACTGGCTGCCTAAGATGCTCTTCTTTGGTTAGCTACAACAAGGACAGCTATCCCATGGAGGTCAGAAGAAACTCTTTAAAGACAATCTGAAAGCTGCATCGAAAGCATTCAACATAAACCCTGATTCCTGGGAGCAAACAACAAGCGATTAAGTCACTTGGCTTTCCTTTGTGCACAATGGATCCAAGTTCTGCGAATCTAGCAGGACAGCAGCTGCAGAGCTGAAGAGGCAAACCAGAATAGCATGTGCCATCAACCCTCCTGATGATGTCCCACTCATCCTATGTCCCTTATGCAAAGAAACATTCCGTGTAAAGGTTGGTCTCATCAGTTACCTGTGTATGCACAGAACAGAACCAGCCCCTCCAACCCTCATATGACTAGAGAGGTCTTTGTCGAATCGATGGATAAACAACAATATCAAAGTAGTGCACATCTTTTCAAGGTTTAGTTCTATATTTACCTGCTTACAAGAAGACAAATGTTACTTTGTCGGCTTGAAACTCAATGCTGTAGGACCTAATTTATTTGAAGTACAAGTGTTCAGGACAAAATTTTATAGATATAATGCTACAGTGTATAACTGTATATATTAATGCACCAACCTTAATTTCCAAGTAATTTAATATAAAATTTCTAAATTTTTGAGAAATAAATCCAATAATATAGCACAATTGTTTTTAAAAATGAAATTTAGAGCTGTTTCCTGATTATATTAATCACTGAAATTACAGGAACTTAAGAGATAATTATACTGTACATTAAAAAATGAAATAATGTTGAGTTCTAATTAGATATGCAACAACAGTGATGGTGGTGATAAAGTCATAGACAAAGGAGCATTGTTTACTAGAACAAATAGATTTGGATTAATTTGTCTTTCTGTAAGAACCCTCCCCCCCTCCATTCTGGAGATCCATTTGATTATAATTAGAAACTGTTGCCAGTTCACTTATTGCCTTGACAATAAATCTATCAAAATTGATATCCTAGATCAATGGAGTAATAAAACCATGCAGAAAATGTGGAATGGGTGCCTCACACGCTGTATAATTACAGCTGTTGTGCTTTAATAAAATTACTAGAAATATATCAATACTTAGAATCAATCATCATAAGGAAAATATTTTTGTTTGATTTGTTATTAATATGAACCAAGTTTTTCCCCTATGAATGATATATAATCAAAACAGCTTTCTTTGCTGACATTTTGACTATCTTTAATTCTTCTTTATGAACAAAATTAACATTAAGCTATTATTATACAGAGTGTATTCACTACAATTTATGTAAAAACAAGTGATCAACAAATACACACATTTTCTGATCATGGGTGATTAGGTAAGTATGGAGTAGAAAGTTGGGGCAAAACATACAAATGCAGTGTTTTAAATGAAAACAAAATAAGGTGTTAGAATTAATCAGTCAAAATGAGACCTTCACTTAAAATGTGTGATGACCTAAAACTTTCATTTTGTCTTAAATTGTAGTCTGACATCCATATGCCTGCCCAGATTAAAAATGGTTTGAATCAAATTCTTTGTAAATCTTGTTTGTTTTTTACTCTGATCCTTTAAAGTATTATAAGTTTTATTAATTTAAGAAAAACTTTATATCACAGTTTATTTTAAATATCACTTTATGATTTGTTACCAGCAACTGTCGAACTGACTGGAGAAATTATAATGGAAGCTGTATTTGAAATTGATGAAGAGGACAAGTTGCAAAGTAAAAAGCCATTATCTCTGCAGTCTGCTGAAGGAGATAAAAGCAGCGAAAAAGGTAACATGTGACTGAAATTGTATTGTTTTAAGTATTCCATTTGTGAAGCAAAAAAGGTACTATGATTGTTATACAACTCTAAACCCAGTTCTGTTTATTTTTGGCAAATCCAAAAAAAAAGGAATAAGCCCACAACATATGTCTCAACAGATTTACAAGGCAGACCTTGGGTTTAAATATAAGAGATACTGCATTTTACATTTTACCAGGTTGACTTTGTCTTATTTTGATATGGTCACATTATGGTAGATAGCGCCATCAGTTTGGTAGATATCAAGATAAAATTATGTGTACATTATACAGTTGTCTTTAGTTGCAAGGTTTGCATGTGGCTATAGACCCTAGACGATATGAAATTCAAAGAACATAGTAGTAACTGATTTGATTATTCATTGATCAAGATGCACAAAACAATTACATAGCACAATAACCTGCCATTTCAGAGTTATGTCTGTCCTTTTCTCAATTTCATTTTGAACACGTTCCCCTATCACACTACGTTATGAATATTAGCCTGCTACCTAGTGAATCCATTCCTACTTAAAGACGAAAATAGTCTTTCCATGTTTATAATAATAGACAAAGGGATACAACTCTTGTCCATTAACTCCCCTTAACACAGCCAGATGTCACTAGTTTTTAACTTTAAAGTTGTACAGACCACACATCATATAATTCATCCACTAACAACCCAGCCATTTTAATTCCTATGGGCCCATCCCAATTAATTTGGATTTATCAATCTACTGAAGGTTGCATGCATTATTTTACAATTGCTGCCATTTTTTGAGTGATTTTGTCACCTTTTAGGACTTTGTCTTTTACAACCACTGTCCCACCATGCTATCATTTACCTTATACCAGGTCTTTATGAGTTATGATACCTTTGACTTTGTTCACTTACTCTATCCATTACGGAGCTCTTATTAATGTCTGAAGTGCTACTTGATCTGTATGCTTAGTTTAGTCATATTTCATGCTGTTTTTATAGAATTATCATTAATTATGAACTAAGCCTTGTTCATAACAGGGTCATGTTTTTTATATGTCACATTCACTGCAGAATGTCAGTTTAATAATTTTATGCAACTTCAATATATGGAAGTCTACCATGACTTTTTTGTTTTTACTAAGTATACACCATTTATGATTAGCAGCATTTACAATATGTAATCAGTGGAATTCTGAGCTTCCATTTTAGCTAATTAATCTTGTACAGATTTATCCATTTATGCTAGTTACTACTTAGTCACATACTAATTTGCTGATCTATGCTTTATTCATGTGTTGTTGAAAAAGAAATGTTTAAGCATGAAATGCACTGCATGTTCAGATTAATTTTCCTTTCTGCAGTGAAGTGATGGTAAAATGAAGTAGATTAAGGAAGACAACGTAAGGTTTGTTGTTGACAATACCGATTCATTGGTAAATATTCCACAATTTTGTTCATGCCAGCTCTTAATACTGTTGCCAACTGTTACTACCTTCTTTGACACTTGAAAGCCAGAGGAATGGCCTCTACATATCAATATATCAATATTCTATCAATGAAAGATATCATCAATGCCTTTCACTTCTGAAAAGACCAACTTTCAGGCAAATATGGTCATTAAATCAACAACTATGTGGTGGTGACCTTTCTCTTCAAACCAATCACCCAACCTGTGTGTTCTGATTTAGCAGGTTCTGTTTTGTTGCAACAATCTCCATATCAACATACAAATCAGACACATTCCAGACAGACTCTGTCCAGAAGAGGTTAAGTCCTTCACATGGAATGGTCTCTCCCTCATTTGGTCTTAAGTTGGATTTGTGCACTTTGGGAACATCCGATGATAATCCTCTTTGTCGTGAGGTTGAATCACAAACTACCCACCTTTGGCTCTCCAGTTCCAGACCCAAAAGCTTGGACTGTTGATGCACAGTCCATCATTTGGGAGGGGTTATGGGTATTTTTTCCTTCCCTTTCATAATGCTGAGACTGAAATAATCCAATAAGTTTGTCAGAATGACATGATGATTCTGAAAAACCCTCTCAGATGGGACAAGTCCTGGGTCACTGATCTACTTTTTTAAGTAATATATATGCCAGGAAGGTTCCGACTGAATATTCTCCATCAACCATGGTCATGGGTGGTCCTTCCCTGCCTAGACCATCCTCATCTTATAAATGTGTGGCTCATCAGGACAGCCTTGCAAGAAAAACAATTCAAACCTTCGATTGTGGAGAGAATCTCAAGAGCAAAGAGACCCTCCACTCTGAAGACTTGTGAGGAATGTGGCATGTTTGGGGGGACTTTTTCCATATCAACAACATCATTCCTAAATTAGTCAACCTTTTTCTCAGGCTTATTGATGAGAAAAATAGCATGGCCCCAATCTCTACTAAAGGCTACCACCACTTGATATTGGACGCATTCTGGCATCATGGCAGACAGGTTTTTGAGTGGGATATAGAACTATCAGATCTTTTCAACAATTCTGGTCTCAATAAACCAATGCCCTCTTTTGTCTCCAAATGGAACAAATCCTGGATTTTATCATGACTCATTTGGAAGCCATTCAAATCTCCAGCTTAAACTTCACTAAAGTCACTGTCATACAGGTCAATTTTCCTGATAGATTTAGCTTCCACTTGTGTAGTAAAAGCTGCAATCCCTTTATGTCAACCCAGACACTAGAGTTCAGATAAGAAGGCTTGGTGATTCTCTTGAGACAATCAGGTTACTGTCTATTGGTAATCAAAGAGTTTTTACTCATTCACTCTTTTCCTTTGACAGGTCGAGAACAGCAGCATTGGAGATCCTATTTATGCTCTTAAGCACTTCTTGGTGTACGCAAAAACAAATTCTGGCACATTCAAATGCCTCTTCTTTCCTGTACAAGCCAGAACACATAATACCAACCCTTCAACTCCTTTCATTGTGGTTGAAGTGGGTCATACAATTGGTGTACTCTGACGTCTTACCAGATCAGTGTTGCCTCATGAAGATTACTGCTCAGAAGTTTCTAGCAGTCTCGACTAATCTCACATTCTAAGTGTTTCTTCCCAAAATATAATAGAAGCTGTTTGCTGATATGCAGAGTCAGCTTTAATTAGCCTCCTTTACAGAGATTTGATGTTGAAGAGGCAAAACATGAATCTGGTAGATTGAGAGGCAGTTCCACAGATCCCCATCAGACCTAATTAGATCAATCAACACAGCCTGTTATCTTTTATCTTTGCTGGATTTGCGGGTGAAATTTGGAAGGTAAAATTTCAATAATCATCTCCTTAATTGTATATTAGGGTCACAGATCAAGTGACCCCAGACAGTGTTGCTTATATAATTAGGAGAATTTGTTACTGTTCACATGCAAGAGTTCAGCTATTCTTTCCTAGAAGGATACCTGAGGTAGAGGTCCAATGCTCAGAGTCCTCTCCTTCTGTTATTCTCTAACATAATGTGAAATCTATTTGAAGGAGAAGCAAATGTTAATGCAAATTATGTTTCTCTAAGAATACTTACCCAACTGCATTACTTGAAACCTCTCCAAACCAACCTGCCATGTGAGCATCCTTGTTAGTATCTCGCTCAGTTCAAAACTATTGAGATCTAATGGTGTCAAGGGAGGTAATTGGCAGGAGTTATTGCCCTTTCTCAACTGATATAAACAGGGATAGACGATTTTCATCTTTTAGTATGGCTGGATTTGCAAGTAGTCCTACATATAAGACCCGACGCTGATGTTTATGTTTTTGGCATCAGGGTCTTACTGCCTAACGAACAGCGTTGTGTAGTGTGTTTTGAACTCTGCTGACAGGAGAATAAGAGGTGAAATTTTCATGATTATCATATACTTGGCAATAAATATCAACATTCAGAGTTATAGGTATACTTACTTTGTTGTCTCGATCGTAATCAACTCAAAATCTGACACTAGCAAATGAACGCATTTTTATGTTCCTTTGACGCGCATTTCAATTGATTTCAATGCGATGGTGGCTGAGAAATGCCGAAGTAGGATTCAACAAGGCCGTTTTATTTTAACGAAATGAAAGTATCAAAGTATTAAGTATTTGAACAGCAAGCAACAGTTCGTTTTGTTCAAGAAATATTTTCCGATTGGAACCTACTTGAACATACTTCGGCATACCTCAACTACTGTTGCATTTCAACAAATTCAAATGTATGTCAACTGAACAAGAAAATGCGTCCGTTGGCAAGTGTCAGATATTGATTCCACCAGGATTAAAAGAACACAGTAAGTATATTAATTAAACATAAATTAGTGGAAGAGTGTCAATATAGGTTGCCCAGTATGTGCGATGTTCCTAAAACTTTGACTACTCGGTCCGATGTCGACGAACAGACTACACAAGGCCGTTATTCGGCTCGTAAGACATAGCACTTAAACAAAATCAACATGTGCTATGTCTTACAGATAGGACTAAATTTGCAAGTTAACAGGTTGATATCCCTAACATATATATTATTGCTGGGTAAGTATTCTTTGAGAAATGTAATTTACTTAAAAAAATTGCATTCAGCTGGAAGAGATTGTGTGTAGTCATCATTTTGTGAGGAAAATCTATTATTTATATTTCATAAAAGCAAGGGGAATTTGCCATGTTAGATCATTTGAAGAAGCTGTGGTACTGGTATTTTCATTTTATTATGGCATTGTGTCTGTTGAAATATAGATATGTTCTAGAAAATGTACATTTTTTTCCTACAGTTTATTATATGTTCATAGCTGTCAACCCTCAAGATTTTGGCATGAATTTCACTACTTTCTACATCGATTCAAATTCACACCACATGCAAAAACGTAACGAATTCTCCAATTCTCAATTATTTTACATTTTCCAATTAAGAGCTTATTGTGATATCTGCTGTAGCTTAAACAGTCCAGTACAGCTAGTCGTGATATTAGTAGAACTATAACCAATCAGTACAGTTGGCCAGGTACCTAGCATTTACATATTTTAATCTATATATATATATATATGTATAAGAGTAGTTTTACAATTGCTTTTGAAAGAATCTGGAGCCTACCAAACGTTTTTTCCTCACATGCGTCGCTAACACTGATTTATATTTCCATTCTTGAAAATGTCTTCAGTACCAAGGAAAAAGAAATGTTTTGCACAAAAGTGAAGTTTTGTTTTGAATATACCAAACATTTTACGTGCATTCAGCCATCAAATACCAATATAAATTATGCTTTTTAGTATTGGGCATGGTGGCTGAGATGATGTGAGGAAGCATGTTGATAGCAAAAAGCATAGAGAGGTTGTGAAACTACATGAAGACAGCTTTTTCGAGTGTTGAAATTTTTGAGATTGAAAGATTAGCATATTTCATAATTTGCTCAAGTTCAATGTTTTCCATGCATGCACCGACACCACTAATCATTTACCATTCGAAGTTTCATCTCCTAGATTAATACCATTCCATAATTAAGCTAAGCTGCAGTTAAATTTTTTTCATATCCAAGGAAAAGAAATTGTATTCCAAACAGAGTGAAGTATAGATTGGAATACATCAAAATTTGGCCTAGCATTCAGCCATCAAACATTGATGTACAGTTTGGTTTTCGCACAGTAGTGTGTTGCAAATTTTTCATTTGGGAATGTGCACAAGGGCTGGTATTGTTGCTTACAATTTACCTGTCATACATGAACACTGTATTAATATTATAAAGTACCTGTATGACAGATAAATTGTAAGCAACGATACAAGCCCCTATGTGCATGTGGCAGAACAATGTGAAAAAGCACACTGCTATAGCACCCCAGCAGATTTCAGTTTTGGGGTACTTTAAGCCACCTACTCAAGTCCAGTATGCTACCAATGCTGAAGCATTGTTTGTGAGTTTTCTTGCTGAACATTACCTGTCTTTCTCAGTTGTAGGTCAGTAACAATGACAGTGAAAGATTATTTTCTGTTGTGAGGAAATAAAAGGCAACTTTTAGTGCCTTCTTTGGTGCTGAAAATTTGCAACAATTTTAACCACCTAGATTAACCAGCAGGTGAGAAGCCTGAACTGTTTTGAAAACAGATTTACCATGGCCTGATTGAGGAAATTTAACACTGCCACATCATTATATCATGACAAATAGTGTGAAGTTTGTGTATATCAGTAAATTTGGTTGCAGATGTATTAGTACATATACTCAGCGCAAGTAACATGTTTTGGTTTTATTGGGATTTTCATAGAATGCAGTACTGACCATAAAAGTGGATGGTGTTGGTGCCATGATATATTTTTTCACTAATTGTGTTCAAAATTATCTCATTTTTATCCCACTTATGACTAATTGCAGGTCTGGAAACTCTGTATGTTACCAGACCATGACAAATGATGACAAAAATAGCACTACATAGTTGAAAATTTATTTTATTTTAATGTAAAGTTTTGCCATATATTTATTGCAATTAATTTTTATTTAGATAAATTAATGGTACTGGATAACAAGGATCCAGGTATCACATGTGAAACTTTGGCCATTTCACATTTTAGGTTGCCAAGCCCTAATACTTTGTTCTTCGACAGTGAGAGCAGAAATCAATTAATCGGGGGAATCAAGGATAGAAAAGGACAGATTTTAATTAATGCAAATTAAAAAGTAATTGTAAAAAAGCATACGGTTATTTTGAATAGTATACTTCGATTTATCTGGCAGAACTGTCACAGTCATCATAATTCAGCCTCAGGCCAGCTATAAGATTTCACAGTTGTGAATTCTCAAAACTATCTTGCTACATTTTGCCTGTCTTCAAACTCACCATTGAATGGCCAAAACTTTCGTTTTCTTCAGATTGTAGAGTGTAACAATAAAGACTTAGCTATATCAGCATTATGGAACTTCACCTGACAGTAACTTTACTGGATACCAAATTTTGCACATGTCCTAATTTTTTCCTGAATTTTACCATAATATAATCTGAATATACCTCCCCATTTGTTTGTACCCCCGTAACGACTTAAAACACGAAAAGCTCAAATGAGATAAAAGATGCACTGAACTTGGTTCATTTATTGATTTATAATTTAATTCCAAATGGAATGTAAAAAGAAAAATTATAGGGATTGCCAGTTATTTCCATTTCCTGGACATGTACATTGTCATCGAAGGGGTGGCTGTACAACTACACGTGTATGTAAATGAAAAACAAATGCTGCATCATTTGCTTCAGACATTTCCAATGTAGAATCCAGGAAAGATAAAGATCTACAATATCAAATTTGCCTTTCATGTAGATTTAATAAGCAGTGTAATTTCTATGTTGATGTATGCAAAGTAATATAAATCTAAACTCTAAACATTATGGTAACTTATGGAATTATCTGACAGTTACCGAATAGGATAAACAATGTCCCACTGTTGTCCAAAGAAAATAGGTTTGCCCATATTGTATGCAATATGGCACCATATTAGTATGGAAAGTCCATTCAGCATGAAAGGCACAGAGGATGCCAGTGTTAGTGTTAGAAAGTATAAATCAGTGAATAAATTGACTAAATTCTGTGCACTTTTTATGACGATAAAGATTTCTGTTTTTGAAATCGGTTGGGGAGGTACAAACAAATGTAAGAAATGTAATGTAAGAACTGGCAGTCTCAAGAGTCTAAATGGGTCATGCTATGAATTAAATTGCATTTGCCAAATGTTTTTTATTGTACAGAGTGGTATTTACTTGCAAGTAGAAATAGTTGATATCATTTTCTGGTTGCTAGTTTAAAATTTGAATGTAGTCAGATAGTTGACCCAATTGTTATTGTAACTGGCTATTCTGGATATTTGTTCACAAATGGACTATTTTTGTTGCAGCATGGAGTGCTGGATGGGATTGTATGCTCAAATTCCTGTCATAAAAACAACACAACAATTACCTTATCCTTAAAGTAGTGTTATAATATATAGCCATTAAGGTGTATCATCAGATTTCATGCAGTGAAAATATCTGCAAATATAGAGGTCAGAAACTTCTTAAGATTGTTGTTAATCCACATTCCCCTCCATTATTGATCCACATCTCCCTCCATTAGCCCAGGTAAGTTGCCTAATACAGAGTAGTGTATTTATGTCGGCACATTTCAATGCAAATGTATTGGTCAAATCTCAATTGCAACGGTCTATGGGCAATGGTCAGTAGATTAAATAATGGAAATTTCCACAAGCTGTAACCTTTTTCTTGGCTTCCTTGTGCCGTATAATATATTTAGTGTAACATTGTGATACTATCAAGACTATATAGCTTCAAGCATTGGGTGCATTGTGCCATGCTCAAAAGAAACCTTGCAGTTTAGCAGCAGTTCTTTTTCTCTGCCATCAAACTTAAGCTGTTGAATTTAATATATATATGTGCAGCAGTAAAAACAAACTTGAGAAAGTAGATTTTGGAACCTTGAATAAATATTAGTGGCCATTATTATATCACCACTAGGTGTCCACACAAATGGACATGTGGATGCTGCTTTTAAGAAATCATCTGAGTGAAGTTTTTTCATTAACATTTTTTGAACATATTATTGTTGGCAGTGATTCATGTCATTTCAATGAAGCAAAAAAAAATTTTTTGTCTGTGTCAGTATCGGATAACATACAAGCTAAAAAAATTTCACTGTAAAATATACCATAATCTCTGACCAGTACTTGCTATGATTTTGATATGTTATGAATCAGTTAGGGCTTCAGGTTCAAGAAAGACACTTAAATTATTGTGATGCCATTTGTGCCTAGCAGCTCCTATTTGTGACTTCATTCATGAATCGATTTTTTTTTCCTTCAATTTAAAATACATGTATCAGTTGTTTTTTTTAAACAGACCATATGCTGTGAACATGCTAAGATAGATGTTTGTCAAAACAAGAGGCAAGATTTGATTATGAAGTGCAAGACCCATTGCTTTAAGTTCTTTACAAAGTTTTCTGGAAAATGTTGAGACATTGTATATTGTATGCAGTGGTCCTTCACTATAATCAGTGCTAAAAATATCTGATAGCCTGATGCCTGGGGCCATTTAGTTTTAGATCAGGCCTAGCCTGTATTCAAAGTGGGGTGTCTGTCTGCCTTGTTGGTGAAAATACTCATTTGCCTGTGAAAATTTATAACATCTTGATGAAATGTGGAAATGTATTTTCAAGATGTTCACATCCCTGTCATAACAAGGTGGTGCCATGTTAAAAACATGTTTTTTTACTCCCAAAACTCTAACACAGTCTCTTTATAAGAAAAAGATCTTCAATAATCCTCAGAAATAGAAAAAGAAAACCTACTTAAGTATATGCTCATTACATGTAGCATGTGTAGATGTTAACAGTCATGATTGGAACTGATGTGCAGCTATCCTTTAGTCTTTTTAAATCATCATCATCATCAGTCTCTTGACCTAGTGTGGTCGTTGAGGCACTGTGCTGCTGAATATCTGACCAGTTCCCTCCACTTGACTCGATCATGTGCCAATGCCTGTATCTGTGCAAAACTTTTCCTGGTCCATTCTGTGATGTTGTCACTCCTTTTTTTTCCGTCTACCTCTCCTTCTACCACCTTGGACACTACCCTGCAGTACTGTTGTGGATAGACTATTGAGTGACATGGCCATACCATTTCAGCTTTCTCTTTTTGACAATGGTGAGGAGGTCTTCATAATGGCCTACTTTGTGCCTGATGGTGTTGCGCACTTCTTCATTTGTGATGTGTTCCATGTAAGAGATGCTAAGGATGGTTCTGTGGCATCTCATTTCAAGTGCCTGAAATCTTCGTTGTAATACTGCTGTCAGTGTCCAGGCCTCACATGAATACAGAAAGATTGAGATGACTAGTGCTCTCAATAGTCTGATTTTAGTTTTCAGACAGATGTTCTTGTCTCTCCAGATGGGTCTTAGCTTTGACATAGCTGCCGTTGTTTGTGCTGCTCGTGACAAAATTTCTGCTCTTGATCCCTCTTCCGTGATTATGGAACCAAGATATTTGAATTGGCCCACTGTTTCCAGTTCCTGTCCTCTGACTTTAATCTTGGTTGAGATTTGTTTGCCACTGTTTGTCATCAGCTTTGTCTTCTCGTCACTTATCTCCATGTCAAATCTGGAAGATGTTTTATCCAGGTTCTTCACTAAGGTGGCAAGCTCATCTTCACTGTCTGCCAGCCCATCAATGTCGTCTGCAAAGCGGATGTTGGTGATGTTATGCCCTCCAATGCTGACTGTCCCACAGGGGTTTTCCAGGGCTTCGCTCATGATGCGCTCTAAGTAGATGTTGAAAAGCGTGGGAGACAGGAGACAGCCTTGCCGTACTCCAACTGTAGTCTTGAACCAGTCCCCCACAGAACCTTGATCAATTACTGTACTGGTAGCCTTGGCGTACAGCTGCTTGATGGTGTTGGTCAACTTTTGACCCATGTTGTACTTCTTCATTGTGGCCCACAATGCCTCATGCCACACTCTATCAAAAGCCTTTTTGAAATCTATGAACACATGATAGATGTCTTGTTGATGTTGTGAGTACTTTTCACACAGAACCCTAAGATTGAAAATTTGTTCTGTTGTGCTTCTTCCACTACGGAACCCTGCCTGTTCTTCAGCGATTATTTCTTATACTTGTGGGTTCAGTCTGTTCAACATGATCTTCAGCATCACCTTACTAGCATGTCTGATCAAACTGATAGTTCTGTAATTCTGGCACAGCTGGAGATTGCCTTTTTTGGGGAGTGTTATAATTAGTGACTGGGTCCACTGTGTTGGCCATTCACCTGTCTGCCAGATCTTGTTGCAGATTTTTGTTAGTAGTTCTATCACTGATTCATTCATGATAAGTTCAGCAGGGATGTCTGCTCCAGCTGCCTTTCCTTTCTTCAGTGCTCTTATTGCTGACTCCACCTCTTCTTTGAGAGTGGGGAAATCATCATTATTTGTGGAGTTTGTAACTTCAAGCACCTCTGGGTCTCCTGCGAACGGATGGTTGTAGAGTTCTTTACAATACTCAGTCCATCTTTCTGCAATGTCACTTGCTTCTGTGAGGCATTTCCATTTTCATCTTGAATGGTACTGACTCTTGGTTGCTTCTTTCTGGTGAGGTCTTTCACAATTTGGAATGCCTTTTTGCTGTTATTCTTTATCAGACTGTTCTCTATTTCTGTGCACTGTTGTCCAATCCAATCTTCTTTTGCTTTCTTCAATTTTTTTCTGACATTCTTGTTTATTTCTTGATATTCCACTGCCCCTGTTGTGTGTCTGGTGTTTTTTAGGTCTCTTCAAGCATCACACAGATTCAGAATCTCTTCTGTAACCCAGGGTTTTTTCTTTGGGCGATGGAGGCCAATGATGTCCTTGGCAACTGTTGTCATGACTGAGTTGAAAGTGTCTGTCATCACTTAAACATCAACATCCATCACAAGGAGTGGAGCAAATTTTCCTCCAATTGTGGCTTGGAATGACATGCAGATGTTAGGGTCCTTCAGTTGTTCAAAGTTGAATTTGAGCCTGGTTTTCTTTGACTTGTTAATTTTCTTCAACCTCACTCGGAAGTTCATAATGACTAGGTCGTGATCACTCCTATGATCAACACCTGGAAACGTTCTTGTTTTTTCTCTATTGATGCAAGATCGGTATCGGTTTTGAACTAGTATGTAGTCGATCTGGTTATGATGGGTTCCATTTGGTGCATGCCATGTCCAGCATCTGGAAGCTTTATGTTGACCCAAGGTGTTGGCTAGTACCAAGCTGCTGTAGCTTGCGAACTCGAGCAGTCTCCCGCTTTCATTGGTAAGCTCATTGCAAGAAGGTCCGCACGGATCATCCCAGTCTTTTAGAGCATCTTTGCCAACTTTGGCATTCCAGTCTCCTGGATAATAAGGATGTCTTTTTTACTTACCATGTTTATTATACCTTGAAGTTTGTTGTAGAACTCCTCTATTTCTTCATCATCATGATCAGTAGTTGGAGCATAGACTTGGATAATTGTGATGTTAAAGGGGGATGCTTTCAGACGAATGGAGATGATTCTGCTAGATATGAGGCGACATTCAAGAACAGATCCCTTGATGGCTTTGTTTACAAGGAAGCCTACTCCATTTATGGACTTGTCCAACTCTCCACTATAGTATAATATATGCCCATCTTCAGTTTGTGTGTTCTCCTAGGGCTTTCCATCTTACTTCACAGAGTCCCAGTATGGGCTATGTGTAGTGTTCCATCTCATGTGTCAACTCTTGGAGTTTTCCAGTTTGCGCCATAGTTCTAATGTTCCAGGTGGCGATTGCAACATTGTCTCTCGCTCTGATTTTATGCAAAGTACCAGTAGCACACTTGTCACCTCCGTCCTGGTGGAAAATGGCAGGCGCGCTCCTTGTTGACCCGGGTGACGATCGATCCGGTATGATGACTTCAGATTTGTCCAGCATTATCAGTGTGTCTTGGGCAAAAGTCGTCAGGCCATACCTCTCCAGACCAAGGAGTTGCCAGAAGGGGATGTAGTACATCGTCCAACTGCCTTAGGGTCTCCACTTCTGATTTTCTTTTAGGGTTTTTCAACCTGTGCAAGGCAGAGGCATGTACTGCTGTAGTACCTGTAAAGACCCCATTAAACTTTAAAATATTGTGCCCCCATCCCCCCCAATGAAATTTTCAGTCCAAGTATATTCTTTTTTTCTATAAATACAAAGATATCTCATTATTAAACTGCATCAGATACAGTTTTGATGATGCTAAAGTTGTAGTTATTTAGAACAACTTGGTCCTGACCAGTATTCACTAGAGATTCCAGCAGAGAAGTTTTGAACATAGAACCATCCAGTTGCTAGTGAGTTAGTGATGAACGCTAATGACACTTGCATTACCTTTTGGCCCCTTATTTAACTCGTATGAATTCATATTTGATGTGTACCAATTGCAACATTGTGTATCAAATGATATTAATGAAGATTATGTTTTGGACATATAGCAATAGGAGTCCAAGCTTGTTGCATCCATGTCAGAGCTTTTGATTTATTCTATAGCCACCATCCCCTGGCCTGTGTCGAAAATGTTGAGGATTGATAAAACCCTTTCATATTAGGTAGACCTTTAAAAATGTGCATGTGATTGTACTGAATTGAAGTCAACCAAAACTAGCTATCTCATTGCATTTGATATTATTTCATACATAATGAGAATCTATTCTAATGTGGTTTTGTATTATTAAATACCCATTTTTGTTCAATGTGTGAATAACTCAACAAAATTACTTCACTTTGTTTATTTTATTATGACTTCATTGCATTATGCATAATCCAGATTCCTCATCCATGTATAATACTTTGTTTTTTCAGGGCATGAAGCATCAGGAAATACCCAGTCTGAGGGATCCCAAATAGATCCAGAAAAAGTCATTAGAGAGCACAGAGAATTACGTGATGCCACACTTTGTAAAATCTGCATGGAAAACACCATCAGTGTGGTTTTTCTGCCTTGCGGTCACCTGGTGACATGTTCTGACTGTGCCCCAGCCATGAGGAAGTGTCCAATCTGCAGGACATTGATTAAAGGGACAGTGAAGACATTTCATGGTTAAGAGATACCTGAATGAAATACAGACATCACTAAAAGAATACTGAATTGTTTCAGATACAACAAAACATTCAGAAGCCAGTTGCAAAACTATTTTATTTCCTGTCAGATGAAATACACAAAGTAAGAAGGAAATATACTCAAACTTGATGGACACATAGACAGAAAACAAATTATGAGTCTAAGGGGGACCAGGAGATAGAGAACATTGGTCAGTTAGCCTGACCATTGATGGTGGAATGCTGGTGATATATATATATATATATATATATATATATATATATATATATATATAGGAAATTTGTCGGGGTGAACTTGGAATGGATGGTGTAACTATGTGATTGTTTAGTAAAGGTGAACATTAGGGCAGATTGGACTGTATGATGCTAAGTCAACAATATGCTGGAAGGTTATTCATAAAGTAACCTGACTTAAAAATACAGACATTTCATTGTCCACTGTATTGATGCAATGTTCTGTGGGTTCTAACTTTAACATTGTACTTGCAAGGATTCACGCACACAGCAAATATGATACAATGTCAGAAACATCATCCTAGATGTTTACCAATGCACCAAAGTGAGTTTGCCCCCACATGGTTCCCGCAGATGGAATCATCCCATGGGACTCGCTGCCTATGTATTTGGCCATAATGCTATTGTGACAGTCCCAGACATGCCAGCCATCCTGCATTTTGCATATTAGTCCTGCAAAATGTCAGCTTTGTCTTTGAGTCCTGCAATTACGCATTTAGTGTTGAAAATCTGCAAAAGTGGGGATAAAGAATCCTCATATCATAAAATATTTTGTCACCAACGAGAACAGGAAATTATCAAATCTGTGCATGCACGATGGTTTAAAATAGCCATTGCAAACACAGGTTCTGATGCAGTTCTCAGATGCTTTTATCTTAAGTTTACATGGAGTTGGTTTTTATTCTGGACAAAAAAATTATGACTTTTATAAAGCAGTTGGATATTGATGAAAGTGATTCAAAACTTGCATTAAAAAATACTGACAATGTTTTCATAAAGAATATACTGAGGAGTATGACAAAAATACAGTAAAACCATGTGAGACCGCCCCTTCTGCCAACCAAAAGCGGTCTCTCAAGACAGGTGGTCTCTCATAAGAGGTGTGTGAAAAAGGACTGGTCTTCAGGGTTAGTAGTTAGCATTGTTGAAAAATAAATAATATCCATACTCGCTGAACATGTATCATATCCTGTATTCATAAATCTTGTTAAATATTCCATGCACTCCTCTCAAAATATCTTTATATATCATAAAGATATACATCTATCAATCAATGAGAATAAAATTCATATTTCAACATCACATGAACATGTACAAAAATGAACAGTTAGATATGATGTATATGTCTTATTCTGTACACTTAATCACTTCTTTTTTTTTAAGAAATCCATTATACTTCTTTGTTGACGTTTTACTCAGCTGTTTGGTCTGAACATGTATCTCCATTTCTGAGCAAAGAAGCAAAATTTTGTCTTTGATTACATTTGAACTTGCGTTTTACCGACGCTTAAGCTGACTGCTATATCAATGACATTAATCCTTTCTTCCAGTGTTAAAATTTTTCTTTTTTTTTCAGCAGAGGTTATTCCATTATTATTAGTGTTAACGATATAAAGACTATCAGTTTTGATCAGGTTTTGGGGAAATGTGGAATAAATATATATTATTTACCAATGAATGAAACCAAAAGACGTAATTAACTCATCAAGAAACAATACATTTAGTCTGAGACAAAGTTTAAATCAACAGCGTTATAGCTTGATGAACAAAGGTTGCGATCATCAGCACGCAGGTAAACAGATAGTGGCTTGGTGAAACACTAACAAAAGAAATTAAAAATAATTTTTTAAAAATCAGGAAATGATTCTCATTTACTAGTATTAAAGACAATTCACCCTCCAGGCATTATGGATTAACTGGAAAGACAATGTACTCAAACATACACTGAAGCCCTTTCAAACGATTTCTCAATGGGACATAAGGCATACCGGCGTTTTGTGAGTTTTCATGAAGATGAAGAAAAAAATACAAACCTCTAAATTGACTGCGTATATCCATCATTACTCCCTTTGATGTTACTCTTACTGGCTTATCACATGACTTCGGCACTACAATGGCGGTTAGTGACATGTACTTTAGTCTGGTTTACTGCAGTTACAGATAACACAGTATGCTGGAGTTGTAAATTTCACAAACCTGGTAGCAAGACAAATTCTTTTAAAATACTTTTATTAGAGTACTCATTACTATTTATGCAGTCTTTGTTACAAAGGATTAAATGATGATTAGAGGTGTTTATCTCGATATATGGTTGTTCAACTTTATTGTTATTTAATGTGCACTTTGTTTGCATACTACATTTATCCCGAGCTTTAGTGTTTACAATACTTCTCTTTGTGTATGGGGTTGATATGAAAATCACTATCAATATAAGTTGATTTATTCGGGTCTGGGTAGAGCTTATTGGAGATTCCCCATAAATTGTCATGTTTTCCTGTTGTTTACTACATTTTGTATCATAATTTTAGAAACAGTTATAAATATAGTTATAAATAATTGCAACTAAGATTTTATTTTGTAAACATTAGGAGCTTTCTGTAAGGGTTTGTATGACAAAATGCTAATTGTGACCGGAGGTCAAAGTAGTAGACTATATAATATTGTCACTGGAAAAATTATTCATTTGTGATTTAAAATCTTAATAGAATTAGTCTGCATTATTGTTGTGACGAGTAGTTCATATGGGCTGGAATTTTAGTTATTCCAATTATTTCTTTTCTGGAAATACAAACGTGCTCTGATAACTTTCTTGGAAATAGAGACTTGGATTTATAGTGAAATACAAAAAAGGATATAATCTCGGATTGTATTATTGTAATCCAACAAAAGACTGTTGACATCGGAACTTTTTGTCTGCAATATGATTATTTTGCGATTTAATTCACAAGACCATAATTTCTTTCTCTTTATTTTCACTTTGTAATCTAGGGAAATAAAATAAAATCTTTGTGGAATTTTTCACAGTCTGTTGCTTCTCACACTTTTCTATTACATATTTAAAACAATAGAGTCGCAATAATGTGTGTGTGTGTGTGTGTGTGTGTGTGTTTAGCATCATGTCTATCAAATCGGATAGTAAATACGTAGAATAGTGTAGACAAAATGTCAAAAACGGAGTTCTCATGGCTAGAAACGTGAGGTCTTGGAAGTGGGGAATTTGTAGGTAACTCTAGTAACTGTAGTGAACATAATGACATCAATTTTCGACGATTCAGGAGAGCAGTATATAAATGCTAAGCTCCTGAAGACAGTTACACAAAGGTACATATAAACTATCTTGTGTAAATGCTGTCTAAACCTAAGGATTAATGTAAAGATGCGGACAAGTTGTAGCGTTGTCTGATACAATGCACAGAGTAAAGGCCTCTGCGACTTTTGGTTTATTTTACCAAGATTCTTCCTATAAAACATTTTAGTCTGGTCTTGATGCTGAAATTATGAACAATTAGACATGGACACAAAGGATTTAAACTATAAGAAAGACTGTTGGTCAGCTGCATACAGTAAATCGCATACATAAGAAAGTCGTGAAAGTTTAATTCCTAGCCCTGTTAATATTTTTCATATTAAATTATGACAGATTGTTCCTTGTAAACAAGTTGGTATTGAAAGAAACCAACACACTCTACATGTATTTATGTATGTATGTATGTATGTATGTATGTATGTATGTATGTATACAACACATATACAAATAATGACAAGAATGCTGAAAAAAGATGGACGATTCTTACAAAACTATCTTGACATTATGGTGCAATATCATTACTGAATGGATACTGCCCTGCTGAATTACTACTGATCGGAAGAAAATTACTAGCTACTTTGCCACCGGCACCAGAAAACTTGCAGCAGAAAATAGCAAGATTTAAAGAAACTGAAGAAATCGGAAAACTATAGACATCTAATGCTCATGCCCAGCACAGTACCAGAGCTTGTCCGAGTGATTTTTTAATTTAAAAAAAAACTGATACTTGACTCTTGATGAAAGCAGATCAGCATCTATCAAGCAAATGTGATATTTCACATGTTTGGGAAGACTGAAACCCACATCAGAGACAGAATCGGGTCACATTTCATTTTAAATGTTAACATACACAGGATTTGAGATGTAGCGTTAGTCTAATTCTAATTAGCTTTAAATATCACTCAACTATTCTTGACAAAGAAATTAATCAGACATTCTACACTGGACTAGACCCGATTTACATCAACAGCTGGTTGATGTTATGACCTCACAGGGTTTAAGATCAATGAGAAAAAAATAGTTTGAGGGCAGTCATGTCTATGCAGCTTTACTGGTGTCTTGTAATTAATAATAATTAGTATGCGTATAATACAAATATGCCATATAGATTAAACATATTAGTTCATATTTTCATAAGGAAGCAAATATCCAGTAAGGCACTGTTATCCTTTTTACCATACAGGTTAGTATGCAGAATAAAAGCTGTCTTTTACCAATTGAGTCTGGTTCACCCTTCATTGATAAATGGTGCTCACCAGGAATATTATGTTTCATATATAACTTCGAACTAGTACATGTATTTGATAGCAGCCTAAACCAAATCATAATTTCCCACCACATACTTTACCTCTTTCACACTGTTCCTTACCTTCCCAGTTAATAATCGCCCTCATATTCTATATCCAATCGTTCATTCACTGAATCTACATTGCATTTATCTGGTAAATTTCTATATTCCATTAAAAATAAACTTCAAATCGACCTCAACAATATATCAGTTTCTTTATCGCGATAAGCTTATTATAATGATCTGTTAACACTTTGTTAGTTTTTTTAAAATCTTCATTCACGGATTTGAATCTGTTATTCGCAGTTTGAATATCCGTCACCGTTTTATAATATTCCTCGGATTATCTCAACACGGAGATTTCTTTATGGTTATCGGACTCATTTTTCTCCGCGGTGAGCCATAAATGATCTCGCCGCGATTTCAAATCAACGATATTTTTCTTTATTCGGTGATACCTTCTCTGAGTTTTCGTTTACTAGCTTTATAGTCAAATTGAGCCACGCGAAATTGTTCAGCTTTGGTATAGAGTTATAGCGGAAATCGGTTCCTTCACCCATATTTTATACAACCGGGATAATCCAATTTTATACTCTGTGGCGACTTCAACAGGTCTTTCAACACCATGTAACGATATTTATTTTTTCGGTCGCCTATGGTAAGATAAGATGGAGTCCTCATATATTTTAAAAAATAAATTTTCGAAAATAAAATCATGGTGGAAATTACAGGATAAAAATTAAAGCGATAATCAAAAAAAAAAATAATGGTAATAATAGTGGAAATCATTAAATTTGCTGGGATATTTCAAGGAAACAATTTTTTCCGCGATGATATCCTTGATGATACCCTTGATATCGTCGGGAGTTTTCCTCGACAAAATTTCTTTGAGATGTTTGTGAGAAATACACGAGTGAGCATAATTTAAGATCTGGTCTCTGGTACATGAAATCATAGTGGCATGATCCCGTGGAAGTTGATCTCGCTAGTGTTCCGTCAATAGAAATCTATTATTGCTCAATTCATCGATAACTATATCAAAATTCCCCATGATCGTATCAGCGAATTAATTTCTGATTGCATTTTCGAGCTGTTCTTTATCATGGATGTATACCCGCACATGATGGTACATTATTATAACTATGTTTATAATTTTAATTATCACTGATTTTTTTCACGATTTTACATAAAGACTAATTTGTAATTGCTCATCTCGTAAATCGATCAAGTTAGAATTTTGATCAAAGAGTTTAAAATTTATTTTTGATATCCAGTGATTACTGCACGCTAAATATACTGGATTAACTGGCGTTTGTATGATCAGACTTCCTGGGGATACATGAGGGGAAAAATTATATAAAATATATCCTTGCTGAGTTTGATTTAACAATTCTATATTCGCGCTATAACTTCCATCGATTATATCACATGAAAGATTCCCAGCGATCACAGAGGTTATATCAACGATGCATGGTGATACATGTTTCGGGAGCGTTGTTTTATCAGAGAATAGTCGCTGGTGGTAATGTTTTTGTCCATGCGGCGTGTATCAAAGGAAAATATTCATCGATGACATCGTTGAGGGATTTTTTAATAGTGTTTTACATCATCTGGAATTTCAATAAATCTGGGAATCTTTAGTAAATGTAAAGTTTTTTCATTCGTATTAGTTATCTCCACGAGTTTTTGTTTTGCAACCCCCTTACTGTGAAATATTACACTTTGAATTGACACAGTATGAAGAAAATCCATATTGGATGCAAATTTATTTAATATATCAATATATTTAATAATCTCTGTGCGTGAGCTCGTTATATCAAAGAGATGTTCTTGAAAATATTGCCATAATTTAACTAATTGTTTTTCTTGTTCGTCTCTAATAATCGAGAAGCTGCCAAGAATTCACTGTCATAAACTCTTTTTCCTCTCCCTCTAGAGCTAGAGGAATGATAAACTTCCATTGAATATTATATAAATCATTAAGTATATGATCCACTTCACTTGATTTTTGTATGTGATCCAAGAGGTTCTTATGTGATGGAATAAATTCATGATACGACTCTTTATCTGTGGTATATATCAGACCTTTTAGGTTCAGGTGGACGCGGTTTTTCCACCGGTGGTGTTTTCCCGTGTGGTGATTTTTTAAGCCATCCTAATATAGTTCTCATTGATGAGTTTTATATATCAACAGCGTAATCCAGTGATTTTATTTCTGTTGCGGTTGACAACGATGTTTCATGAACTGTTAACCCGATTTTAGATTAAACTTCAGTGATAGATTATATCCTGCATTGAATTTCATCGTTGATATGCTCGATGTCATAACTTCCTTTGGGGAGATATATGGTCTGCCAGTCGGGAGTACCATCTGGTTTGTCTTTGCTCGCCAATACAAATGTTATTGAGTTATTTACCCGCGAATGATTCAGTTCTGATATTAGGCCAGCTGTAATATACTTGTAATTGAGCAAGCGAGATTTCCTTTTCCGGAATCATACAGGGCAATCATTGTCACCGATGATAATATCACACCGGTTCCAGCGATGACACCTGAAACCGAGTACGTGATTGTTGATTCGTTTAATACGCCTGTGATATTTTTTTACTTTTGTTTGATACTCATCTGTGAGTTTTTTTAGTTTAGTTTGTAACTCGCAGACTTGGTTGTAGCGATACTGCTGAGTGGTCATTATTTAATTAAGTTGTTTACTTAAATCAACTACAAATACAACGTACAATGTGATCGATGCTGAGCATCGGATGCTTGAGCTAATTTATCATCGGTGGAAGTTATCCTGAATCGTTCAGTTGATCTTTTTTCTATTACCATGCTTATAATATTATTAACACCTGCGGATGAGCTCGATGATATATTAAATTGCATCCATGAAATCAGCGTTAATCTGTAAATCCCCTTGACATCCACGGTAACATCAATTTCATTATTTTGAGGTGTCCAAGCAAAAGATCAATGAAGTATTGAATACACATTATTGATATTTTTCCAATGAGGGATTTTAACTGTATCGAGCCTTGCGGTCATATTAGGAAACTCATCCTTGATTGCCTCATGTTTTTTTTTAAAATCTCGTCGACGAACGTTTTAATGTCAGCGATTTTTATAGGAACCATTGCCTGATTTTCCAAAGAAATTATCAAGAGCATCATCAACCTTTCCAAAATTATTACGAAGACACGTAAATTGTTTATTCACATGCTCATCATACTCGGATCTCAGCGTTGTTAGTTTATCATTGATGGTTTTAATATCAGCGAGCTTCAATGGGATCACCGGTGGTAGGTTTCCCATGAAATTTATTAACGCGGTTTTAACCTGTATATGTTCTTGTATAAAATCATTATATGTGAGGACATGAGCATCATAATCGGATCGCAATGCTGTTAGTTTATCCGCGGATGTTTTTTCCTCAACAAGTTTCAACGGGATCTTGTGGAATTCCAAAAAAATCGTGGATGGGTTTTTCAACATTGCAAAAAATTGTTTGGAGACCAGTAAAATGATTTATATGAGCGTCATAATCAGATTGTAGCGTTGTTAGTTTATTATCGGTGAAAAATGTTGCCAATGACAGCAATTTTAGTGTATTATCGATGGTTGAATAAAGGACACCAGGTTTAATTTTACCTTGATAATCAAACACCGCGATGAAATTTTCAACTGCGGAATCGAGTTTAACTAAAATGTCCCTCCGGGAAACACTACTCGTTTTCAATTTACCCTGCCGGTCTTGAAATACAACTATTTCATCCGGTGAAACGTCTACCAGGTTTAATGTTTCAGATAGCGCCTTGTTGATAAGCTTCTTTACAACCTCAATTGAAGCGCCTTCGTTTCTTTTTTTTATTATTTCCTCTTGAGAGTTTGTTTGTCTGTTTTTTTTTTTTTTGGTTTAACGCCATTTTTAAGCACAATATAGGCTATACATGGCGGCCAGTATTAATGGTGGAGGAAGAACCAGGAAAAAGCCCTGGAAAGAACCACCGACCCACGAGAATCTACTGGCAAGCTTTCTCACGTAACTTCATTAGCCAAATCTTAGACTCGAACCCACGCAGACAGACGTGAGATGGCAGTGATCCGTAACGGACAGCGCTTTAGACCACTCGGCCACTCGGGGCCCCCTCCTCGTGAGAGAGATGTTCCCCAAATATCTACCATTATACATTTAAGATCTCTTAAAAAATGTTATCGCGGGTGTATTCATGTATGGCTTTATGAGGTGGTTTGGTAGATTTTGAGATCTTTAAGTGGCGCTAGCTCGTAAGAGTCAAAATAAATAATTCCCCGTGGACCAATTGCGTATGCGACCCAATGAGTACCAGGTCCGGTGTTATCATCAAGATTAATAATACCAGTTTCAGGAATTGATGGTTGCTGTGGTAATTGGTCTCTGTTAAAAACACCTCTGAAATTCTTTACACGATGAGTTTTGGCGGTTTTGATTAAATCAAAATTTGACATTGGCATTATGAATAAATGCTTCCTGGGAGTCTTAATCCTGCTCCGTATCGTTTAAATCGACTGCCTGGTAATCTCAGGCCCATTCCTTTTTTTTGTACCAGTTTCCAGTAGCTTTCTTCAATGCAATTCCAGTGGCGTGTGCAACAGCACCTAGCGTGGCAGCTTTAGCGACAGCGGAAGCTGCGGCAGCAATCAACGGTGGAATCACTGCGAGAAAAGGAAATATACCTCCTCCTGATTTAATCATATTCTTGACCGCGGAGGGAGTAAATTAAAATTGAACACTAGTATTTGCTTTTAGCACTTTATTGAAATGGTTAAGTTGAGTTTTAGTCAATGATAGTTTATTTGGTCCGCCATTAGCAATCTTAGTTATTTTTGCACCACATGTGCTCGCGTATTTTAATTGTAATTTCTATGCCTGGGTGGGAGTCAACGTGATATTAACATGACTACGACATTTTTATTTAAACAATAGATTGATACAATTGTTACATGTTTCTGCATGTTTTCTACTGGGACATCAACAACTCTCGATATTCCACCGCCACCTTCGAGTAACATTGCTCTATATCTGAGAATAACAGCGATTGCATGGACCACCATCAGGCGGCGGGTCTGTTACGCGAGCTCGGAAATGTATATAAACGACACTTTGCCTAGTTAGATCGAGATGTTGCAATGAAAAGTAATAGGATACGAATTTATAAAATCCAATTGCGATATCGCATCCCATAAAAGTCCATAAACGATGATACGCGCGTGCTATTTGATTACTGGTATAATCAAGCAAAATATCCTCGTAAGGTTCTTGCTGACCGTTTATTCTCAACAATACTTCATTGACACCTAGTTGGTCAAATATCATATGACAATGTTGTTGTTTATCAGGCGAATCTACTCTCACCTGGTCTTGCAACGCAATGAAAATCTCTTGGGGCTGAAATACTCTTTGTTGATGCTATATGCCATGTAAATACACCGGGAACAGTGCCTGTTGCTGTAACCGCTGTAAGATCTAACCGTGACATCAATGATTAACCACCTTGACCCATAAAAGATAACAATCGCTGTTCTGTTGTTAGCGATGGAGTCATTATTGGCATCCACAATGAAAGCTTTGATATTAATATTTTACCAGGATCAACACCAGCAGCCCGCCATATTGCTTCATTTTCATTAGATTTCCTCACAAGAACAACTTTATGCTTAGCTCCGAAGATAACCTTTCTAACATTTCTACAAAAACCAAAAATATGAGATAATGGAATCGCGCATGAAATTCTCCCATGGTTATCCAACATCGCTTTACATGTTAAAAATCCTTGGTTGAAATTAGTACCCATAACAACACTTTCAACATTAGCATCATCTGCACCAGCAGTATGTTTTTTGGTTCGTCTTATAATAAATTGATTATGATTGGCGTGATCAGAAGTATCCTTAGCGAACACCATCGACGACCAGCAGATTTTATATAGTAGTTGGAATATCGATCCAGACCAACTATTGTTGTAGCAACATCGACATCATGCTCAATAGATTCAATTTCTCGTGAGTCAATCATATATGTGGCTCTACTAAATAACGCCATTATACCGTTGTTGACGAATCCGATCTGTGTAGTTGCGAGATTATTATATTCTGTATTAGCCGCGATATCTTTAACAAGCTGACTTTCCACTTGGATGAAAGCTTCGCATGGTAAGTAGTATGTGCTTGTATCCTGGACCTAAAGTTCAGTTATTCATCTGGAATCGGGTTGTATCGCGGGGTATGAATAAAATTGATAATCTCGTACCGAATCATTTTTAAGGACCGGTGCATCTGTATCAAAAGCTTCGTCGGGAGAGGATTTGTACATTTTATTATATATTTGTCAATCTAAATCATGATCGTAAATCGCTACCAGCGATTAAACTCGCGGCGAGATTCCTTTGTGATTCACTGTCTTGATTAATATCAACGGGGTTAATTTGTGATTTACCACGCTATTTACTATCTTACTGATACTTGGCAGTAAATGTTCAGTAGACGGTAGTTTTACCTGTACTGGCGGTACTTTTTGGCTTTTTTTTGTGTCCTTGGATCAGGGATACCAATTTTTCCCTGGTAGTATTACACGCGTTACCAGCGAGATCACCAATAGTGTTTATACCTTTATTGCAAATAACACCAATTGCTTTCATTGATAGTTCCTTTGCGATAGTCGCTATTTTTGGAGCAATTCTCGCGAATAACCCCCGAATAATATCACCTAGTCCGTCTCCGTAGTATACTTTTGAAACTGGCAACCGTGAATGTTCTATGTAGACCATAGTTGGCTTGCGCAGGCACTTGATTCTGAGTAAATTCATGTATACACTCACTATGTGTTATTTACTCAGAATCAAGTGCCTGTGTTGGCTTGTCGTGATTACGATGTATAATAATTTTATTTAAATACTATTTATCTAATCGGGTGACAACAATTAGTCACTATGGAAATTATCAACTAGTTCATTGATAAATTCTTCTTATATACCGATGTCCATGATACCACCTTGAAATAGTCGTCGGCAGATATCAGCAGCTTTGTTAATTATTTCCGGTGAGTTATTTCCAGCTCGTTTACCTCCAATGAGAACCTCTAATCATTCAATGTCCGTGAGAATATTAATAGGACAGGGAACAAAGCCACTACCATGAGTTCCAGAGGGAGAAAATCCGTCACCGGTAACACCAGTTGCACCTTGTGTATCATCAGATGTTTCCGGTAGTTGAAGAGATTCTTCATACGATGTTGGACGAGGTTGTAACCCACATTGTTGTTCAATCTGAGATCCTATATCCATACTTTTTATTATACTATTGTAGACTATAAAAGTCTGATCATTATGTGAAACCCGATCATTATTTGAGACCCGATCATAATCAAGTTTTTTTTCCTTTATAAAATTATCATTTCCAGGTTTGAAGTAAATTTTATTTCTGGTTATAACTGTTAAAAGCAAAAACAGCTAATTCATTTATTATACTTTTTAAAAAAAATATTATTAACCGCACAATCAGTATATCTTTCAGATAATGAAACATCTTTAGAAGATTATTCAACGAGGATAACAATATCCCCCTCTGGTTGTAGTTGAGGTTGAGCTGGTGGTTGCGCAGCGGTTATGTCAACTGGAAGCGTTTTTAAATATTTTGTTTGTTTGCTTGGATCGTTTTGCTATTTTTTTAAGCTCGGGGAGAATAGCTTTTTTTTACTTCCTCTATCATCATCTTTAATATCCACTAATACACCGTTTTCAGTAGCCGTATCAGCTTTCTCAGTAGCCGTAGTAACGGGCTTAAATAATTATTCAGCATCGGTGACAAACTCAACCCGAGCTTCCTGACGTGCTTGTAATTTATCTCTGACTGAATCTCTCACCGGGATAAACTTTTTAATTGCGGCTAATCGCTCTCTAGTTAATCTGGTTGTTAACGATTCTCCTATCATTATTGTTATAACGATGATTTAATTAATAGCAGCCAATAAGCACACGATGATACTATCACGTGATTTGATTTAGAATTTTTCACACATACAAAACTTTTTAGCAAAATAAAATGGTGGGCAAAAACATCTATACAATCCTCTATTTGCTAAATAAAGGCTAGTAGAAAATGGCGGGCAGAGGTACTCTGCTGCTTATCTGTCATGATTAAAAATGACCCCAACCAATTTCTTCAGCAAATTTTGAGTAAACTTTGTTTTTGACAATGGTACTTTAAAAGACTATTTCAGTTTGTTTAAGTATTGCATTTTCATTTTTGATCAGGGAGTGAAGATCTAACTGGACAAATTATAATGGAAGCTGTATTTGAAATTGATGAAGAGAACAAGTCACAAAGTAAAACTCAGCCAGTTTCGTTGCAGTCTGCTGGAGGAGATAAAAGCAATAAAAAAGGTAATATGTGAATTTGAATTTTTTAAATACTTTTATTAATTGTGAGCACATGATACAATTACTAAAGGTTTATGAGGTTTGCATGCAACTATATTACTAACCAAAATAACAGAGAGACTGTGAACATAATTGTAGTAACTGATTTGATACTCAGTGACGGGTTTTATTCATTCATAAAGATGTGAAATATGAGTACAAAAGAAATACATTACACAATCACTTGCCATTTATGTCTGTCCGTATTATTTATCATTTTGTGAGGAAAATATTTTGTTTGTATTGGATAAAGCCCTGTCTGATTTATTGGAAGCCATAGTGGAATTCTTGTTATGTTCAGATAAATCATGCAATTTAATTGGTTCAGGAATGTTAGCCACAGTGTTGTTTCTTATCCCTAGATTTTACATGTGATATCTTCAGTCTGTATTGCAGATCAACTTGCTATAACTGATGCTTCACAATTGTTGGGAGGAAATTTTTCAAATTTAGTACATAAATTTACCAAGTGACAACCACCAGCAACATGGTTATAGTTGTTTGGGTGGTGTTCAGAGCTCAAATGCAACAGCATTGCTATTACAGTAACATTTTGAATGTTTATTTAACTATATTCTTCATATGCAGTTATTGCACAAGGCCACATGATGCATGTAACAGAATTTGTGTGATGAACCCTGGTTCAGAGTTGAAGGATGCCAGGGTCAGAGGCACTCATAAAATGGGGATGTGCCATGTCATGTTATATTTACTGTGGCATAATGTTTCTTGAAATGTGGACAGGCTCATAAAAATCTACTTTCCCAGTTTATTTGACATTACCAGACCATGATGAAAGCGCTCCAGGTACCTATCACATTTGAACCTTTACTATAATATATTCATCATTGACAGTGAGAGCATAAATCAGTTGAACGGGGAAGCAATGATTGAGTATGAAAAATATATAATAAGTCTGGCCAATCAAAAAGCAATTATAAAAAAACGTAAGACTGTTTTTGATAGTATACCTAGATGTATGTCACAACTCTTAAGTCATTGTTTATTTCAGCCATAATAATTCATTATTTGCAATTCTCAAAACCAACTCTTTGCATTTTACCTGGCCTCAAATTCACTAATAATGGAACTTAACTTTCATTTTATTCAGGTCAAAGACTTAGCAATATCGGTGCTTTTAAAAGTTTAACAAACAGTAGTTTTACTGGTGATTAAATTTGTGTTACTTTATTTCCAAATTTGTTCCAGATCTTTACCATTATCTGCCAATGACTGCACATCATATATGAAACTTAGAGGTTGTTAGCCCAACTAGGCACTTATAAAGATGGTAACTTGATGTAGGAACAAGCAGTCACATTATCAAAATGGGATTATGCTATCAATTAAATTGCATTTTCAGATGTCGTTATTGTGCAGTGGTATTTACTTGCAAGTGGAAAGTGTTGATATCATTCTCTGGCAGCTGCTTGAAAATGCTGAATGTGGACTTGGGGAGGGGGTGGGACAATTGACAATTTTCACTTGCCATTCAGGATAATTGGTTACAAATATTAGATGCAACTTTGAGTGCAAAACAGGCTTATATGCTTTAATTCTTATTAAAACAAAACAATATCAATTGACATAGCATGGTAATAGTGCTTTAATTTACCAGTGCAGTGTATGATCAATTGATTTCAGGCAGTGAAAACATCAGCAAATATATACAAATATATAGGCTGTCGACATCATGATATTTTGGTGTATACCCACTAAACTCCCTTTTCCCATTACCCAAGGATGTTAACTAATAGCATAATGTGTAACAGGCTGTGTCAGCAACAATATAAATTACAGAAACCTACAGACAATAGTCAGCAGAAAAAAGTAAAGAATTTTCCACAAGGTGTAACCATAGTTTTGGTACATTGTCATGCACAGGTCTTCATTGCAATGAGTAACATATAATAAAATTATTGTGAATAATCAGATATTGTAACACTATTGCAACAACATCGTAGGAAGGAGGCAATATGACAAGAAGAGACTATTTGGTTTCAGGGCCCTGAGTGTATTGTGCCTTGCCCAAAGAAGCTTTGCAGTTTGGCAACATATTTTATTTTCTTTGCAGTTTGGCAACATATTTTGTTTTCTTTGCAGTTTGGCAACATATTTTATTTTCTTTGCAGTTTGGCAACATATTTTATTTTCTTTGCAGTTTGGCAACATATTTTGTTTTCTTTGCAGTTTGGCAACATATTTTGTTTTCTTTTCAGTTTGGCAACATATTTTGTTTTCTTTGCAATTTGGCAACACATTTTGTTTTCTTCCATCAAACTTCAACTGTAATTTAATTTCACTACATGACAATACAAGTAAACTTAAGAAAGTTTCAAAACATTGTCTGTACAGCATTTGTGAATAAATGACAGACAGATGTCCCTTTTACATTGGGTTTGTCATCATCATTGGCATAGATAAGATCATGTATTACAGCTTTTGAGATTGATTCATCTTCTTAGTCACTTTCTTTATTTAAATTGTTTTAAAACTCCTACTGTAAATTATAACAATTTAGTGATACAAAAAGGTTTAAGAATTTGACATGCAAACTAATTTTCATAGGATTTACGCTTGTATGTGATGAAAATATATGGAATCAAATGTTGATTGATGCCTACCAGAATGGATGGACAGTTCTAAACGGTTGAAACCAAGAATAAATATTAGCAGCTATCATTTATTAAACAGATAGACATATGGATGTTACTTCAAAGAAATCCACTTGGTGATGTTTGTCAGTGATTAATGTAATGTGATTGGAGTTCATTTTGTCTGTGTTAAATTAGCATAGCATACAAGCTACTGCCAGATTGTATTTTGACCATTGGTAGGTTGTTTAAATGTTGTAATTAATATGATACAATTAAAGATTTACTAAAGTTGAAATATTATTTTGTACACACACACACACACATATATACATGTGTGTGTGTGTGTGTATATATATATATATATATATATATATATATATATATATATATATGCTTCTGTTACAGTAGTAACTCTCTTCTTGTAGCTCTCATCGCCTTTAAACTTACTGTAGTAGCAATGAAGTGTATATATATGGGTTGAGGATCAATTGAAACATATGTTACCTTTCTTCAACGATCTTTTTCAGGCAAAAGTGACCATTTTACTTGAAAATATTTTTAAGATTGTTTTCCTTAGTTACAACGAATATCTGGTTTACACTGGCACCCGAGTTAGGGTCCCATAGCCCACAATAGTCGGGAACGTCGTTCTGTTTTCCCCCTTCACTTCATTAATGCCTTACTACAACATGAACATTGCTTTTGTGTCCCAAATGTACTCTCTCTGCTGGTGCATCTTCACTTAAAAGCGTTTTAAAAAGTTCTTAATTTTCCAAGAACCTGTTTCCTATATTTTCCTTAATTTGTTGGTGCTCAACACGCAGAGGTTCAGTGGCAAGAGACTGATCTTTTTCTTTGGTAAAAGATATATCTGCTTCATTATCACTGTCAGCATCAGTTAAATCTTGAAGATTTTCGAAGTTGTTCGATGACGAAAATTCACTTTCCATTGATATTAATGATACATTAGAGCAATGCCTTTTGGGGGTTAAACTCCCTGTAGATACCACTGAAGAGGATGTTGAAAGTCTGCGTTTGTGGCTAACACGATATTCAAAAGTATTGTCATCTGTGCATGGGTATGCTATCATATGTACCACATGAATAACAGCTGAGAATTGATTAACAGTATACCACTTTTCCGGTCCTGGTGTTGGTACATCTCCACTCTTGTACCAAAGAATTGCTAGCTGTCGTCTGTTCTCAAAATTTCCAGATGGCTTGAATTTGGTGTTCAAAGTTCTGTAGGCGATATCGTTTGTCCTGTTTGCGTATGGCTATATTACACTTATTTTTAATGTTTACCGCATCTGCCAAAGCTATAATTATCCACGCATTGGAGAATTTTCCGATATCGGCAGAGTCCAGACAATGCTGTGCATAACTGCTAGAAAGCAGTTGTATTTGAGGTCTCTGTGGATGCATCATGTATTGTTCCCAGTTTGTAACAAGTTTTATATACGTGTGGTGCCTTAGTTTCACTGACATGGTTTCGTTACCATAAAACATGATAGAGACGGCATTGAACATGCAATCTTCATCACCGCTTGTTGTCAGGGGGATTCCAATTGTGTGGTCGACGTAATTGTCCATCACCTCAGCAGCGACTGGATCAACGTCTGGCAAAAAAGAAGTTGGCTCTTCAGGAATTTGCACTTTCACTTTGAATATTAGCTCTCGCTGAACAGCCTCCTTTAGTATCTCTATGTTCTGTGATGCTGCTGCCTAGAGAGAAATGAAAACCGCCTTAAAAAAGTCAATAAAAACTGGAATTAATGCAGATTTTGAGTTCATTGAGACATTACTAATACAAATTTTTTTATATTAAAAAAAATGCGCTTAGACAGGTAACGCCATCTGTCACGTTGTAGAATGAAACCAGATTTCAACATGTGTTAGACCCCAAGGCTATAATTTTTCGCCTTCAAAATGTATGAAAGTGTCCTGCCAGTTAATTGACATAGCCATGAACTAGAGACGCACAGGTTATTTTTGTCAAGGCCAGTTACGTAACATTGTTTACAGGTAAGTGACGATTTCTTGTTTGGAACAGGGGATCATCAAATTGTATCGTAAACAAACTTGACAGGTGGTTGGGATGGGCATTGTCTGATCATTATGAACCAACCTCCAATCAGAATTAAGCAAGGGTTGTCAAACATTAGAAATCTCAAGTTTAAATATATCATCTTGAGAACCAAAATGTTAGTATGGTTAAAAAAAATTTGCAGGAACTAAGGCAAATAAACTACTCCTAGACCATTCATTATTGGCGGGATTTTTATTTTGGGAATAAACAGGAGCTTCGAAACAAATTAGTTATTATTTGCTCGATTGCTGTAAAATATTACTGCAAGGTAAGTGTCCTTTAATTATGTGTGTGTGTGTGTGTGTGTGTGTGCGTGCTTTAGTGCTTAGAATTACCATTCTAGTTTGATTCATTTGTAGTGTTTGACATACATGTGTATTTTGAGATATAAGCAATGGGATGTGTAGAATCAATATTGTAATTCGCTATTGGGTTAATTTGTAGTAACCTCATGCATTTATTCATTTGATATTATAGATTTGCAAATATTGAATTGAATTATAAACTTTGCATAATGATTCCTTTATGCAACATTAGTATAAGAATATGCCTATTTGTTTTAGGGACCAGAGGGAATTACTCAGTGCAGTGGTACGAGTCTCAGGGAGACAAAAGAGAAGAAGTTTTAGGGACCAGAGGGAATTACCACAGCAGTTGGTCCGATTCTTTGGGTGAAAAGAGAGAGAAGGAAGAACAGAGGGAGAAGTTGAAGGGAGAACAGAGGGAGACAAATGAAAAGAGAAGAAGAAACATACAGATGAGTAGGAACTCAGGACAGAAGGGAAAGTTTCACATACTAATTCAAAGGATGAGCTAGACCATCACTTGGTCGAGTGATAGGGTTTTAGCTGAATTGTATTTGAGATTTATTTGAATTAAATTGTTGTTTTTTAAATTTCACAATTTGTGTATTCATTAATTTAACTGTGGACACTGCTGACTGGAGGCTCAGAGCTTTGCATCTCTCTATCACTATTTCATGTTCTGACAAAAACGAGCCAGGGTGGGTCTTCTGTATTAATTTAAATAATTTGGGAATACCCCACTCCAAACTGGAAAGCACTGGGATATGAATTAGACAAGTATTTTCTTTTGGATCTAAAGTTATTTGTTAAGAAGTAGTAGTGAACAGTGTGAAATATTTTTCATCCTATGTATTTGAATTTGTTTATCTTGTGTATATTTTGATATTTGCATGTTTGGTAGATTTTGGATTACATGTACTTGCTTGCAGTAATTGTGAAGCAAATATCGAGCAAATATCTTACCTGAACGACGTTAGAGGTCGACAGATGAGTATTTGGTTGGAAACGTTACCATCTGGCAATTGTTCAGTGAGCTGAGACAAGGTATCGCTTTTTGTTAGTATAATAATAACATGGCTAATGAAAGACAGATGGTTATGGAGTACCGTGTCATTGGCATGGAAGATCTCAGCTACGAGGAAGATCGCCTGGCAGCGTTTCTAGAAAAACGCATTAAAGAATCGAAAGCAGGAAAGGCCGCCAGAAAAGAAGTAGAGTTGGCTCGGATATCCGCCAAAAGAGAAACCCAGAAAGAAATAAAGATGGCCCGGATATCCGACGAAAGAGAAACCCAGATGGAGCAGGCCCGAATATCCGCTGCCACAAAGGAACGAGAGCTTGCTCACGCTCCCGAAATGGAAAAGGTAAGGGTAGGAGCTAGGGCTAACGATAGGGATGACACCAGTACGATCCCTGGGCTAAGCGTACGACCATTCATCGATCACCAAATGGTACAGATAAGTATGCCACGATTTAATGACACAGATGAGTCCATTGACAATTTCCTCGTGCAATTTGAGAAACTCGTGGCCACACAAATTTTCCCGCAACATTGGTTGGTCAATGTCTTAGCCTTTTTGCAAGGTGCAGCTCGTGAAGTTTACCACAACTTAGCTGCCGACAAGGCTGATGAATACGATGCGCTCAAGAAGGCCTTTCTTTGGCATTATCGGCTGACTGCCAAAACGTACCATAAACTTTTTTGGGACTCGACAAAAAGGACAAAGTTGTCCCACTCTCAATTCCACACCTGCGCACGGGGGTTATTTGAGAAAGTGGATGAAGATGGCCGACGTCGATCGATCACACTACGTGCTACGCGAGGTCATACTCAAGGAGCATGTCTTGAGTATGTACCGTTGTGAGTTGACAGTCTATCTAGCAGACAGAGAACACCGGACGCTCGAAGAAATCTCTAGCATGGCGGAGTGGTATGAGCAGGCACACTCAAGAGTGGAGGTTCTGGGGGCGCAGACCGACCCTGACCCACTGAGTCGTACCGTGTTCGGGAGGGAGAGCTGGCTGTCCATAATCGTCATGACGACGGGAAGATCGGAGGAGGATCCTCAGGTAAGGAGGCAGACAGACCCAGGTGAATGCCGTTGCTAGAAAAGAGTGCAACTCGGAGGCAAGCAGTAAATTAGCAAACCTTGCGTCCACAACTGTCAACGGAGAAGGTGCCACAATCTTGTACGACACTGGGTGTAGCGCTCCAGAGAAAAAATGTGGAGTGACAACATAAAAGAATGGACCAGGAAAACATTTGCGGAGAGACAGGCATTGGCACATGACCGAGACAAGTGGAGGGAACTGGTCAGATGTTCAGCAGCACAGTGCCTCAACGACCACACTAGGTCAAGAGACTGATGATGATGATTCCTTTTAGAAATATGAAACTATATCTTACCAATTAGCTTTTTAACTTGAACAATAGCCAACATATTGACTTAAACCCATGAAAGTTGAAAATCAGTACATGTTTCTACTTGATTATGTATCCAGTTGTTTATGCGTTTGTTTAATGATTGATCTACTTGTTTATGAAAGAATAACAAAGATGGTTGAAATTTAAATATTTTGCTTGGAGAAAACACGAAGAAAAGTCACGCATTCGATCTCGTGCGGTTGACATGCAGAACAGAATATGATGTATTATTATATTCTTACCCACAAAATGAAACATGCCTTCGTAATTATGCGGTTAGAACAATGTTATTAGGTGCCGGTTATGGGGAATAGGGAATCAAAATGGTGGATATGGCAGTACACACGTTTTGTGACGTCACGTTTAAACAGCCCATAGTTTTCCATTTCCTAGTGTAATCTATAAAAAGGGTTTTTCGAGGAGGGCTACATTTACCCTTCTTCGGAGTTGCCTTCTTCGTCTGTTTTTTTGTGTGTTTGACCCTGGCTAGAGGTCTCCTTTATCATGTATATGTTATTTGTGTTGGTGCTATATATATATATATATATATATATATATATATACACACATTTTTTCTTTGTAAAGATAGCCATTTCTATTTAAAATTTTCCTATATATATATATATATATATATATATATATATACACACATTTTTTCTTTGTAAAGATAGACATTTCTATTTAAAATTTTCCCAGTTGTCTTATCTTGAGATTTCAACCTGGGTCATCACATCATTCCATTTATTTATTTAATACATCTGTTTAATTTTAGTTGAATTTGAAATTTTGCAAAGTTCGGTCCATTATTTATAATTAAATTTTAATGTAACGTCATTTGCCTTATCATATTTAATTCTCATCAAGTCCGGCTGGGCATGATCGGGGGTCCGTATGTTTTTTAAATTTTAAATTGTACTTCTCCCAAATCTAGTTGAGTTGTCTCTACTTTCTAAAAATATATTTAAAGTAATGAAATGATCCAAAATTGTTTATGGTACCCTCAAATTAGGTTCTCTGTGCAGTGCGGGAGCTGCACAGAGGAAGTGGTGTGGATAATAGGTATCCAAAGTTTGTTAAATTGTAACAATACTACTAAATTGTTTCCCTTAATGTTTTTGTTTTTTTCTTTCTTTTTCTTCCGATACTCATTTAATATATTTAATTTGACCCAGAAAAATATTAAAAATACCCCTTTTCTGTAAAAAATGAGTGTAAAAAAGAGGGGTTGGAGGCAGTGTTGATTCAGTATAAAAGCCACTAGTTGCATGAGGAATTAATTTTAATTATTCAGTCAGAATCTTACAAGCATCATTTCAACAAAAATCCTTAGTTCATTTTTATTTATGTCTTTAATGTAATATTATTATCATTTTTCTGCTATAGGTCATTGTTGGACAAAAATTTGCCAAAACAACTGTCCAGTGAGACCTCAGATTTAAATAGCTGACACATGCGCATAAAGCAGCATCACCAGATGGCAAAAGTAACGCGATAAAACCGTCTAGTGAGGCATATATCATTGGGAACTGACTAATGCTTGAGTGGGAGCTGTGTCGTTACGGCATATCAGAAATAGAGTGAATGATAAATAAATTGTATAAAGACAATAATAATAATAATAATAATAATAACTTTATTTACAGAGGGTAACACAATTAGCTAAGAACTAATCTACCTTGAGGCCCTCATATAAGGAATTTTTTTTATTTCAGCAGCATCTTGGAAGCCACTGGATATATTGGGTTTGGAAGATGGAAATAGAGTGGGCATTTCTAATCTCAACTGGAATACTATTCCAGAGCAAAGTTCCAGAGTATTGGAAACTTATTTTGAATAATTCCTTATTTGGTTTGGGAATTTTATACTGTTTTGTAGACGCTGATCGCAGGTGGGGTAGCCTATACTGGAATAGGGATTGTAAATATTCAGGAGCACTATTATTGGATATCCTGTACATTAATTTGGCTTTTCTTAAACAGATTCAGTCTTTAATAGGTAATATTTTTAACTTACCAGCTAAATTTTCCTTGCTATCTCTCTGGGTTGATATTAGCCTAAATGCTCTTTTTTGAAGATTTTCCAACTTTGATATGTTTTTATCATTTAAATTACCCCATACTGTGTTACAGTAGTCTAAAAAGGGTTGAATGTAACTGTTATAAAATAGTTTTCTGTGCCTTTCAGGGAGAAAATGTCTTATCCTACTGAGAGAGAGCCATAAACTTGAATTGACCTTTTTACTGATATTTTTGATATGATCAGTCCATGATAGGTTATTATCTACCAAAACACCAAGTTAGTCTGTCATGAGAAACCATTTGCAAATTTTTATCCTTCCATGTCAGACATAGTTCATTGCTATCAAGATTTTTCCTTTTATTCCTTGTTGAGATAAGTAATATTTTAGTTTTACCAGTATTTACTACCATGCCATTGCATGTGCACCAGTTTTCCAGCTTGTTTAATGCATTCTGTAAAGAAATTTCGAGTTCATGCTTTGTGTTTTGGATGTCTGACAATGTTGTGTCATCTGCATAGAGATCTGTAGATGATATAGAGTCTCTAGGTAAAAATGGTAGGTCATTAATAAATAAAATAAATAGTAATTAAATAAATAGTAATGGACCTAGAATTGAGCCTTGTGGTACTCCATATTGAATTGTTTCCGGTTAAGACAGAATGTTATTTATATAAACATGTTGTGTTTTCTCACTTAAGTATGAAGTAAACCATCTGTTTTTTCATTGCATTGGTAGATTTTCAGTTTCTTCAAAAGGATTTCATGATCCACCATGTCAAATGCTTTCCTGAAATCTACAAATACAGATCCTATTATTTTACCTTGGTCAAGTGCTTCAAGCCATTTATCAGTTAGGGAGATCAAGGCAGTCTCACATGTTTCTGTCTAAAGCCTGATAGATTAGAGTGTAACAGCAAGTGTTTGGTTAAATATGACATGAACGAGTCATGGACATGTTTTTCAATCAATGTTGACAAGTTTGGTAGTATTGAGATTGGTCGGTAGCTATCGGCATCATTCTTAGATCCAGATTTATGAATAAGAGTTACTTTTGCAGTTTTCCATATTTTGGGGACAGATGAGGTTGCAATACTTAAATTGATTATGAATATTATGCTATCTAAAATAGCAGAGGCAGAAGATTTAATGAGTCTTGGACCAATCTGATCAAGTCCTGTAGCTTTCTTGGTATCAAGTTCACTGAGACATTTTTAACAAAGTTTTTGGATACTGGTGGGATAGAGAAACATACTTGCGTATCAGCTTAATAATTTAGGAAAAAATATAGCCTGGAATAAAGGGGGGGGGGGGAGGTCGGCTTATGCGCGGGCCAATGTCTAAACTTTACCGTTTCTAGGTTTTTTTGTTGACTACTGTAATGGCTGCAAATCTTGGAAAATGAAACTATTTTTTTGCCGTGTCTTAAGACATAGACATGTTAAAAAAGTAACTTCGGTGAACCGACAATTATTAAACTGTTATAAAATACTATAATTGATTTTGTTGTTATTTTGCATGTGCATATTTTCTGATTTCTCCAACACGAAATTAAATAAAGGTAAATACTGACTTCATAATTCATGTGTGGGGTGGAGACTATGTACTATAATGTACAGTACTTACACAGTTCAAAGCGTGCATAGCGTCACTTAAATCCATAATTATTCACAAACATATTGGATGCAGATTTTGCTTTATTCGTTGTTTCGACCAAATTGCATTCTTCTAGATAACATTTCAGATAGTCCTTAATAGCCGTTTCATTTACAATGAATCACCTCTCAAGAGTTACTCATTTTCAATGATAAAAGCGATCCTACAAATTGAGGCAATATGTTTAAAAAGGTACGCACGTTTGATTGTACAAGGCACATAACCAGCATAATTTACATGCTCACGAAGAGAGGTAATAACAAAAGCTAAAATTCTCATATAGATCGACTAAGATCAAGATCATTCAATTTTAGTTTTGTCTTTTTGCTGAACAAACACTGTAACTTCCCACACAATAGAAAGCTTGATGTTGAGGCATCTCCTTTGATGATAGTCGGTGAATTTCTCTATAGTTTTGCGACACAAGTAAAGGTCAGTTAATCATTAAAATGCCTGAAACTGGCTTGTGACAAGAGGAACTTTTGAACGCTAACTATACCAGTAAATTGATGCAGAGGCGTAGCTAGAGTGTTTGGAGTCCGGGGACAAGATTAATTTTTACGTTCCCGGGCTCTTCCTCCACCAATAATACTGGCCGCGATGTATAGCCTATCGTGTGCTGAAAAATGGCGTTAAACTCTACAACAACAGCTACAACAACAACATTTAACGATGGTAATTAGAATTGGTATATATGGTCTAAAAATGCCAGATGTTAACTCGTGTAAGTTTCTTTCGTGGGAATGGCATTGGAGTTAAGCATTCGTAGTGTGACATTCTAATTAGTGAAGATGCGAATTCTTTATAGAAAAGTAATTATTTCATAACAACAATAATTCACAGGTGATGCAACAGAACATGTAGGACTTTTCTTGTTTAGAAGAAAATGAACATCGAGGACTTAATGTAATAATTGGGTGTTCTAAGCAAAAATCAGCGGTAGTTTACAGCAAGTGTGTTAAAATAGTAATTACTTTTAAGAATATATTGTCTTTCAATTAATCTCCAAATCAAATGTTTATTCTTTAGTTTCCACTATTTAATTCTGTTTTAAAATTTAAGCCATATCAAGATGAATGTTATAATTGTGAAATTATATTTTGGAAATTTATTTGCATTGGCACCGATTATTTCTGCCGATACCGATTGTTCTAATAATCAGCCAGATTATGAGTATGGGTGATTAATCGGCACAGCTCTTCTTTTTATTTCATCATTTGTACTCTGGGGGTTTGTATATCAGACACATCTCTTGGAGGAAGGGGTGCTGAAATTACTGTTGCAGTTGTGTGAAGTGATCGAGCTGATGTTGATGTTGACACATTTGTCTGAGTACTTGGAAATGCAGTTGTTGGTGCAGGTAACAGACTTGTCTTAGTTGAGGGCCATGGGTGGACACTTTCTGCTGTTACATGTGTGATGTGTTACTTGGAGGAGGGTTCTATTGTTTGCAATGCAGGTTTACTTAGGGTATCAGTTTTTAAATATATTTTACATTTTCTCTTGGCTGGTATTGGGACTTTCTGCGTCTGAGCATAACAGCTTCCGATTTCACTTGAGCTTTTCCATTTACTCAAATCAGGCCTCTGCTATGGGCTAAAATCTCTTAACCCAAAGTAGAAAAGGCACATAATGAGAATCTTTGAAGAACTTTTGATCAATATATAGTATATAACTATTCAATGGCTTTACTGTCTGTGGAAGGAGCTAGGCAGGTTTTAAATTAGCCAAAATTTGGCTAAGGATTCCTGTTGCCATACTCAGTGAGGCTGGTACACAACTAATGTCCTTTTAGCCCAATTTGGCTAATTCCTACAAAGCTGTTCTTCACACTCTTAGGTTGAAACCAAATCTTGGCTAAATGAATGCTTAGCCAAAATTTGGCTAAGGATTCCTGTTACCATACTCAGTGAGGCTGGTACACAACTAATGTCCTTTTAGCCCAATTTGGCTAATTCCTACAAAGCTGTTCTTCACACTCTTTGGTTGAAACCAAATCTTGGCTAAATGAATGCTACACATTTGCCTTTCACATGGATTTAACAAGTGGTTTTTCTATGTACATAATAGTGATGTTGGTGGGAAATAGACTCACCCATAGTATAAATAATAATACTAATAATAATAATAATGAGGACTTTGTATAGCACCTAATCTTTAGAAGCTCTAAGCATTTTACAACATCTATAATGATTTGACTACAAAAAAACACATGAAACTATAAAGCAAAAAAAACATGCTGAAAATATTTAAGGTAGGAAACAACATTAAGTCTTTAAGTTTGCTTTTGCAGTTGACATGTTTTTCAGAGTTTAAAGAGACTCTTAAAAGGGATTACAGTGTCTTTGTGTCTAATTTCATTTAGCAATTCATTCCAAGTTGTTGGGCCCTGGTATGCAAATGAATGTTGTACATATGACTTCATTTTCTTAGTGGGAATAATGAGTATATGATTGCCAGAAGAAGATCATAAGTATCTTGCTGGTTTGTACACATGGGAGAGGCCAGATAGGTAATGCTGGACTGGAGTCCATCAGTGAAATGTAGCAGTCATTGTATGGTACAGAGCAGTGGGGAGGTTTGCTTTATAGAGATGTGTGTTCTGATCATGTTACTCTAACATGGCACAGTGCTAGTACATAATGTACATTAAGCATAAAACCCACATACAATGACAGTGCTAGGGCCTTACTTGTTAGAGTTGGGTTAGAAATAAATCAGTGAATGAAATGACTGTATTTTTATCACACCTATGATTTTCGTCATTAAAATTGATTTAATCAAACTAGTATTTCGGCAAAAATTGTTAAACCTACAAACTTTATCAAGTATTTAACAGAGAGATGGACCAACAGGAAGATGGATATGTACAAAATCTAGAGAAAACCAAACTATTAAAACAACTGTTTAAATATATAACAAATTTTATTATTAAAGAACATATGACTGAAATGGTGTACATTGTAACAACTTTTACTTTAAAACAACTTTTACTTTAACATACAAGATCTCTTTTCAATAAGTCTTTTTATGCCTATCGGCAATTTTCTTGAAGCAGGAAGTTCAAATTCCCCTGGTAAAATATTGCTGACTGATATTGTCAGCTGTTTACATGATGTCAGTGACACCTTAAATTGCTTTGTTCTGTATAATCTAATTGTAATCTCAGCAGGCGCAACTTCCATGACCTGACCGATTTGAATGATAGTTGCATCTGCAAGGTACAAAACATGTCTCCCAACATCATATCTTCTTCTATCTGCTCGTTTAGCTTGATGTCTGCCTGAGACTTGTTGGGTTATGTATACCTGAAAAATTTGTATCAGTAATTTTTAAATGAATTTTATTTATTTTAAACTAAACTAAGCAAGTCTTTTGAATGATTGTTTAACTGTCATAATAGAAGAAATTAATATAAAAATAATAAATAATGTTCAAATTTCATTGCAATTCAGTTGGAAAACTAACACTCAGATTCTTCTTTTTAAATATCATAATAGGTATCTTAATTCTGTAAGATATAATTGAGAGTTGCACATTCAATTTTCATTTATTCTTGCTAAATCAACTTTCTAACTCATCATAAACCATTATAAGTTTACTGGCACATTTTATTTGAAACATTAAATCATTGTATCTGTATTGTATCAATATTACATAATTGTTTCAATGTAACAGTCTTCAGAGGAAATATTTTGAAGTATTCACTCAGGTGCTTTTATAACTGGTATTTTCAAGTTTAACATGACATTTCATTTAAAAGCAGAAGTTGAGAAACTATTTATTTGCTTCTTATAAAATATCCAAAAAACAATGTATGTCTTTCAGAGATAAATGTTTAGGTACTAAACCATGTTTATTTTGGAACGATTGCCCATTACATTTGACTGTAGTGTTTCATGAGAACAGATATTTGTTTGGAAAATGTACTCTTCAGTTTGTCCAGATGACTAAGTAATGATTAAAATCTTTAAAAGAACAATATATATATATATATATATATATATATATATAATTTGGCCATCTACATATCCATAAAAATAAGTGTTCTACATCTCCCTCCCCCACTCAAGTAAATTCATATTTTTAAAACTGATTTGAATTGTAATAAAAATGGTCTGGTCATAAACACATACCGAAAATCATACATGTTTATTTATATTTGTCCAAAATCTGATGAGCATCTATGACAACTAGATTTTGATATAAACTAAGTCTCAAATGTTAAAGGACTGATTTAACATTTAAATATGGCTTAAATTGTGTACAACTCTTTTTATCTGATTTCTGATGCATATAACATTCCTTCAGATTTAAATTTGTCAGATTTATGGTTGTTATTGTAATGGTGCTGATGGATATGACAGTTTCAATGAAAACACTAATATTGTTGTGTACAAGGAAGGTGTCTGAAAATAACAAATATGACTTTATATTCCATACATACCTGCATACAGTCTTGTCATTGACCTTGAAAGTCTGTGTTTTTGTATGTTTATATGTCACTGCACATTTTCGGATGATGCTAATGAGTACTGTCATCCGTTTAGGTCCTTCCGGTAGTATATGCAATTTTTGTCACCAGACTAAAATGTCCTCCATTGTAAAGTTGTCATTGCAATGACTATTGCACCCACATGCCACAGATTTTTCCTTTTCAATGAAAGTTAAATCTAATGCAGCTCTTCTTCTTTTCACATTGAAATCTGCAACATATGGCATTTGAAATTGTCTTCAGATTTTAGTATGCAGATAGATTTTAAAACAAACATTAATGTTATGCATATGATGACGCTAGTAATTTTGTGATGTTTTCATACTAATGCATATATTTAAACTGCTTAATAATTTGTATCTTTCTGTTTTTCTTTTAATATAATTAAGATACAGAGCTTTATTAAAATTCAAAGAAGATTTACTGAAAAAGTCAAATAAAATTAGAAGAATTAAGTAATGATACTAAAATGATTTTAATGCAGGAAAATCAGGGCATTATATAATTAAGCATATAAACATCCATAACTAATTAGCCTCAAAGTTATATTGGTGGAGTAGGTGAATAATGCATGACTGAAATGAAAATATGTTTCACTATACCATTTCAGTGCTTTATTTCCATGCTTTAAGTTTGTAATCTAAGTGGCAATTACTGTAGTAGTAGTAGTAGTAGTAGTAGTAGTAGTAGTAGTTGCTGTTCTTGCTGTGTAACAAATACAAATTGTAATTTACCTAAATTAGACATACAAGATGATAACCGTTTCTGAACAAATCTTGTTGCTGGGAGACCGATATCTGCAAGCTAAAAAATTTAAGTCTCAACCTGTTAGTCTTTAATTCACCTAACATACCTTTTAAAAGTTACGCAACTATCATTCTGAGTTTTCTTTTCCTACTGCTGATGATAACTAAATATTTGAATGCATTTATGCCAATAGCATTTTACTTATAAAAATGCTGATATCAAGAGTATATTCTCCATTATTTTAAAAGAAATACATAGTGATTATTCAAGTAGAAATCTGGACCAGAGAACTGTTGATAGCCAGTAAGTGTTAGGCTCAATAATCAAAATGAATTCCATCAGTGGTCACCAGGCAGGAATCTTCTGATGGAAACTAAAAATGCTATTGAATTTTTAAAAAATATTTTTGCAGTGAACTCAAAGATAAATAATTCCCTTTTGTTATAGCATTTTCCATCAGAATCTGAATCAGATTTATGTTCAAAACTTGCTGTTATATTATAGTATGCAGAGAGAAAATATTACAGCGGGGATAAAACATTTCAGTACTTGTAACATAAAGTTTATGAAGACAAAATAAAATCTACTTGTTTAGGAGTGAATATCTTTAGTCAAAATATGTAAATCTACTGGTCTGAAATCTTTTACATGTAATGCTAAAGCTAAAAATATCTTTAGAAAATTTTGCATTTAAATTTGATAAAATGTAATACATGCTGATAGGGTCAACTTCACAACATAAATTTAGAAAACTATGCCAAATCTAATTCATGCTGAGTATGCTCCGATTAAATGTGGGATATGCTTACTGAATGGAATAAAAATCCCTGAATAGTTTAATAAAAGTGCCTAATACTAATAGATAATTTAACATAATATAACTATTACTATTGTTTATATTCTATTTGTTTTGTTAACCTATAGAACGTTTACAAATTAGCAATTTAAATCTATACACACCTTTGTTGAACTCATTTCCAAGAAGTTTTCTGTACAAGTCCTTGTCCATTCTCTTCACACTTTGGACATATCAGTTGAACTTCTCTGGTAGCAAGAAAACTAACCTTATTTATACTGCTGTAACTGATTGAATGCCTTCTCAACCAGTTCTGCCTCTATCAAGGCTATTACATGCCCAGCAGGCAGCTGTTAAGCACTCAGCAAGATCAATGAAAACCTGTCATGATCAAAGGAATTTTACACCAAAAGCATGGACTGGAGAGAGCCATACACTGACTCAAAAAGAAGGCACTTGATTTTATGAATTGTGTTACTTGTCCAGGTATCATAGTAGAGCATGCAAACTCCATGATAATAAAAATTCATTAATGTTAGATGTTTAAATGCTGATGATCATACCTATATTTATAGGCATATCCTTAATGACAACTTCTGTGTAGACTGAAAAGCCAAAAGTTATGGCATTTTCTGTCATTCCAAGTGATTTAAATGTTTTCAATATGGCACCAAAGAATCTGGTGCAAATTTCAGTAACCTTATTTTAAGTCTCTACTTTTTTCATTTGAAAAAAGGAACAGCTTTCTAAATATTTTGTAAAGTAAATTATTGCACCCACTATCAACTAATTCTAGCCAGACAGACACACAGAGATATATCATATTCCACCTATTTCCATCAAATTTGTGTATTGTGAGTCTTTCATGATGAATTTAGATAAATACTTCTAAGTTCATGAATATATGTGGGAAATTATCACTGAGAATAACGTTAAACTAATCGTCAATTAAGTTATCATTAATGGAATATCCTCAGATATTATATAGTAATCACAATAATGTAGATCAAGTATTATCTTAATAGTACAGTTTTACTGTTCCAGAATTTGTTTCATTACAGCCCATTCAAAACTTGGACATGATGTCTTTTTATAAATAAGCAAAACTGAAAAATATGAAAATACTAGTACCGTAATCATGTAATTTACACAACTGCTGCTAGACAATAAAAATATATGTGCTGCTCTTTAGATTTGGAGGCAACACAGTTAACAATAGCATGATCCTATTTCCATTCATGTTTTCAACCTTAAACAGTTAACCAACTCACCAATACACATGGTCACATTTTAGACTGAAGTCTTCATAGACCTGATTATAATATTCTATGGTCCATCCTAGTATCCCATGAACTTGCATCAGATAACTACTACATTATATGCAATCTGAATGTATCAGTTTCTTCACCTTTACTTGCTATTGAAAGACACCTCGATATGATAAATAGAACCAAACTAATGCATGACATCCAGCGAACCTAACAACTTGCTTACCTCCTACAGTAGAAGAACACAATAACTGCCTGTGTTTATTGCTTGAAAACATCTCAGCCATCAAGTGCAGAGTATCAATTCAAAAGTGTTCTCCATGGTATAGCAGTGTTAGGGACCAGCTTTGCACCATTAAAAAAGACCACTGTGAAGTGGAGAGGCTTTGACTTTCCAACAGACTCACTTTCATAAGCTGTTCTAGGAAGCTGCCAAGAAGAATGTCACAAACATAGTCCATTTAGCCAAATTATCCTACTACAGTATTTCAGCGACAACCATTAGCAGCACATGGATTAATTTCTGATAGTTGTGATGATGAGTGCACCAAAGTCATGTGAACTTGATCTAATTCCAACATCACTGCTGCTTGAGTGCTTTGATCCAATATTGCCTTTACTAACTGATGTTATTAAAACCTCTCTCTCATCAGGGGAATTCCCATTATTTTTCAAAACTGCCAGTATAAAACCTTCTGCTGAAGAAACTAACATTCAACCTTACTGCTTTAAAGAACTACCGACCAGTTTCTAATCTCCTGTTCATATAAAAAATCTTAGAAAAAGTTGTTCTGACCCAACATGTATCTCATCTGAAATCAAACAGTCTTTATAGCAATGTACAATCTGCATGTCAAAAAGACAGTACATAACCTAGGTGTTACTCTGGTCAGTTACTCTCACACTGCAGAAACATGTCATGAACATAGGAAAGGCTGCTTATCTTAAGCTGAGATGTATCAGCTCCATTCACAAATATCTTTCAGTTGATGCCACTAAAACACTTGTCTTAATTAGTACTTTCAAGACTCAACTATTGTAACTCAATTATGTCTGTTTCATCTCAATATCTGCTCCAGAAATGTCAAAAAGCTCAAAACACAGCATGCTTGAATCATGCTTAGAGTACAACGATCAGAGCACACCTCCAAATATTTTGAGCTTTTTATTTTCTAATTTCTTAGTGTTTTGCTTTTTGTAGTACAATGTAATATCATTATATATGTTGTAAAGTGCTTAGAGCTTCTAGGCATAATGCAAAGTCCTCATTATTATTATCATTATTATCATTTGTTTTTGTCATCTTCTATGCAAAGCAGAGTCAATTATATATCTCTCTTGACTGTTTAAAAGGACTTTTTAATTATTTTATTAAATTATGAACTTTAACCTGGAAAGCAAGCAACCCATCTTCCCAGATGTGAAAAAGCTTCGGTCCTTGTATTGTTTATATACTTGTAAGGTGCCCTGTTATAAAGTTCTGGTGTTTATATGATATGAACAATTCAACCTAATTTTTTTCACAACCCGTATCAATGTTGAGTTTATAGTGTTCGCATTGTTATAGTTGAGATGAGCAGTTGAGAAAAAAATAAAGTCACACGTGTATTCATAAAAGGAATTAATTTATAATTTATCTGCAATCAATATTTATCAACACATTGCATTGAAGACAGTAGTGCAGTGAATACTCAGCCATGGGTGTAAACATAATAACATATATCTCTAACAGGTGTTGAAGTTAACTACAGATTGTACACACTTTTCAAAGTAATTTTTCAACCAATTGATCTGATTGCTACATGTGCTTCTACTGGTAATTTCATAATGCCTAATTATCATACAGGATACTTTATTTTCTTATCATGTAAATATTAAAATAAGCCTATGATGCATTTGATAAGTAGATTATTAACATATAGTTCATAACATTGTCAGACCCACTTTAAAATTACATTTGTTCCATGAATTTACATGTTAAGATTATTAAAATATACATCTACAGTCCTTTCAAATATTGTTCATTCAAGATTCAGTTAGTTTGTTTATTTACTCATTCAGCTACCAAAAGATTAACCAATGAGAATTGTAGCGAATGTTATGTGCATACAAAATTTGCACCAAGATCTGTACATTTAATCTTTTCCCTTGTGCTCAAATTTGATGAATAATGATTACGTCAGTGTATTGCTTTGTCCGATCATATGGATATATGAAAATCCCTTTTAATATCTTTACTTTGTTGTGACATGCATATAAAGTTATATTTTTAAAATTGTAGAAATTTTCAGCTAAACCAAATCCAAATAATGAAATAATCTAGGATCCATAACTTTGGTAAGAGATTGTTATCTGCAAGCAAGTGGTCCATAGGGCATCATCAAAGGCTTGTTTGGCTATAAAGCCTTGCCATCATGATTAGATTATTCAAATGTGTAATTAATCATGCTCTCCCAAGTGATTTTGGCTGTGAAATTTGAATTAGAGATGGTGATAATCAGGATGACCCTTGTTACATGTCCAACTGTTAGCACTGGGCTACATGAACTAACAGTAAAATTTTGTTCCAAATTTATTGTGTTCCAAGTACTTTTTGAGTCTCTTCAAAATAGTTATTGAAGAGCCACTGTGGGTTAGATACTTAGGTAATAAATAAATGGTGGATTATTATACAATCATAATTAAAATTATAATACTCAATCTTTACTTATTTAAAAAATAGGTAGATAGATATGTAGTTAGGTGGATAGATTAAATCAAGATAATAGATTTAATGTCTCACATAGAAATACATGCAAAATGCAAATGATTTTCAAAGTTAACTTTTGGGCATTTATGTGCAATTAATGAAATTGTGAGAGTCTGACTTTAGAAAATTGTCAAAAGTAAAATCCCAAAATGATTCAATATGTGATTCTTTCTTATTGTACATTTTGCCCTCAATATTTTTGACCTATTAACATAGTTTTGTGAAAATTGGTGTAGTGATGCATATTTCATGATATATTCTTATTTTCATCAGTTATATATTTCAAAATTCTAAAGTTTTTTTAATTTATCAAATGGTGTTAAAAAGAAGTTTTCATTTTAATATTTCGGTCCTTTCCAAAACACACCAATAAATATAAGGAACAGTTATCATATGTTTACTTTCATTCATATTTTATTCATTCACACATTCGCATACATTTTTCAGTGAATATCACATCTGTAGCTACATAATTGAATTATGTATACTGATAAAACACATATATTAATGAATAATTATTAACTTCAGAAATTACTTTCATTAATTTTTCAATTAATTAAGTTCAGTTCACTATGTCAGTGTACTAATTTGCCTGATCATATGGATATATGAAAATCCTTTTTAATATCTTGACTTTGTTGTGACATGCATATAAAGTTATATTTTAAAAATTGTAGAAATTTTTAGCTAAACCAAATCCAAATAATGAAATAATCTAGGATCCATAACTTTGGTAAGAGACTGTTAGCTGCAAGCAAGTGGTCCATAGGGCATTATCAAAGGCTTGTTTGGCTATAAAGCCTTGCCATCATGATTAGATTATTCAAATGTGTAATTACCGTAACCATGCTCTCCCAAGTAATTTTGGCTGTTAAAATTTGAATTAGAGATGGTGATAATCAGGATGACCCTTGTTACATGTCCAACTGTTAGCACTGGGCTACATGAACTAACAGTACAATTTTGTTCCAAATTTATTGTGTTCCAAGTACCTTCTAGTTATTGAAGAGCCACTGTGGGTTAGATACTTAGGTAATAAATAAATGGTGGATTATTATACTGTCATAACAAACATTATAATACTCATCCTTTACTTATATAAAAGATAGGTAGATAGATATGTAGGTAGGTGGGTAGATTAAATCAAGATAATAAATTTAATGTCTCACATAGAAATACATGCAGAATGCAAATGATTTTCAAAGTGTGCAATTAATGAAATTGTGAGAGTCTGTCTTTAGAAAATTGTCAAAAGTAAAATCCCAAAATGATTCAATATGTGATTCTTTCGTATTGTTCATTTTGCCCTCAATATTTTTGACCCATTAACATAGTTTTGTGAAAATTGGTGTAGTGATGCATATTTCATGATATATTCTTATTTTCATCAGTTATATATTTCAAAATTCTAAATTTTTTTTAAATTTATTAAACGGTGTTAAAAAGAAGTTTTCATTTTAATATTTTGGTCCTTTCCAAAACACACCAACAAATATAAGAAACAGTTATCATATGTTTACTTTTGTTCACATTTTTTTCATTCACACATTCTCATACATTTTCAGTGATCTGTTGCTACATAAAAAATTATATATACTGATAAAACACACATATTAATGAATAATTATTAACTTCACAAATTACTTTCATTAATTGTTCAATAAATTTCAAAGTTCAATGCACTATGTCAAAATGTATAAAGATTTGTAAATGTCATGATGCAACAACAACAACAAAAAAAAAAACGAATTTGAATTTCACATTCAAGCAGGCACTCACCAGTTATTATGTACTTTTGAGAGAGTAATGTATATTAGGTGAAGTTGTTTGCATAGAAGCTACTTTGCTGTAATGTGGCTGACATTTCATTGAAAAGAATATCTATTGGTAAGCCAAAAGCAACAAACTTTTCTCTAATATCAAGTAAACAACATGAAGTATACTAACAGGCCAGATCATTTTAAGTACATAAGATATTTTAACTAAAAAGAAATTCTACAGAACAAAGTTCTTAAATTTGAAAAGGATAAGTTACCCAATTTTGTGTAAAAACAACAAGGATGACAGTTGAAAAATACTCTTATTTAATGACTGGATATTTGGTTTACTATTTCTTTAATCATTTTTGCATTTCTATTTCAATCAACTTTTTTGAATGACCTTTGATTGTTTGTGTTATTTTTTATTTCAGAAATTACCTTCGCTCTTTCTATTTATTTTTCTCTCTCTTAACGACAATATATGAACTTTCTTTTTTATATATATCATAAACCTTAAAAATAAAATGTTCACTATCAAATAGAATATCTCAGCAAATCCTAGAAGTAATGTAATGATCAATATCAGATATAAGAATTTTATAATAAAGGCAGCGGATGACTCATTGAGAATTGCCTCTATGAATAATAATAATAATAATAATAATAATAATAATAATGCTTTATTTATAGAGGGTGACTCGTTAGTAAAGGACTATTCTCCCTTGAGGCCCTCTTAAGGAGAGTATGAAAATGCACATTATATGAAGATAGCAATAATTAGTGAGGGGCCCCGAGTGGCCGAGTGGTCTAAAGCGCTGTCCGTTACGGATCACTGCCATCTCACCTCTGTCTGTGTGTGTTCAAGTCTAAGATTCGGCTAATGTAGTTATGTGAGTAAGCGCACCAGTAGCTTCTCGTGGGTCGGTGGTTCTTTCCTGGGAGTCTCCGGGTTCTTCCTCCACCATTAATACTGGCCGCCATGTATAGCCTATATTGTGCTTAAAAGTGGCGTTAAACCATACAAAACAAACAATAATTAGTGTCACAGTCTACACAGAAGCTGTCATTAAGGAAATACCTATAAATATAGGTATGATCATCATCTATAATAAACACATGATATCTCTTTTTAAGTACTCTAATATTTTCAGCTGATTTTACATGTAGTGGAAGCTTATTCCATACAACTGTACCAGAATATTGAAAACTCTTTTTGAATTGTTCTGTTCTTGGTTCTGGTACTAGAAGTTTTCCATGTGATATTAATCCCAACTGGTATTTTTTTTGAAAAAGGCCTGAATAAGTCCTGAAGATATTCCATGTAGACATTTATATAAAAGAACTGCCTTGTGAAAAATCTATCCTGTCATATTGCTATAGGTTGGAGATGTAATGAATTACCTGAAGAAAATGAGGAATACTCGATATATCTATTGCAAGATACACATTTTACTAAATGACAGGAGACATATTAGATCATCTTGGGGTTACCAATATATAATTTCTTTTGCATTCAGATTCAAGGGGAGACGCTATTGTATTGAGCAATAACTTTGAGTTGCCTATACACAGACGCAAAGTAGATGCAAACAGCAACAATATAGTTTTAGATACTTCAGTTCAAAATTACACATTCAAACTTATGAACATTAATTGTCCTAATTGATGTTTATGATGAATGTATTCAAATTTATTTCTGATGAGAAAATAATATAGATTCAAAAAGATCCACTTGGAGAAAGAATAAACCTATCAAGCGGGCAAGGTTAGATTTCTTCCTAGTGTCAGAAACTCTTATTACAATGGTAATTGTTTAATTTTCAAAGATTGCTATTAAGGGAAAATACATATTTAAAATAATATCAGAACTGAATTTCTTTGAAACGAGTAACAACCATAGTTACTTTATAAAACTTGTAATGAGTGAATGCTTAATGTGCATATATGTATTGGTACATATATGTATATAAGTGGAAATTCTTACAATAAATTTACTTTTCTTCGGCTCTCTCTCTTTCTCATAGCTTATATTCTGTAATGAGTTCAGAATTAGAATATAATACTATGTACTAATGTTAACACTATTCTCTGTAAAGTTATGAACATTTATAATTAACTGTGAAGAAGTCATGGGTTGGATCCGACCAACTGCTGGCGTTGCATGGAAAATAGTAGAAAAACAAAAAAAACAATGTCTACTGAATAAAAGTAGACAAGTCATATATATATATATATATATATATATATATATATATACATGATAAATTCTAGTACATATAATTATTTCATTGATAAGAAAATAGCACAATAAAAGATGGCATACATAGGCATGGTTTTGATTGTGTATTAATTAATAAAACATTGATAAGTTTATCAATATTTGCACTGTTATAAATATCTTTATATTAATTACATCAAAGCCCATAGGATAGAGAGATAATAATGTCTTAAGACAGTAATCTAAAGAGAACAATATGTCTTAAAGTTGTAGATTTTTCATATTCGAACATTATTTCAGCTTTTATATTTTCTATTTTTAGAAACATTAAACACATTTAATTTTTATTTAATCATCTGCAATTTGTTCTCAGTCACTTATGATAAGATTTGTTAACCCAATCATCAACATAATTATTCAAAGGAATATTATGTTTTTCCCAATTCTTGGATGGGTTACTTATTTTTCTAATTGGTAACATATTGCACAGTTTATGTGTGGAAGCAGAAATGATTTTTGATATCATGTAGTACTGCATAGAGGGAACTTAATCAGTGTCACATAATATCCCATGGTTAAGTAACACTATAAGACATGCCTCCAAATTTGACTGCACCCAACATTTTAGAATGATAAAAAAATAGTACTAATATGCTATAAAAATGGGACACTAATGGTGCTTTAAAAATAGGATAACCATATTTGATTTGACAGTTTAGGCACCTTAACATTATGGTTTTATTGAAAAAGGTCTCAAAATATCCATGATTTCATATATGTTGGATGACAAGCTGGTGTTCATTATACATAAGTCTTGCCTGTGTCATAAAGACCAAATCCCCCTCCCCTCCTAACAATTTCCTTGGTAACAATTTACCCAGGTTTTTTTTTCTTCCTACAGGAAAATAATCAGCCCTGACACCCTCACTCCCTCCCTCTCTTTCTCTTTCTCTCTCTCTCTCTCTCTCTCTCTCTCTTTACGCCTCTCTTCCCTTCATAAAACTGCCCTTATTCTTATCTCTCTCTTTATCTTCTTGTATCTTTCTTCCTCTCTCTCTCTCTCTCGTCTTTGTCTTTATGTTTCTTTTTTCTGTCTTCCTCTTTTTCTTTTCTGTCTTCCTCTTGAGTTCCTCTCACTTCCACTCTGTTTTTATGGCTCTCATCTGTCTTACGCTCTTCTTCCTATATCAGTCTTTCTCTATTGCTTAATCTTTCTCTCTTCTCAATTGTATGTTTTAAGCTACAAGTGAAGACAGCTTCAAAATTTCCTGAAATAGTATTGTCAGACATGTGCTCCACAATGATTACTAAATCACTTACAAATTACCTCAAAAACAATGTAAATAAGTATTTACAGGACAGGAATAAGGAAACAAATAATGTGTGGGCAGAAGATGTCAAGATTATAAGTGCAACATCATTGATCTCTACTGACATTTATGTGTATAGTATCTGTTGATCCAATTCCAAAGGAGTTACACAGTATTATTTGTTGAGGTACCCATCATATTTTTCCTTGGACACTTTCACTCACTCTAGATTTTTTTTTCTTCAAAACCTTGTAAATGACCATGTGTGTGTGTGTGTGTGTGTGTGTGTGTGTGTGTGTGTGTGTGTGTATTTTGGATTTTTATATTTAGTTTAAAGTGATGTACACCACTCATGCATAGCCCTGCAGACATGTAACATCATGTCCCATCCAGTCACATTATTCTGGCACCAGGCCAACCATTCTCAGAACTAACCTCTTAATGGTGAGCACCAAGTGAGGCAGATGCTATCACCATTTGTATAAATCTTTGGTATAACTTAGCTGGGGTTTGACCCACAACCTCCCACATCACAAGTGGATGCTCTAACCACTTAGGTCATCAGAATCATTCTGGGGACCAGGTCCCCATTTCAATGCATTGTAAGTTTGCTAAGAAGAACCAGGAAGATTCTTTAACAGTTGTGTCTTATACTATGCAAGTGACTGTTAAAAATCTATTAGTCCGAAATTGTAACATCTTTTAACTGCAAAGGTTCATTTGAAATCATCCATATGTGAGATTTTGTAAAGTAAACATATACCTGCATTATATATCGAACGTAGAAAAGGAAAAGAAACTAATTGCAGTTAGGAGAAATAATCAGCTAATTGATCATGTACTCCCATGCACAATATATTGTATGACCTGTTACATGCATGGTATTTCCATATGTTTAATACTAAATAGATTATGTATACGGAACTAATTCATAATAGTGGGGGGGAAATCAGGTAGATAGATCAGGTAGATAGATCTGCCCCCCCCCCCCATTTGTTAAAGGATCCATTATGTTGTGGTATCTCACTTGTATGCCTTAAGTGTATTACCAAAGGGCGCATTAATAAAAATAAATTAATTGGTTGAATGGGGAAAAGATTGTGATAGCTGAATCTACCCCATTTCCAATTGCTAGCAGACTCATTACATATATACATGTTGCATTCAGCTTATTACCAAAGTGTCCATTATTGACAAGAAATTAATTATTTTAGGCAAGGGAGTAGAAGTTAGAACTAGAGGGGGAAACTAATGAGTTGTAAGGGAGGTGGAAATAAATAATTAGGGGGTTGGGGTGGAAGATCTTGATGTTACACTATCTATACAAATTGCTGGTTAAGAAAAGGAAAGTGGAATAAGCTATACAATTTTTTAGATTGATGGTGCATTATAATTAAAGGATTTTAAAGAAAATGATTTGTACATGGTTATAATTTGTGCAAATTGTGAGATCAGCACTTTGACTATGGGCATTTTAGTATTATATAATTTGTTTATCTTGCACAAAGCAAGACATCATCCAACAAATCATCACTGATAATTCAATCAGCATAGCATCAACAGCTCCAGTTCATGACCATTAATATCAAAGACCAGACTAATAAGCCATGTGATCCAACTCCAAGATCAAAAGTCAGAAGTTCTGTACAGACATTGGACTAAGGCATGTCTTTGAGAGGTTAAATATTGTATGCCCACCTAGAAATGCCAGTAGTAGCACACTATGAGCCAGGAAGTAACACAGTTTAAGAATGTCATCAGTTTATGATTTTCATGAAGAAGATTAAACAGAGAAGGGGCATGAAACAGTAGAGGCTGGTGTGACAGGAGAGAGTAAGTACAGTTAATATTGTTTTTAATGAATGCTATATACAACAGAATTTCTTAAAATATATCAATTGAGACACTTCATGATTAAAAGCCTTTACACAGAAAATAGAAATTACTGAACTATATTTCTACCTGAAACAATTTTAAAATAAAGATTTGTTTCTGTATACTGTGTCATATAAACAAGCAAATTAAAGAAAGAATGATCTTTCATTTTGAAATTTCAATGAAACTTTTTTTTTTCAGTAAATAATAATAATTAGTTCAGGATAGATACACAATGAAACAATGCAACAATCAAACAACCAGCCTGCATTTTTTTGCACTGTAATAAGCTGTTTCAGCTCCTTAAATACATTGCTAATTAATTTAAAATCCACAATATGTTAGTAAAATGTTCAGGTTTTTTCCAAGAAACTGACAAGGTTATGTATTAAGTATGTTTTCATTCATTTTTTCTTCTTCTTCTTCTTCTTCTTCTTATAATGATAATAATAATAATAATAATAATAATAATAATAATAATAATAATGATAATTGTACTGTAAAGAGAAAGGAACATTCCTAATGCTGTTATTAATTGACACATAAAATATCTCATTTTTTGTAGGGTCTGATAGCTGTTATATCTACAATAAGGATCTGCTCTCCTTCAGCACATGGTCTTTGACTCTCAGCAGACAAGGAAAGATTTGCATAAATCTTAATGACACAGATATTGGTACTTATGTAAAAGTGAAATGTAAGTATATTTCTATATTTTACCAGACAATATTACCTAAATGTTTTTTTCTTCTCCAGATTCTAGAAAGGGAGATAGAAAAATATTGTGTAACGTTATTGAATTTTGTGAACCAAAAACAGTTTTTCTATGGATATGTATTGCTGTTAAAACTGCAGATTAACTGGAAATGGGATTAATTTTTACCATGACAGAAAATATTCAATATGTTTATCCAGACATGCAATAATGACAGAATTATATTATGTTATTATTTATTGACGGGTTGTATGCAGCAGTTCTAATCTCTGCTGAATACTTTTTCAAACCATATTATTAAGTTTTTGACCAAATCTCATATATATAGATGTATCATATATTTTTACACCAATATGCAATTTTGTGAGTCAGAAAAATTCAGAATTCAAATTCATTCATTGCTGAGTAGTGACTGAGAATCCAATCTCTGAAATTAATTACACCACTGTTCACTAGAGAATCAAGCTGCTGTTCACTTGCTAACTGTGACTAGGTACAGTTTCCAAAGAGTCAGGTCACACACACCCTCCAAATATTGTGTGAACATGATCACCTTTGAAGTTTACATTGTTAAGATAATTAATTTTTTATACACATGTACAAAAATAGAAACACTAATCAAAACTAATTTAATACTAGTATTAGAAGATTTAAAAATCCTATAATTGATTATCAGTTGCCAACATTATGTGTTTGTCAAAAACTTGATCTGTCATTCACATCAATCTAATATAGTGTATTCAAATTTCTCATCTCAAATGTGACCATACAACACAATTAATTATGAATTCAGATCTGTACAAGGAACATTTTGACAATCATAAAAATATAAAAGTTATGCATGTCAGGTTAAAGAAGTCTTTGGTTTTAAATTTGACTTAAAATAAATCATGTTCATTTTAGTTGGACTTTGCAGACCTGTCAATATTCTAGTTTTAACAGTCAATCTCCTGATTTATCACATGAAATATATGCATGAAAGAGATTAAGAGAGGGTGATTTAAGAGAAGTTGGTTTCAGATAGTGTATGTATAAGTTTAGAATTGAAGATGCTATTAAATCTTTTCTTACAGATCCAGATATAAATTACAAGTTTGGAACAGTTGAAGAATGTGGACTTAGTAGTGATGAAACATGTATAAAGGTAATTAACAAAAGCATATTAAATTCTCTTTTGCTCATATACATTGCAAACTCTCTTTGGTCCATACATTAAAACAGTTTGAACTAGACAATTCATGATCAGTACATGTATATTATATTGTATACTTGATGTGAACAAGCTGCACACCTCTTTTCATGGGTTGAGCCATTAGCATGTCTCCGAATTCCATTGAATTATACATTTTTACATTTCATCAATTATATAATTTTAATTTGTAACCTGACAGCAAAAATGCCAGTAATGAAGAATGATTATTTATAACAGATAATGAAATTTAAGTAATAAAAATATAGATCAAATTTTTATATTTTTTTAAAATGTTTTCCTTTATATTGATGTATTAGTTGGAAACAGAATAATGAATAAGAGTTAATGGTGGACTTGCTGGTGGATACATTTATAATCTGGGAAAGTTTTGTCACAAATGTATATGGACACAAACTGACCATTTTACATCAGTTTATTCATAAAGTTTATACAATTAAGATCTGTAATAACAGTTTTCAAGGTGTGCATTTTTGGAAACTAAAATGTGTGGCAAGCAAAACTGAACTTTAATTAATGCAATCTGCAAGTAGTTAATTCAATAACTACTTAGTGTGTGATTATCAGTAGGTCATTGATTCCTGAGAATATATAGAGAACATGTGCAGAAAAATATGACTCAGTCAAAATTGTATTGAAAACTAGTATTAACATGCATTTTCCATGTTGCCATAATTTGATTTTGTGCAGCATTTATAATACCCGTGTTATGTTTATTTTTCTAATTCAGTGGATAATAAAGGATTGTTAATATGGAATACTTAGTGTATTTGCTTTTTGTGGATTTCATTGTCAGTATGCAAACAAACAAAAAAATTATAAATTGGCTACTATGTGCCTTTATCTTTTTATAGTGTATTGGGGGTGCTGGATTTACAGTGGAATTGCTTTGGACAGATCATGTCATGAGTACTATGCTGTTTTACAAACAGTTGGACTGCAACAGTGTCACATATTTCTGTGAAAGTCTAAGCACATTTTTGAAGGTAATATGCTTTTTCATCAGTAAATACAGTGTCTTTAGATTTGATTTCTGTAATTATAAAGGAAAGTAGTCACAATGAACTCTAGAGTCTTCCAAACCTGATCTCTATAAGTATCACACCCACTGAAAATTCTGGAATATAAAATGGGTTCCATCCACCAATAGCTTAACTCATCTGTACATCAATAAGAGTACCATATTTTGTTAATATTTTTAACTTTATAAACATTAATAAATATTTTTGAGGTTGCCATGAAAACATGTTCCAAATTTTTCAAAATCAATTTGTGGCTTTTATTTCAGTCTGATCTTGTCAACTTATTAAAGTTATTATGCGGTTTGTCACACACACACATGCATTAAAATAGTATTAAAGTTCTAGTACAGAGATGACCCCTGTGTGACAAAATCACGATGAAACTTTCAACACATTTATCCGACATGCTTTGTTACAAGCTAACATTCTTATTAGCATTGGAGTTCCAATGAACCAGTGACCTTGTGGTTAGAGCATCTGCCTTGTATGTGGGAGGTTGCGGTTTTGAACCCTGGCTGAGTTATACCAAAGACTTGTAACAATGATACTAACAGCTGCATTGCTATTGCCCAGCATTAAGACATTAGTGTTAGAATTCATTGGCCTGGTGTCAGGATAATGTAAATGGGTGGGACAGCATGCCACATGTCTTTTGTATGATGGCCCAATAATAGAAATCACTATAAACTGTCACACACCAGACATCATAATGATATGACTGAACAATTATTAAAGATATGTAAAGCATTAAAATCACACAAACATTCTTTGGAATTCCTATTCACTTATTTTTTTTAGTTCCCACCCACCCCTCCAACAACCATCCCTGAAGATTAACTGGTTTGTCCCTAACATATATTAAGTTTTGACTAAGATTATCCATATTTAATGAGTGCACTGTACTTTTGTAAGTAACTTAACATTTTAAAAAAGGAAATTCAGCTCTGTGTGACGTTTGCGCTATATAACCTTTCAGCAACATTGACAAAAATAGTAAAAGTCTCTTTCTCAGACCATTTTACATGCCTTTCTGCATGAAGCCTTGGTAGCATTTCTATAGAAGGACTTCTAACTCTAGTCTGATGAGATTTATCATGAATATTCATGCACATTTATAGAAGACTATAATTCATTGATGTATTGACTGCAGTAAATGCTTCTCTGAAAAGCTTTATAATGTTTTCCGTTGGTAGGAATTTTAGTTTCTTTCAAAATACCAAGAAAGGCATTTTAATCAAGTTATGATTACTTAGCATGTTTTTTATTATCTGCAATGTGATTATGATTTTCATTATCTCCAATGTGATTAATGTTTTTCAGAATGAGCAGAATGTTTTCATGCATGCGGCTCAGTCAAAGTTTCTTGGAACATTTGGGGTTGATATACAGACCCTGCATTGTTCATCAAGCAAAACTGCTGTCAGAAGCATTGATCATAATTATGTCTGCAGGTTGTATGTCAATGCAAAAGTTATGGTACAAAATGGAAACTTCAAGGAATTTTCTCCTGCAAATGGAACTGTAGATGTTGGTGATGACTCATTAGAAATGAATTTCAAGTCTGAAGGTATCGTTGATATTGTTGATGGCAACCATACCTTAGTTACTCAAAAAAGACTCTGCAAAGAGTTCAAAGACATACAGAGCCTGAGCAAAGTTTTACACAATTATTAATATGTGCATTTGAACTTGAAACAAAAAAACCTTATGTCTGTGTTTACTGTTATATTTAAAGCTTCAGTCACTTGTCTTATATGATGTCAGATTTAAAAATAAATGGATTACCATGATATATACTTGATAATATGCTTTTTATTACTCTATCTGACCTAATTAACATAATCCAATATGTGCTTCCTATCCCTTTTTATGAAATATTCAAATAAAGACATAGTACCAATTACAAGCATTTCATTTATTCATTTACATTCTTATTGCATAGACAATTTGATGGTTGAAGAGATTATATATTTTAGCAGAACTTTATTTTTGTGCTGAAAATGTTTATGGTTCACTGAATGTCAAAGCCAATTAAGTTATTCCTTACAAAGATTTATATATACAGGAAACACATTGGCCAAAGCGTACTGAATTTTAAAGTTCCACAAGTAATGTCATGACATCATTTTATGGCAAAACTTGACCAAGCACAGATTGATATGATACATTTCAGAAAGTTCTAAATTTACATTTATAATAAGAATTTCTAAATGCCATGCGATATTATCATTACAAATTTGGGTATTTAAAAGCATTGTGGTACCGTAAAACATGTTTTCAAAGACCACCCCTTCTGCCAAAAGAAATGGTCTCTCAAACCGGGTCATAATCCTACATAATCAATAAGTCTGTGTATGGAAATTATGGTCTCTCATAACAGTGGTATCAAGACAGGTTTTACTGTACATATATTATTATTTTGATTCTCTATTCATTTCCTCGGGATTACAGCTTAGTAAAGGTGTATTTACTAGATTATTCTGATTACACATTTATCAACAGTAGGGTTGGCACACATTAGAATGGAATGGTGGTGGATGGAGGTAAAATAGATAATTTACCTCATGAATTTATATAAAAATACTAACCTTATAAGAATCACTGGGATGGTTTGGTAGTCTCCCATTCATTAAATTTAAATGTTACACTCTACGTTCTATGTTCAATTATATACATTTTCAAATTACATGTAACATTAGTAGCCCAACAGATGACCTTGTATGCTGGATCAGTGCAATGTGCAAGGATTTAAGATATAGGCATGAAACAATATAATGAGAGAGGAAATGTGAGAGGATGGCAGCAGATAGAGAGAAAGAGCAGAAATAATAGTTGGTCAAGTACATATAAGAAGATGGATATTTAGAAGGATTGATAACATATAAGGAAAATAAAGTACATTGCAAGATTGCAATTAACTGAACCATATACATGTAATTATAGACAGTTGTTGAAATCAGTTAGGCAATTGAGATTGCAAATATTTTGTATTAAGTGTGGCTGATTAGTCCCATGATGGGGAAAAAAACGTGCTTAGATAATCACTTGCACAGTACACAAGGATCCATGGGAGAAAAACAGTGGTCATTGATCAGGTGGTCAACATCTGCAGGCAAATTTGATAGAAACTAGAGCAAGGAAAGGATGGAGTTTTGAAGTAGGTGGCCACTAAACTAGGTTTTGAGTGCTACTCCATTTGCAATTAAAAGGGTGCCATACAGCATGAGTCTACTGTATAAACACTTGTTCTGAAAGAAGGAAAGATTTTTTTATTTTTCTATTTTCCAAGCTTTTATTTTAATTTTTCCAAATGCTGGCTGATCATCCATTTGCAAAACATATTTCTCCAAAACTTGGGTTTTTACCTAGAGGTCATAAATGTACATTATGGTATGAGACATTGAGGTGATTAGCCAAATGTTGCTAATTAATTGCTTTTACGCTTTTTGATTCTAACAGCCATACATGCAGCTTGTACCAAATTTTGGCTAAGGATACATTTATTCAAAATTTGGTCTTTGCCTAAAAGTCATACAGTACATTATGGAAACAGACAATATTGCAGTTAGCCAAATTTTGGCTAATCAGTTTCCTAGATTCTGCAACCATACATGGGGATTATACTAAAAGACACTAGCCAAATTTTGGCTAAGCATTCATTTAGCCAAGATTTGGTTTCAACCTAAAAGTGTGAACAACAGCTTTGTAGGAATTAGCCAAATTGGGCTAAAAGGACATTAGTTCTGTACCAGCCTCATTGAGTATGGCAACAGGGATCCTTAGCCAAATTTTGGCTAAGCATTCATTTAGCCAAGATTTGGTTTCAACCTATGAGTGTGAAGAACAGCTTTGTAGGAATTAGCCAAATTGGGCTAAAAGGACATTAGTTGTGTACCAGCCTCACTGAGTATGGTAACAGGAATCCTTAGCCAAATTTTGGCTAATTTAAAACCTGCCTAGCTCCTTCCACAGACAGTAAAGCCATTGAGTAGTTATATACTATATATTGATCAAAAGCTCTTCAAAGATTCTCATTATGTGCCTTTTCTACTTTGGGTTAAGAGATTTTAGCCCATAGCAGAGGCCTGATTTGAGTAAATGGAAAAGCTCAAGTGAAATCGGAAGCTGTTGCATATGACATTGTTGCTATTTGGGAGTCTGTCTGAATTGCTATTTCACATGAGTTTACTTGCTCATCAATCCTTCCATATGCAGACTTAATAGCATGTAACTGTAGTTTTAATTCTTCAATTTGGGCCTCCAAGTTCCTGATTGTTGTTTGATGTCCACACATGGAGAAATCATTATGGTTTAAGCCATCACTGCTGTGGTCATGATTTATGGAGTATGTAATTTCCTGACACTCCCCAGGGGTGTTAATTTTATTGCCTGAGTCATCTAGGTCAAAGACTTTAGGAGCTGTTTCATGTTTGGTACTACATCTAATTACTGGAGTAGATGTCAGCATATAACTGCCTTTAACATGGGTATTTACATCCTGTCTACATTTACAGATAATATAATCTATTCATGTGAAACTGTTCAGTCCCTGTATGTGCAAAACACATGTTGTTTTATACAATGTAGCTATCACAGTGTTTTTCTCTTGTGTTCTGTAGATAATACCATACTGGACACTTGAACTGCATGAAGTCATGCAAGGTTCTGAATCTAATATCTGCTTTATAAACTCAAACTTTTGTTGATCTGTATGCACAGTGATACTGTATTTATTGTGTCTGACCCTCAGGAATAAGCGAGTTCATGATAGTATACTGTGTGCCGCCATATTTGTTTTGACGTCACGAGTCAAAAGTCAAAGGGACCTAAACATTACAGCCTCATTCAAAACGCCATTTAACAAGAGGCAGCAATGTCTTTAAACGATGAGAATTTGTCTTTTGACAGTATAGAAACATGGAAAGTCGATAGCTTAAGGGTGTTTTTGAAGAAAAGGGGACTTTCGACAGTGGGGACAAAAAAGGAATTAGTTGCTAGAGTATTTGTAGAAAGTGAACAAAAGCTACCCTTAGTACCAACTCAGGAAGAAGTTGACAGAAAAACGACTAGAGTACAACTCATTTTTGATGACAGAAGATGGGTATTTACCTGACCCTATGCTGCTGAAACCAAATGAGTGTACAGGTGAGAAAGATGGAATGACAATGTTGCCTCCCATCATGTATTGGGACATTGCAAACTTTCTCAAGCTTACGGGACAGCCAGATGAACTGTCAAACCGACTCATGGGCGATTACAAGGAAGGAAAGGCATACAGTTATTACACATCAAGTTGGCTCCAGGAAATATTTTATCACCCAATACAGCATATCTAATTATACTGTTTTCTTGCTGCAAGCCATCCCAACATCTAAATTCAGTGCCACACAAGGTTTGGATTTGTGCAGAGAAGAAATCAGGTGCTGTCAGAAGTGCTTACTGTACATGTTTTGCTGGGTGAGTAGAACTGAATTTATACTTCTTTATCTAACCTTTTTGTTTTCTTTGCTGTTGTCAGAGAGAGAGAGAGAGAGAGAGAGAGAGAGAGAGAGAGAGAGAGAGAGAGAGAGAGAGAGAGATGAATGTAGATATTACAGTATGAAATATAGAGGTTTTCAATGCAAGTAGAGTATCAGTGAAATTTTCTGCTGCCTACCATTCATGCATGTAGGCATATGATACAATTTACTCGATAGCAAGAGAACACATTGTCAGAGAGAGAGAGAGAGAGAGAGAGAGAGAGAGAGATGAATGTAGATATTACAGTATGAAATATAGAGGTTTTCAATGAAAGTAGAGTATCGGTGAAATTTTCTGCTGCCTACCATTCATGCATGTAGGCATATGATACAATCTACTCGATAGCAAGAGAACACATTTTGCATTGCAGAAAAACTATTTTCCCCCAAAATGTAGTGCAGGGGAAGTTGTGAATAATGTTATAATTTTTATTATATTTGATTTACATTTTCATAAACATTTTTTTTCAGATTTGGTCAGACTTGTAACCATGTGGCCACTGTTCTCTTCAAGATAGATGCTGCTTGGAAGTCGGGGCTCACAAATCCAGCCTGCACATCTCTGGAATCAAACTGGGACAAGCCCAAGACAAAATTTGCAATGATCCAACCAATCCGAGTCAAGGACATGAAGATAAAGAAACCACATTTCAGAAAGCAAGGTAAAATTCAAAAAGAAAAACTGCAGTAATTTGCCATTCAAAAGCTTTGCACAGAGAATAATATCTTAAACAAGACATGTTTAAATTAATAATTTTTTGTAAGTACAAATGTTTTTGTCTACTCATTCAAAAACCTTTTGCTAGCTTCTTATTATCTCAAAGAGAAGAATTAAGCTCTGCTAACATGAAAGCTTTTGACTCATTTCTGAAAAAGCTACCTTAAACTTTTTATTATGGAATTAACAGGAAGTGCCTTTTATATTTTTGCATGTGAGCCCGATGTACACATCAACCCATCTGAGCGACAGCTGTTCAGTCCTACAGCGAGTAGAGCAAACACGAGTGACACTTTTAAGTATTTCACTTCAGTACTTCCACAAGCAGAGCCAGGAATGGAAAAAGCAGCGGAAGGGACGAATTACATCATCAAATTTTCACAGAGTGGTATCAAATGTCAACATGATGGACCATGGTAAACCTGTAAGCAAATCTCTGCTTGCAGAGATTCTTGGTGGAAAAGATCACATTAATTGTATACCTGCCATCAAGTGGGGTCATGAGAAGGAAGCGGTGGCTAAAAGAAATTATCTTCGACAGTTGAGGAGAGATGGGCATTGCAATGTTATCTCACGAGATACTGGCCTTCTACTTGATGCTGATAAGCCATTTCTGGGTGCCAGCCCTGATTTGTTGTTACAGTGCAACTGTTGTGGTGTTGGAGCACTGGAAGTCAAGTGTCCATGGTCCATACGTTTCTCAGATCCAAAGGTTGTGTGAGACCCTCTTATGTGGATGATGGTGGACTTAATAGGAATCATGCATACTACATGCAGATTCAAGGAGTTATGGCCATAAGTGGTAGAAAATGGTGTGATTTTTATGTGTACACCACAAAAGGTCACTACCAGGAAAGAGTTCCATTTGATCCAGAGTTTTGGGAAGGTGTGAAATCAAAGTTGGTGCATTTCTTCACAAAACATGTTGCACCCAGACTGCTGTGTAATGCAACTATATGCAGTGAGAAGAAGACACTACCATGTTTACAAAAAACCAGTGATGTATCCAAAGATCCCATGGTCCACAACCTTAATGCAAAGGCAACTGGAGTCTCACGAACAATGAGGAAACGAGAGAAATGCATTAAAACAATGCATAATAATGCCATTTGCGGGCTGTGTGATTCAATTTGCAAGGAACCCGAGGATATTGTGACTGATGATGATTACAGTATTTGTTGTGATGATTGTAAAACATGGTTCCACTGGAAGTGCCTGCATATTACCCACAAAAGCAAAGAAGTTGAACTTGACAAATAGTTTTGTGAAAGATGCTTAGTAAAGACATAAATTTTTGTTGCATACGAAGGGTGGAACTCCTTTGAACAATTGTATAATGTAAAGGTGTTTTATGACATTTTTTGTTATAGTCTGATTTTCTCATTACTGAAAGCAGTCACTATGAACTTTGGTATGTGAAATCATTGTTTTATAGTTATTTAAGCATGATAAGTAACAACAATGCAAATGTATATCACTAAAACAGAGCTCTCGGATACGCTTAATTACGCGTATTTGGACGCACATTTTTGATCTGGGATGCAGAAAATCACCCACGCAGGAGTCCTCCATACGCACATTTTTATGGGGAGAGGGGGCGGCTTTTTTTTGGGTTGCTTTTTTCTTTTGCAAACAGGATAGTTTCGAGGCACAATAAATATGTTCTAATCACTATGAAAAATGAGGCAATGCTTTTATTTGAGTTTGTTGCTGACTTTCTTTGAGCAAAGGTCGTCGGCTTGCTTTGATGATGGTGCATTTGTTATTGAAAGGCCCCGCTAAAGGCTCTAGTTGAAGGACCTAACAAATACCCATTTGTTATTGCCGCGGCAACATCAGATAATTGTACAACACTGAGACAGATTTATTTGATTTGTTTAGTATATATCAGTGCTTCAAAGGTAATCAGTTTTCTTTTAAATGTCAGCAAAACAGTTTTTTTCTTACATCAGGTTACGAACAAAAATTAGCGTCATCTGGTTGACTGTACTCCTTTCACGTTTCTGCCTTCAGAGGTGTTGGGTTTTAAATAGTCAGTTGCATGGTTATTTTGATTATAATAACAGCGTACAGTAAAAAGACCAGATATCAGCATAAGCATATTATGATATAACAGTGCATTCTTATATCCAAGTTCGCTGCTTCCTGTCATGGTGCCTTTGATTTTCTCTACTCCAAACACAAGACTATATACAGGTTTTATCAACCAAAATTCATGTCGCCACAAATATCGGCAGAGGGTATTTATTTTGTCACCAAAAAGGAAAAACAGAATCGCAATTTTCTAGAATGGCGAAGCCCCGTGATCCTGTAATTAATTTCATTTACGATTGTAGCTGTATAAATATTGCATGCGAACTCGAAACCAAGACACATCGAGACTTGGACAAAATTCTATTTGCAAATTTGGACAAGTATTTTCGGGTTAAACGAAAAAATTATGAAGATTTAAATGAGATTCAGAACTGTGCTTAAGTTACTAGAACTGATAAAGTGGACTATTCTGCGCATGGCTTTGAAAATATGTAATGTTTATGCATCAGGCTATGAAAATTAAATACATTACTATGGAATCTTTCTGTGTGCATTTCAGCCCAAAAAAAATTAATTTTATTTTTTATACCAAAAAAGCACGTTATTGAATAATTATAGAAATGACGTATTGTTGTGCAGAATTACCAGTCACGCAGAATAAGCAAATACAGTTGTACATGTCAGTGTTGGGGGAATTAAGCTCGATGGCAACCAACACTTCTTCTAATCTGCAAAGTTTAAAATATTTTGGGATGGGACTGCAATGTTTGCTGGTGGGACTCCTATTTTTACCAAAATGGGAGTCCTGGACTTCTAGTTTTAAAATCTTAGCAAGACCTCTGTAAAAGATAGCTTACATGGTACCATTATATTGCTACTCATGAAGAATGAGTTGAACATTAATGACAGTACATGTATTTCAATGTTGCTATACTGGTGAGAGATATTTTTATTTATCATGGATGTATAAAATTAAAATTCCTAAAAAAATGCTATTCCTTCTCTTTTTCTCTGTGCATATTCTATAGTATGGCTCCTATTGACTTCTACTGTCTTTTGTAAATAGTTGAACAAAAATTTCATTTATCAAGTTTGAAGTCATGACAGGAAAATACTCATCAAGTCTATTACCTTTCTTGTACTATAATTTTATTTTACTTAGTTTTGATAATAGTGACAATGAACATGTTACATCAGAGAACCTAAGGTAACTGTGGTGATATTTCTGCATTCATTCAGAACTGACTAAAGGTGGAAGCGAATTATATAATGCAGCAATTACATTGATAATGTCATCAATAATTGGTAGCAGTGTAATTGGAAGAGTTTCCTTGAAAATTTTGAACATTTTAAGTCGGTTGATTGCTCGTTCCACATGAATCCTAAGATTTGCAACTTTTTGGTTATTTTAACATCACGTGAGGCCATTTGCTCCTTACCCCGTGCACCAGGTGGAATGGCAAGACGAGCACGGCGTAGCAATAGTTCTTCTTTAAATGGGAATCCTCTATCTGCCATAACTAGGTCATATGGATCTAGCAAATTTAGAAAGCCTGACTCTACAACAATTTGCTTATCTGATGCCCTCCCGCCCCATGTTTCAGATATGTAACTTATCATACCTAATGGAGTTATTCCGACAAGAAATTTTACAGTGTTATGCTTTTTGTAATCAGACCATGTCACTGCCTGTATATACAGATCTCTGAGACGCTCAATAAATATCTCTGTACAATCTATGATGACCCTTGTATTTGCATATTCATTTTTGAATGCCTTTGGAATATTACGCATAACCACTTCCTTTGGGGGAAACTGGACCAAACCTCTCAATTTATCTGATAGGAATTTGACCCTGGTATTAATAATCTGAGAGCATAATCCCTCAGATATGCTGAATCTGTCTGCTAGATCTTCACTTGTGAGTCCTAAGTGAAGTATCATTAAAACAAGGACAAGTTCATCCTTTGCTGATAGAATTCGCTTATTATGTCTCCTCTGTTTACAGAGGTAAGTTATACGTCCTTTGTTAACAGACTGTGATGTCTTCTTTCCCTTCCAGTAACGCAAATTTTCAGCATCAGAAGAAAGGAATCCATATAGGGCATAAAAAGTAGTTTTGTCATGAATTCCAGTGTAAAATCTGATTTTTTTTAATCATTCTGTAAGTACCTGTACTCCACTGAACCACATAATTTCTGGTTATTTTTTCTTAGTTTTTGTGTCAAGGAATTGATTATTTTATCTTTCATTCTACATTTATCACAATTCTGTACTGAATAACTGTGATCAAACTGCTGTTTGTTTTCATGATACTCTGTCTGAACACATATATCTGAGATCACTTTCATGTCAGTCTGCACTTCTACATCTCTGTGAGTGTGAATATCAGAGGAACTTGCACGATTCTGGCACATACTAATGTTCTCTGTATTATCAAATTGTACTCCAGATTGAACTTTGCATATTTTCCATTTGTGCAATGACTGCTGTTCCAATTTTGGCTCAATTTTACACAATACTCTCCGTGCAGATTTTGATTTTATTTTGTCATGCCCCATAACTAAATTCGGAACGGGGTTTTCTGGAGTGGGACATCTATGCAAGAAATGTTTGTTACACACCATATCCTCTGGCGTCCATGTCTTTTTACTTGCTGGTGATATCCTACTGATGTTTGTGATCCATTTTTTCCTCTTTTCTGAATCTTTCATCTCCGTTGGGAATGGATACAGTTTAATAGGGCATATGCATTCACAAAACATCCTTTTTTGCTCGTGAAGTTCGCAGTACTCATTATGCCAGTCCTTTATATGCTTTTTCCTAATGCTGCATCCTATAACTGCACATCTTTGACTGCTTGGCATGTTGTTATCTGTAAATAAAAGGAAAAATGAATATTCCCAGAAATTCATAACAAGAACAGGAAAAGCTCATATGTTGGTGATGATATTACAAGATTATATATATATATATGATAGGCGGGCACAAGTCGACTTGATATATTACAAACTCGAAAACAGAGTACTCTCCTGTCACTGCCGAAAAATTTGAATTATAACTATAAGTTATAGCCTGTTTACTGTCAGAAGTTTAAGCGTGCATCCTCAGAGAATTTTTTCAGCAAATAATATGTTAACTTTTATTTAATCAGAGAGTAAAACATACTTACCAAAGTCACCTGATTGAAGTACTGCTTATTTCGTTGCTAAATCTCTGTGATATGGGTCCTTTTAACCTTTGACCCAGAAACAGCTGTGAAAATCCTGCGCATGCGAAGTAACGTTCCGTGAACTCTCGTATTCTGGTTAAATTTCAGCCATATTGGATACCTCCATATCATCATCTGTACTATTGTTTACATTTTTACTATGTACAAGACATTCCTGAATGGGATTTTTCTACGTGGCTCTGGACTTATGGTATATCAGACATACTAAAGCCAGAGAATGCTACAGAAAAGGATATTTAGCTGAGTGTGTTTAGGGGGCGCTCACCAGTTAATATGTACTTTTCAGATAGTGACGTATGTGAGGTTAAGTTGCACAATGGAGATAATTTTGGCATATCTCAATGCTACTTTGATGTAATGTGGCTGATATTTCTTTGGATACTGCACTTGTGGAAATTGTAAATGATCTAAGCACATGGTATAACAAAATGGATGCGCCCATGTGCTTGAAAAAATAGCCAGAATTAATCAAAAGTACACTAACTTTAGCAGTTATTAAACTAGGGAAAACGAATTTTGCTGAAGTAGGCAATAGCAGCGTCTGAAAGTGCAATGAACAAATTAAAAAACATCTGAAAAGTAAAAAAAAGTTATCGGACCATTTTTCTACAATTTACCCAAGTCCAATAAGTGAAAATGACCATGCGGAGCTAGCAGTTTTTTTTTTTACATGAGCACATCTTAAGTTATCCCAAGCTGTATACTCTAGAACCTAAAGTACACCCATCAGTCATACATCAAAATAAAGGGAATTGAAAGTTCTTCTCCCAACACCTAAGATATACAAAGTCTTTATCATATTGCCAGTATAACCAGTGAAGAAATAACAGAAAATTATTTTTCTTTAAAATTCGAACCCTATGCAAAGTACGAAACTGTAGAGCGCCACCTTAGTAAGGAAAGTAAAGACCGCACATTGCGAACTGACTAATGCTTGGATGGGAGCTGTGTCGTTACGGCATATCAGAAATAGAGTGAATGATAAATAAATTGTATAAAGACCACACTGTATTCAGATGTGAAAATATGCTACACAATAAGAACAATAATAATATAAATTTATTATTATTACTATCGGTAGTATTTTCAATCATATTTAATAACATTTATAATGGTATAAACGGAAAGTTCACACACACACACACACACATATATATATATATATATATATATATATATATATATATATATATATGTATATATATATATGTTAATACTCTTCATTACTTATAAGACAAACATGATTATTATAATGAACATTATTAATAACATTTGCAATTATATTTATGAAACATGCATACATACATAAACACACACACATTCACACACATACATACATATGCATTGAAATCATAATTGTAATTGACAAAAGGGAAGAAGAAAATATTGTTTTTAATTTAAATATAACATTATCCACATGTTATAACTTGTGGTGTAAAATTATAACAGATGAATGTATTGATTGTCACAAAGTTGAAAGGTCAGTAGTGAGAAATATATGTAGAGAACATATACAGTGGGACCCCGCTATAACACGGTAGTTGGGAGCCATAGAATCCGACCGGGCTATGAACCGAACCGTGTTATAAGCAACCATGTACAATATCAACACATTTTTGGATTTAATTTGGAAGGGAGGGGGGTTTACATAAAGACGGGTGCGAAAATGCATGGCACAATTACCATTTTTGATCAATATATATGAAATGAGAAAAACATTTGCTGTGGTAACAGAAATTGCAGATATAATATATAACATTATTCAGAGAACCATGCATTGATACATACACGTGTCTAATTTATGTATACATGTATAATCTATTGCATGAAAAGAGTATCAACACCGTGTACTCACCAGCGAATCTTGTAACATACATTGAATCCATAATACAAATATTTCCATCGAAAATATCCACACACGGATGTAAAATATTCAATAATTTTGTCACAGATCATTATGTGACTGAATTCAATGAAAAGAAAAAAAACCAAAAATTATGTAACGGGTGTACGTAATGAATGATGAAATAGTACATGTCCATAGATTAAATAATGGAAGCTAAAGTGTATTCTTATAATAACTACATGTACATCTCAGGATCTCTCTGTCTCTGAATTCAGTCATTGTAAATTTCAGCACATTTTCCCACCCAAGCTGCTAGTCAAAGTCCTTTGAACTTGCCGCCCAGTTATTGCGTCATGTTCTTTTGATGTACTCTAATAAATACAGCAGGCAGAACTGGCTTAACCACTGAATTATGTCACTGTTTAGCTCGGCAGTTCACTTTGATGATAAACAATGTACTTAAATTAATTGATTTATACATTCTGGTGAGAATCTTTTATCAACCACCGCATTGGCTGTTGCTTAGTTGTGTATGAAATTAAGAGAACATATATCGGAGATTATTTTGAGCAATGATTGTATTCGGAATGCATTCAAGACAAACACAAAGTAGACACGATGGCTTCATTACTCAGGAATCAGTAATTATAATATTGACACTTATGAGCTGTAATTTTTCAACAATAAACAAAGATCAAAGTTCTCAGTAGGCCCAGCAATTGGTTTGTATTTCCGACGTTTATTTTGGCACAAAACTAGAAGAAATTTGATAATACATTTTCTACATGTTCTTTTTCGCACTGTTTAGACGAATATGAGAATGATAATTAAACTCATAATTTTTTTTTTCATACTTAATTTTTTTTTGTTTTTTTGGTCTTTGAGAAAAATACCTGTAATAAATTACCCGAAATTTCGGGAGCCATGCCACGACCGGGTTATATTCGAATTCGGGTTATAGTGGGGCGGGTTATAGCGGGGTCCCACTGTAGTAAAATTAATTGTGGTGTATGTCCATATGCCTTGCTAGATGGTTTTATCGCATTACTCTTGCCATCTGGTGATTGCTGCTTTACACGCATGCGTAGGTAATTAAAATCTGAGGTCAACAGCCGATAAATATCAAAGGAGTCTGACGTTTTATCAATAAAGTAGGGCGAAATCATTTTGTCAGACATTTCGCCATACTTTATTGATAAAACGTCAAACTCCTGTAACAAATAAACAGGTGTTCTGTTCTGACAGGGATTTATACTAAAAATGTGAGTGTTCTAAAGGATTTAACGCAGTGGATCTTTTAAAGAGGAATTATACCACAGGCACTTGATTCTGAGTAAATTCATGTATACACTCACCATATAACACAAAGTACCTAACTCTCGCCCGTCACAATCTGACACCTCGATGATTCCGATTTAATTTTCTGAATCTATCTGGGCATTCAATCACTCATAATGTACACCACTGTAAAGAAGACACTCCAAATATTTCATCCATTACCATTTATGTAATCGTGCTAATTCTGAAGGGCCGATTTTGCAAAAAGTTTATCCGTTGCATCGTGTATTCCACTTAGTTTATTCGATCTTATTAGATCAACTTCCGGTCCACTTCGAAGTGAATGCAATTTGATCGCGATATCTTCAGCAATTGGTTCTTTTGTTGAAAGAGACTTTTCAAATTTCGTTTTCAATCGCTACATCTCGGCTTAACCCGGCAAATATGTAATCGGAATATCCACGGTATTTTCTGTCAAGTATTTACGCTATTCCAATCGTTACATGTGCTCAAGACTATTGACATTTTCCTGGAAAATAGTTGTAAACAATACAATTTATAAAATATAGATTTATTTAATTAATAGTTAAGTTTGCCAGAATTATGATGAATGACTACAAATTGTGAATATGGAGTTCAAATGAGTTATATTGAGTTAGCCAGAATTATGATGAATGACTACAAATTGTGAATAATGAGTTCAATAGGACACTCTACATATATTGAGTTAGCCAGAATTATGATGAATGACTACAAATTGTGAATATGGAGTTCAACTGAGTTCTATTGAGTTAGCCAGAATTATGATCAAAGACTAAAAATTGTAAACATAAAAATTTATGATGGACAATCTAACTGTATTCATAAAACCAATAGTATGATGAAAGACTACAAATTGTGAATATGGAAATCCTTATTGTCAATAGTGACTTCTCGAGATTACAATGTTTCTCTGATAACTTTTCCTATGCTAACTAATAACGTATGTAACATAGCTCTCTTTTATCACTGTGGGACAGCCAGCTTTGGCGGGCGTAACATCACCAACCTACGCTTTACAGGCAACATTGATGGGCTGGCTGGCAGTGAAGATGAGCTTGCCACCTTTGTGAAGAACTTGGATGAAACATTTTCCAGATTTGACATGGAGATAAACGCAGATAAGACAAAACTGATGACAAATAGGGGAAAACAAATCTCAACCAAGATTAAAGTCAAAGGACAGGAACTAGAAACAGTGGGTCAATTCAAATATCTTGGTTCCATAATCACCAAAGAAGGTTCAAAAGCAGAAATTTTGTCAAGTGCAGCACAAACAATGGCAGCTATGTCAAAGCAAAGACCCATCTGGAGAGACAAAAATACCTGTCTGAAAACTAAAATCAGACTATTGAGAGCACTAGTCATCTCAATCTTTCTTTATTCATGTGAGGCCTGGACCCTGAGAGCAGAATTACAACAAATAATCCAGGCACTTGAAATGAGATACTACAGAACCAACCTTGGCATCTCTTACATGGACCACATCACAAATGAAGAAGTGCATAACACCATCAGGCACAAAGTAGGCCATTATGAATACTTCCACACCACTGTGAAAAAGAGAAGGCTAAAATGGTATGGCCATGCCACTAGAGCCAACAGTCTACCCACAACAGTACTGCAGAGCAGTGTCCAAGGTGGCAGAAGGAGAGGTAGACAGAGGAAAAAGTGGACTGACAACATCACAGAATGGACCAGGAGTAGTTTTGCAGAGACACAGGCATTGGCACATGGTCAAGACAAGTGGAGGGAACTGGTCAGATGTTCAGCAGCACAGTGCCTCAATGACCACATCTGGCATCTCTGACTTGACAGTATTTATGCATTGTTTCACTTCAGTCACTCATTATTCAGTGATCCAATTACAGAAATCATTGCAATGAGTCAACATTTTTTGGAAAGTTTAGCTGACCTTGCAGCTGCATAAGGTTCAGCATGCATTCCACCAGAATTTGATTTCCGTGAAATTGTTGCTTGTCCTAGCACTATGGAATTTATTCCTGTACGATAGGAATTGCATGTTGGGTTAGTAGCAGCGCCATGATACAAAGACCTCTGTTGGTAGAACACATTTTCAACAATGTCACTGTTAATTCTGGAAGGAACAATGCTTTGACCGAATTTTGAAACACACAACTTTGTTAATGACATGAAACCATGATACATGAAATCAAGATCCTCTCTTGTTTCCATTGTCATTAAATTCTTGTGTCTCTTACTGACACTGTCTGACTTGGCAACTTGTTTCTCCCAGGACTTGAACCAGTCATATACTGAAGTGAGTCTTCTTAACCTTTCATCCGTTAAATCTTTTACAGGTTTACTGTCATTGAAGAATGAAACTAAAAAGCTTGGATGCTGCAGAAGATTAAGTGCTGCTGTTAGTTCCTTCTGTGCTGGCTCAGGCAGACTTTCTTGATACATAGTCATCAAATTCAGCATGTCTTGGTTTAGAGCTTCAAAAGCCAGTTTGTTCCTCATCTTTTGAGCATCATTTGGAAAAATGTGCTCATCAGAAAGCTTCTGATGAACTGGGAAAGGATTTGTTCTGTGGTCCCACTTATAGGCATCTATCCACATCTTCCAAATTATAAAGAAGCCATCAACAGTGAGAAGTCTCTTATGAAAATCCTCAAAACCACTACTTAGTATACTGTTCTTAATCTTCTTGAGTAAATGGCATGGGTCCATCATGAAGATAATTTCTCTCATTGAATTTCTGTAGTGTTTGGCAACCATCTGTGTCTCCATGGGATTTTCATGCAAAAAGTGCATTGCTAAAATGTTATTGCTTGACCCATCCATGCAGCAGTATATTGCCTTAAAACCATATTCATAAAGGGCATCAACACATTTCCAGGTTGTAATAAACAGGTCACTTTGTGATGCCTGTGTATTTGGATAATTGGCAAATGGCCATCTGAAACCTGTTATACCATGAAAGATGTATTGCAACACGTGATTGGTCATTTTACTTTCAACTTTACCCGTGCTGGCTGCATGCATCATCTCTATCTCTGGACCAGAATCAGTTAGACCAACCAATGAGCTACCAGATTTATAATGAACAATTTGTATGTCTTCTTGAATTGACATTTCATCCAAGATTAAACCTCCAAAATAGCCCTCTTGTGTCAAATTTTGTCTTTGTGCCTCATTCAACATCCATTCCATCATTTGTGGTATTATTCCAGGGCCCTGACATACTGCATTTTTATATAGGGATAGTAGCTGCTCAGATGGGAGATGTAACCAACCATTTTTAGTCACATTTCTGTAAGCTGAGGGATTTCTGTTATACAAAGTTATTGCCATACTGATTACTTAACTTGGCCATCTCATACCTTGACTAGTTTGTAGATTAGAGGCCATGATTTGGGAACACAAAAGTGTAAGTTGATTTTCAGTCAGATTTGGTGCAATGTTTCTCAAAACCGATATTATATCTACAAACGGATTGCATCCAGACAAAGGATTTTCATTTTCTTTTTTTTCTAATTGCTTCTGTTTCATTCTTTGATTACTTGTGCTTTTACACACAATGCACCTCTTACATGTATGAGAAACACTGCCTATAGGAACTACTTTATAGCAATTGATATGCCTGATAACAACTTTTGGTTCAGCATCCTTCTGCACTATGCATACCTCTTTCACATATTTATCACTGAAAAATGTAAATGGCTATTCTTTATTCTTGTCATGGTATCCATGACATACAGAAATAATTTTGAGACAACGAAACAAAGCATTTATTGAGTTTGCATTGAATACCAGTTTTGAACTGATGTAGAATTGAGAAAGGTCTATCATTTTTCCAGCTACAGACAATTGTACAATACCATCATTACTGATGCTTATTTCTATCATCACTGGGTTACCATTAAAAGTCTCCTTTGACATACAACCAAGCTTGCGAACACTTTCAGATTTATCAAGCAGAAACCATTCTGATGGCTTCATTGTATGCACTGCTTCAAATGGAATAAGCTGACTTTTACCATTTGATGAATCTAAAGTTATACCATGTATGATCCTTATCTGTATGCTGTCAACTCTAACAACAGACTTCTTCACATTTGGAAATATTTTCATTATTATGTTAGTCAACATTGCTGGATTGCACACATCCTTAGAAGCTGGAATATCCTCTGTCAACCTAGAAATAATTTCATCAAGGCTTGTGTTTGTTCCAGTCAATCAGGAGATTCTCTGACAGCCTTAAATATAATGGAGCAATCCTTTAAAAAGTCTGGTCTGTTACTCAGGAAGAAGATATACTGTCATAAAATGTAATTATGGGAATATACTATGAAGTAATGGAAGGACTGGTTATATATAAGTACACACATATACAAACATACACACACACACACGTTTCTTGCAGTTTTCAGTTTAAAATTTCATATTTTACTCAAAGCTATCGATTTGATTTTCTTTCTGGAAGGCTGTTAATGTAAGGTTCTAATTATTTTACATGGTTTCATAAACTCATTCATCCTCTCTCCTTATGGTATAAAAATATATCATGTAGGTTGTCTTTGTCTACATAGTGATTTGATGAAGTAATTAATAATGAAAAACATATAAAGGTTATTATGTCCTGAAAATATAACGACACTGTATACCTAGAAATATGCACAGGGGCTCGTATCGTTGCTTACAATCGACCGGTCCTACATATACTATATAATAAATACAAGGGAGGACACTTCTCTCCTTTCTCGCACGACCCATTTAAGAATAAACGCTGTTATTTCAAGCCACATTTCGCCTAGAGTAATAAATTGGGTACCGATATTTAGCTCAGACATTTGACTATGTATCCCTGTCAGCAGTTTGACTAAATATCATACCTTTAAGGAATGCCAAATCATTTTCCCACGGTACCGCTCGACACGTACCTGCTTAATATTCAAGAACAACGCGCTGACTGGAATACTGCACTCTCATTGGCCAACTGAAAATTACGTACGTGTCTATTTATAAGTTAGTCCGGGAAATTTAAATTGCTCTATTGTCCAAAAGAAGCAGACGAAATAAGAATAAAATATGACGGAATCACACATTGTTTCATGGTAAGAATTATCAAAATGTGAAGACCATCTTTTGTTTTAAATTTATTAAACAATAAAGATCACAACTGTTTGCAAATCTATATACTCCTAAAAATAGTATATGATTATATGATTGTTGTCATTAATATATGTCAATAATAGAAAATGTAAATAAAAGAGATCCTCTCCATTTCTGAAAAATCTTTGCAGCTTGCATAAAGCACCATTTCAGATTTAAGATTTAAAGCATGCATTGTTACATGTATCATTGCATATGAAAATTCATCTCGAGAATACCCTTCCTTTCCTCTTATATTTTCAATTTAATCATAATCATTTCTAATATAAATTATGTGAATCTTTTCAGCATTTGTTTGCAGAATGTAACAAAAATATCCATAAATGCTGAAACACATACTGCAGTGTGGGGCTTCAGTATAGTATTAATTAACTATATTTACAACATGTATTTTACAGATTTCTAAGGTTGTAAAATATTTGGTACCAAATGACGGGTGGTTAATCTGTTTGAGAAATTTCACATTTCCTATAGGTATTCCAGCTAGACTGGGGCAGTGTTAGAAGTGCTATCCAACTAACTGCATTTTTAAACTTTAATATTTTAAGCATAATATCTTTATAAATTATTCCCTTAGTACACTAGATTACCAAAGTTTAATTGTCATTGAGTCATTACATCAGGGTCTTGGGTACATGATCACATCTCAATCTCTATTTTGAAGAGAATATTTTATTATAGTGTTTTTTTAAAAAAAGATTACACAAGGGGAAGAGATACTGTCACAGCCTATGTACCATTCTATCAATCCATAATTCTGTTAATAAATGTACAGAATCTCCTTTAACACTGCTGAATATAATGACATGACATTATGGAATATGATTGATGTTCATCAGAAATGTTTATACAAGTTTTAGAATTTTATATTATCTCTTATGTGGAGAAAAGTGGATAAGACACTGTTTTTCAGAATCTTCAAATTTGTATGTATCATAATTGAGAGCCATGATATTACCTTTATAATGGAATTTAGGATAAATGTATAAACAATGTATACACACATTTTGCATGTTGCAAGTTTTAACTAACTCCATATTATAATATACTGAATGCATGTAGGTCATAAATATAACACTGATCCAAACACTGTAGACACATATTTCCATAGCATGAAGTTACTCCCATTGACATAGCTGGGAAGCACAGGGATTTGCAATTATGAGAAAAAATGAAAATTCTAGTGCACTTACTGGTAGTACTTGAACTAATAAATAATGACATTGCTGATATCATTCCTTTATGATGTCACCCGAAAATCTACAGTCTGGACATGTCCATTCCTCCTCCTGAAGTTTATGTTCATCTCCGAGCAAACCAATGCACTTATAATGATGCCATGTATCGCACATGTCACAACAAACACTATCAACTACACAGTCCTCCTGACATCTTCCACATGGCCACTTAGTTGTCTTTGATCGTTTCCCTTTCCTGTCTTTTTCTTTACTGCTTTTCTTTTTACTTAATTTAATCAGGCTTCCTTGCTTTTCGGAGGTGGAAGAATAATCTGATCTGTCTTTCCTCAACTGACTTTGCTTAGAACTAGAGCTTACTTGTGCTTCGGAAGAAGATTTTACTTTACTGTCTCTTCTCATTTGAATTTACTTCCTGTGTGCTTCTTCTTTCCTAGCCTTAAGTTTTAGCTTGAATTCTCGTCTAAACTGTGCAGATGACATTAACAAATACTTACTCACTACCTCCTCTTTTAACTTCTGAACATGTAGAGAGAAATATTCATCATCTTCAGTGTTAAAGATCTGTGACCACTGATGGTACAGTGTCTCATTTAGCAGAACCCTTGATGTTACAAAGTCATAAAAGCTTTTGCCATATAAATTTACATTTTCCACAGTTTCAAGTTTTCTGATGACCTTGTCTAACTTTTGGAAGAAATGAAAGGCTTTATCACTTACACAGCACAGACCACTCCTTACATTTTGCTTTCTCTGTATCTCGGTCATGGAAACCTTATCTTCTGATGTTTCCATTAGGACACTTTCATATTGGATGAGTGTATCTAACACTATTGCTTGGTAATACAGTTTGTTCACATAATCCCTGGAATTACTGCTGTACAGGTTTTTTCTTACAGCACTTCTTTTTCTGTGTCTAAGTGTTGCAACACACCAACCAGCTATATATCTTAATTTTGCTCTTCCACTGCTTGTATCTTCAAAGACAGTTCTATTGCGTTTGCTTTTAATGGGTCAGAGATATCAGCCACAAGTTTTGCTCTCGGATTCATTAATATCCCAAATGCAACTATATAATGGTTAGGTTTGAGATCTGTGCACACAAAAAGCTGCCTTACATAATTTCTGTACTCTTCTGTACTGATAAACTTTGTGACTGCAGCATAAAAATGAAGTCAATGTTTTGTTCCTGATGTTTCCTTCTGAGAATGTACCCCTTAAGTCAATTTCATTCACATGCATACATTTTTTCTCAATGATCAGTCATTTTATATATGGTAACAGTGTGAATCTCAATAGTGTATAAGTTCTGACAAAAGGGATATGACCCTTGCGTATAGACACTGACCTATGTGGACAAGTCATCTGCATGATTTTATTTGTCTCTAAATGGCCATTAATTCTATAAATGGTTATATGATGTGGATTTCATTGTTATCATGAGGTTTGCATAATAAGCATTATATATAACACCTCTTATGCAAATCTGTACTAACCCATTTTGATCATATCTGTAACCAACTACATGTATACATAAATCATAATATGTGTGAATGTTTATGCATATATATTACTTTGCATCCATCCCATCTCTCTGTCTCTCTCACATTCACACACATGTACAAATTCTCTTTTGAACGGAGTCCAAGTTGTTGTGGATAACATAGTGTAAGGCACTGAATTCCAGGTGTGAAAATCAGAGAAAGTAAAAATATGGTATGAAATGAAGATGAAATTACTGATTGACACATGTTGTCTATTTCAAGTATCCTTAAACAGGAGTGTGAATATAATTTTTGTAATAGTTTATTGTTAAAAATGAGTTCAAAGAAAAATGATATTGTCACTGGTGATAAACTGATTACATCATTCCTAGTAATGGCATCTCAAATAAAAACTGAGTGATCATTGCTATTCATTGATGCAAAATGTTACAAATTTAGGAATTTCAGGACTACATGTATTACTGTCTGAGAACTTAGTATATGTGTGTGTTGAAATTTTTACACATATACATCCAAATATTGGTGAAAATGATAAAAAGAACAGGAAAAAAATTTCAAAGAGAAGGAAGATTTTTTAAATTGTGTTTTATCTTTTCCTCTTTTATCACATGATTAAAATACAATGTTCAAATTACTTTCTGTTCGTCTGTGTACTTATGACAAAACATAATGATGTGGAATCAGGCTGTGAATCTTCTCATAACTGATAAAGAGTTCTCCTCTGTCATGGTACACATCATTTGGCACAGGCTTCAGTTGAAAGAAATCACCAGAAACAATGATCTGAATGCCACCAAATGGGAAATTGCTTTCCTTTACTGTTCTGAGCACCTTCTCTATTTGCAGAAATGATTTCAGAGATAGCATGGAAATTTCATCAATAAAAAGAGTGTCAACATTCATAATCCTTCTTTTAATATCTATCATATCATCATTATTTTTATTCTTATCTATCAAAATATCATCGGGGAAACGACCGTCCTGAATGCCCGAAAACTTGTGTATTGTCATTCAGTGCAACTGAGAAGCAGCTATACCTGTACTGGCTGTTAAGTAAACTGTTTTCCCTATTTCTTTCAGTCTTTTGCTTAAATTGTTAACTAGGAAACTTTTACCAGTACTAGCCTGCCCTGATATCATGATATTGTGACCTGACATTGCGGCGTGTACGATATCCTCCATCATGCAAACACGTGCCAGCATCAGCAACACTTCGATCCCAGTGAAAACACCCGCCATATGTCAATGTATTTCAGCCAATCAAAAAATGACGATTACAAATCTAAGCCAACATGCGTAATTTTCGGTTGGCCAATGAGAGTGCAGTATTCCAGTCAGCGCGTTGTTCTTGAATATTAAGCGGGCGCGATCAGGTACGTGTCGAGCGGTACCGTGGGAAAATGATTTGGCATTCCTTAAAGGTATGATATTTAGTCAAACTGCTGACAGGGATACATAGTCAAATGTCTGAGCTAAATATCGGTACCCAATTTATTACTCTAGGCGAAATGTGGCTTGAAATAACAGCGTGTATTCATAAATGGGTCGTGCGAGAAAGGAGAGAAGTGTCCTCCCTTGTAGTTATTATATAGTATATGTAGGACCGGTCGATTGTAAGCAACGATACGAGCCCCTGTGGAAATATGCACGCCAATGATAATTTGACTACTCTTGTATATTTTGCTAAATTAATGACACTACGTATTCATTCAAGAATAATACACTTGAAAATATATTAAAGTCATATTCACATGCATAGAAAATACCTGATTTTATCTAAATCATGAAAGTTATACTCTGTAAAAAAAAAAAAAAAAAAGAATTAAAAAAAGGTCGTACAAAAGTAATGAAATAATTTTAAAATCTGTTAGAAAACTGAAAATTTCATTACAAAATGTGTGGATCTTATCCACAGGTACTTGATTCTGTGTAACATAATGGTGAGTGTATACATGAATTTACTCAGAATTAAGTGCCTGTGGGTCGTGATTTATCTCATTTAGAATGTTTCTTTTCTTATGTAAATGTTTAAGGGTCATGACCGCTACGATACGCATACAATATAGTAAATGAGCATATTAGTTGAGATAACGTACGTAATTTTATTTTCCAATGAGCGTTAAAGAAAATAATAACTAAATTTTAATTTTATAATGGATAGTTCTTACTTTCGGTATTCACTGTTTGCACATGTAATGCCCAATAGTGGCATTCACTCCGAAGTGGACCTGAAGTTGATCTAATAAGATTGAATAAAGTAAGTGGAATACACGAAGCAACGGATAAACTTTTCGCAAAATCGGCCCTTCAGAATCAGTACGATTACATAAATGGTAATGGATGAAATATTTGGAGTGTCTTCTTTACAGTGGTGTACATTGTGTGTGATTGAATGCACAGATAGATTCAGAAAATTAAATCGGAATCATCGAGGGGTCAGATTGTGACGGTGGTGAGTGTATACATGAATTTACTCGGAATCAAGTGCCTGTTGATTATACTTACCGTCTGGGTACAAAGGTTAGTCTAAATAAATTTATTAATTAATAGCGTGCAAATATGCGTTACGAACGATCAGAGCAGTCAAGTCAAAATTAAGAAAAAGGCATAGACACCAGCTAGATGGTACAAGGCCCGTACATGCCAACCATTACGCTTTTTTCCCCACTAAATTACGCCTTACGCGTAACCGTATATGGATTACCCTTTTTCGGTATATCCACCTTCCCAACAACTCAATTATTTGTTTTCTCGTTTTTATTAACCGTATTCTGTTCTATTTATTGAAACTTTCGACCTTGTATTCTATTTTTAGCAGCATGAGGAAAGAACATACTGATTTTCTAAGTTAAATCTTTACGGGCAAATGTTTTTCCATAATAAAAAAAAAGTATATTTTATTTTAGTTGATACGTATATGAGAGCAAAATTATCGGTTTTCTAATAATTTGACAGATATATTAGAAAAAGGCAAAAAAAATAGCTGAATCCTCCAAAAATGAAGACATCTGGTGCATCACGTGACGTCTATTACAAGCTTGTGGAAAAGTTTTTAAAGGACTATATTGAATAAGGGCCATTTTCTGCACCCTCTCCAAATGTCCTTATATTATGTATACAGTACATATGAGGTGGTTAAAATTTATTTAATACTTTATGTTTGGTACTGTATCAATCGGCTGTATGTGAAACCAGTCTATACAATTTGTATTTTCTTGACTAAAAAATAGGCCTATCTATCCATCTGCCATTCCATTCATACAATAACTCTATCCATTTATCTGTCCTTCCATTCATTCAAGAATCCCTATCTGTCCTTCCAGTCATTTAAGAATCCCTCTGTCTATCCATCTGTCCTTCCATTCATTAAAGAATCTATGTATATTAATCTGTCATTCCATTCATTAAAGAATCCCTATGTTTGTCCATCTGTCTTTCCATTCATTAAAAATATCCCTATGTCTATCTATCTGTCGATTTCTGTCCATACAATACCTATGTGTATCCATCTGTTCTTCTTCCAGCATACACTCTAGTTGGTGCAGCTAGTCCAGACTTAGTTTTTGATGAATTGATCTCAGGCTTAATAAATCTTGTGGCCATCACCTTCTAAATTAACAATTTCCTATTTTCTGTACGTTTCTAACCACCTGCCATTAGACAGTGTGTGATACATTAATGATGTCTGTCCATCCATGTTTTACTAACTTTGTTTCTGCATAATAACCTGAACATCAGCTAGGGAAGAAACCTATTGATTCTAGGAAACAAAATATCAAATATCAAGGTCACTGTGATTTATATTTCATCTCTGCTATGACAAATGTGCATTTTTTTATTATTGTTATTTAATTCCTGCTTAGTCATGTGAGGCTTGGTTATTTGTTTCCCCATCAGTGTTAGTCATTTCCTGTCAGATGTGGCAGGGTGGGTGGGTGTCAGAGCATCTTTGTTAGGATGAATGGAGATAATACAGAATACTTAAATCATAGGCCTGTTGTAATTATTTATTTACGTTTTCTTACACACAGGCACATCCTTTTGTAGTATTCACATGAAGTTGCTGTCTCCCAATGATACAGTAAAAGAGATCACCATGACTTGTCAACTTTCAGAAGCCAGCGGAGATGAAAATACAGAATCTTGTATTAACTGCATGCAATGTCCTAAATGGCAGATTTCAACACTATGCAGATTGCAATGTTTCCTGTGTAATGAGTAAAAAGTTTCAGAGATGGCTAAAAATATGCTAGAAGAGAGAGCACAACATGGAACTCTAGATGTCACTGCCCAAACCTCAGTTAGCACAGAGTCAGAGGTTAAGAGTCTCAGCATAAAGCAGAAAACTCTGGAAGTCCTAACCTTAGATGATACATGGATAGAGGATCTTCAAGTAAAGAAGGGATTCTGTGAAGTCATTGACCAAAGTTATCTTTTTACAGAGGTTGAAAATCTTGAAGGAAAGGAAGGAAATGTGAAAACCAATGCCAAAGCCACCAATAATACTATAGAAGAAGACCTCACAAGAAAGGCAGCTGTTCAAATTAGTACTAAAGCTAACGAACAGGCAGACCGTTATAAGTTCAGGTCAGTTGAGGAATTTTCGAAAACCACATTGAAAACCTCATTTCAAGATGTTGAAAGTTGTAGAGGGGATTGTCATGCAATTATACAAGGGGAAGAACTTGAAAGCTCTGATTGTATTATTACTTCACATAATCTGGTCATGGATGATTTCTTTGGTGATGATCAGTTCTTACTCCAAGCAACATGCAACTCTGAAGGTGATAAACATGAAGACAGAAGAAATGATATTTGCGACTATCAAGATATACACAGGGGGAATATCCAACCGGATGGATTTGGTGAAGTATTGGAATCAGTAAGACAGCACAAAATGCAGAGTTACAGAGCTAAAGGTATGCTAAGGAGGGCCCACATTGTTGCTGTTAATTTGGTGAAGAGGACAATATGTAAACAAGCTTACAAACAAAACAATAATTTTTAATATGTTAGATTTACAAGATTTTTTGTTTCTGGTTTTATCAAACGTTTAACACATTATTGCCTACATCATGCTGGGGAAATGGCAGCTATGTGCCCTTCAATAGGACACAATGAGGCAGACATCCCAGTCTGGTCATGGAGTCTGAATTGTTCTACCAGCCAAGTTAGCTTAGCTCCACCATTTAAAAGAAAGAATTTTTATTTTATTTAATTATAAGTATATTAAAGTTTTGATAAAAGTATTTGGATCAAGATGCATAAGCAGCCAGCACGTCAGTGAAATTCAATAGATGAAAATGTTTATTAATTCAGGAAAATTGAAGCTTGGGACATAGTTCAAAAAACATTTAAAATTTTGGACATAATTTTTAAAAAAAATATTCTTTGATTCTTGGTTTACAACAATGACAACTTCACAGTATTTTGCAGGGTTAACGAATTAAGTAGTCACAATCCTTGGAGAGTTATGTGTTACCTTTGAGGAAACGTTTAGGATTTTGAGAAATTCCATTAAACTTTAGTCTGCTTCCACACGTAAATATTATTTATCAGTAGTCTTGTACAAAAGGAGTGAGAGAGAGAGAGAGAGAGAGAGAGAGAGAGAGAGAGAGAGAGAGAGAGAGAGATCCCTATACATTTAAACCAGTCTTGAAAGACCACTGCTATGTGAGACCACATTCTCAATGCACAAATGTATGCATTATATAACATCGTGACCTGTTATAAGAGACCACCTGACTTGAGAGACCATATTTTGGAGGAAAAAGAGATGGTCTTACAAGACAGGTTATACTTTAGTCACAAAACTCCAAGAAAATGTTTTTTTTTTAAGATTGGATCATAAAATCCAGACTTTGAAAACACACCTAAATGTTATCTGCAAGCATTCAAAGGTACATTCAGAATGTCAGTCTTAAAATTTTCTCTTATAATTTCAATCATTGCAGAGTTAAAAACGATCAGATTTTATTAAATTTTCAGTATTTATGCTAAAGAATTCTATGACTGGGACCTGAAGACATTTTTTTGAATTTACTATTTTGTAGCTCTGTCATTAATATTTGCAGAAAATGATGCAAGAGATAGAACTGTCACCTCAACTGCAAGTCAGAAATGTTTAATGAAGAATCCCGATTCTGATATTAGCCTGTCACTCAGAGACCTAACCTTGTCAAAGGAGAAAGATAAGATTGCATTATGTGTTCAGGGAGACATGATATGTCCAGAGTCACAGCCATCAGCCAGTGGTGAGCAACAAGATTTTACTCCAGTAACAAGCACTGAAGAATCTCTTTTACTAGTAACAGAGGAACCTTATGATTCTTCTTCTCTGAAGTACATGGAAATAAGTGATGACAAAACCGACCATTCTTCAATAATCACAGGTATATGCTCTGACTTTATTTCTCTTGAATCTGAGAAAAAGATGAAGAAATCTTTACATTCAAAATTACATTTGAGGACCACAGGTATTGCTTCCCATAACAGTAAAATAAAATATGCAGAGGATTTAATTAATTTGAATGGGGGAGTATTGTCCCCATGTAAAAAGCAAGAGAGAAGTTTATCAGTGAGAGCTTTCTATGCAACAGAGGATGCAAAGTGTGACCAGGAAAAAGATGCTGAAGAAACTGAACAGCAAATCTTATCATACATGGGTTTCAATGTGCAGAAAAAGAGGTGTGAGGTTGAAATTGATGACAGAACTGTTCGAGACCTGCAAGAGAAGCAAATACAGTACAGTCTTAGACAAATTGTATGGCTTCCAATGAATTCGCTTCCACTGCCCAGACTTGGCAAGGATGCAATAGTTGGATTTGTTGAAGAACAGACACGTGATGGACATGGAGGGTCTACCATGACTCCTTCTGAACATGAACTAAAGGAAATGTTAAGACTACTTGCTTCAGATAATGTACCTGGACCACAGATGACTATGAAATATGAGATGCTTCGACTTTGCACAATGAAAACCTTTCCAGGCGAGGATCGACCATTTGCCATTAGAATAGTAGGAGCTGGATTTTATTATGCTGGACACCAGGACCAGGTTACATGTTATTGCTGTGGCAACCGTAAAGACAGTTGGGTTATTGGAGACATTCCACTGTTGATTCACCAGAATATGGCTCCAGATTGTGGCTTTCTCAGTCATAATGCTAGAGTTAATGTTCCAATTAGAAAAGCAAATTCCTCTGAATCACCATCTCTTGCAGAAGTTCGGCTTCTTGCAGTCCAAAGATTTTATGGGTCAAATCAGTCTGACACAGCACAGGGTGAGTCATCTTTGATGCTTCCGTCAAGTCAACAGAATCGGCGGCACAATGTATCAGACAATCTACGAACTGTTTCTGCCAATGTAAACTATGTGGAAGAGCCACCACCTAAGTATCCACAATATGCAGTTAAGAACATGAGGATTAACTCCTTCCAGGGATGGCCAGCAGAACTTCAACAGAGGCCAGAGGAAATGGCTGAATGTGGGTTCTACTATGCAGGTACAGTATGTTTGGATATATTCTCCAGCTTCGCATAAACCATTGTTTATATGTATGGATCAAGTATTAGAAACTTGACTTGATTGAAATGTTAGCACTTCTTTGGTAGTATATGTATCTTTTCTGGGGCACGTCTGAAAAATGTACAAATTTTGTGGATTTTGTTGTTGCCCAAAACCACATTTTTTTTGCGCCTTCATGTACATTTGAAAGCAGTTTTTTCAAAGCCTACAAGTTTCTAATAGTAGATTTGTAATGAAGTTATATGGGTTATTCATATGGAAAAATGACAATTCGATTACCGGAAATGTACTCAGCCTTCAAAATATTGTTGAGCCGAGAAAGGCAATAGAACAGTACAAAGTCGGAGATTTGGTGTCGGCGAGGTTGCCGAGTTTTGTGAAAGCAGATGGGATCATTGGGATGATTGGGGACAAGATTTTAAATTTCCGTTTTTTATGTATATGTAAATTTAATTAAAGCCTGCTAATTACTGTAATATCCTGGTCATTCTCATGATTAAAGAGATTAAAGAAATGGCACACAATCAGAGTAGTGAATCATTTAAAAGAACAATTTAGGGTGGGCACATAGTTGGCTCTTATATTTTGCATGCTAATCCATTGTTTTCACGTGACGTCACAAAATGTGTGTACTTCCATATCCGCCATTTTGAGTCCCTATCCCACATAACCGGCACGTTTCATTTTGTGAGTAAGAATATAAAAATACATCACATTCTGTTGTGCATGTCAACCTCGCGAGATCGAATCGCGTGACTCTTTTTACGTGTTTTCTTCAAGTAAAATATATATTTCAGCCATATTTGTTAATCTTTCCTAAATAAATAGATCGATCAATAAACAAACACATAAACAAATGGTATACAACCAAGTAGAAACATGTAATGATTTTCGATTTTCATGGGCTTAAATCAAGCATTTGATTATAGTTAAAGTTTAAAAGCCAATTGTTTGTATACAATTTCATATTTCTAAAAGCATTTGAGGAAAACATTGTTTCGACATTCGAAACAACGTCATGTTCCGTCAGACACTTGTTTCGTTTGAATACACTAAAGATGAAACTTCTTTGACCGGTTATCACTTTCATCTAGTATAAACCTATGTCCACCATCCCCTCCACAAATACAATATTTGAATATAATAATTAAAATGGTTTCTCAAATATTTTATGGCACAAACACGTCACAAAAAATATTTGTACATAAAAGTTCTAGCATAAAAGATATGCTATGAAATTTTAATTCATGACTGATATTGTATCCAGAAAATCATGATCTGGAAATATTCTTTCAAGATGACAAGCTTAGGGATATGATACGAATGACTTTTTAAAAACGTCAATATTGTCTGTTTGTAAACAACGACAAAAAGTGCATTTCTTAGATATCAATAATATACACGATTATGGTTCTACTTTACTATTCTGTCTTTTGATATAAGCAAGGGAACTTCCAGCTTTATTTTTATATTTGTGCTATAGTGCATATAATTTCAAGTATAATCTATGTATTGTGTCGAAGAAGTAAATATCCTTATCGATAGTTAAATCAGATTATTATTCTTAAATATACATAATGACTAATGTTGACAACAGTTTGTTAGTGACTCAAAATGGCAGCAGAAGGTGTGCACGCGTTGAATTGTGGGTATTTGCGTACTTAATCGTGACGTCTGTGAAAACAACCCATACACCCAGTCTGCGTGTCATACGTTTAGTTTGGAGTTTGCGTTATAAAGGCAAATATGGACGAGGGAATTCAAGGAAATAAGCGTGGTTCAATACTATTTATAATCTGGGAAAGATATAAAGGACGGAAAAGCTGAGCGGTTAATTGTAGAATTTGTAGCTTATTTGTTTATTTAAACCTATTTGTACCTATAATAGACACTTGTATAAATATGTAGTTAGTGGCGAGAGAGAAAAGACGTATTTGGTAATTTAGGAAGAGTGTATAATTATTTAAATTTTCCTTTTGCATATGATGGTTTGTGCACCCGCCAAAACTGCAAATCTTAGGCATATCTTAAAATGTGTAAATGTCTCCCACACGGCACACGTTACTCAAGTAACTAGAAAAATGGCGGTTGTTTTCACCTCTGCGGTCGTAACCATGCACTGAAAATGCCCGGATTCGCAACCCAACCTATCCGTCCATGTATCGGGGAATAACTTGTAACAATATAACTATCGTTACAGATTACAGGTTAGACTTTGATTCATGGATACTCCTAATTTCCTTTGCTATGAGCCCTTGTATCCTAACATGCATGAAAAAGTCTGCATTTTTTATACGGATTTGGTTGGATGTTTTTTTATTATATGTAGAGCAACTGTTATTTTGATCTAAATCTAATTTGAAACCACAAAATGGAAACAACAAAATACACCTGGCTGAAAATCCTGTTTATCCCAAAAGCATATTGAAGTGGTCTATGTAAAAATTGATTGAAAATTTGCATTTTATTGAGAATTTTGTTTACAAGTTTTGAATAATTGTTTTCAACAGTTAGGAAAAAAGAGATGATATTTGGAATGCAGCATGAAAATGCTCGAAGTAAACAGCACCAAAAAAAATATAAACACGCGCATTACAGTGAAGTTCGCTATTAGGATATAAACAATTATTCTGATTAGCAGGTTAAAATTTTAATTTAAAAACTTGCAGATGAATCCAAGAAGAAAGAGTTGCAGTCTGTATTGAGAAATGATGTTCACTTCTACACCTTAGTTGAGAAATTAATACCAGGAAGAAGGAAAGATGAAGAACAAAAGAAAAAATGTATAGATCAACCACTAACTAAACGCTTGAAGGTACTTGATTTTTCTCCGTTTTGAAACGGAATTCCGCTTTTCTCCTGACTTGAATCCGATTATTCTTGATAAAGTCCGTTTTTTGGGGTTTTTTAACCGTTCTTTTCATTCCCATTCTGCAACCCCCCTTTAACGTTTTTAGTTGTTTTTTTTTAAGGTCAAAATCATGTCTGTCATATGTGGCAAATACATTACAGGTATACAGTGATTTCCAGATTTTATATTGCTAACAATGATATAATTATATATCAGTTCTATTCCATGTATACTATGCTTGTAAAACAGTTGAAGTTGACTATTTAAAATGGCAAGATAGTTTATTATTTGAAAATAGTTATTGATCAAACTCGTTTAAATTAAGTACAATAAATAGTAAATTTACTTCTATGTACACATTTTATACAAATGAAATGTTATTATTATTATTATTATACAAATCCATGGTTCTGTCTACAATAAATATACAAAGGTATGTAGTGCATCTTTTGTCCAGCTTTCTTACTTTAAACATATAAGAAGTAATTGTCTTCTGACCACTTACATTTTTAGCTAGTCTTTTCAAAGATTGGGTAGAGCTGTTGCAATCAACCATGTTGTCAGCATCCCTACCTGCATGCAAACTTGTATTTTAGTATGCTTCTTAATTCAATGAAACTTCAAACAAGTGTTCACTATCATTACACAGCAAGAAAAACATCGGTTGTATAATTCGGCTTTCATTTTACCAATATCATCACCCTTTTTGCAATAACTCAAAGGTTAACATTTTGTTTGTAATTAGTTGTCTTTCTAACAGCTGTTCATAAGTGAAGGATACTTCACACAAATGTTACCCAACATTAGACATCATGACAATTGCACAAGCTCCACAATTCTTGCTTTGAACATTCCCCAGGGTTTGTACGATCTTTGAAGGTCTTTCAGAGTTTGGGAAAAGAGAGGTAGCGTTTTCAAGGCCTTGAAAGTTTGGGAAAATCGAGCATATTACCCCGAGGTCTTTAAAAGTCTTTGAAAATTGAAATAAACCCCAATTTTTTTAATTTCTTTCCTGAATAACAAATAATTTATCTGAGGTTGTTAGATTCGGATGTAATCTAGTTATCCTGATGTCTTTCTTTTGATGACCCATTCAGTTTCATTGCTGCTGCAATAACAAAAGAGGCTTTGTTTGGCCATCCAAAGTTGGTCTTGGCGGCGACTTTATTAACACATGCACTCTTCATCAAAGCAAGACAGCTACACACTTCATCAAAGGAAGCTTCGGATGTAGCTAGTTTTCCTGGCTTCTTTCTTTTGACGAATCATTCAATTTGATTGAATGAATACATCAGCTTTGGCCAATCAAAATGTTCATTACACTAATTCACTTTACGTAGAAAGTGTACGAAAGTTACACTCTCGAGAATTCGAATTGTGTTCAGTCGATTTACATCGTCAGTGTTTAAAAATGCCAGGTCTTTGCTGATCAATGCTTGAACAAGAGAAATATTGAATCTTGTATTTCCACACTCTGGATTGGAACTACCAGGACCTGAATTGGATTAATTAATTCTACAAAAAGAAAAAGGAACAAATGCACTAAACCATAGATGCCACAACAATAGTGTATTAAATCAATCAATGTAGTAAACAAACAAAAAAGGAAGAAGGAAACAAAATTTAAATTTATATCGAGCAAGTGAGCTGAATTCATTTACAAACAAGCACGCAGAAAGAAGGTTCATACCTAGAATGCCTATATAAAGAAGGTACACAAGAATTAGATATGTCTGCAACACTGATAGAAAGAATACCTGTGATAACATCTGTAATGATAGCTCTAAAAGTAATAAACCCGGAATTTAGAGAGCAAATGTACTCCATTAACAGAAATGGGTAGAAGGGATACATTTTAAGGCCCAGAGGAAAAACGCCAATAATACTGTACGGGGAAATCAACATTCTAGGAGAAAACGTAATAGTACGAGAGCAAACACCAATCATCAGGAAAATAAAAAACCAATGGGGAGAAATACACCTAACGGACATTCCACTTGAAGCTACAGTGGAGAGTTTTGAAAAGAAATTTAAAATTAAAGTTGAAAAAGCTAGGCTACATACAATACTGACAACCATGATATACAACGGAACAAGAATCTTGGAAGTAGAAAAAAACCAGACTAAAAGAAATCAAAAGAGCTTTCTTTTTACATGGTTTCCTAACAAAATCTTGGTACAAAGGATGTATACACCACAGAAGATATCATAGATGTGAAAAGACTGGTCATACCCTGCACAAATGCCCAAACAACGGAGAAAATCAGACAGAAAATGAAGAAATGATGAACGAGAGTAACAAAAGAAAGGAAAAGGAACATAAAGGAACGACGGAAAAACAACAACTAAATCAATCTCTAAAAAAACACAATAACGATGGTAACACAACAGCAGGAGGAGAAACATCAAGATGCAATACATGAAGAGAAGAAAAAGCAACAAAATGAACAGATACAAGGGAAAAGCCAGCTAGAAAGAATACAGAACAGTGTGCCTAAACCACAGGGAAAACAACAAAATCAGTCTCAACAACAAAAAAGAAAAAACAACATTTACACAACAGCAGGAGAAACATCAATATAACGTACATAAAGAGAAGGAAAAGCAACAAAATAAACAGATACAAGGGAAAAGCCAGCTAGAAAGAATACAGAACAGTGTGCCATTAGCACAGGACCAAATAGAAGATCCTTTACAGAGAAGTCACAGAGAATTCATAAAACTATAAATTAGAACAAGGAAAATAATGGAAGAACAAAAGCAAAGGGATGAAATGAAAGAAATGTGGAGGTTACAAAAAGAAAAAGTAAGAATGCAGTACAACAGGATTTCAACTGAAGCAAACATATAAACTAGAAATAGCGTCATCGACGGAAAGAAAAATTAGATGAAACAAAACTATTGAGAAAACATAAATGAACACACTATCAACAAGTCAGATTAATTTACAAATATAGAACTGATTTATTTTTATTTTAAAAAAAAGCAAATAAAACTTACCGGTATATAAAAAAAATTTTTAATATACAATTAAAATATAAAAGAAGAAATACAATTGCAACAAACTATAGCATACATACCTCGATGAGGCAACCAAAGTTAGGGCAGGAGGGCCTCCCCATAATGGTGTGCAAAGATCAGCCGGGAGATAGCACCCTCCACACACACAAAAAAAAGAACGAGAAAAACAAGGAATGGTGCAAAAAGATAAATTATGTAAACGAAAAGCATTTATGTACATTGTATAAAAAGATGATCAACTTTGCTTCAGTAGTAGAAGGAGCCCTTACAAGTCGTGCCAAAAGTATGTTGCAAATTAGTAACTACATACTGTTCATTTAGTGGAACAAAGATGCAGAAGTATAAGCTATTGGTAGTTTTTGGCAAAATAATGGTAATTCATTACTCTTCGGATATAAAATGAGATATTGTTTAGTTTGATGATTTGGGAGATATGGCAAAAGAGAGCCCGTTTTAATTTACTTGTACTGTCGGTTTATTTAACATGTTTGAGGGACGAAAATGATTTTCGAAATTTTGTTCTACATAATAATGTTCCTTGGTTTAATATAGAAACATCCATTGTAAAAAAAATTTGATTCACAGATAAAGTTTCAAAATGCGCATGCGTACACTATAGTAGAGTTGTTCTTGATTTGCGAGTATAAAAAAATGGCGTTAACATGTGCTGTGAAGCTTTAACTGTGGGAAGTCAAATCATTTGATTAGGCAAATAATAAAAGAAAAAAGAATCAAATGCGTTTCCAGTTGACGGAATGTCCCCGTTTCTCATTGCCGACCCTAGACTTTTTTCCAATGGTATAAAAAAAACACATTTTTTTTAAATCACATTGCCAAAATTGATTTGTGTATCAATAGTCTGACTATACATCCCCGTAACATGTCCTGGGCTGATCCTAGACTTGTGCAATCAGAGTCAGATAAGGAAAAGGGAGAAACAAACCTCTGTTGGGTCCTAAGAATTATGTGCGAGGCAGGAAGAGAAGTAGTGTCCCAATGTTATTTAATATTGACTCGGTACAGAAAATTAATGGATGAAGTTATCCAATCAGACAATCATCCCTTGAAATGCTTCAATAGAACATGACAGCCTTGATGAATTGTTTTATTCTGTCCTTTCCAAAAGAAAATAATATGTTGAACTTTGGAATGTTGTCCAGAAAATGTTGTTGTTGTCACATGGGCAGGCAACAGTGGAGAGAGGATCTTCTGTCAACAAACAGGTATCTGTTCAGAACCTCAGCAGCAAAAGGCTCAGAGCTTAAAGGCTAATGATTAATCATTGACACAATGAGAAAAGCAGGTGGACCTTTGGAAATCATCATTAGCAATGAAATGATGACATACGCTTCCTCTGCAAGACACAAGTACCCTGCCTATCTGGATAAGAAGAAAGCAGAGAAGGATTAGAAGAAAAACCAAAAAGGAAAGAAACAGGAGTTAGCTTTGGACGAAGTGGAAGAACTTGAAGCCAAAAGGATGCATCTTGATGCTGACATTGCCAGCCTACATGCTTCCTCTGTACAGAAAGCAGAAGAGGCAGAGTTAAAAGGACTCATTGTGCTTGTCACAGAATCAAATGCTTTTAGGTGAAGAGCAGAGGAAAATATAACAGTCCTGGCATCTCTTTCCAAAATGATTGAATAGAAAAAAAAGCAAATATAATAATGCATTTAAAGCAGTGCTGATGCCTGTTAAGAGAACAATTTATTTTGTATTAAATCTGACACGTTTGTTACATATTTCTGAAAAAATGAATGTTAACATATCTTCCAGATCATTATAATGCAATTTGAGGAAATTAATTATAGTTATAGAAAAAATAGGTCTTGGAAATCTCTGTGGTCTTTGAAAGTTTGGGAAAAGTCTTTGAATTTATCATTCATAGTTCAGTATGAACCTTGTTCCCCTATTTTGTACTTATGCTCACCGATCCCAGTTTTAGAATAGTCCAGTATGCAGTCATTCAAGTATTTGTTTTAGCATAGAAATTACAAGTCGAAAATATTAAACTGAAAATATTAAATGCATGTTTTCTTTTTCTTTTATTATTTAGAAAGCAATCTTTGAAACCTCGAACATCTAAGTATAAAAACCTTGGACAAAATTGGTATCAAAAGTTTTTGTCTGTGAACGTTTACCTCAGACAGTCAGTAGCCAATACTCCGAGGTTTTTCCTAGAAAAATTGTTCCAAGGATTCCTAGGAAACCTCAGAAATGTACAGCTGGGATAGTGTACTTTTTAAAATTATTTTCCACTGGAATTATATTTTGTTGTTATTATCCATGATGAATTATGATATATGGCATTTATATATTTTGAGATTCACCAATTTGCATATTTCATGTTTTTGAAGAGAAGATTTAAAAAAATGAAAGGACTAAAAACCAAAGGCTTGTTTCATGGAAACAAGCATATGGAAGGCAGCTTTTGATAATACATGTCATAGTACATGTACTTTAATTACTTGAAAAGTTCATATCAAAATGACACAATTCTAAATTGAAAATGAGGATTGCAATTTCACATTAAAAGTTCCTTCCCTTGGTCACATGTTTTACTGACGCAGCATTAAACTTAAAAAAAACAACTATTCAATCTTTTGGTTTAATGCCAAATGCGTAAATAGATATGGAAATGTACTTTTTGGATCATCATAATTCTGTCTACTGCGTTCGTATGGAATGAAAAAACACAAGGTACACGTTTCTCTTTGGAAAATGAGAATTGTCATGCATTTGAAATTCTCCTTACTGGTCAGCAAGCAAACTTCACTTTTGAAACAAATAATTCAAGAAAGTTTCCAAATTGCTTTGTTGAGCCCTTTGTCTGTTAGCATGGATGATGTTTGACTCAGTACAAAGTGTTTTAATAAAAACAGGATGTTTTTGATTGGACAGTTTGTTTGTTTGTTTGATTAGGATTTTTAACGTAGCTTTAACAATTTTTCAGTCATATCGCTACGATGTCTGCTGTGAGGCAGTTTATAGTGATGTCTAGCACTAGGCATCATGCCGCAGACATGTAGCATGATGTCCCACCCAGTCACATTATCCTGACACCAGGCCGACCAGTCCTAACACTAACCTCTTAATGCTGAGCGTCAAGCGAGGCAGCTGTTAGTACCATTTTTGTAAGTCTTTGGTATGACTCGGTCGAGGATCGAACCCATGACCTCCCGCTTCCACGGCGAACGCTCTAACCACTAGGTCACCGGAACGGTTTGATTGGACAAAGATCTCTTTCTAAATAAGTATCTTTAATAAAAGAAAAAGAAAACAGATGCATTTAATATTTTTACTTCTTTTTCAGATGTCCATTGTGGGAATAAATGGTCATCATATAATAAAATTTTATGAGAAATGGTACCTGAATTGGTCTCGGGATCATCCTTATTTTTCAAACGAAATCACAGTTCTACCATTTGGTACTGAACCTTTGCCACCAAGGTTGTACATCATGCAAAATGACTACAGGTATCATTATGAGTGTGTCAGACTAGCGACATTTTCTCAGTATCAAGGATCTGGTTTTGGAACCCGATTGGCTCAGTCTGGGTTTGTATATGATGTTTCAAGAAACATGGTGGTGTGCCCATGGGATGGATCAGATGTTAGTAGTGAGATCACAAGGAATCGACATATTATGAACTGTGCATTTGTGAGGCAGTTTTACAATATAAACATTCCACTTCATGAAGCTCCCAGCCCACCACTCCTGGCTGCATTTGCATTATTTTGATGTTTTTTTTTCCTGCAACAGAGGAACAGCCAGACAGGATACAATTGTAATGGCATGATTTTTCTGTGTTTTAAAGCTGAATTCCGCTTTTTTCCTGACTTTAATCCAATGTTTTTTATATAGTCCTTTTTTTAATTATGTCTGATCCTGTTTCTTTTCTTTCCCTGGATTTTAATCATTCTTTTTGGTTCCATTCCGCAATGACCCTTGTAACGTATTATCTCCATATATTAGTTAGCCCACGACTCTCGTAAAGAGCATTCTGATTGGTCGAAAGTTTAAATTCATCCAATAAATCTTCATGTAAAGAAAACTGATGGCAATGGAAAGAAGATGCGTGTTTGAAAAAAAATTTCCCTAGTTGTTGAGAGAGAGAGAGAGAGAGAGAGAGAGAGAGAGAGAGAGAGAGAGAGAGAACGTAAAGTTTATATAAAGGTTCTTTAAAAAAAACAAGGAAATAGGAAAGGCTGGAACAAATTGTCGATGGAAATATTTAGTTGGTCACTTTATAAGACAACTGAATGCTCGAGGACTGGCATTCTATGACCTCTGCAATATATACATTACGGAAGTCATGGTTGAAAGAGTGGAACCACACCTACAAAAGAAGCTGCATACGGGAAAAAATGAAGCCCTCTGTCAGAATATGTGCACTGCATGTCGCCAATACATGCTGGAGCTTGAAAGGGAAAAGGCTGTTGTTGAGAAGGAAAAGAAATGATTGCACATTGTGCCAGCTAAATCATTGGTGACAAAAAGGAAGACTTAAGAAATCTTTCATAAAGCCGCAAAAAGAGCTTGACTGACATATTAACAGGTTGTGTTCAGTGGACAAAAAAGACAAGTGAATATATAGGATTTACTGTATAAAGGTTATGTGTTTACTTGACATATTTGTTATAAAAAGAGAGAAGTGTAATATTTTGCAGCAAAAAAATGCCTAATTATTGACTTAATTACGATGTGAACACTGACATGCACATGAAATAACTTAAGTACCAATAGTACTGGAGAACAAATTCATGTGACAATAAATATTGTAAAATTATTCAAGTTAAGTATTTTTGGTAACTTAAAGTTAGTTAATTTTTCAAATGATTATTTTGTTACATATTATGATCATAAAGTTGCACCAGAAGCAGCTTTTCTTGTGTGTAAAATGCATTTTTAGTGGGGGGGGGGGGCCTTTGCATTACTGTTGTTACATATGTAGTTTGAATTAGTCTGCAAAGATAAAAGAATGACATTTATAATATTGATGTCATATTGTGGAGGATGAGTTAAATCCTTACTTCATTAGTGTGGAGTTTTGATAATTGTGTATCATAACAGTAACTGCTTTAGTCATGTCTGATGAAATAAACAAAGTGGAAAGAAAGTTAGCCTAAATTGATAGTAAACAATGATGAGTGTAAGTGGAACCAGGTGATAGTGAGCAAATGAAAACCTAAGACATGGAATAATGGAGTATGTAAAAAGTACAATATTATGAAAAAAAAATATAATTGAATGCATTTCCATAATTACTTTGAGAAATCTAGAGAACAAGATGGTAAGTTTTTATTCTTTTCTTTATTATTTGACAAATAAGAGCTTTTGATTAACCAAAAAATAGAAGCATCACACCTGTCAGAAAAGTGAATACCTGCATGTGCCCAAGAGTAAATAGAGATCTTAAATTACCAAGAGATGAAATGTTTGTTTTACTTTTAAGTGATGAAAGATGTAAAATATTGTTTACTATGCTGCTTAAATGACCAGTATCAATATCAAATACATTTTTTTTCATCCAAGACAGATTTGTACTATCTTGATTAATTGAAATTTAACTGAAAAACCTAGTTTGCAAATATGTAATCCCCAAACAAAAAAGTATGCGCTTTTTCATCCCAGTTCTTACAACAAACTTTAATTGTACATATTAAATATGAATTTAGCGAATAACATGTTGCATATTCAGTGTATCCCCTAGGGGGACAAGACTGAGTCAAAAGTCTCCTTTGTGTCAAAATTGGGGGTCAGACTGAGTAAAAAAACAAATGTTGGTATCAAAACTGGGGGTCAAATTAAAAATTTGGGGGTCTCTGAAGCGCAAATGAGGGTAAAGGGAAACACTGATATTGTTAAATGCGAGTTATATGTCAGATTGTATGTCAGTATAGTACTCCGTACTAGGTCCGTGAGAATATAGGTCAGTTTTGCACGATTTCACTGACTTGTCATGTTTGCTCATCTGGCCTTTAGATAAATTAAGCTTATTGAACGGTTCTTCATCTGTCATCAGTCGTGTAATTAGATCACAGTTGTTGTTTGCAACTTTTCAGAAATCACTACAGTAGTCCCCCTCTTGTACGGCCCCCCTGATCAGCGGCCACCCGCTCCTAACGGCCAGAATTTGTTGGCACCGACGAGTTTCTGTTCAAAAGTACCCCTCATGAAAGGCCACCCAGCTAACGTGACCAGCGGCCAGCATTTTTGTGCAATAATATAAAATTTACCCCTCACGAGCGGCCTCATTTTATTTTTAAATGTATCCAGAACCAATAATTAATTCAAATCTTGAAGTAAGGTAAGCAATTTTGATTATCGTAGATACACGTCTCCGAGTGTCAAGTCGCCATTAAAAGTGTCGACTAAAGATTTATAGTATATCGTTATCTATGAAAGTCGATGTTTACAGGAAATGGGCTCAATAATGTTATGATAGAGTTTGGGGTTTAACACCTATGTTGTACTCGATGATGATTATAACCAGACGTAATTGTTATAATCATAACAAGGTCAGCATAGGCTAAAAATAGATTTTGTACATTGGCACACACAGACAACCTTAAAAAAGACAATAGGGTACCAGACAAAGACCGGAAAAATCATGTGACCACACAAAATAGCTTCCTTTACGAAGGCTGCATTTCGTAGACTCGACACAAGTTTTGTCTGCATAATTAAATCACATACAGTCAGCAATAACCGAATAAATCATTACCAAACATTAAAATGTCATCACGTTAACGGATACATTATTTTCGAAGAAAGTCGGTTATTCTACTCGACGATATTGGGGGAGGGGGCGGATGCCGAACAATTGTATGTACAAAAGACTCGTAAAAACAAGTTTATGTTGAAATAATTTGAATAAACAAAGTAATAACCGATAAGAAGTTATTCAGCAGCAGTGGGAAAATGGAGCAAATGTAAAGATAATTATGTATGTACCAAGATGTAAATGACGTTTTTGAATCCATTTGCAATGTGCATGAGAACAATACCCGCTCGCATATCAAACTTACGCCAAGAAACCAAAAATAGTAACGTATATTCAGTTGAAATAAATTTGTTATTATAAATAAAAAAGTTTTATTGATTAATGTTTCATTTAGACGAAGATATTTAATGTTTTGAAGTACATGTATGTAGCTTTCTTACTACGTACATTACATATACATGTACTTCTCATAATAAATTTAGCCCCCCTCTGGAACGGCCACCCGCCTTATAAGGCCACTTTCCCGGTGCAGCAGGGGTGGCCGTATAAGAGGGGGACTACTGTATTCTTGTTTGCACACACGTTTACATGGAGTATTTTGACATTCATTTTTTTATACCAATACATCATCCAATATAGCCACAATTTCTATAAATTACAAAATATTTGTGTATACAGCTACTCAGAAATCACCTTGAATCGGCAGAATTTGACAGAAAATACCTTGGCATAAAGAGATTACAATGTATACAAATGATGTTGATCCACTGTCAAATATGGCTGCTGTTAATAAAAATTAGAAAAATCATAAATGACTTACAATCCACTCTGATAACAGAATTTCATCAAATTTGACAGTATGTAACCTAGATATAAAAAACCCATATTTTGTATAAATCAATTATGGCAGTCATTAATAATTACAAAGTCTGTAATCTGTTTCTCAGTAATTGCTTGACACTAAATTTGACCAAATTTGAAAAAAAAAGTAAAGTTGCTATGAAATAATGCTGATGAGCAAACAAATATAGTCATAATTTTTAATAACAATATTTTAAACAGCATTTGAAACCAATAAGAATAAAGGCCTCTCAGTATTGGACAGATGTTGCTAATATGCCACTCAATGTGGATTGATTTTAAAAAATATATAAATCTTGAAACAGTTGTTTTCGGAACATTATGCATTTAAATACATTTCAAGACAAAGTCACGTACATAAACAACTTTTTGGACAGCTGCTTTTGCATTTTAGCTAGTAGGTAAATGTCATGCCATGTGAGCATACATGCCAAACATAAAGATTTTGGCGTAATCATTACGCTTTTTTTCCACTAAATTACGCTTAAGCGTATATGGATTACACTTTTTCGGTATATCCACCTCCCCAAAAATAAATTTTTTGATTTCTCGTTATTATTAACATTCCATTAATCCCACAGACAGTATTTTAGAAAAGACGGTTTTTACGTAACTACAATATAAGAGTACGCTTGACCGTGGACTTTCCTAATTGTATCATGTTCTATTTATAGCTAACCTGGTTCTACTGTCAACCTCGAATTCTGTTTATAGCATCTGTATGCTTAGTGAGGAAAGAGCAGACTGGTTTTCTAAATTTAATCTTTACGCGCAGATTCTATGTTCTAATTCATCTTGCATTCATGTAAACTCCTTGTCATACATATACATGGTCAAATTTCATAGGTTGGGTCCTAGCTTGAAAACTTTTTGCGTTCATGCAAATTCCTTGACCATACATATCATAATACCTGTTCTTGTGAAAATTCTTGTCAATATGACTTGTGAAAATCAAAAACAACAATATTTCAAAGAATTTTTTTTATTTAATTACATTGATAAAGCTAAAATCTAAATTAGCATTTGAATGAAGGTTGTAAAACCCCCGAGTGTAATCAATGATTACATAGCTCACCTCTTCGAAGCTTTGTAGTAGCCATTGTAAACATAATCATGCAGAAAATAAATTCAGACTAAAGTGATCTTAAGAAGGAAATAATGGATCAAATACCAAGTAGCGTTTTCTAGACTTTTGTACATTATATATCTATAACATAACCTTTAGCCAGCTCTGTGCTGATATGCTGTTATACATACATACAAAGTATACTGTGACTGGGCATCAAAGACCAAAAGTAATAAATAAAACATCCTTGATTGGACTGATGCTGTACTGTCTTAAAAAGAATTTCAATGAATCCAAAAATATTACTGTTTTCTCTTTTTACTGCAAAGTGTTGAAACCATCTTTGATGTTCTTCAAAAATAACATGATTTTCAAATCAGCCTGTGTGGCAACCAAAGGTGATTTATGATGAGCATCATTTTTATTTAAAACCAGCTATACATTATTAAGGCTTTTGAGTAAAAACCCTTTATGAATACAGTTGTCCATTCAGAAGATTATAACAAGATTTTTCAAGATGGCCATCATGACAGCCATATTGGTTGCATGACTGATGCCTTTTTTTAAATTTAGGACCAACTATATACCATAAGATATCTTCTGGTAAAAGGTGCCATATCTATTTGGAGAAAAGCAAGAGTTTCAGGATTATCATCATCCATTTTCAAAATTCTAGCAATGAACAGTACTTAAAAAGCTGCATTTAAACAAAGCCAGTGAAGTGGAAATAAGGTCTATAATGACACTACTGAAATGAGGGAGTGATGCTCATCAAGATAATCCTCTCATAATTAATGATTCTAGGTCTAACATTATCTACTGGATGCAAACAACCTTAAGTTTTCAGACATCAGCTAAATGCCTTGTATGAAATGTGAGTCACACTTACCTTATTTTCTTAAAAGAGAGTGATGCTAGCAGAACTGCATACAGGTCTGGAAACATTATATATGCATGAAATCAGCACGTTTGATGATTCTGGATTGAACAGAACTTGCGAACTTCAAACAGAAAATCTGACCAAAGTTGGTGAAACGTCGAGTATGGGTTACTGTGACCAACTTTCACAAAGATGGTGCAGTACTCCTCACTAAATTAATGATCCCATTTACAACAGTTTATAAACTGGATGTAAATATTGCATTTGGTCTTGAGCAAAATGCATCAACACAATACAAACTATTTCAAATATGTAATCAAGGTTATAGTGACCTTCTTTTGTTATACTGGTGTGATGCTAATAGAAATAAATACACACATTTCATTTGATTGAATAAATTTCACACAACTAAAATAAATGAAATGTGAAACATCGGTCATAGTGACCAACATTGGAGTTTATTACAAGATGCATCCCACAACCAAGTTTCACAATTTTAGGAATGATGGAATGTATATGGAGTATACAAGATTTTAGCTTAACATAAAAAAAAAAACGTAACACAGAATAGGAAAAGTATATGTACCTTCTTATCCCACTGCACTAGGGGGTAGGTGCAATGTACCCAATTCTAAACTACTGCCTATGATCTTGGAAGAAAGAAGGGTTGAGATGCAATAAGTCTGTACATATTTATACCATTTGATATGTGTTGATGCTGATAACGAGGTGGTACAATCATATCTAAATCGTTGAGGTGAGCTAATGTCATAATCAAAATATTAAAAAAATGTATCTAGTTAATTATATCTAGTTAATTATAGAGCAAAATTACTTTACAAACAATGTGTTTTGAAACAAGAGGCCCAAAGATGGATCAAGATTGCTTCTTATTAAACATTCATTTTTTTTTTTAGTCCAGTGTAATAGCCATTGGTCAAGAAATCTTGGTCAGTATGATGCTCTCTCTGGAAATTTATTTTAAATCTATTCTATTGATTGCATACATTATAAAATTAATTCTTTCAAGTTTTTTTAAAAAATCATCATACATATATCATATTTGATATTGATGGGCCTAATTGGTACAATGATACTGAACTGTTTTTGAGATAATTTTATATAATCTTTTGTCCAAATTGAGTACATATATCCAGATTTAATAGCAGATTAGAATAAATAGTATATTTTAAAAGTTTTAAAAGGCCCTTAAATTAAAATATACAATTTTATATTTTTGTCCAACTCTGCTGGGTTTTGGAAAATTGAGGTTTTTTTTTCCATTTAAGTAACCGCAGTCATATATGAGTGGATTAACATTATCTATACACACTTCGAAGACCATCATGGCAGCCTTTTTATGTTGTTGTCAAGTCTGGTTAAGATATTTCTGAAGAAAAAGCATTTTAATTTTATTATATTTTTTTACAAGGCAGTCATATTTACTAACATATTAGCAGTCTTCTATTTGAAAAAAATGTCTACGGACCTGATACCAAGATCCTTTCAGCCAAATATGGTTAAATTGTGTTCAACACTTTGGAAAAAGTCATTTCAAATGTTTCTATTTATAGTAATAGTAGCCATATATGTAGGCAAACCAACACAGTATCAATTATGAAGACCTTCTTGCCAGAACGTTTTCTACCAAATTTGTAAAAATTCTCTTGTGGGGTTTGTGAGAAGATTACATGTACAGCTTTTCCTATTGTTTGTAATAGTGGTTGTATTTGAATTCATTCTGGCAGTATCTGTATACAATTGAAATGCTTTGGTGTCAGGATGGTTTCTTTCAAATTCTGTTGCATGGTTGTTAAGATGTCATTTAATGTTTTTAATGATGTCCATATTTGATTGAGGGCAGATCCACATCTTTGAAATAAATGTCAAAGAATATCATGCAAGATGCTGCATACCAAGTTTTGAATCAAACTGGTTTAGTGTATTTTGAGATATGCGAAACACAATTGTGCCATACCATAAGCTCATTTACCATATGGCCTTCTTACCATCTACAACCAAGTCAACTTAACACTACAAAATTACAAGTATTGATGGGTGATAATTAGGTACATATAATACAAATCCAAAATAGCATAGTTACATAAATATGTACATCTCCATTTTTGACTTCCTGTTAAAAATACTGTTAGTCTATATCTTCTTGTTAAGTACAGTTTACAAATACATATATTATAAAAAAAATAATATATATTTTAAGATTTTGGACCCTGCCCTTAGTCTTACAATCATCAATAAGCTATTTATGGTGCATTTTATGGAACTGCAGACATAATAATGGAAGGAATGCCCCCCCCCCAAAAAAAATCTGAAAATATTTCCTCAAAGTGAGATTGTGAATTATCCTTCCATGATTGAGATTTTATCAGATGTTGGTACATGTACATACATGCCAACCATTACGCTTTTGGCGTAATCATTATGCTTTTTTCACTAAATTACGTGTTATGCTTAAACATATGTAGATTACGCTTTTTCGGTATATCCACCTCCCAAAAAAATCAATTATTTGTTTTCTCATTGTTATTAACATTCCATTAATCCCACAGACTGTATTTTAGAAAAGACGGCTTTTACGTAACTACAATAAAAGAAAACGCTTGACCGTGGACTTTCCTAACAGTATCATGTTCTATTTATAGCTAACCTGGTTCTACTGTCGACAAAAATTCTATTTATAGCATCTGGATGCTTAGTGAGGAGAGAGCCGACTGTTTTCTAAATTTAATCTTAACTCGCATATTCCCTGTTCGAATTTATAATTTGCTGTAGAACCAGTCTAAATATATTTTGGTGCTATAAAGTATATTTTATTTTAGTCAATGCATTTATGTGAGCAAAAATATCTCCTCTCAAAGATTTCACAGATAAATTAGAAAAAGGCAAACAACAATAACCCGAAACAAAATACAACAGAATTCTCTAAATATTAAGACAAATAAATCATTGTTTATTGAAATTTTAGCATGTTATATGTGGATTACGCTTTTTCTGCATGAATTCTGCTTTTTGACCACTTGGATTATACTTTTTCCTCGTCAGGGGTTGGCATGTATGCATGTATTGTGTTATGAATAAAAAGAAAAGAAAATTAAAAAGCCCATATTGTTGTAAACAAGGTTGTTTTAAAAACCAAACTTCTCATGCTGTGTTCTTATAAAGAGATAGAACAAAAACAGATCTGTGTGTGTGTAAATCATGTATGCCTCCACTGGAGACATGATAACAAAAGACATTGTGTGCTTATATCAATTTTTTTTAAATTCTGAAATTCTGCTATAATTATTACAAAACGAATAAATTCATCTGTGTATGCATACAAACATGCAAAGTAAATTTCATTTAGTAACATGTAATTATTTTGAATAATCATACTAGCAATACTTCTTCAAAAACTAATTCCAAAATATTTTTAATATGTTTAACAAGAATATTGCAAACTGTACATTATACATCTGCACACAATTATAGCATGCTTGACCCTGGAGGCTGTGTCGACCAATGGGTCCCATTATTTGTTACCAATTTGCCAAGAGGTCCCAATATTCTTTATCAACTGATTTAGGCATGCGTTTGGTAACTTTTGTTATTATTACACAGGTCTACCATGATCTTTGACAATTGACTTTAATGCTCTAACTCGATGGGTGCATTCATGTAGACAACCATGACACTAGTGTACATTCTAGTTATATTCTTGACTCTTGAGCAGGATATCTAAATATACTCTTGTGCTGTTGGCATGCAAGAATAAGAGTGAAATGTCATGGAACCACTAAAACATAAATATTTAGTACATGACGCGTTAAAAACCAAAATTATAGTAATGCTTTAACATTACATTCTTTCACACATCAAAGGTATTTTTATTACAGAACTTGTTGCATATATTGCTCACTATACGTAATGCATACAGCTTTGACAGTAGTAGCACATGTACTGACATTCTATGAAAATAAATTCACTAACCTACCAAAAATGTCTACTCCAAGCTGTCTCAGTCCCCCCCCCCAAAAAAATGACAATTCTAAACATTTGAACCTCCACAAGTATTTTAGCCATTGAGAAATAGTCACTAGGTCATGATAATCTACTGTATCTGTATACTTCTTTGTTTTCATTTGTGAACAAAGTTCTGGATTTATGAACTTTTTTAAGATGACATTACCATGCTCAAGACAGTCAAGAATGGTTACCTCAAATGCAACCCATAGAATTTTTCTCTTACCCAGACTTAAAGCATGAACAAAAATTATCGTGCAAAACACACCGAATTGATGGATTGTTTCTTTCCCAAGTTAAAGACCACCACATAATTTTGGTCAAGTTACATGCTTTAGAACAAAAGTTGGTATATGAAATCCACTCGTTTTTTCAGTGACCTTGATCCTTGACCCCAAACCAAATACTAGGCATCTTAAGTATCAGCCATCTCAAAATCTGTTCTAAGTACATGCAAGTTTTGTGTAGAAACTATTTCAGTCAAATCAATAGAATATTCCATGTTCCATCTTCAAACCATCCGCAAAGTTTAGTTTAAGTCTGCAATGCAGCAACAAATTCAGAAATAATTTTCTTCTTTCAGTTTCAATGACCTTGACTTTTGTTCATTTGATATGACCACAAAAGTTTCCTCCTTACCCAAGGTGTAAGCCATCAACAAAGACCGATAAAGATAGATGGTGTATAACTAAATGAAAAAAGTTACACATAAACTGGTGTACGAGATGGATGGATAATACCATAACATTGGATAGCCACATGAACAATTTAAAAATATTGTTTAAAGAACCAGAGAAACTGATCAAGTCATCTAAATATAAACTAAATATGCCAACCAAATTTCATCTGTGTAATGTGGATTCTACATAAACATGCTCACAAGGTTTGTGCCAAAAAAATGTCGTATCAGAAAGTACATTTTATTTTTAAAAATCACTTTATTTACTGATATTGTCAGGTCATCTACATCTGAACAGTAATTTTTCTTAATCACCTTAACAATGTATGTTTACAAAATAAAAAAAATTATGCAATTTCTGAAAATCTAACAAGATTAAATATATGTGCATATAAACATCCCTACAAAATTTCATTTGTTAAACTGAGTGGTATTAACAAACTTGCAGACACTTCTCTGAATGGATGGATGGACAGAACCAAAATTGGGTTGGCACGTCTGAAGTCCCTGGAGAAAAATATTGTCAGCATTTATCAAAAACAAAATGGAGTGAAAACTAAATATACTAAACTATAAACTAAACTGTGACTAATGATATTTATCAAATTAAATGGCATAAAAACAACCAAATACTTATGACATTTTAATATGGCAACACCATTTTTAAGGTGTTTAGTGGCTTCTGTTAGTTTCTTTCTGATGGACCGCTCTCTGGTGGTTTGAGCATCTGCCTCAGATGCAAGAGGCTGTGGGTTTGAACCCCAGTCAAGTCATACCAAAGACTTAAAAAAATGGTACAGAAAGTAGCCTCATTTGGCGCTCAGCATTAAGTTGTATTAGGACTGGTTGACCTGGTGTCAGGATAATGTGACTGGGTGGGGCATGATTCCCTAGTGCTAGACATAAATAACTAAACTGCCATACTGCAGTCATTGTAGTGATATGACTGAAAATTTGTTAAAGCTACGTTAAAAATCCAAATCACACTCACACAAGAGTTTCTGATGGTAATTGACAGCAAAGTATCTTTACCAAGTATACATCAAAAGTGCACATTATTTTAATTTGGTTTGGGCTAAATATACTGCAAGTTCTTTCACCTAAAAGATACTGAAATACATGAACATCCAGGTAAAGTATCTTGTCCAAGGTTATTGTTGTGTATTAAAGCCTGACAAATAATACCCGATTTATTTGGGTTAACACTGTTCAAAGGTACATTTTTACCAATGTGCATCAGATTGTGCCAATGTGGCCAATATTGTGATATGGTTGGGTGAAGTCCACATTATGTTCTTTTGGCTAAAAAAAAAAGCTCTAACATCTAATAATTTGCAGGAGGGCACCTTTTCTTTATGTCATTTAATAGTGTGCATCCAAGACAAATTTCTGATTCAACACAACTATTGACCAGGCCTTGTCATAGAAACAAATCTAGTACCAATTCCCATCTTCTGAGCTTTCAGGTTATTTGTGTGCATTGTTTCGAATGCACTATCAACATTAGGGTAGGTTTGACTGGGGTTAACCGATTTCAAGTGCTGGAGCTTTTCAAAACACACAATACACATACTGAAGTGGATTCAAATATTAAGAATTCTTATTTTCTTGTAATTTTTTGAGCTATAAAGAACACATTTCCCAAATGATCTCCAAGCAAACTTAACCATAAGTTATTTCATCTACTTAGTGTAAATTGTTATTTTAGCATTTTACAATATTCTTTAACTTTAAGTGATAAGATTATTTAACTTAATCCTCAAGGTGTACTACTTTCTTCATAAATATTTTCTTGAAATTTATGAGTCCTGTAATTTTTTAACAATCTTTCAATCCTTTTTAAATCTTATTGGGGAGAACTATGCATAACCACAAACCTGTAGTCCTCATCATAGGTTGGCTGAATTGATAATCTGGCAATAACATTATGCTTTCAATAAAATTTTCAAATTAAATTCTGTTTTTGGAGAAATGGGAAAAGCTTTTTCATTTTAAAGAAATGGCAGTTTAGCATCACTTGTACAACACAGAAAAGCCAGGATGCTTTCAGTTAAATTTGTCCAAATCCTGTTGAGTAGTTTGTGAAATGTAATTTACGCAGATTGGCATAATTTGTAAGAGTCTGTCAAGTTTTTTACCAAATTATATTCAGCAGTATTGGAGAAGAAACGGTTTACTGGTTTTTCTTTTCTTCATAACGGCAGTAATATTTGAATCAGGGATCAGCGTAATTTGTAAAATACATATGAAAAGTCAACATGCCAGGATTGCCTGTATGCTACCTGTCAGGATTTGGTCAAATTCTAGCTAGTGTATTTGGAGGAGTTCTTTTTAAGTTTTCTATTTTTAAATATATTTTTAATAATGCTGACCATATCTGAAAGCAAATTGGTATCATTTATATTGACTTGAAAGGTCTTATTGCCATGGTTCTTTCTGGCAAATTTGGAAGTTATTTAAATGTTTTTACTGGTTTTAGTAATGGCAGCAATATTTAATTGTCGATTTATTATTTGTGCAGATCTGAATGCCCTACAACAACAATAAACAACACAGCCTCAGTCTAATAACTTGGTCACTTCCATTATTCAGAATATGATATTTCACTAGTACAGTAACTACAAATTAAATCCATTATACAAGTTTTTTAAAAACTATATATTTCTCAGGTGAAAGTTTTTTAAAAATCCTGATTTAAAACAAAAAATTTTGAAAATAAGGTGGTCCAGGCTTTAAGTCTACTATGTTCAGATTGAAAGTGTTATAAACATTTTTTTTTAAAAATAATTCAAATTTGAATTTTGTAGTCCCTATCTATAGGCATAAAATTATAGAATGTTCTTGTTCTTAAATGTACATCACTTTTTTGGGTTGTGTGCATTGCCTCCCCACTCCTACCAACCTCGTGATTTCAATAAGTACTGAAGTTGTGCACCTCTTATTGTTGGTAGCAATCACAGACACAACCATACATCCATAACTCCATGGATGAAAACACCTAATCAGTTAGAAAGTCTTGGATGAAATCACCTAATCAGTTTGAATGTCTTGGATGAAATCACCTAATCAGTTAGAATGTCTTGGATGAAATCACCTAATCAGATAGAAAGTCTTGGATGAAATCACCTAATCAGTTTGAATGTCTTGGATGAAATCACCTAATCAGTTAGAATGACTTGGATGAAATCACCTAATCAGTTAGAATGTCTTGGATGAAATCACCTAATCAGTTAGAAAGTCTTGGATGAAATCACCTAATCAATTAGAATGTCTTGGATGAAATCACCTAATCAGTTAGAAAGTCTTGGATGAAATCACCTAATCAGTTAGAATGTCCTGGATGAAATCACCTAATCAGATAGAAAGTCTTGGATGAAATCACCTAATCAGTTTGAATGTCTTGGATGAAATCACCTAATCAGTTAGAACGACTTGGATGAAATCACCTAATCAGTTAGAATGTCTTGGATGAAATCACCTAATCAGTTAGAAAGTCTTGGATGAAATCACCTAATCAATTAGAATGTCTTGGATGAAATCACCTAATCAGTTAGAAAGTCTTGGATGAAATCACCTAATCAGTTAGAAAGTCTTGGATGAAATCACCTAATCAGTTAGAAAGTATATGACAGTTGCTACCATGTATGTGGCACCTATTACACATTCAAGTATTTTGTACATTTACATTACAAAAGAAGAACTTATTTCTATTCTTCAGTTAAGTGTAGCCAGATTTATTAACTGCCTGCACTGAGTCATTAACCAGCTAATATAACATGTGAGCTATCTTTAACAATTTAAAGTTGTACACTTTCAGAGGGTCTATCATATCTATACAAGGATCAAAGATATATATTTTAAATATTAGTAGATTGAGATATATGTTTTATATGAAGGAGTAATTTTAATTTGGACTTTAGGAACTGGGTATTTCAGTATGTACAAAACATTCCAAGCAATGTGCAATAGTCTGTGCAATTACTGTGAGTGGGCATTTTCTCACAGTAACTGCACAGTCTGGACAGCATACTTTATTACCACAGGGCAGAAAGAGTGTACAGATGGTGTTGAATTTGCAGTTCTTTAGTCTTTCATCTCCTTATGATCAAATGGAAGTTCTTCACCACATGCAACATCATCACCTGAAATAAATGTACGAGATTATTTGCCAATGAAGCAAACAGAAATCGGTTTTGAACAAGAAATAGCCCTCAGTATGTCCCGTCTCATCACTTTATTAGATGATGGAATGAGTTCTCAATTATGTCTTGTATACAATGGCAAAAGTAGTTTGGAGCAAGAGGGCTGTTTTATGGGAATTCATAGTTAATTCATACGTGCAATGAAACGAGTGGAAATAAAAGTTTGGAGCAATTAGCTAATCGTAACAAAACATTCATTTCCATTTTCTTACTACAATGAATTGGATTGGCTGCTCAGAAAAAAAGACTTTATAAAACTAATTTCTCCCCTTATAAAATTTATTTCTTCAAACGTTTGTAGTTAGGAAGAAAGGTGTGATAAACACTTACCAGTATTGGATTTTATGTGTACTTTTCTAAAGAAAATGAAAGTTTTATTTAAATCCTACGATTGACACCCTAATTAATCATTTTCCTGTTTAAGCAGTGATATTGTAATTGAAAAGATGTTCCAAAACTTAAGATTAAAAAACAAAGACCTCTCCCAGCTAATATGTAGCGCACAAAAATATTATTTTATGGTGTCCCACCATGTATGGTAAATAGAGTATTTTCAATGAAACGACGGTGTCTGTGATTTGTTACACATATACTTGCAGTGTCAAGAGTGGAGTGTGAGTGCAGGTTTTGTGCCAGAATTTGATCAAAACAAAGCTGTGGTTCAGGATAAGTATTGATACTGATGATAAACCTATGGAAAAAAAACTTGTTTTGATATCAAAGATTTTGATACCGTGCTGGAAACCAGAAAGTGATCAGCGATAGAAACACTGTGTAATGACATTTGCTTTTCTTAAAAAGAAAGAACACTCATAGGCACAATTGTTTTTGGGAATCCAAAGTAAATCAGAGGGATAAACTTGTGCTTTGCTGTTATGATCTGATGAGACCTATTGATTAAAAAAGTTCTTTTCATTGAATAAATGTTATTAACAGTACATAATAATATATGCCTATCAAGTATGTCAAAATGTCCAGTTGTGCATGGAAAAATATATAGATCCCAGAATTTAAAAAATTAAAACTATATTATATATATATATATATATATATATATATATATATATATATATATATATATACACACACACACACACACATATTGTGACCCCACTACAACATGATCTGATGTAATCTGATAAAACACAAATGTGGCATGGCTCCCAAAATTTCATACACATATTTTTCTTTATCTCTGAAGCATCAATCATTCTCAATGTGTACTAAGCGAATGAAATAAAATTTCAGTCTCAATCAATTATTTGATGTTGCTGTCACAATCACGTTGGCATTTTATTGGTCCTCCAATACTGCCCTTTAATGGTGACATTAATAACACATGTATTCTTCATCAAAGAAAGCCAACTACAATGGACTCAGCACCAAACTTAAATACAAAAGCAATGGATTGTTGCATTTTCAATGTTGACTGAACAAGTTTATTGTCCTATAAATGTTTCCTTTTTTAAGGAAAAAAGTTTATTAGTATGATTGTAAGCCACTCTTTGATATTTTTGTTTACTACTGTTGTATATATGGATAAAAAAATACTGTCTGGTAAGGGACAACCAAATTATTTTGGTTGAGGAGGGGACACCTTAGATTTATTTTCAAACCGGAAATATGTTTTCTATATTACCTCAAGAAAGCTCCTTCTTTTCAACTGACGTAACTGGGGATAATATTTTTTGGTCACAAATTAGAATGAGATTTTACAATAGCTGCCTGAAGGCTGGAAATTTATAGTTTTGGTGTAAAAATACCCACCCCCCACCCCCCCATCTGGAAAATTAATGGCAGTCCTAGAGCATAATGCAAAAATGGAGAAAAATCTCTAAATCATGTTGAACCTGCTGATTACTAATTTTATTTTAAATAATTTCAAACAATGCCTTGTGAACCTTACTTGATTCTTTTAATGTATATTTTATTAAACCCTTGATAATTCTCTTTAGTTTTTGTAAAGAAGTCAAAGAGTTATTACCTGTTAAAAATAAATCTGTTTATAATGTGTTATTATGTTGGTGGTATATAGGATTTACTTTGTCCATCTATGTCAGTGGATCCATCTATCTTATTTATCCTTCATAAAACTTCTAAAGCTTCACATGTTAACATTAAATTTGCACTATGTGTGAATTCAGGATGAGCATATAAATAAATGCCTAATCATTTTATTATTTTATTTTATGAGAGAGAAAGACGGAGATGTTACAATTAACTTACACTTTCAGTCAGTAACACTTTGAGATGATCCAATTATGCAACAACTACTTGCTTTAACCACTGCTCTAAAACAACATATTAAAACTTCTATTCTTAAAGGAGGGCACATTACTGAAGTAACAAAACTATTTTGTCCTATCCGTGACACCAGTACATAGTGTTTTATTATGATATAAATGAATGTGGAAGCACCAGCATCCACTGTCACACTGTAGATTACTACTTTGATTGGTCACATGATCATATTAGCATAGTCAAGCTCTATTTTTAGACATGGAAGCCCCTATGTATATCAATGATATCAATGTTTGGCCATCTTTCGATGTGATTTTTAACCTTATTAGATTGAAAATGATCTTATCTTCAAACATTTTTTGAAATTTCAAATCAAACAGATAAAATAAAAGCAAAGTAACTCTTTTGAAAATGCATTCACATGAGCTGCAGTTTAATGACCACAGTGAAAAAAAAATTTTGAGTAGACACTATGACTAAACATTACTGAACAAATGGTCCCATTTCTTGTTGGGTATAAAATGATAAACTTTTCAAACACATTACAAATTACCTCCTCCAGTACTTTCATTGACTTAGTCTAACCATGATGGACCTCTTCTCGTCCTTATTTCTTCAATTTCAAATACAGCTTCCATTATCATCGGTCCAGTAATTTCTTCACATTCTTAAAAAAGATATCAATAAAAAAGCTTTAGAATGTTTATCTGGAATATATATATATATATAACCGAAAACCCACTATAGCATGAAGGTCCACAGAGCATTATTGTGATACCTACCATATGTTGTAAACAATGAAATCAGTGTCGGGATAGAAGAGTAAATTGATGTGGGTGCAAAACTATGTACTCCATGGACACAATTACCAACTGAAATCAATGCATATTCAACACAAAATATACACATGTAGTGAATAAAGAAACTGCATAATATATAATATTTTACTTTATTCAAAGAAGAATGTAAAGTTCAATGTGTGTGTCTAACATATATCACGAATAGTTAAAGTATCAATATCATGCACTCACCAGGTAATGTCATTACATCCAAACATGTGAATCTTTAATAATTCCATCAAACTGGTGGAAACAGAATTATAGTATGGAGTCATTTTGTCATACATCATTACATGTCTGAATAAAGTGCCAAAAAAATTACTGCAAAATCATATAAGGAAAGATAAAGCGAATCTATAGTTAAATATGTATGTATGTGTATGTCCCAAGGTTATTAAATGGTGTCTGTATAAAGTTCACACAGCTAATAGCTTTTCTGCAACAGGTCATAATATATTTCTTCACTGACTGATTATTATCAGTTTCTAACAACTGCCATGTTTGCTGACTCGTTATTATCAGTTTCTAACAACTGCCATGTTTGCTGACTGATTATTATCAGTTTCTAACAACTGCCATGTTTGCTGACTGATTATTATCAGTTTCTAACAACTGCCATGTTTGCTGACTGATTATTATCAGTTTCTAACAACTGCCATGTTTGCTCTGAGCAAAGTCGATCATGTTCCTTAATTCACAAAATCAAACAGAATCTTATCTCCATCATATTGCACACTTTAAGCCTTGGATTACTTCTTTTTCCATTGGTTGAAGATTCTTGCTGTTGTCATCTGACTCATCACCATCAGTAGCATCACCACAGGTTTTATTTATCATAACATTTGGAATAATGTTTGCATTAAAACATGGTCTACAACATTACTGGACCTTCATTATCATAAGTGAGCCATTCATGCCAACTTTCTCTTGACTGCAAAATAAATTGCTCCATTATTTCTTCAATCCTTTGTTTATGTTCATCTGTTACTACGCCAGGGTGGTGTTGAATATCATTTTGTAACAAAATCCACTTCCAAGACAATCACAAATCTGCTTTGGGGAATATCCTCCTTCCCTCAAATCATCCAGAATGGCTGTAGTTGTTTCAGAATCTGAAGGTAGTTTTCTCCCAAACAGTCACTTGGCTATTTCCATATCCCTCTTTAAATGGTTTACTGAACCATTGCTAGCTCTGATACTTGAAACTGGCCTGTAGCAGTCATTGTGAAATATTTCTACTTTTACATTTACAGTAGTTATAGATACAGGCACTATTTCAGCCTTGATGTAAACAAATCAATGATACAGGGTTTTACAAAGTTGTACGTTTCCCACTGCTCTGGCTTTTTTTTCAGACCCTTACTTTAATGCATATACTGATCACCATCGCTCTTTGTTTAGATTCTTCTATCTTCCATCCTCTTAAGGTCAACTGGTGAACACCTAAATCTTGAGCAAGTTGCATTTTTTTAAACTCTAGACTTAAAAGAGACCAGAAATGAACTTTTTCCTGCTATTCATTTAATTATCTAAATTTTTTAATTTGACTGTAATGTTTTTAAAATAAATAACGTACTAGGAAGGTACTGATTATATTGTGTGGAAGATACCACGATTCAGTAAATTTGCAGAGTTTTCCCAGAGTTTTGATAGGAAAATAGATCATGTGGTCCTGTGATGCAATACCTAAGCCAGTCCTTGAATACACACAGAAACATGGCAAGCGAGACAGACAGGAGGAGACATATTTGGGTTGCACATTCAAAAGTTGAATCTGCTTCTGAGATATGTGCTCATATCTCTATCTCTTGAATTGTGTGTTAACAATGTGTTTAAGATCTGACAGCAGAAAAGTACAGCAGTAAGAAAATGCTCATATTTTATTTTGGAATTTAAAAAAAAAGCAATGTAATTTTAAAATAAATATTTATATATTATGTGCTGTGCAAAAATGTGATAATGAGTGATGGTGCCCAATGTACATTGTAATAAATTCATTTCTGGAGTAGATAGTGAGACAAACCAGACAGAATTCCAATAGCAAGACATGAAAGTACTAATGAACACACAAGTGTTTTAGCGGCATCAACGGAAAGATATTTGCAAATGGCGCTTGATGCGTCTCAGCTCAAGATATGCAGCCTTACATATGTTCATGACATGTTGGTATGTGAGAGTACTGTCTTGAGTAACACCTAGGTTTCACACTGACTGAATTTAATGTTGGTGTTGCTGATATTTATTGTTTGAGGAAAGGATGTGAATGAGAAAGTCTTTGTGTTGTGATCAGAATGGCCTCAGTTTTATCATCATTCATCTGCAGCTTGTTACATCTCATCCATGATTTCACATCAGAAATGCACCTCTCTACTCCTTGGATGGTAGCATCAACTTCAGTTGGGTGGCTAGACTTGAATATTTGGGTGTCATCAGCACACAATTGGTGAGACGCTGCATGATGTTCTATGATAATTGAGAGCAGCTAAGTGTATAGAATGAAGGGAACAGGTCTAAGAACAGACTCATGTAGAACATCACAACACAGATCAACTGGGCTGGAGTGTATTTCATTTGCAGATACAATTTGTGTCCTGTTGACTAAGTAGGACTTGAACAACATAGGCTGTATTTTGAATGCCAAATACATGCTGGAGACGGTGAAGAAATATATCATGGTCTATTGTGTCAAATGCTGCAGACAAATCAAGGAAGGTAAGGACTGTAATCATTCCGCTATACAAAGCAAGGACGATATGCAGACTGTACATTGCTCAAAAGACCATTTGAATTCAGTTGAGATACAAGCTGGGTTAGAGCAACTATTCTAAGGTTTTTTATATGAATGGGAGATTAGAAACTGGGCGGTAATTCCTTAAATCATTATGGTCGAGTGTTGGTTTCATCAGCAGAGGCTTTACAATGGTTTTAAAAATGATGGGAATTTCCCAAATGAGAGAGAGGTATTAATAGGATCAGTTAGTGAAGGCAATATTGGATCTCAGCACTCAACCAGCAGTGATGTTGGAATTGGATCAAGTTCACATGACATTGGTGCACTCTTCATCACAGTTGTCCATACTAAATCCATAGATACAGGTTCAAATGCTGCTAAACATTGTCGCTGAAATTATGTTTCGTAACTGTATGTTGATGACGAGTCAAATTAAATTGCTGTGTTGTCAAGCTTATCTCTAACATTTTGTACCTTGTCACGGAAGAAATTTGCAAACAGGTCCAGAAAGTTGACTGGAAAGAAGGTAGTTGGAAGTGGTGTACATTTGTTCCTTGACATTAGTTTGTTAGTCATCTCAAAGAGCTCATTGCAGCTGGAATTCTCTTTGATCTTAGTACTGTAGTGAGATAATTTGGCTAAATGGACTATGTTTGTGACGTTCTTCATAGTGGCTTCATAGTTTTGTTTATGAATAGTAAACCTGGTGGAAAGCCAAAGATTCTCCGGTTTACAGCGGTATCTTTTAGTAGTGCGAAGCTGGTCCCTAACACTGCTATACCATGGAAAACACTTTTGCATTGATACTCTGCACTCGGTGGCTGGGGCATGTTTCAAGCAATGAACGCATGCAGTTATCGAGTTCTGCTGTAGGACTGGAAGTAAGTTGTTAGGTTTGCTTGAATGTCATGCATTAGTTTGGTTCTATTTATCATACAGAGGTTTCTCTAATAGCAAATAAAAGTGGAGGGTTAGGGACCAATACATCCAGATGGCATATAATGCAGAGGTGATCTGATGCAAGTTTGTGGGATAAAAGGGTGAACCGTAAAATATTATCATCGGGTCTCTGAAGAATCCTGTGTGGGTTGGTTAACTGACTGTTTAACACTGTTCATGTTAAAGCTTCTCACTACAGAGTTCATATTAGGTAGTTTCAAACCCAAGACTATCAGGCCCAGCAACACAAGGTTGCAACCAAAAATATGCTAATTTAGAAAATGACCTCAAATTCATACACTATAAAGATAGTTAACCCCAAAACTATCAGGCCTTGCAGTAACTTAATAACATCATACATTAACTAACAATGCAAACAGTTGTCATATGGGGTTATATATTCTACACAAAACAGCACAAAGAATTCCAAATTGATAGGGAAAAATACGGAAGCAAATTGACGAGGGAGCAAGGATGTTTAGAGTGAGAATCCAAAACAAGACACCCAAGATGTATACAGGGGAAACAAGACACTCAAAAATTATACAGTGACCAACCACAGGAGCAGAGGGATAATCGGTCACTAACAAGTGATCATGGGATTCTCCACAAAAATAGTCCTTTTTAGGGCTATTGTCTTTCATTGCCTTAATAGGGTCTTCCACTTGGTTACAGAAACCCTCCTTGACAAGCTCTATCCAAAAAGCCTAACTTGTTCATTTTCGGACCCACCGCTCAAAATTATCAATCTAATCCTCTCTGACAGTGGCTACCTTTCAAATGACGTTTAGTCATATTAGCAAAAGAAATTGTTAGGGACATATAATATGTACACTTTTGTACAAGAAGATTGGCATAGATTGGGACGTAATGTACTTCTTCAATTATACCATTTGATCAATTGCATCGGTGGCTTACACAATTTTGGCATAGGGAAATCCACTAGAAAAACTGGATTGAATTTGGAATAAGTGTACATACTTTCGATTGGTTGATAGGTTGAGTGCGTGATGGGTCTATTCCCACTCACCTAGGTCTAACATTCATATCATTAGCCCCTTTTTAGGGGTATGAATATGACGATCAAATTAAATAGCGCACACTGTGCGCATAAACGCCAGGAAGATGTGGCACCATTCCATCTTCCTGGATAAATTAAATCACTGCCATGTAAATAAATGGCATTGCAAAATAGTGAACATATGACCCTAGTGGCCGGTTTCACATTAAATCCAACTATTCATTCATTGTTCAATCATACATTTATTTACTATCATATTACAACCTTATCAATAATACAATATAAGGTTATCAGCTGTATCAGATACTTAATTGATTATCAAGTTTAAGAAAAATCACAAAATGATGATTGTAATTCTTGGTTAACATCTTTACTGGACTGAAGCCCTATTAAGAGGCAAATGTATAGAACTGTTAATGCTTTGTCAGTGGTATATCAGCATAAGAGACTGCAATGATGTTCTGCCATATTTTATCTCCATGGGACACCATTTCTATTTAGAACCACCTACATATAATAAAAAGTCTCTCCATCTCTAGGAGTAGTGATAATAAGTGTTTCAACATGGTCAATGTAGTGGCCATATTTAATGTCCAAATGGCAGCATTTTCATTTTGGCCTAACTAGATATTGTAAGAAGTCTTCTTGTGAAAATACCATGCTGATATAACTTTCTGTTCAGGTAAAGAAGCAATATGAAGATTTACAAGATGGCTGCTGTGGCAAGCATATTGGACATCAGATCATTTTTATTTAAGGCCAATTAGACATCATAAACATCTTTTAGTGAAAACCTCATGTTGATATGACCATATATTTTTATTAGGAGCAGTTTTTCAAAATGGAACGCCATACTGAATTCAGATCAGCATTATTTTCAATTAAGACAAACTAGACATCATACTGAGTTTTTTTTTTTGTAAGAACCACAAGTTGATATGACCATCCATTCAAGAGAAGTTTTAATAACATGATTTTTAACATGACTGCTTGGTGGCTGTATTGGATGTCTGAACAGCAACATTTTCATTCAAAACTAACTAGACGTTTGTTGAATAAATATGTGGGTAAGGTTTCATGGCAATTATCCAAATAGTTTAGGAGGAGTAGTTGTAACAAAACATGTGCTAACAGATGAATGACCATTCAATAAGCTCTTCTGGTCAATGACCAATAAAGCTAAAATAATGGCATTCATGACCATAACTGGCAAGGACTTTATAATGAGTCATCACAATATCGATATACTCACCACTTTTCATCAGCACTCTATAAATTGCCAGTAGCACGATCGTCTCTTGGAAGCCCATGTCTAGTACACTCTGAGCAGCATCAGTCTGCAAGTAATTCTGCATCTCCCCAATGCCAGGAGTGAATGCTGCTACTCCACCAACAGCACCATATATTGGTGCATTATCTCTGTGAGCTGTGTAGTTTGTTGGACAATTGTTGAGAGAATCTGCAAGAGTTTTAATTTTGAGCAGATAAAGTAAAGGACCTTAATATTTAAGATCTGTATCTACTATTAATCATGGAATCTTTATCAAGTTATATTTAAGATCACTATACTAGAAATGAAGCAAGCAGGAGTCTGTTCTGAACAAGGAGACAAAATCATCTATACCGTATTTACCGTATGTTTTCGGACACTGTATGTTTACGGACACCGTTTTTTTCGGGGAAAAATCATATTTAAATGCCTTGTAAGTTTTCGGACGCTGCTCCGCTATAATTGTTTCTACAATTTATGTTTTCGGACACAATCTTGGAGGATCTGCTACGTCGTTTTAATGTAAAATTTACAGCGTGTTTGCCGTTAATTTAACTGATACAAAGTTCGCTTTATTTGGTCGCCAATTATTTAATGCGATCATGAACGTCCATGAACTAATATAATTTAAAATTATTAATCACATGTATGTATGTATGTATGTATGTATGTATGTATGTATGCAGATAGATTGATAGATAGATAAAAAAATTATATTAAGCCATTAACAATAAATAACGATATCAAAGAATGAAAAGAAATATGATTTAATGCTGTAATATATTTAAATATATTATTTAATTTCAAGCAGGTTGTCCATAGCATGTTTTAGGTCCTCGGGTGAAAAGCCCTCAAATTCTGTATCGCTATCATCATCATCCATAATGTTTAATTGTTCGTCATTTCTGATCAGCGCGTTTTCGCTTCCGCTCAGATTGACACTGATGCCGCACACCTTAAAAGATTTCATTATCATTGTGCGTCTTTGAAGACGCTTTTGACAAGGGCGAGTCCCTCCAAGAACTAGGCAGTGCCTCCTCACTTGTTGCATAACGTATGATAAACTTATCCATCAAAATTATTACAGTACTAACAATATTATGTTTCACAACGATAGCTATCCAGTATACTAACTTTTGTATGTGGTGGGTATTTTATTTATACTTTTTATTTTAATAGTTTGATTCAGCTAACAAAAATATGATTGGTTGTCAGTATAGACATTGTTACACACGAAACCACTTCATACAGGTGTGACAGTTATGGCTTTGATTAGAAACCATGACCCCTGCTTTATATCATTAAATAATACATCAGAGTTGGTATGGATTAGTAAAATTCATTGGCATTGTCCAACAAAACAAACCCCTTATCCCTGAGGCATTATATACAAAGGTTTAAACATAGTTATTGTTCTACAGGTAATAAACCTCTTGGTAGACGATATATTTGATTGTGGGTGCTAAATGTTAGGTACATCGTGTGCTCTTTTAATAAAATCCAGATGGCTGCCTTTTATTTCCGAACACATCTGTCAAAGAAATCCCACCAGTTATATTATTAACAATTAACACCCAGACACTTTGAAATCTCTGACATGCATCACTACAATCTTCGAGCAGTAGATCGTTTCCAGCCGGCAAGCTTTGCTCATTTTAAATCTACCCTCGGCTAGGTGAAAAAAAAAGAAGAGAGAACTACAACAAATGCATCACCTTTATTTTTAAAAAATATCAACATATTAATCACGCCGACTCGTATATTGCAAATTGCTTTTTATTTTTACCCTTCGTAGGCGTACATACAACACTCACCCCATTTGGAGCCTCTCACCTTAAGAATAGCCATCATATATGTACCGGTGTTTCGACTCTCGATACTAAAATGTTTCTGCCCAAAATATCTTAAGAATTATAACTCCAAAATCTTTTTATTTAGTTTGTATTAATATCTTAATTACACAGAAATAAAGTTTGCGTGCGTTTGTAATGTAGATTTTAATGATCATTAGCAGAAGGTTAAACTGGATTGCAAGATTACTATGTTAATATGGCGGTTCTTTTGGAAAATACGCACACAATCGTAGCTCTAATACATGTATGGCTTTGTTTTCTGGTGGATGGACATGTATCAAATAGACAAAATAGGCAAGTAATGCCCATTTTTCATTAATTATCCCTTCCGTGGTGTTAGACAAAATGCTTGTTTTACTTCATGGCAGCACGTTGTCATGTGAGCTAACGGTAACTTCGTTACGGACGGGGAAGGGGGGAGGCATAATTCTATCTTCACTTGTATGTTTTCGGACACCTAATCAAAGAATTTAATATGTATTCGGACAACAAAAAAAGTAATTATTTGTTGCAGTCCGAAAACATACGGTAAATACGTTATTTCAAGCCCCATCCATATAAAAATTAGATGATGGAATGGGTCCTTCAATTTGTTATATATCAAATGGAATAGGAGGCCAAAGTGGACCTAATATTGCTCACCTTGATAGTGTACAAATGTAATCTTGTGAAATCAATTTCATATGTGTAGTGAAATTGTGAAGTAACAAAAGTATGGAGCACAGAGGTGCTACACAAAATAAGAGTGTTTCAATTTCATACTAAAAATATTGGATTGGCTGGTCAGAAAAAAGAATTTAAAAAAAATCAATTTAGTGAAAGTTAATCACAGCTGCATTAAACTTAGCTAATTTTATTCCCAATTACTTAAGAACATTAGTTTAGGATAGTTAAGATATAACTTGTGCTTGTTTAATATAACTCAGTATACATTCTAAAGGACCATGATTATCAAATAACATGCGAATGTAGCCATTACTGAATTGTTTTAATCCATATCCAGGAAGCACTAAAAATATTGAGAGAAATAGTAAACTTCTTAATATATAGAACTGTTTCTTATGAACTGAAAGGAAATTCAGCCTGGTCACAACATTCAGAAATGTTTTCTTTTGTTTTTATGTTAAGACTGTTTCATGGTTAAAAAAATTCTAGGCATCAAGAAAATTGGAGGTTCATACAATGAGCTTAATGATGGCAATGAAATCTGTTTGTGATTCAGAATCAGGTTTTCTTTTTAAAAGATGCCTTTATTAAATAATAAATCCAATTTCTGAAACAATGAGGAACTCTTCTGAAGAAATTTAATATATGAAATACCATAACAAAATGCAGATGTAATACAATTATATCAACAAAGTGGCTGTTATTGGGCTGAATGAGGTTATAGATTCCTGTACAACAAAGTAAATTCATTCTCAATATATCATTCCTTATTGCGTTTTTAGTCTAATTTATACTGTATATTAATACTACTTTGCAAATTTTGCATTTATTTACGACTTTTTTAAAAAGTAATATTTCATTTTATACATATAATTAAGTTTTAAGAAAAAGATTATTAAATTATCAAGTCATAATATCTAGTTTATTTATATAACAAGTTCTTCTGAAATTTCACGAATCTGAAGTTCTGATTTTAATTTTTAAGGAGAAGAACATCTTCACAACCATAAACCTGTAATTTTCAATACATTTTATCATTATTACTTCCTTTGCTTTAATATGCAAATTACAATTTTGGATTTCAGAGAGGCAACAATGTCAGCTAATCAGATACAAGATTATTTGATTACAATACATGAATCTTGTTCATTACCAAACCATCCAGAATTTAAAGATATTAATATATACTTCCAGTCAAACCCAAATCAAATATGAAATATGCCATTTAGTGGGGTAATAAGCTGAGTCAATCAGATACATGAAGTGAATTGGCTACGCGGTTATGGTTAAACAAAAGTGATGGTCAATTTTAACCAAAATGTGTCCTGATAACCAAAATCCTAATTCCATGACTACACTCACTGGTTGTTTTAAGGTTTAGCGCCATTTTTCAGCACACGATAGGCTATACATGGTGGCCAGTATTATTGGTGGAAGAACCTGGGAAAACCCCAGGAAAGAACCACTGACCCCCCAAGAAGCTACTGGCAAGCTTTCTCACATAACTACATTAGCCGAATCTTAGACTTGAACCCACGCAGACAGAGGTGAGATGGCAGTGATCCGTAATGGAGAGCGCTTTAGACCACTCGGGGCCCCTCCACCCACTGGTATAACCCTGGTGAATAAGTAGTAGAAAAAAGGACTAATGTGATTATATTTTATGTCAGATATATGATGAATCAAATGTGGGGTTACTGAGATACAAAACCAGAAAAAACTGTAAGCAAACCTGTCCACATGTTCGGGGGAATAAAATCAATAGCACAGTGTAACTTGGAGTTCAAAGTATACAAGAAGTGAGAATGAAATTCAAAAGACAAATTTTATAAAATCAGTGTGTGATGAACAGCTTTATAGAATGATGTGAAATGCAGCATGAACAACCTGATTGGTGTAACAGAATTGTTACCGAGAGGATGGTGGATTAAATGAACAACACAAACACAAGTGTGAAAGATAATGTAAATTTATGAAATAAATTATTAATGAAAAATAATGATGTATCAACACAATAACTCATGCGTTCAACCCACAATTACACTCACAACCATTCACAATACATGAATAAATTAAATATTAATACAAAATAAAACACAGATACAAAGGAATCTCTTGGACTATACACAGATCCAAGGAACCTTTACAAAAGTTATATTAACGCAAGTATAAATTGCGATAAATACATAGCCTTGAAATACTATTGTGATTTGAAGTAACCATGTAAATACAACAATGTATTCAATTGTACTACAATTGCAACACACACGTGTCTCGACCCTGTATAACCGTACGATTCACCAACAGTTGAATCGCCGCCCAGTTTACCCGAAAACCTAGGGTTGACTCAGTACTTTTATTGGTCACTTGCCCTTCACGGATCCACCACAGTTATACGTACAGACAGCATACGACATCTACTAGAACTAACGTTCCTCAATACCCTAGATGCCACCCCGGATGTTTACAACTCTAGACAGCTCCGACACTCGGACTTCTAGATTTCTTGATATTTACACGTCACGACAGATGTAGACGGACAGACAATCCGACAAACAGAGATGCTCCACTACAATATCAGCTACAATTTCAGCTACGATCTCAAAGACGTTATCAACGATGTTATCAGATATGTTCCGCAACAAATCATCTACAATTTCAGCTAAGATCTCAAAGACGCTATCAGAGATGTTATCAGATGTTATCAGAGATGCTATCAGAGATGTTATCAGCTGACATTATCAGAGATGCTATCAGAGATGCTATCAGCGACGTTATCAGCGATGTTATCAGAGATGTTATCAGATGCGTTATCAGAGATGCTATCAGCCCTTTAGCTGGAGATTGAAAGACGAGCTATCTATCCTGTGATTAGATACTTTAGCTCCCGTAATATTGATCAGAAATATTCTGCCTTATATACCCTCAAATAGGTGAGCAGAAATCACGGCAAGATTACCGTGCACCCTGTGAATCTAATGTTCCGGACTTCATGTAATTCAAAATCAGGCACATGCAAATCGTTACACGCCGCTTACCTTGGAGAAAACCACTTATTCACCCCAGGTAATGTATGTATGACGAAACAAAGAAAATGGTGAAATCAGTTTGTAATTCAAGAAGAAAATAAATTTAATTTTCGCCTAATTCTGTGACAATACCTCCCCCCTAAGAATAAAAATGTACACATTTTTAAAACTAACACAGAATAGAAGAAAAATAACTACTGATGATATCTTACAACATTTACACTGGTTATACTACAATCTGGATTTTATTACTGGGCAAATTCATACAAATTTCCCATCATGCACTACTCAAGTAGTCTGCACCTATATTTTCAACTCCAGTTATTGACATTGTCGCTGTGTCTCTTGATATACAAGTTGAGCATGTTAGCATGGAATGTCTTTAAATTACCGTCCATGTCAATTTTATAGTCCATGTCACCTTTTACCTCCTTAACTTCATATGGACCTTTCCACTGGACTAATAACTTATTCGAACTCGTTGGAAGAAGCAATAGCACCTGATCTCCTACAAGAAATTTCCTATTTCGCGCTCTGCGGTTATAATACTTGGCATATCTGCGCCCCGATTTAATTAATTCGTCACGTGCCATCTGGCATGTACTCTCAAGTTTATTTCGCAGATCTAACATGTACTGGTAAGTTGTTTTTATTTCCTCGTTCGCGACATCACCAGTCCATAGTTCGCGTAGTATCCGCATCGGGCCTCGAACTGTTCTTCCGTACAACAGTTAGAAGGGTGAAAACCCTAAACTTTCCTGCGGTACTTCACGGTACGCGAACAGAACAGCGTTTAAATAACGGTCCCAGTCTTGCGGACGCTCCGTGCACATCTTTCGTAGCATACTTTTCAGGGTACCATTAAACTTCTCTACCAGTCCATTGCCACCCTAAGTACTTGAGATCTATATCTCTGGGGTACGACCACCTGCCAATACTTCTTACCCTCCCGAGCACTAAACTCCCTATGAATTAATCCGTTCTTGCGTACGAATCTCGAGCTACCCCCACCCTTGCAGTGTTTCATCGCGCCGGACGTGATTTTCTCAACAATTGTCTTGATGGATTCATCACGTTCTTGCTCTTGTTTGAAATCATCATGCAAAATTCCTGAGATCGATTCAGGGACTATGAATTTATGAAACGCGGTTTTCTCTCGCCGTGTTTGCACGCGCGTTTCTATTGCCTGGGCCAAAGGTATTTTAAAATCGTCCATGGTTGGAAGACGGGAACCTTCAACATTACCGATCGTCAGATCGCAAATAGGGTTTTCCATACAAAGGTGTTTTTACCGTGATCCTTGCTACGGGAATGCGACCGATCGTCTGATCAAGTAACGTACATGGGGACTCCCACCCGAGCATTTGGTTATCCTGCACGAGACTCCGTTTGATCACTACGCCCGTGCAACCAGTGTCACGTAATACTACGACTTCTCGACCGTTGACAAACCCTCTCGCAGTTGGTACACGCGCTTCGGGAAATAGACACGTGCCAAGCGAATGAATACATGGTTCTACCTGTACGATATTATCAGATATACCTTTACTTTGTATAGCCACTGCTACCTTATGTACAAGTCCCTTTCTTTTAGGACAGTCTTTTTGAACATGACCCCATGCATTACACAAGTAACATTGCACACGCTGAATAACTGGATTCCTAACTGACCTATTTGCCTCAGCTGATTTTACAAGCTTCCTAGGCATAGGTCTCGCAGACTGGTTTCCAGACTTAAAATCTTTTAAAACCACATTCTGGGTTCCCCAATGAGCTTCAGCAAAGAAATCGGCTTGCTTAGCCATATCTTTAACGTTTGTGAAGACTTTCTCTTTCAGAAATTGATCTAATTCTCGCCCAACTGAATTAAATAATTGATCTCTGAGCAAGAAATCAGTCAACCCTTCAAACGTTTTCACCGCTTTGCCGCATTCAATCCACCGCTCAAAATAGTTCGCAATTCTAACGGTGAACTGACCAAAGGTTTCTCCCTTATCGGGCTTGCTATACCTGAACTTTTTACGAAAACCCTGTTCAGTAAGCTCGTACCTTTTCAGAAGTGCTTCCTTTAGGACATCGAACTTAAACACATCGTCTCTCGGAAGTCGTGAGTATACATCCAGTGCTTTACCTTTTAATAGAGCACTAAGATGCAGTGCCCAGTCATTTTGACACCACTTCTGGTTTTCGGCATACCGCTCAAACCGATGAAGATAACTATCCATGTTATCTTTTTCATCGTCAAAGGGAGGTAGTTTGGGGCCCCTTAATTTGCTAGAGGCAGAATCGTACTCTCTTCCAGATGCTGCTAATTCTACCTTACGCTCATGATCCCGTAGCTTTGCTGTTTCTTCTAATTCGAACATTTCTACTTTTGCTCGTTTTTCTAACTCTATTCGCCTTCCCTCAGCTTCCATTTCCCATCCTATCCTGTCTTTTTCGGCCTGCTTCTCTAACTCTATCTTTTCCTTCTCTAATCCTATCTTTTCCTTTTCAAATTCTATCTTTTCCCTCTCAAAGTCCCATTTCCTTTGATCAGATTCCCTTTCTAATCCCCGTTTCCTTTCTTCGGCTTCCCTTTCTAATTCTCTTGTCTTTACCCTTTCTTCCCTTTCCCGGGCTTGTTCTTCCTGAATAAATTTCCTTAAACTTTCACCTTCATATCCAAAATCTTTGCCTAAGGCAACCAAGTCCTTAAGGGATGACATGACAATTGTAATATGAATATAGATATATATATACCACAGGCTGACCTTATCTTCCTGATGAAGGTAACCAAACCAATGCTTTAAATATGTTTATACTTCACAAAAATGATTGACAGTTCACTTAATCCAGCGATCCCACTTCTGACACCATTGTAACAGAATTGTTACCGAGAGGATGGTGGATTAAATGAACAACACAAACACAAGTGTGAAAGATAATGTAAATTTATGAAATAAATTATTAATGAAAAATAATGATGTATCAACACAATAACTCATGCGTTCAACCCACAATTACACTCACAACCATTCACAATACATGAATAAATTAAATATTAATACAAAATAAAACACAGATACAAAGGAATCTCTTGGACTATACACAGATCCAAGGAACCTTTACAAAAGTTATATTAACGCAAGTATAAATTGCGATAAATACATACGAACATCAAACTATACTATCGCACGTATGGATTGCGACAACTAGCACGAACATATACATGTATTCAATCAAGTTGCTAGCTTTTATTGAGATTCATGCAAAGCCTTGAAATACTATTGTGATTTGAAGTAACCATGTAAATACAACAATGTATTCAATTGTACTACAATTGCAACACAAACATGTGTCTCGACCCTGTATAACCGTACGATTCACCAACTGTTGAATCGCCGCCCAGTTTCCCCGAAAACCTAGGGTTGACTCAGTACTTTTATTGGTCACTTGCCCTTCACGGATCCACCACAGTTATACGTACAGACAGTATACGACATCTACTAGAACTAATGTTCCTCAATACCCTAGATGCCACCCTGGATGTTTACAACTCTAGACAGCTCCGACACTCGGACTTCTAGATTTCCGGATATTTACACATCACGACAGATGTAGACGGACAGACAATCAGACAAACAGAGATGCTCCACTACAATATCAGCTACAATTTCAGCTACGATCTCAAAGACGTTATCAACGATGTTATCAGAGATGTTCCGCAACAAATCATCTACAATTTCAGCTACGATCTCAAAGACGCTATCAGAGATGTTATCAGATGTTATCAGAGATGTTATCAGCCGACGTTATCAGAGATGCTATCAGCGATGTTATCAGCCGACGTTATCAGAGATGTTATCAGATGCGTTATCAGAGATGCTATCAGCCCTTTAGCTGGAGATTGAAAGACGAGCTATCTATCCTGTGATTAGATACTTTAGGTCCCGTAATATTGATCAGAAATATTCTGCCTTATATACCCTCAAATAGGTGAGCAGAAATCACGGCAAGATTACCGTGCACCCTGTGAATCTAATGTTCCGGACTTCATGTAATTCAAAATCAGGCACACGCAAATCGTTACATGCCGCTTACCTTGGAGAAAACCACTTATTCACCCCAGGTAATGCATGTACGACGAAACAAAGAAAATGGTGAAATTAGTTTGTAATTCAAGAAGAAAATAAATTTAATTTTTGCCTAATTCTGTGACAATTGGAAACTGCAGCTCTGGCTGATAAAGGAAATAAAAATAATCTATTGAGGTCAGCAATAAATGTCCAACTTTTGATGTACGGTGATAATCAAACTCTCAAATACAAATTTCCATTAATTGTTTAAATCATGTTTTATGGAGAGTCATTTTTCAAGTTTTTTTATAAAAATTACTTCATAATGTTTCTGAGAAGCAATTTTGTCTTATGGAAATTGAATCTTCTCCCTATGCTACTTTCTTAATCCAGAGCTGTATTTCATTTGATTCTCTATTTTTAATACATAAACAACAACAATTCTTAATTAACAAAGTGTGATATTTTATTCTGTTAAATGTTTTGTATTCACTGAGATAAATTCAATGAGTTTTTGACTTTGGGCATAATTCCAGCAGTTTTAAGGCAATCCATGAAATTCAAGGATGTATGAACCACACAAATTCAGCACAACCTGTCTTGAAAGACTCGGGTTTTCAACTCTGTTATCTTATGGGTAATTCAGTTTGATAGGTGATATCTCAAAACAGGTCACTACATATTGCAATAAACTGATCCATGACAGATGGTCTCCCACATTATTCTCTTTATAGACAGGTTTTACTATAAATGGATGTAGCAGAAACAATATTTAATCTGTTTACATGCATTCAATGTTTTAAAATTAGCAATAATATTGTTACCCCAGCAATATCAAAATATTCAAAAGTAGATAGAAAATTTTAGAATTAAAGTGAGCTTCCTGTTAGGCTTTATTGTAGTTTGACCACTGGTCAAATGGAAATGTGATAATGGAAACATATCTGAGGAAACATACAGACTGACCAATCATTGCAGAGCAAATGGTCACTTGTCTTATCAGATATTAAAAAAACAAAATAAGTTATTAATTACTTGTTTTAGTGCTGCCATTTCTTTGGTCTAACTCTGATGATGGTAGAGATTTACATTTCTTCGCCTCTTCTTCTTCAATTTCCAATACAATTTCCAATATCATTTGTCCAGTCATTTCTTCATTCACTTGAACATAGACAGAAAGAAAAACTCTTGAATGTGTGTTAGGAATGAATGTAAACTATATAAGTAAAGATATCATTCACAAGTTATGATAATACACTACAGAGTTCATCTATTTTAAGATTCTGAGACTCTGTATATATCTCAAAAATGTCATACTAAGGAGAAAACAATTTTCTCGCCCATGTGACAGAGGGATCCACTTGTGTTGATAAGCTCACTTTTGCTATTTCAGTCTGGTTATCTCAGACCAGTCATCTGAGTCATGGTGTTCACATGCTAGGACTATTTATTATCAAGGAATGCAATCATTGTTGTCTCCTGCCTGACCTGAAGGAGTTGTTTTCAGATCAAACAAACACGAACACTTTGGGAAATTTACCAAAATAGTTTTTGGAGACGAAAAACAAAATACTTTGCACTCTGGGGTACAGGGAGGGGGTGAAGAATACACAAACAAAATACATTGCACTCTAGGGTACAGGGAGGGAGTGAAGAACACACAAATATATCATTAAAGCAAGACTGCAAACGTAAAACTAGAATATTTAAAGTTTAACAAGCTACAGATGAAGACTTGGACAGAGATGAAGTATGTATGCTATCCCTATATTTCGCGACAGATGTTCGATAACTATTTACTAATGTTTTATGAACAAATGTCCAAATGATTTTTGTGATCCTGACCATCCATTTTACCTTGCCGCTGTAACTCATGTGCATACACCTGAACCCAATAAGCAATGGATTTTATGGGCACCATTTGGGGCCTGAAAACTTAACTCACATATTCTAGCATGAGAAAATATGTCAGAAACAAAAGAAAACAATGTTCCAGACAAACAGGCTATACACATCGCTGGCTAAAAACATCATAACTCTCTGAACAGCTACAAAAACTTAGTAACAGCCAGAAATATGTTATGTCAAACCTGTTTTTTTTTCTAATTTTGTTAAAAACATAGCAGTTGTGCCCAGTTGAATCAAACATGCAATCATCAATGACAAATAATGCACTTACCAGTCAGAAGGAATCATTTATCTGTACAAATATTATTCAACAAGCAGATTTCCCTGTAGCACGTCCTTCCACTACTAATAACACCACTTGTCATTATTTCCAAGACGGACAATATAAATTTTCCTAGAAACCATGAACTTGAAAGTTAGCATATGGTCATCAGTTAGAGTCGGTATTTGGAGGGTCATTCATACACATGGGGCAATTTTACAATAAATACTAATTAAAACAACACTATGTCTTAGTTTCACCTCCTCCAAAGAATAATGGTGTGTGTGTGTTGTGCGTGATTTGGATTTTTAATGTAGCTTTAACAATTTTTCAGTCATACCACTACAATATCTGCAGTGTGGCAGTTTATAGTGATGTCTACCACTGGGTCATTAGCAGCCGCAGACATGTAACATGATGTTTCACCCAGTCACATTATCTTGATACCAGGCCGACCAGTCCTAACACTAACCTCTTAATGTTGAAGGCCAAGAGAGGCAGCTGTTAGTACCATTTTTATAAGTCTCGGTATGACTCGGCCAGAGATCAAACCCTTGACCTCCCACAACTGAGGCAGACACTCTAACCACTATGCCACTGGATCGGTCCACCAAAGAAAAAGGAGAGTTATATATAGTTACACAGATCTCTAATTAACCATGAAAAATCCAAGCATGGTCTATCATTGAGCTGTGTACCCAGTATCATTTCATTATTTATAATAAAACTCTTTTAAACTGAATCTGATGAAAATGAAACATTTTCTTGTAATAAATAGTATTTATTGTTGATTTCATATAACATCCAAATATTAAACATGATAATACCTCAATATCATTAGTAGTATTTAAGGTTTTAAGTGAAACCGGCCACGAAGGGTCATATGTTCACTATTTTTACACTACCAATTAGTATGGTAGTGATTTAGATTTTCCCATGGGGAAGGAATGGTGCCACATCCCCAGAGGCATTTATGCATAAAAAGTATGCTATTTATTTTGGTCGTCATGTCGTGCCCCTAATAGGGGCTATCGACATGAATGAGAGACCTAGGGGAGTGGGAATAGAACAGCCACACACTCAACCCTATCTACCTATTGGAAGCTGCAGTGCTAGAGGTGCAATGGCACCAAATGATGACTAGTGAAAAATGGTTTTCACGTCTAGTCTTTTGCTGGTGTTGATGTCTGGCCGAGGAAAAGGATCTGTGAACTGGCATGCCCTAGCTTTATCAAATCGAGTCCAGTTGCTGCTAGTGGACACCCTATACCGATATTGTGTAAGCCACCTGTGCAATTGAGTCAATCTTTCAAGTTATATTTTTTCCTAATCATCCTTGTCCATTTTAATATTTTGTTGGTTTTTTTTGGCTCACATGTAAAAATTGTGTACTTCGGATGGAACGGTCATGCAACAGCACTCATTAACATATTTGTATTAATGCGCCACATGTAAACATTTGCACTTGAACTACAATACAAAAGTGAGAAGTTCTTTTTATTTTAAAAGAAAATATTGGGTGAGAAGAATAATCTATATTGGGGTTAGCACTAAAACAAGAATATCCCAGTTATGGGGTTACTTTATGTCTTCCCACTTAGCAACCCTCTAGGGGAGATAAATAATGTAATCTCTTGACTGGGATTTCCTTGTCTCAGTGCAAACCACAGCACCAATTCTAGTATTATACTATATCTTGACATTATTTACATTAGAATGGGGGGTAAGTCTTGTTGGTGAATTTGAGGATATTTACAAGGTGATTTTGTCATCACAAATATTCAATTTACTAGATCCACTGACATGTTGCCAGTGTGATAGTAAAATTACTATTATTGTCCTCAAATATAAGACTATTATCCTCTAATTGTTTTATGTAAAGCCGTCACAGGATTTCAGACACTGTTCAAGTAAAACTCTACGCAGTATGGAGCTTATATTTACTGTACCAAAATTATGAAATATTAAGTATTACATGAATTAATATTACAATAATATTGCAGCTATAAATTTGTTAATATATTGTTAAAAGTCTATGCTCTTAAAAAAAGTAATAGAAAAGAGTGCAAGAGAACAAGTTTTGTAAAATTTAACAATTAATTTAACTAGAATACAAAGTGAAAATGAGAAAAAAGATCTTATGGTAATGAAAATGATTTTACAAAAAAATCCAAGAATGACTGAGACACTAGTCCTCATAATTTAAAGTCCTGAATAAAACTCAGTACAAATCCTGAAGAAATCTGAAACTGAAGGCAATTATGCATCTGTTATAGCTTATGGTGCTGATGTGTCAACAGTCAGTTGTTGAATCACTGTATTATAACTCAAGGTTTGAATTCCAAATAAAATCCAGTGAATGTCTTTATCCAAGAAATTTATCAGAACACTTTTTTTATTTCCAGATAAAATAATCACTTGAATTTAATAATTTCAAGAAAAAAACATTCAGCCAATTGGTCACAACATAATACAACTCAAGAGCACTAGATGTTAAAGCATGAATGACCAAGTCCTCACAATTACAAGATTATATAGTTCTCTACTTTCCCTCATATCACAACAAGCAAAAAAAAAAAAACTTTAGAACAATCCTGATGTTTACAAAATCAAAACCATAACCTGTAAAATTCACTTAGGAAAGTTCAAAACCCTGACCCAAATAAACATATTTGCTTCTTCTGTTAAGAAAGATCTTGATTTTTAAGCCCATATACATAGAGAATAATTTAGCTATGTATTAGTTGTTTACATAAAATGAAGGGAAAAGAAAGTCAACCAGGTCAAGCAGAAATGAACTCAATTTTTGACACGGTCAAGTCCAGCATACAATGTTAGATTACAATAGAATGTACCGTATTTTCAGGCCTATAAGTCGATTTGAAGTATAAGTCGAATTCACCAATTTTGTAAATTTTCAATCCTTCGACCATATATAAGTCGATTCAGAGTATAAGACAAGGCCAAACCAATATCTTGGCTTCATATTTTAAGTAATGGTATCGTTGTATGATATTCCATATTACCGGCAATCATGAAATTGCATTACTGATGCTAACATGCTTGTGATTTTACTTCTGAAAAAATCACTGCTATATTTTGTTATCAATTGACACAGCTGAATAAACAGTCCATGTTTGTTTTATTATACTTGAAATCAAGTCGATATTGTTGATCATTGTATTATTTGTAGTTATGAACGTAACTTATAAATACTACACTGCAATTTCAATGACATAATCCATATACAAGTCAATATATAAGTCAATTTGGTGTATAAGATGAAGACCTGACTTTCAAGTAAAAAAGTATCGACTTATAGGCCGGAAAGTATGTAATGAAATCAATTTTTTTTAACAAACAAACAATTCAATTAAATATACATAACAATATAAGACTTATCAATTTAAACAAATTTATACTGCATCGTTCCTTTGGACAATTTAAACATATCAACATAATTTGACAGTTTGATTTTTTTAAGTCTGTGGATTGTTTAATATTAATATGAAACACTGTGTTTCCCCAAATTGTGCAGAAGTATTCAGAAATGAGATAGAATGAATGCACTGTAAAATAATTTCCAAAAGCTGAATGATAAATAACATTTAATCCTCTGTAAAAGGTATATTCTTGTGTTTACTATGGAACAAATAGGTTTCACTTGCATATGCCAGGTAACCATGGAAATGTTTGGAAGCATGCCTTTCAAACAGTTTGGATAAGATCGGCAGAATCTTTATTGGACTATAATTATCAGGAAATTGATTTTTAACCCTCTTTGTAAACACCATCTGTTAGGGGGATGCAACGCAGAGAAATAAAATCTTTATACCAAAGACAGCAATCATACTTCACTTGCAGCAAGGCAAGATTCACTATTTGGGGCTAGCAGATTTCCCACACTGGAAAGTGCCAAAGGTTCCCTTTCTGGGATAACTTCTAGTGGAAGCTGGTGACTTGTTAATTACACCTTCCTCATAGAAGCAGGCGACCTTCCTATAACAGTGAGTGTCATAGACCCCTCCTGCAATTTACAGAGGGGCTCCTCCAAAGATGAAAAAGGAGGAGGCAGATTCCTTTTTCCTGGCCCTTTATACCTTGTTATTTTAGCCAACTTCCAAACCTCATTGAGTCAAACACAACAAATTGGGCAACTGTCCATGTATATACAAACTGTGCATGCAGGACAGTTGGTGTGAGTGTCCCATACTGAATATTTCTGAGATATTATTGAAGGATGAAAGGAATATATAAAAATACAAAAATGAACCAGAAGAAGAAAGTGGGCAGGAGTTATTTACCATGGCACTGGTGGATTGTTGGAGGGATGAAAGATCAGCAGTACTGCTTCATCAGTGATGTACTCATAGCCCTCAAAATCAACAAAAACAGGTATAGATACATGGAAAAAAAACATGTATTGGGATGAAAATTTAAAAAAAAACCCATTAAAATGATGATGCAATTGACAATAGTCTCCAGAAGACAACTTTAATGATGAAGTGCTGAGCACCCAGGAGCACCCAGGAGATGCATATAATTGCTCAAATTCCAAAGAAAAGAAAGATGATGTTCTACTGTCGTAAGTGGAACAATGTATCAAACTGGGATCATATTGTTTTAGTCTAAACCTTCAATTACTCATTGGAGGGGAGATTAATGTCCTAGGATTGGAGACTCAGTGCCAGGAAAAGATATATCAATGCAATACTAGCAGGTAAAGTGTTGTACTCGGCAGCTGTTAAACTTAACAGCATTCATAACCATGCATGAGTTGCAGCAGTATCCTGAGGGACCTTATAATGAATGCACACAGTAACAATATACTGTCATTTGTTCACTCACCTCTATTCCTAAGCACTCTCCCAATTGCCAGTAGCACTACCTTGGGATGGTAGCCCATATCTAGTACACTCTGTGCAGCAGCTGTCTGCAGATATTTCTGTATCTCCCCACTGCCAGGAGTGGATGCTGCTGCTACACCATCCTTGTTATATATTGATGCCATGCTGTTTGCCCCATCTCTTACAGCTGTGTAGTTCATTGAAGTTTTGTCGAAAGAATCTGCAACATTTTTAATTTCGAGGAGATATATAGTAAACTGAGTGCTGAGGTTTAATATTTGCTTAATTTTTTTTCAACCATGCATTTTATGAATAACACATAACAGCTATATGGCCTGCTACTGTCTTACTGTATAAAAATATGACCAAATTACATATCCTCTCTTACTCTCACTTTGTGATTTTGCTGTATCCAATTTTCAGTTTAATCCTTGGGGACAACCAAATTTTCAGGACTTAAGTTAGCATCTTGAACACTGAATTTACAACTTTTCACATGGAGTCATTATGTATGGATCTTTGCTGGAATAGTCTAAATTTCATTGTTTTCCAAATATTGCACGCAGGTTTCATACAAGTTTCAAATGCTTGGTTGGCAGTTTGGCATTGTTGGGGTCTCTCACTGATGTATTTTAATATCAAATTTGTTTTGGCATTTTTCCTCCAAATATATTATCATTTTCTATACTTTATAAATGCAATGGCTGTTTAATATACGTTAAATATACACTGTTTACCTGGAGATGACTGAAATCAGCAAAGTGATTAGTTTGGTTAGGATATATGTAATTTAAAATCAGAATAAATTCTTCTTGTACTCTTTTCAAGCTAGAATCAGACCTGAATACACTGGGAAACACACCCTAGTAGCATCAAAATTCCATGTGTTCAACAGTTTTTTGTGTGTCTGTAATCTTTCTTGAGAAACAGTTTAACTGTATTTGCAGTACATGTACCGTAATTCTATTTCATGCCTGATCTTAACTTTCAATATTGAGCCACACACTAGCTAGTTATTTACATTTAGCTAGGCAAAGAATATTTCTATAAGAAACTTAATAAGCAAGAGAACATATAAACTATCTAAATTTATTGTCACCCATTTTGGAACAAAGGACTTTAATCAATGGAATATTCCAGAAATTCAAAGGCTGAAAATTACATTTTCAAATCATCTCACACTATGTACAGTTGATTTCTACTAGTGCTTATTGTTCATCAAATTGTTAAAAGAGACTCTCATTTTTGTGAATCAAATTCCATGTTGACACTGAACCAGAGTTGCATGGCCTTGTGCTGATGTAAAGCTTGATGTGTTGTTACACCATGCACGCCTATAAAATTCCTCATATTGTTTAAGTTTGAAACAGTTTTTGAATTCTCCTATGACAAGCCTTGGTGGCTTGATTGGTAAATGTGATTAAGAGTGGATTATTATTTGACAAAGCTATTTTAGTTAAATATCTGCCTAAGTTTTCTAACAGGATGGACTCGTCATCAAAAATGGACTCATCATCAAAAATGAGCTCGTCATCAAAAATGGACTCATCATCAAAAATGAACTCATCATCTGTATATGTAAGTTTTCTAACAGGATGGACTCATCATCAAAAATGGACTCATCATCTGTATATGTAGCTTTCTGCTGAGTGCTTCTTATGCATAATTTTTTTTCCTCCAATATTTAGTATTGTTGGTTTTGTATTCTAGCATAATGTTTAAAAGCTTGATAAGTCATAATTGAAGATGTCTGTCCTATTTGGTTAGATTCTATCAAACACTTTTGAGGAGAACTGGAGATTTTTCCATTTTGTTGAAGAAAGGTAGTCTTATTTACTTGCAAATGGAATTATTGGCAAAAAAAACGATAATCATACAATGCTCTCAATCAAATTTAGTTCAATCCTGACGACGTTTGAAGGTGTAGGTTGCAAATGTTTTATTTGTATTTTTAGGAAGTCAACATATTTGTCAACAGACTGGCATAATTTTTACCAGTCTTTAACACCTTTATGCTTTCTGCAAATTTTGGTCATAATTGGTTGGAGAGTTTAATTTTAGATGAAGTTGATTCTAATTGATGGCTAATACAAGATGAATGCAGGAACGAAAACTCGTATGGCCTTCGAGTCAGGTAAGATAAGAATACAAATTTTGTCACAAGTGCAATGAAAGTAGGTCACTGTAATATATTTTTAAAGCAATGAATAATTTCTAAAACGTGCAGCCTTACCATGTTTCATGTCTGTAAGAGCAGCATTTTACGATAATGGAGCACAACACAAACTAGGTCTGATTACTCTAGTGTGATAAGATGGTTACTGGCATACACTTCAAGTTATGAGCCTGTAATCAAGATCAATGCACTAGTCCATCAGTTTCAGTATTGTGTATGAGCAGCAAAGAGGGCAAACAGACCAAGTTTTCAAAACAAAAATAAGGCCTCTACGGAGACTGAAACTAGTTCGCCCTCTTTGCTGTTGTATGTAACCTTAATCAAACAAACTGAATCAGAAAACTGACACCTTTGTCTCTTTCTGCAAAGATCTTGAAAAAAAAAGCTAATTGAAATTACCAATAAAAATGGATCCTGCCTCTGCTATTTGTTGAGATGGAGTATCTTCTGGAAAGGTATTGTTTTCTTCCGACTCTGCAGATTCCTCCACTTGATGGAAATGCACTTTGGGGATTGTCTCATCAGAACCTGAATTCTGCAGCAACAAGGCACAATGAATAATTATCAAATAAATACAGATCATTTTGTTAAAAATATTTAAATTCTTCCCACAAGTAACCAACTTTAATCAACCATCTATCTAATTCATTCTGTCTTATATAAAATAAATGTGCACCTTTCTTGCATTATAGCACATGCTAATAACTTGCAGACTGCTGAAAAAATGCCAAAATTCATTTTTTCAAAGAAGTAAAACATAAGATCCCATTTGCTTAAATCATGATCAAAAGCTGGTCAATGAAAGCTTGATATGCCACTCATTTTATCGCTGGAAATGAAGGCTAGTGGATGTTAATTAGCAACTCATACCATTAAAATTTGCAGATTTTAATAATGGAGGAAATTTATTAGAAAATTATGTTTATGCAAGACTACTTACTCAGTCATATGAACTTAATTGAAAATAAACTCTGGTACCTCTAAATCCAACCTGCCTTTAAATACTATAAATGTCTTGGCTAAAACTTTAAAGTTTGAATGAAAAAGAAAACAATTTTTATCTGTTTTTTTCCGGGGTGTGATGGAGTGCAAGTGGTTTTAGATCTGTTGATTTAATCCTCCATTTTAGTCCTGGAATTATTTACAACACAGGGCTGAGTAGCTATGAGAGCTGTCACATATCACTTGTGAAGAAACATCACCAGCATCACCTAGTGTTTTAAAAACAATTTTGAATATCTGCTTCAAATCTATTTATGATATGATTTTTTAATAAGCAGTTGGTGTTTAATTGTGGCATGCTACCTTGCCCTTAACTAATGAATCCTGAATTGAAAAGAATGAACTCTCCAATAACTCTTGGACCTGCGTGGCAGATTACATGCACACAAACCACTCTTTCTGGCATGTACTGAATTGTTTAATATATCAAAATGATAACTACTATATTCAACAAATTTGCAGTCATCATATCAAAATAAGCACAGCATCTCATTAAGATGGAATGGAATGAACACAGTCCTATAACAGTAACTTGTTGCCTATAATACTTTCTCTATAAGGAGCACTAGCACTTTTACCATTTCTTAGTAAACCATTGCCGGGATTAATATTTGTGGCAGTTCTAAGCATTGTTGGGCTTAACACTTAAGAGATGATGAATTATTACTTGATCAGTGCTTCATATGGAATCAGCCTGAACATTCCACTGAATAGAAATTATTCTTTCAGTGTCTGCATTGGTAATGTTATAGGGATCACATACCTTCCCAGTTGTTTGTATACCCTCTACCAAATTTAAAAACAAAAGCATCAATGATATTTTATTCATCAAATAATAATTTCTAATCTTATGGGCACTAGGGGTCTCCAACATTGTCATATTCAGCATATTTTAAACCAATTGAGAGTTTCAATATCAACACAGCATCATATTTGTGTGGGGAAATCTTTTTTTTTAGACAACAGATGTGACACAGTGCGCCATCTTCAATAAACTGTCAATAATTCCTTCAATTTCCTTAATTCTGAAAGTTATCTTCAAAACATTTAATAAAAGCCAAGGCATTCTTTTGCGCTTGAGGCTTTTAGTAATAACAAATCCAAGCATAAGCCATTAAAATCTGTAATCCTTTCTGAATCACACAATAAAACTTCCGACAGTGATGCCAAACAGGGAATATGCTGCTTGAGCTCTTTAGTAATTCAACCGTAATCCCTTTTGTAAACATCTTTAATCCATTCTTAAAAACAACTTATCACACACAGTATAATCCAAGGGATACTTGTAGGTTATTGTCATGTTTGAATAAGCCAGTTCCCAGGAAGACTATACAGCAGTTATGTGACACTAAAATCTAGATAATGGAAAAAGGTCTGTTTTGGATCTATCTGAATAATACTTTTGTGTCCACATGAGATTTCAATGAGTGGTGGAAAGGCAGGGGACACCCTTTTTCTAGAGAGGAAATTCCTCCTGGCAGGGAGGTTCATATGTATAATTCATTGGGGAGGGAGGGAAAGGTAACATTAAAATCATATAAACTCACATTAGTGTTGGCATTCCCCTTTATTGCTGTTCTCTCCGAGGATGTAGCTTCTTTCTGATCATCATTAGATGGCCTCAGCGATAATGCATAGCTACATTCCAAATATCCATTCCCTTCATCTGCTGAGGTTGTGGATGGAAATTGTTCAACCAATACTCTGTTTGAAAATGATGACATATTCTCTGTCTCCCTTAACTGATTGGGAGACTGTTCTTGTGCTGAACTAGCTGTGATATTGGCACCTGCAGTAACGACCTCTGCTCTTGCTGTTGCAACATTAAAACCACTGTTTGGCTCCAAGAATATGGTTAGAGGTAATGCAGGTGCAGGTAGCTGAATGTAGGGCCTTGGCGGTATACTTTCAATACTAAATCTTACTGCATTAACAATTAAATTGGAGCATCTAAACAAATGGTGATCTGATCTCCATACCAGGTACCAAATTTTTGCATCCAAAATTTCATCTGTATAACTGCTTTGCATGTATGTGTAAAGAAGCATAAAATATATAATATCATATGTGTATGTGTAAATCTTTTTCTCTGATTTCAAATGTTCTTTCAAATATTGGAACTTCAAAGCTGGTCTTAGTAATATTTTTTCATTTACATTTCCTTTTAAACTGATGTGAGATGAAACTGTATTCATTTCTTTGATGGTGCTTGAGCACTGGCCAGTGTCTCTATGCTTCTGTGTCAGAATTTTGTCATTCTGAGTATTCTTCATCATGGTGACTTCTCCACTATTTAAGTCACACATTCCATTGATATCTGAAAAGAAGTAAAACATTAGATGAATCGCTTTTCTCTTTAACCAACCTTCCAATAATGGCTTTCAAGATGCAGTAACGATCTGTGTTTAGACCCAAATAACAGATGCTTAGAAGCAATACTTGTTACATTCAAAACATTTAATTTATTAAATACTTTATAGTGATTCAAAATCATTAATTTTAAAGAAGGAATACTGCAGTGTAATGACTCAAACCTAAAGGCAATCTGGCACGGTGACTTCTATTTAATTAACAATTTAATTTGTCTATGAAATTCTCTTTTGTAGCATCTTGTAAATCCTAAGTTGCTCTCACATTCAAAATGGTCCCCATTGTTTTACAGTGCCATTAAGAATTAAAACAAAAACAAACTTCCCTTCTAACATTGGGTAAATGATGTTGTTAGACGCAATCAGTTGACCAGTAAATAATGTCCACTTTATTAGCTGAAAATTTAAATGGTATGAAATTGTACAAGTGTTCTGCTTTAAAAAGTTTATAAAAGTGACCTATAACTATTGTAGGCCTACTGCCTATACTTATCGGGTTTAACATGTGTATGGTGTTTGCTTATGAATTCGTTATTAATTTACTATTTTTTATAAAAATATTTTGCCATTATGGAAAAGCAGGTTCACAAGAGCAAGTCATTCTCTGCACTTAGCGCAATGGTTAGTATAGTAGTTTTCACATGTTTATTTCAATATTCACAAAATCTGAAGTAAAATTTATATGCACGCTGAAAGCATGTGTTTATTGTTAATTATTCTTGCTGTGGTAGTTCAAACTAATAGTCATACAAGCATTAATTATTGGAAATTTACAATAGATAAATGTACATAGAAACGCATTTGCAAAAATTTTAGCAGTATGAAATTTGTACAAGCACCGTTCATAGACCCTGAAATGTAATGAACTGTATACATGTTTCATCTTTCTTAATCTAATTTTGCTGTGAATCTTTCCCATAATGATCTGTGACAAAATTATTAAATAGTTTAAATATGTATGCAATTTTTGCAATTGAATTACATGTATTATGGATTAACATCAATCCCTGACAGTTAAATATCAGATGGCAAGTAAACGGTGTTCATACTCTGTTCATGATATATGTTAGATATTGAATTCATACACAATAATATGGGACAAAAGTATTTAATACTGTAAATCTGTGCAAATTTTCAATGGAATTAAATTCATTATGGATGAACTACATGCCATGGTATCACGATAGTAAATGATGTTGATACCCTATTTACCATTTACATTAGACATGAATACGTGTATATGTACCAATGAGTTGGTCTCTGAAAAATTAAAATACTGTAAACCACTGCATTAACGCAAAACCCCCCCCCCCTCCCATTAACGCGATCCAATTTTTGGGACCCTAATTATCAGTTATTGCAGGGTTCGACTGTATTTACAATACATGTACCTGGGAAATATTTTATCTAGCTCTTAAGTCAGCTTCATTGATGTCTTTCTATTAATTGGGTGATGTTTGAATGATTTTTCAAAGAATATGATTCCATTTGGCCTTCAACATGCATATATTTTGCACAGACAAAATTAGTCTAAAAGTCCTAGAGAAAATAAGGAACAAATTATAGTCAAGATTTTTAAATCTTCTCCTTCTACAACAAACTAAGGCTATGGCTGTACCACATTGAATGATCTATTGGTTACTTAAGGGCTTTTCTTAGAATTCTTCTATACATGCAAAGAATCTTGTAAGTTCTGATACATAGTTTATTCTTACTGTCATTCTCCTGAAGAGCATTACCAGAAGTTTCACTACTTCTAGCGACTGATTCTTTCTGGGAGTATTGTTCAGATTGTGTTTGGAAACAATCTGGCATCTGTCACAAATTAGAAAGACAACATATGTTAGTTATTGATTCTGCACATGTCCAGGAATTATAATCAATGTGAAGAAAACAGTGAAATACTTCAAGACCAAAAAACATTGGGGAAAAAATTATAATTATGGCATTGGGTTGATTCCTAAAATTACTGACTTCCTTACATCCCCTGACTGAGGGATCAGCACAAATTTTGTGTGATTTCATTCTAGAATGAACCAGACAGTCACCAATGTCAATGTATATTAACTGCATGTTCAATACAAGTAAAAATTATATATTTTATGCAGTATATGAAATTGATGAAAACATAAAGGGATATTTTTTTCCTCTTTGAATTCTTAAATAAAGCATGATGCAAGTACTGGAAAGTATTATAAACAAATTGTTTCAAATTTGGCCCTTTGCATATCTTAAATTTTCCCAAGTATATTGCAAGCATTCAAATCAACACAAATCCTTCTAAATGTTAAAAAAAGCTTTAGAATATCCATACAGGCCATATCATGCTAAACACCATTTTTGATGCCCCAACGCAGCCATGTTTTGAAAACCAATTTTCAGTCATCATAGCAATAACATAAAAAAAGTTAATAATATTTATACCTATAACTTGTATACACAGTAAACAGTCTTGTTTAATATTCAATGACAACTACTACATTTGTATACAACTGATTGTAACTGGTGAGTTAGGAACTTGTTGGGTTTTTTTATTTCTCAATGTGGTGTGTGTAATGTAAACCTCAGAAAGAAATACCCAGATTGCACTTCTGTTTGAATGCACAGTACTTTTGTAGTCTATATTACAAAAACTCTCATAATTTGTTTTGTTTAACCTTCCTCTTGATCTATTCAAGACCATGGACCAAAGGAAACTTTAGGTGATTCAATTTCATACATTCCCACATGATCACATTTTACTTCATGCCTTACTACAACTTTCCTACACTATAATCTCTATATTAGCAAATTATTTGATCTGGTTGTACATTATTTCCACAAACATTTCAGTGGCAGGTAATACCTGAACCAACTTTTGTAAGAGTTCTACTTTTCATAGCAATTATTTGTAAATGATCAGATGAAAATGAGAACAGAGTTTTCAGGAATGGAAGATTAAACACAAGTTAAACATATTTAACCTGTAATAAAGTGACCCAATATATGCATGACTAATGGATAAGGTCCTGGGATTCTTAACATTAAATTATCTGATATGATTGTGTAAGGTCCTGGAAAACAACTGCTACTTACTTTATTTACTTCATAATATATCCAAGCACAGAATGTTCTCTGCTGTATAATTAGTATCCAAGCAAACACTGAAAAATGATAACATTTGTAATTAATATATCATGTTCAATGGTATTCAAGTTCGTTGGCAAATCATTTATTTTATTAAAATTTCCATCTGAAGGCAAGCATCTTTTTTGTTTGAGAACTACCTTTTCTATCAATAAAAATGTTCTACTTGCTCAGTAAATATTTTAAAATTGGGTAAAGAGTCAGTCGCATTCTTTATCAGATAAATTACTAACTATATTAAATATCATAATGAACACAACGCTCTGGTTAAATCTTAATATAACATACAATTTCACTTTTTATTAAAAACTTGTTCATCACAGATTACTTCTTGACAGATGATTCTAATCTAGTGGACAGCGAATACGAACATAAAACAAAGTCCTTCCATGGGACCAACACTCAGATCAATCCCCCCCCCCCCACCACCACTGCAGGGAAGAATTTTTTAAAGGTTTTTGTAAGCTACGTTTGGCTGGTGTGCAATAAAGTTTAAGGTTATTTTCCTTTGAGACTCACTTTTTGGGGACACTGTTTTAAAATATTTCAAAAAAGGGAAGCTGTAAAATTAGGTTCACCATTTTTAATTCAACACTGCCTGGACGATTTTACTGAAACTTTAAACAGTACTATAAAAGGCATATTAAAGTCATGCGCCTCATATATGCATCCTATGTTTAATAGTGCCCAGTGTAGATAACAGAAATTGGCGCTGAAACCATTTTTCATTTCCTGTTCCATTGATATTGACTTTTGACACTAAAAATCAACATGCTTCATTAAAATATAAGATTCCACAATGTTTAGTCCATGTCTGTGATACAGTACTAATGTTTTTGTGCATTAACTATTTTTCATCTTTCAGTCATAGTGACCATGACCTATATAACCCTATGACCTCAAATTTGATAGGTTTAGTCCTTACTATATAAAGCGCTCAAGTCATCCACAAAGTTAGCTTGAGGTATGTGTTGTTGAACTAATTTTACTCTTCAGAAATTCACTAATTATTGGGAAAACGGCTAATTTTTGGGGAAACAACTAATATTATTACTTTGACATCTTTATTCTGGCCTAAACCTAAAACAACATGATCCATGTCTTGTGTTTAGTCGTATCCCACAGTCAATTGGAATATGATCCTTCTGTGACTTGGACTAAGTCTAAAAGAACATCAGAATATGAATGACACAATGAATAAGTAAATACAATACAGCTCATGCGAATATTTGGAATCCCGACCTCATCATCTTAATCCCTCCACTTCTGCAAGGCAATGCATGGATCAACAAAATACTTAGAAATCAGCTTGGCCTACAAGCTCTTGGCATTACTGACTGACATCTGAACAATCAATCAATGAAAACCACCCATGGAAAGACCGAGATGTTGTGATTGATTAAATAAGAAATAGATTTTTTTCTTAATCCTCTCGACCCCAACCATGATGTGTGGAGTTACAAAAATACATGCAAGCTGTACTATATTACATAACTAAAATTTTAGTTGATTACCTATTTCTACTTTGCTGATTTTTCCAGCAGTAAGGGATTAACCACTTATATTTTGGGTTAGGGGCAGGGGTGAGAAGGCTAGGGATTTTTAATCCAATGGGAATATTACTTTTTCTTTATTCTCAAGAATTTGTTTTCGAAACTGTCCATCACAGTCTTAAAGAATACTAATTTCTGCATGCTTTAGACAAGGTCAGAATATAAAAAATGGATTTAAAATTTACCTTTATTATTTCTCTGCATCATGAGCACGTCCCTAAATTCAATGATGATTTCACAGAAGATCATAAAAATATCAAAAGATTTCTCATGTATAGGTTCTCTGTGTGGATGAATAGGCAGTTTCAACTTATTCTGCTCCTTAAATTTTACTGTTTTTTTTTTTCTTTTTCTCTTGTCATCGAATGCCATAATATGATCATTGTGATTTTCCTGGCTTTCATTTATCACCAAGTCCTTAGGGTCAAAAGTTGTTATCTTGTCTATATTGTCTTCCTCATTAGCTAATGATGGGTCCTTTTCTTCCTTTCCATTATTATGGCTCTCGGTATCAATTTCAGTGTCTTCACAGGACAAGATTTTGCCTTTAGCCTGGTCATTTCCTGTTTCATCTTCATGCTCATTGGGGAGTTTTAATCCATAGTCATCCACTTTTCCATTAGTGTCGACATTCTCTACCTCTTGGTGCATTGCAACAGATGGCCCTGCTAAACTTTTGTCCGTGTCCAATGTCTGGAAAAAAAAGAAATGAAATAAAAATGATATGGGATATGAAACCTGTTGCAAATAAAAAATGCATCAGTCATAAGAATATTTTACCACCACCCCCTAAATTGTGAGTGGTAAAAAGATCAAGTAAAAACCCTCACTTGTGTTGTTGTTATTGTATGGTTTAATGCCATTTTTCAGCACAAGATAGGCTATACATGGTGGCCAGTATTACTGGTGGAGGAAGAATGCGGAAAGCCTCGGAAAGAACCACCGATCCATGAGAAGCTACTGGCAAGCTTTCTCACTTACCAACATTGGCCGAATCTGAGACTCGAACCAATGCCGACAGAGGTGAGATGGCAGTGATCCAAAACAGGACACACACCCCCATCCCAGCTTGTTTTAGTGTACTTCTAGTTTATAAATATATAAATTTATGCACCTAATGTATAACACCCGAAGACAAACTCTTCCCTCTATATTTCCTTTGGACACAAATAGTTTCCTAACTGAAAATGCATGGGCAGTTCATCCATGCAGGATTAGTATCTCTGAACTTCAAATTAACCTTCTTCTCCAATTTCTTTTCTAAATGCATTTGCAAATGAATTCTGCTTTTTTACCTTGTGTGTCTTACAAACACTGATAATGTCAGTGCTTTATTAAAGCCCCTTTTGTATATATGTTGAGGAGACCACCCCACCCTGCCCCATGTGTATATATATTGTACTAAGCATTTAATGTTTTGTTGGGAGTTTTTATTTACATTTGTAATATTTTTATTTTTCTATTTTTAACCCGAAGAAAAAGTGCTTAAACGGCGATGGTCAGCCGTCCAAGAACATTTATTTCTTTGGCCTGATATGGCATTTTCGGTCTGCAGATATTCAGGATCTGGGAGATAATTTTATCTTATAGAACAAAATTTAGATCACTGAAAGACCCTACATAATGTTTGTAGCAGGTGCTTATCTACTTGATGCTTTTAAATGTAAAAAATACTTAAGTTGTGGAAAGTTCTGAGAAATATTTATTTTGCATTCTTCCATTGGTTGGAGAGTGTGCAATTATCCAATCACAGCAGCCAATTTATCAATGATCTTGTATATGCCATAATATTATATATTTGAAAGCGGTTCATTGAAAAAAAAACACAGGTGCTTGACGCGAGCTTGATGTAAAGAAAAAAATTATAATCAAAAGAAATTATTCATACAGAGTGAGAAAAATACCTTAGATCACCCCCATGACCCATTCATACATAGGACCCTCTCTATCATACTATATAAAACCAAAGGTGCTCGACGCGAGCTTGATGTGAAATAAAAAATAAACAATAATCTTTTTATTTACACAAACAATAATCTTTTTATTTATTGAATTTTTGACCCCAGAAGTCAAAAGGCTTGTTCATTACATACCAGTAAATATTCTGTAAATATTGCTGCAAGGACTCTTCACCCAACCATAACCCAAGAGCATCAACAGATACCAGTCTAAAATGTACACTCATGTGTTCCGGACACATTTGTTGCATCAATTGCATCAAATAGGTGACATTAGACTCAAAAAGTGTCGATCATTATCAGCACAGGTTCAGGGTTGATTTAATGGACTACAAGCTATTACAGACTTATGGAGAGTTTTGCAATATTACTGATGCTAAACAAGTACAGGGATAAAAATAATTGGTTGAATGACCAATTTTAGTAGTATGATCACTATGGCAAAAGCTATGGCACCTTCTGTCATTCAGCATTTGTACAACAACATTGCATAACTTCAATAATGAAGCATGCCAGATAAGCAGTGTATCTATGTATTTCACCCATTTAAAACAGTTTTTCTTCCAGTATGTGTACCATAGGGCATTTTTCTTTCAAACCAATAGATCAATGTTAATGTTCATATATTTGTGTAAACAAACAGGTGATTTAAGCATCTATTATTGCCTGGTGCGACCACGTACACTATTATAAAAATAAAATAAAAATGCACAAAATTAGGATTTTGAACAAGTATTGTAAACCAGTCTAAAATCTATTGTCAAAACTGACAGAGTACTTGTTTGTTACATGCACAGAATCAAGCTTTCAAAAGATATCAAACAGAAAAATATTTTGGGAGAAAGAGGGAGAAAATCTGCAAGCCTGAAAATATATTAAAAAATTAAACATTTTTTTAGCTTTATCCAGTCAAATGACAGTGAGATCAGTGATTTGCAGAGGCATCGAGTGAAGCTTGAAATGAAACATTGCAGTCACCTTTGCCAGATGGTTGCAGGTAAAATGTATAAATATGATAGTTATAGATGAATAACACTGATGCACATATTTGTTCTACAAATTGCAATGTATTTAAATTTTTTAATATTTGTATGACATTCAGTGAAACACAGTAAAAGAGGATATTTTTTAATCATGACACATTACAGTTTGTAGCTACATAGTTATCTAGTCAAATTTTATAAAGTTTTATATTTTCATTTAACCCATCTTGTATATTGTAATTAAAAATAAAAACCAATGGATCATAATAAAATATTGAAACTTTTAAAACAAATGTTTAGACTGGCATTATCAATTATACTTATGATTTTTACAAACACATTAAAATCATGGTCTCAAATGATATTGTTATAGATGTGAACCTTGCATTTCTTAAAGACACTGATAGGTTCTTTTCCAGGAGGTGTTTCTTGTTATTAAAGCATGTAATTTTACTCTAATTTGTACAAGTATTATCATTATATACCAATGTTTCAAAATATGACAATATTATTGGTATAAAAACATGAAATATCATAATATTGCTGAAGGCATATTGTTGCAGCTCTATTAACTTCCAATACTTGTTCTTTCACTGGATAAGGATCTTCGACTTGGGCATACCACCTGGAAAATGTCCATGTATACTAATCAGGATTCATAAATTAAATATTTTTACACATTCCCACAAAGTAAAGATTGTGCTGGAAAAACATTTTAGCCATGAGCCTAGCTCAAAGGTTTTAGCTTGGAAACTACTGGGGTTTCACCATTGACTATACATGTGTATTTCCAATCCTATGGAAATCCTTATTCAACAGTCAACAGGAATACTCTTGTGAATAAGGGGTGAACCAAAACGTATGTACCAGGTATAGACACGACACATTATTGATACACTTATCAATTTGATGGTTTTCCTATCTTTAGAAGGTCTGTCAGTGGTAGCTGGTTCCCATTTAGCTGTTGACAGATTGGTTGTTTTTTTTCCAGTATGCAGATTAGACAGACATTGACTGACATAAACTTAGGACCTATATATATGCCATTCTCATCCCATGACCAGATAGCAAAAATACATTGAAATTAACTACCTAATGTCATCGACTTTAATTCAACCTTTTAGGCAATTTCAGGCCGCCCCATTAAATCAGATACATGATTCATCTTTGGTTTGCACAACATAAATGCTTATAAAACATCTAATGCCCCATATCAATTTCATGTCTTCACTTAAAGCTGAAAGACATGATATTGTTATCTTCAAAACAGAAAAGAAAACTGCATCTAGAATAAGTCTGGGTGTTAGAGTAGGATGGAAAACTACTGACAACTCGCCATCTTTTAAAATGATAAAAATGTAAAGAAGGTGAAAAGATTGTGTGGTCTGAAATCTGTCCCCTTCCTTCAGTATGTTCAGTATTGAATTAAATATCTCGACATAACAAGAGACAGATTTGTTCCCCATGTATAATTTAAGTACTTTTTACAGTTCATTTAATAACCACATTTGTGCAATATTTCTCTGTTGCTTTATCTGTGTCATGCAGGGAGTAGCTACACTAAGCTCTAACTGGTGGTTATTGTTTAACCTGAACTGAAAGAAACAATAACCACTAAACAGAATTCAACGTGACATATTTCAGTGTGTGACACACTGGAAGTGAAGGTATCAAATTAGACCCATATCGATACAAACAAAGTATCTTCACACAATGCGGTCATTAAATAAGATTGACATATCACAAACACATCACTGCTGCTTGAGTGCTTAGAACCAGCTGATGTTATTAATATCTCTCTCTCATCAGGGGAATTCCCATCATTTTTCAAAACTGCCATCGTAAAACCACTGCTGAAGAAACCAACACTGGACCATAACGATTTCAAGAACTACCGCCTAGTTTCTAATCTCCCTTTCATATCGAAAACCTTAGAAAAGGTTGTTCTAACTCAACTTGTATCTCATTTGAATTCAAACAAGTCTTTTTAGCAATGTACAGTCTGCATATCGCCCTTGTCACAGTACGAAAACTACTCTTCTGAAAGTATTTAGTGACATTCTCTCTGCTTTGGATAGTGGAAAGATTACAGTCCTCACTCTACTGGATTTATCTGCAGCATTTGACACAATAGACCATGATATATTACTTCACCGTCTCCAGCATGTATTTGGCATTCAGAATATAGCCTTACAGTGGTTCAAGTCCTACTTAGTCAACAGGACACAAATTATATCTGCAAATGGAATACACTCCAGCCCAGTTGACGTATGTTATGGTGTTCCACAGGGATCTGTTTTTGGACCTGTTCTCTTCATTCTGTACACTCAGCCACTCTCAAGTGTCATAGATCATCACTCAGTGTCGCACCAATTGTATGCTGATGACACCCAAATATACAAGTCTAGCCACCCAACTGAAGTTCATGCTACCATCCATGGAGTAGAGAAGTGCATTTCGGGTGTGAAATCATGGATGACATGTAACAAGCTGCAGATGAATGATGATTAAACTGAGGCTATTCTGATCACAACACAAAGACTTTTTCATTCGCATCCTTTACCTCAGAGAATAAATATCAGCAACACCAACATTAAATTCTCACAGTCAGTATGGAATTTAGGTGTTACTCTAGACAGTACTCTCACATTGGACCAACATGTCATGAACATCTGCAGGGCTGCATATCTTGAATTGAGACGCATCAGTTCCATTCGTAAATATGTTTCTGTTGATGCCACGAAAACACTTGTGTGTTCATTATTACTTTCAAGACTGGACTATTGTAACTCAATTCTGTCTGTTTCATCACAATATTTACTTCAGAAACTTCAAAACGTTCAAAACACTGCTGCACGGATCATCTTTAGAGTACCTTGATCAGAGCACACTTCACCACTGCTCTGTACCCTACACTGGCTATCAATTCAATACAGAATCAAACACAAAATTTGTTCTCTGTGCTATATTTCAATGACAGACTCCAGTCCAACATACCTATCCAGCCTCACTCATGTGTATACACCAGCTAGATCTTTATGATCTTCTTCTGATAATCGTATACTCATTGTTCCCAAGGTGAAAACAAAGTCATATGAACAACGTTCGTTTGCATACCAGGGCCCAGTGACGTGAAATGAATTGCCCATTGAAATTAGACACAAAGACACAGTGGTTCCTTTTAAGAGTGCTCTCAAGACTCACCTTTTTCGACTTCAGGGACAAACTTAGCAACCGAATCATGTTTTGTATTGTCAAGTGCCAAATTTTTCGTCAGTGACATCCAGTAATTAATTCGTAGGCTAGCCAACAATCAACTGTCTTGGAGTAGAGTTTGGAATGGAAAGAATGTTAGTTTAACTCGGTCAGACTGTTACAATAATTAGAGTGAAAACGGACTGAGTGTTTGACACGTTAAAATTATGTGATTCCTCACGCAGAGCTTTCAAAAATGATTGAGACAAATGATAAGGTAATATTTCGATCCTAAGTGGCATTTTTGGCATCTTGATAGACGGTTTTCATAAGGTCAGTAAGAATAGCATTTATTCCGATTGGGCGAATGCATAGGGAAGGGGGTGTGTCGGACCCCAGAATCGGGAAAATATATACTTCGTATCAAACGAGGTTAGTCAGTCTAGGAAGATCTCTGCCAGAGAGGAAGTAGAAACTACATAGTCAAGACTCCGAGCGTGCTTTGAAAGACAGATGTTCGTAAAATTGTGGTATAAAATTGTGGTTCCGGGAAACTGAATGTGGAACGATTGTAAGACGCCAAAAACACAAGGTATTTAACTCAAATTCACCTTTATCATGATGTAATGTATATGCTGTTTATCTTTGTCATAGATGCATAATGTATCGATACTACGATACAAATAGTTCAGTATTACATTGATTTAATAACGTACTTTGATATGTTTCTTTGTTACAGATGCATGATGTGTTCATATTTTGGTATGGATAGTCGGTTTTACAGTGATTTAATAATGTATTTTGAATTCTGAATTAGCATTTTTTACCTTATATACTTAGGTAGGTAAATGGGTGGTGTAGAAAACCTGCCGTGTACATTTATGATTGGAAAGTGTTACCTTAATTTGAATTTATCATATTAGTAAATATGGATTGTGTGTTATGATATATTGCCTCACTTTACGTAATTATTTACGGGAATATATGACTTTCCCGAATTCTGATGTCGATAATTAGCAGTATAGCTCTATTGATCTGAATACCTGTATAGTATTTGTTAGCCGTATAAATGATAACACTGATAGTAAGATCTGATTTTTCGAACCTGAAAAAAAACGGACTTATTATCTCAACTCTGAAAGTAACGAGATACTTAGGGCGTTTTACCCTTTTCTTTTACAAGGAAAACAGTTTATTTTGGCAAGAGTGAGAATCAGCGAGAAGTCAAAGGAAAATAGTTTATTTTTGGCAAGAGTAAGAATCAGCAAGAAGTCAAAGGAAAAGAGAAAAAAAGAAGTAAGAAGTCAGAGTGTGGAATTCCCGTTTAATCAAAAGGCAAGCTGAAGTCGGACGCACGCAGGGAAAAGAAAGAAATAACCAGTCGACGAAAAAGGTCATTTTGAATCACCCAACAGTCCAATGTTAAATGAACATTCGATTCCTTGATGAAATTTACTCTCAGTATTAACGGCTAACTTTATTTATTTTTCATTAGTGTTTGGATTCTTATGAATGTATCCATTATTTTAAAGCTTCAGTTTATGTATTTTCTGAACTAAGTGTATTCAGAAAGAGAGAAATTGTAATTCACAGTGTCATTCTTTTCTTAATTGTATTTTTATATTTTATCTTTACGGGGGCTCATGTATTGTCTTGTTCAAAGTACCATCTCAGATTTCTATAACCACTGACCGGGCAGATTACACCGTAGAGATCATCTTCTAGATAACGATAATTAGTGGGAGGCGGTCTTCATGCGTTGTTTTCCAAGTTGCGCAATACCTCTGACCAGGCCTTGTGCAATATTGTACTAATAACACTTTGATAACCCGCCAGCACCCACGTTACAAAGTGGGTGGCTCGTCCGGGATTTGAAGTTTTCATTGTGATTGAAGTATCTGAGCGTATTTTGAACAAAGGCATAAATTTGTTATTATTATTAAGTAGGAATCGAGTGAATCAAACATTGTCTGCTATTTTTGTATACTTGCATGCAAATTGTTTACGGTAAAAGGGTATTGTAGAATTTGAGATTTATACCTTCTGTGTGAAATTACCATAAAGCGCTAGAGCGGTACTACCTAAATAGTCTCTTGGGACAAGAGCCAATTATTTGGGCAGTACTGTATTTTGGACAGCAGTTAATCACGTTTTGCTAACAGGGTACTGCTGCGCGGAGCGTGTGGTACTGGAATTTCTGTCTGGTCAATTAATTGCGGCTGATTTGACCTGTCCATCTCGCTGCAGATAAGGTTATTTTAGGTCAAACTATTTTCGTAGGGAGAATTCGGTTATTGTAGGTCAGTTAAGGACATAGTTCTAGAGAAAAAGGAAAGACAAAGCATACGTAATGACGACAGAGACAGTTACTTAAGGAATTTAAATCCATTGGAAAAGACGAACTTGGGTACGAGGGAGACAAACTAACTGAATTTATGGAAAGAAGTTTGAAAGAACATAAAAGCTAGAGAACGAGAACAATTAGCCATGGAACGAGAGAAGGAGAAAGAAATTGAACTGGCCCGACTACAGGCGGAAGAAAAAGTAAGAGAAAGAGATCATATGCTAGCCATGGAGAGACTAAGGCTCGAAGCCGAGTTCAGGAGGGGTGAAGAATTGAACGTACGTCCGGACACCCCGAGTAGTCACGTGGAAGACAGAAGACCCATACAGTTAACCATGCCGATGTTTAATGATAATGATGAAATAATGGACAACTTTTTGACGCAGTTTGAAAAGTTGGCCATGGTCCACCGAATACCTAAGGACCAGTGGGCCATCAATATTTCAGCCTTTTTGCAGGGGGCAGCGAAAGATGTGTACCACAACATGACCCCAGCCGAGATAGACGATTATGACACTCTGAAGAAAGCTTTACTTCGCCACTATGAGTTGTCAGCGGAAACGTTCTGTAAACTTTTTAGGGAATCGTCAAAAAGGGCTACCGAAACACACACGCAATTTCACAGTCGAGTGCGCGTGATTTTTGATAAATGGATAAAAATGTCTGGCACCGCATTAACGTACGAAGGTATTCGCGAAGAGATTTTAAAAGAACATGTGTTAAGTACCTACAGAAAAGATTTGTGTTTTTGGCGGAGCACGAATTCTCAACTTTGGATAAGATAAGCATAATGGCCGAGCGCTATGAGAGCGCGCATGCGCGTCCAACTACTTGGAATGGTAGGGACCGACTTGGAATCGGTGAGCTTAGAAAGACCACTGAGGTGGCACCCCATAGACGAAATGATCAAAATGGTGGGAGGCCAGGGGCCGGAAATCCCAGCCAAGTACATTTCCGTGGGTCGGGAAAGACTCAAGGGGTAGATAGGGATACCTCGGGTAGAAGAGGTGAGCCAGTATGTTATGGCTGTAATAAACCAGGCCATGTTGTCAAGGACTGTAGAAAGTATCGTCCGACAACGCTTAATTCGGTAACTCCGAATACTGTTAAGAAAGGGAAAACAGTGGAGTCTACGAATGTAGCGAGAGCTATGGTAAATGGTGAGGAAGCCACGGTGCTGTATGACACTGGCTGTAGTTACCCGGCCTTGGTAGATCGTAGATACGTCAAACCTGGAGATTATACAGGTGAGACGGTGGAAGTACAGTTTGCTAACAGGACGAATGATTCGCTTCCAGTCATTAGCATAGACCTTGATTCGCCATATGTAAAAGGGCGAATTCAAGCAGCATTTTTGTCAGGACTGTCTCATGACGTAATATTAGGGTGTAGGTATGTGTTGCCCCAACCTAACCCTATGACGTGTAACCCTATACATGTCGGGTCAGTGGAGACGAGGGCTATGAAGTGAAGGTCAGGGTCGAAGCCGCTAAGATCCGTGACTTCGCCCATAGACATTTTGGTACCTGGTGAGTTAGAGAAGCTTCAAAAGGAAGATGTGTCTCTTGACAAGGTACGTAGGTACGCGACGGACAGGTCCGTACGGAAATTGCCAGACGGCGAAGTTAAGTTCGCGACAAAGCGCGGTATTTTGTATCGGTACGCCAAGAAAGGGGTTGATACGTTTAAACAAGTTGTGGTACCCGTAGGGAAGCGCGACGAAGTGCTTAGGTTAGCACATGAGGGTCTTCTCGGAAGCCACATGGGCGTGGCGAAGACCAGAGATAGGTTGGTGAGGGAGTTTTATTGGCCAGGTGTTCATGAGCATGTGAGGAGGTTTTGTTTGTCATGTGACAAGTGTCAGCGAGTGGCACCGAAAACCTCCCATCGCCCAGTGCCACTAGGAACCACCCCACTGATAGATGAACCTTTCTCGAGAGTGGCGATGGATTTAGTAGGTCCGATTAAGCCGGCGGCGGAAAGTGGAAATCGGTATATATTAACGGTCGTAGATTACCCTACCCGGTACCCGGAGGCAGTGGCCTTGAAGAACATTGACTCAGTCACGGTGGCTGAGGCCTTGTTAGGGGTGTGGTCGCGAGTCGGAGTTCCAGACGAGATACTGACTGACCAAGGGAAGCAGTTCGTGAGCCAGGTGATGGAAGAGGTAAATAGATTACTCTCCATTAGACACCTGACAACTACCCCGTACCACCCGCAGTGTAATGGGTTGGTAGAACGTTTCAATGGGACATTGAAACAGGCTTTAAAGAAGCTATGTGAAGGTCGACCTAGGGATTGGGATCGATACCTTCCGGCGATACTGTTCGCGTATCGTGAAGTACCGCAGGCAAGTTTGGGTTTTTCACCTTTTGAATTAGTTTATGGGCGGACGGTAAGGGGACCCATGGCTGTATTGAAACAGTTATGGACGGATGAGCAAGCATCCGAAGACGTGCGTACAACATACCAATATGTTGTCTACTTGCGTAACAAACTGGAAGAAGTTTGTAAATTGGCTCAGGAAAATCTCCGCGACGCAAGGGGACGTCAAGCCAAGCATTACAACAAAAGGGCGAAGGAACGTCATTTTGAGGTGGGTGGCAAGGTGTTGTTGTTGCCATTGGAGCACAACAAGCTGCAAGTCTCATGGAGGGGGCCATTTGTTGTAACCGAGAAGAAAGGTGGACAAAACTACCGTATCCGAGTAGGGGATAAGGATAAGTTGTTCCACGTAAATCTTTTGAAGCGGTACCGTGTGCGAGAACCACCCACGGAGTTCGTGGTGGCTACCGTCGTGACGGAAGAATCCGACGACAACGCAGGGCAGGCGGAAGTACTCCCTAGTTGTCCGTTGACGAGGGAGGAAACCTACGTCGACGTCACACTTGTCGTTACGTTAACGTCAGACCAACGTAAAGAGGTGGAGTCGGTACTTCAAGAATATTCGAGCGTCTTAACAGAGAGACCGGGGAGGACAGAGCTGGAGGAGTTCTCTTTGAAGCTGCTGGACGAGAACCCAGTAAAGTTAAGACCATATCCGTTGCCGTACGTGAAGTTAGAAGCGGTCCGTAAGGAAGTTGAAACTATGTTAGACTTGGGTATTATCGAACCAAGCGAGTCGGCGTATAGCTCTCCTGTTGTACTGGTCCAGAAGAAGGATGGGGCACACAGATTTTGTGTCGACTACCGAAAGTTAAACCGAATTACAGAATTCCAGGTAGAACTTTTACCTGACCCTGAGTCTATTTTCGCAGGAGTAACCCATGCTAAATATTTTTTTAAGATTGATCTGTCCAAAGGATACTGGCAAATTCCAGTCCGTAGTGAAGACAGAGCAAAACTCGCCTTTGCAACTCCAGATGGGACTCACCAGTGGGTGGTCATGCCATTCGGGGTGCAGAATGCGCCCAGTGTCTTCACCCGTATGATGCGGAAATTCCTTGAACCATTGCGGGGGATGGGAGTTTCCAACTTCATGGACGATCTTCTATTAGCTACATCTACATGGTAAGAACACATACTTTTGCTGAAAAACGTCTTAGAACGACTACGACAAACCGGACTGACCGCACGACCATCGAAGTGCCATATAGGGTTCAGACAATTAGACTACCTAGGACATACCCTCAGCGAGGACACGTTAAAACCAGAGAGTTCAAAGGTCGAATAACTTAGGGATGCATTACGACCGACTATTAAGACTGAAGTTAGATCTTTTCTAGGTTTGGCAGGATACTATAGGAGATATGTGGCAAATTTTAGTGCTATTGCAAGTCCATTGACTGACTTGACTCGGAAAAAAGCGCCGACCAAAGTAGTATGGACAGACGCATGTGAACGCGCATTTCAGAAGCTAAAAGACAGACTGACGTCAGACGCCATAGTTAAGTTACCTGACGTGACACGGGATTTTGTTTTGAGGACAGATGCTTGTGATAGAGGTTTAGGGGCAGTGTTACTGCAAGAACACGAGGGAAGCTTATTCCCAGTTGCGTATGGAAGTAGGAAACTGTCAAATGCGGAAATTAATTATTCAGTGTCGGAGAAAGAATGTTTGGCGATTATATTTGGAATAACTAAGTTCCAACGGTATCTGTATGGTAGGAAGTTTACTTTAGAAACAGATCATCAACCACTGGCTTATTTAGCCCAGGCGAAATTAACTAACGGTCGATTGATGAGATGGTCGCTGTTTCTACAACAGTATCAGATTCTAGTGCGGTACATCAAAGGTAGGGATAATGTAGGAGCGGATTGTTTGAGTCGGTTAGGAATGGCTTAAGTGAATAGGTCACCTAAGGACATGTAACGGGAGCAGTAGATCACCGAAAAATTTGGGAGAGTAAAAATACCGATTTTTCTCTTAGAAGGGGGTAATGTCAAGTGCCAAATTTTTCGTCAGTGACATCCAGTAATTAATTCGTAGGCTAGCCGACAATCAACTGTCTTGGAGTAGAGTTTGGAACGGAAAGAATGTTAGTTTAACTCGGTCAGACTGTTACAATAATTAGAGTGAAAACGGACTGAGTGTTTGACACGTTAAAATTATGTGATTCCTCACGCAGAGCTTTCAAAAATGATTGAGACAAATGATAAGGTGATATTTCGATCCTAAGTGGCATTTTTGGCATCTTGATAGACGGTTTTCATAAGGTCAGTAAGAATAGCATTTATTCCGATTGGGCGAATGCATAGGGAAGGGGGTGTGTCGGACCCCAGAATCGGGAAAATATATACTTCGTATCAAACAAGGTTAGTCAGTCTAGGAAGACCTCTGCAAGAGAGGAAGTAGAAACTACATAGTCAAGACTCCGAGCGTGCTTTGAAAGACAGACGTTCGTAAAATTGTGGTATAAAATTGTGGTTCCGGGAAACTGAATGTGGAACGATTGTAAGACGCCAAAAACACAAGGTATTTAACTCAAATTCACCTTTATCATGATGTAATGTATATGCTGTTTATCTTTGTCATAGATGCATAATGTATCGATACTATGATACAAATAGTTCAGTATTACATTGATTTAATAACGTACTTTGATATGTTTCTTTGTTACAGATGCATGATGTGTTCATATTTTGGTATGGATAGTCGGTTTTACAGTGATTTAATAATGTATTTTGAATTCTGAATTAGCATTTTTTACCTTATATACTTAGGTAGGTAAATGGGTGGTGTAGAAAACCTGCCGTGTACATTTATGATTGGAAAGTGTTACCTTAATTTGAATTTATCATATTAGTAAATATGGATTGTGTGTTATGATATATTGCCTCACTTTACATAATGATTTACGGGAATATATGACTTTCCCGAATTCTGATGTCGATAATTAGCAGTATAGCTCTATTGATCTGAATACCTGTATAGTATTTGTTAGCCGTATAAATGATAACACTGATAGTAAGATCTGATTTTTCGAACCTGAAAAAAACGGACTTATTATCTCAACTCTGAAAGTAACGAGATACTTAGGGCGTTTTACCCTTTTCTTTTACAAGGAAAACAGTTTATTTTGGCAAGAGTGAGAATCAGCGAGAAGTCAAAGGAAAATAGTTTATTTTTGGCAAGAGTAAGAATCAGCAAGAAGTCAAAGGAAAAGAGAAAAAAGAAGTAAGAAGTCAGAGTGTGGAATTCCCGTTTAATCAAATGGCAAGCTGAAGTCGGACGCACGCAGGGAAAAGAAAGAAATAACCAGTCGATGAAAAAGGTCATTTGAATCACCCAACAGTCCAATGTTAAATGAACATTCGATTCCTTGATGAAATTTACTCTCAGTATTAATGGCTAACTTCATTTATTTTTCATTAGTGTTTGGATTCTTATGAATGTATCCATTATTTTAAAGCTTCAGTTTATGTATTTTCTGAACTAAGTGTATTCAGAAAGAGAGAAATTGTAATTCACAGTGTCATTCTTTTCTTAATTGTATTTTTATATTTGATCTTTACGGGGGCTCGTGTATTGTCTTGTTCAAAGTACCATCTCAGATTTCTATAACCACTGACCGGGCAGATTACACCGTAGAGATCATCTTCTAGATAACGATAATTAGTGGGAGGCGGTCTTCATGCGTTGTTTTCCAAGTTGCGCAATACCTCTGACCAGGCCTTGTGCAATATTGTACTAATAACACTTTGATAACCCGCCAGCACCCACGTTACATGTATCTTATATATTTTCAGCATGTTTTTATGTTTTCCAAATATCATTGTTTTTGTCAATTGTTGCTCTGTAGTGTAGTCATATCATTATTGATGGTGCAAAGCGCTTAGAGCTTTTAAAGATTAGGCGCTATACAAAGTCCTCATTATTATTATTATCACATTTTAATTCATGCCTTACTACAACTTTCCTAAACTATAATCTCTATATTAGCAAATTATTTGTTCTGGTTATACATTGTTTCCACAAACATTTCAATGGCAGGTAATACCTGCACCAACTTTTGTAAGAGTTGTACTTTTCATAGCAATTATTTGTAAATGATGAGCTGAAAATGAGAATAGAGTTTTCAGGAATGGAAGATTAAACACAAGTTAAACATATTTAACCTGTAATAAAGTTACCCAAAATATGCAGGATAAGGTCCTGGGATTCTTAACATTAAATTATCTGATATGATTGTGTAAGGTCCTTTAAACCAACTGGTACTTACTTTATTTACTTCATAATGTATCCAAGCACAGAATGTTCTCTTGTGGATGAAAGAGAAGGTCACATCATGCATGTCTAAACACAAAGTGCTGATTGTCTGCTGTACAATTAGTATCCAAGCAAACACTGAAAAATGATAACATTTGTAATTAATGTATCATGTTCAATGGTATTCACGTTCGTTGGCAAATCATTTTTTTTCATTAAAAATTTCCATCTGAAGGCAAGCATCTTTGTTTGAGAACTACCGGTAACTTTTCTATCAATAAAAATGTTCTATTTGCTCAGTAAATATTTTAAACTTTGGTAAAGAGTCAGTCGCATTCTTTATCAGATAAATTACTTACTATATTAAATATCATAATGAACACAATGCTCTGTTTAATCTTAATATTACATACAATTTCACTTTTTATTAAAAACTTGTTCATCACAGATTACTTTTTGACAGATGATTCCAATCTAGTGGACAGCAAATACGAACATAAAACAAAGTCCTTCCATGGGACCAACACTCAGATCAATCCCCCCCACCACCACTGCTGGGAAGAATTTTTTAAAGGTTTTTGTAAGCTACGTTTGGCTGGTGTGCAACAAAGTTTAAGGTTATTTTCCTTTGAGACTCACTTTTTGGGGACACTGTTTTAAAATATTTCAAAAAAGGGGAAGCTGGAAAATTAGGTTCACCATTTTTTAATTCAACATTGCCTGGAAGATTTTACTGAAACTTTAAACAGTACTATAAAAAGCATATTAAAGTCATGTGCCTCATACATGCATCCTATGTTTATTAGTGCCCAGTGTAGATAACTTAAATTAGCACTGAAACCATCTTTCATTTCCTGTTCCATTGATATTGACTTTTGACACTAAAATTCAACAAGCTTCATTAAAATATAAGATTCCAAAATGTTTAGTCCATGTCTGCGATACAGTACTAATGTTTTTGTGCATGAACCATTTTTCATCTTTCAGTCATAGTGACCATGACCTATATAACCCTATGACCTCAAATTTGATAGGTTTAGTCCTTACTATATAAAGCGCTCAAGTCATCCACAAAGTTAGCTTGAGGTATGTGTTGTTGAACTAATTTTACTCTTCAGAAATTCACTAATTATTGGGAAAACAGCTAATTTTTGGGGAAACATCTTTATTCTGCCCTCAAGCCCCTATTCCAAGGTGAAAACTCCCTTCTTCGATTAATAAATCAAGCTCTAAAACTAAAACAACATGATCACTGTCTGATGTTTAGTTGTATCTCACAGTCAATTGGAATATGATCCTTCTATGACTTGGACCAAGTCTAAAAGAACATCAGAATATGAATGGCACACTGAACAAGTAAATATAATACATCTCATGCGAATGTTTGGAACCCCGACCTCATCATCTTAATCCCTCCACTTTTGCACAGCAATAGATCAACATAATACTTAGAAATCACCTTGACCTACAAGCTCTTGGCATTACTGACATCTGAACAATCAATCAATGAAAACCACCCATGGAAAGACCGAGATGTTGTGATTGATTAAATAAGAAATAGATTTTTTTCTTAATCCTCTCAACCCCAACCATGATGTGTGGAGTTACAAAAATACACACAAGCTGTACTATATTACATAACTAAAATTTTAACTGATTACCTATTTCTACTTTGCTGATTGTTCCAGCAGTAAGGGATTAACCACTTATATTTTGGGTTAGGGGCAGGGGTGAGTAGGCTAGGGATTTTCTATCCATTGAGAATATTACTTTTTCTTTAATCTCAAGAATTTGTTTTCGAAACTGTCCATCACAGTCTTAAAGAGTATTAATTTCTGCATACTTTAGACAAGGTCAGAATATAAAAAAATGGATTTAAATTTTACCTTTATTATTTCTCTGCATTATGAGCACTTCCCTAAATCTATTGATGATTTCAAAGAAGATCATAAAAATATCAAAAGATTTCTCATGTATGGGTTCTCTGTGTGGATGAAATCTTGCAATATCTATAAAATCATCAAAAGCAGGCTGGACTATAGGCAGTTTGAACTTATTCTGGTCCTTAAATTTTAATATCTTCAATTCAACATTTACTGGGTGTTTTTGGAGGTTTTTTTTCTTGTCGTCGACTGCCATAATATGATCACTGTGACTTTCCTGGCTTTCATTTATCACTGAGTCCTTCTTGCCCTTATTGCTCTTTATCAAATCTTCCGAGTCCTTAGGGTCAAAGGCTGTTATCTTGTCTATATTGTCTTCCTCATCAGCTAATGATGGGTCCTTTTCTTCCCTTCCATTATTATGGATCTCGGTATCAATTTCACAGGACAAGATCTTTCCTGTTTTATCTTCATGCTCATTGGGGAGTTTTAATCCATAGTCATCCACTTTTCCATGAGTGTCGACATTCTCTACCTCTTGGTGCATTGCAACAGATGGCCCTGCTAAACGTTTGTCTGTGTCCAGGGTCTGGAAAAAAAGAAATGACATAAAAATGATATGGGATATGAAACCTGTTGCAAATAAAAATGCATCAGCCATAAGAATATTTTACCACCACCCCCTAAATTGTGAGTGGTAAAAAGATCAAGTAAAAACCGTAACTTGTGTTGTTGTTATGGTATGGTTTAATGCCATTTTTCAGCACAAGATAGGCTATATATGGTGGCCAGTATTAATGGTGGAGGAAGAATCCGGAAAACCTCGGAAAGAAACACCGATCCATGAGAAGCTACTGGCAAGCTTTCTCACTTACCAACATTGGCCGAATCGGAGACTCTAACCAATGCAGACAGAGGTGAGATGGCAGTGATCCATAACAGGACACCCCCGCCCCCATCCCAGCTTGTTTTAGTGTACTTCTAGTTTATACAGATATAAATTTATGCACCTAATGTATAACACCCGAAGACAAACTCTTCTCTCTATATTTCCTTTGGACACAAATAGTTTCCTAACTGAAAATGCATGGGCAGTTCATCTATGGAGGATTAGTATCTCGGAACTTCAAATTAACCTTCTTCTCTAAGTTCTTTTCTAAATGCATTTGTAAATGAATTTTGCTTTTTTACCTTGCGTGTCTTAAAAACACTGATAATGTCAGTGCTTTATTAAAGCCCCCTTTGTATATATGTTGAGGAGACCACCCCACCCTGCCCCATGTGTATTTCCTATAGCATTGGTTTTAAAATAAGGATATATATACATTTTTATATATATTGTACTAAGCACTTCAAGTTTTGTTGGGAATTTTTATTTATATTTGTAATAGTTTTATTTTTCTATTTTTAACCTGAGGAAAAAGTGCTTAAACAGCGATGGTCAGCCATCCAAGAAAATTTATTTCTTTGGCCTGATATGGCACTTTCGGTCTGCGGACATTCAGGATCTGGGAGATAATTTTATCTTATAGAACAAAATTTAGATCACTGAAAGACCCTACATAATGTTTGTAGCAGGTGCTTATCTACTTGATGCTTTTAAATGTAAAAAATACTTAAGTTGTGGAAAGTTCTGGGAAATATTTATTTTGCATTCTTCCATTGGTTGGAGAGTGTGGAATTATCCAATCACAGCAGCCAATTTATCAATGATCTTGTACGTGCCATAATATTATACATTTGAAAGCGGTTGGTTGAAAAAAAACACAGGTGCTCGATGCGAGCTTGATGTGAAGAAAAAAATTATAATCAAAAGAAATTATTCATACAGAGTGAGAAAAATACCTTAGATCACCCCCATGACCCATTCAGACATAGGACCCTCTCTATCATACTATATAAAAACACAGGTGCTTGACGCGAGCTTGATGTGAAATAAAAAATAAACAATAATCTTTTTATTTACACAAACAATAATCTTTTTATTTATTGAATTTTTGACCCCAGAAGTCAAAAGGCTTGTTCATTACATACCAGTAAATATTCTGTAAATATTGCTGCAAGGACTCTTCACCCAACCGATACCAGTCTAAAATGTACACTCATATGTTCCGGACACATTTGTTGCATCAATTGCATCAAATAGGTGACATTAGACTCAAAAAGTGGCGATCATTATCAGCACAGGTTCAGGGTTGATTTAATGGACTACAAGCTATTACAGACTTGTGGAGAGTTTTGCAATATTACTGATGCTAAACAAGTACAGGGATAAAAATAATTGGTTGAATGACCAATTTTAGTAGTATGATCACTATGGCAAAAGCAATGGCACCTTCTGTCATCCAGCATTTGTACAATGTCATTGCATAACTTCAATAATGAAGCATGCCAGATAAGCAGTGTATCCATGTATTTCACCCATTTAAAACAGTTTTTCTTCCAGGATGCGTACCAAAGGGCATTTTTCTTTCACACCAATAGATCAATGTTAATGTTCATATATTTGTGTAAACAAACAGCTGATTTAAGCATCTATTATTGCCTGGTGCGACCACGTACACTATTAATAAAATAAAATAAAAATGCACAAATTAGGATTTTAAACAAGTATGGTAAACCAGTCTAAAATCTATTGTCAAAACTGACAGAGTACTTGTTTGTTACTTGCACAAAATCAAGCTTTTAGAAGATATCAAAACAGAAGCTAAATATCTTGGGAGAAAGAGTGAGATAATCTGCAAGCCTGAAAATGTTTTAAAAAATTAATTTTTTTTTAGCTTTTTCCAGGCAAATGACAGTGAGATTAGTGATTTGCGGAGGCATCGAGTGAAGCTTGAAATGAAACATTGTAGTCACCTTTGCCAGATGGTTGCAGGTAAAATGTGTAAATATGATAGTTATAGTTGAATAACACTGATGCACATATTTGTTCTACAAATGGCAATGTATTTAAATTTTTTAATATTTTTATGACATTCAATGAAACACAGTAAAAAAGGACATTTTTTAATCATGACACATTACAGTTTGTAGCTACATAGTTATCTAGTCAAATTTTATAAAGTTTTATATTTTCATTTAACCCATCCTGTATATTCTAATTAAAAATAATAACCAATAGATCATAATAAAATATTGAAACTTTTAAAACAAATGTTTAGACTTGAAGCATGTCATTTTACTTGTACAAGTATTATCATTATATACCAATGTTTCAAAATATGACAATATTATTGCTATACAAACATGAAATATCACAATATTGCTGAAGGCATATTGTTGCAGCTCTATTAACTTCCAATACTTGTTCTTTCACTGGATAAGGATCTTCGACTTGGGCATACCACCTGGAAAATGTCCATGTATACTAATCAGGATTCATAAATTAAATATTTTCACACATTCCCACAAAGTACAGACTGTGCTGGAAAAACATTTTAGCCTTGAGCCTAGCTCAAAGTTTTTAGCTTGGAAACTACTGAGGTTTCACCATTAGACTATACATGTGCATTTCCAATCCTATGGAAATATTTATTCAACAGTCAACAGGAATAATCTTGTGAACCAAAACATATGTACCAGGTATAGACACGACACATTACTGATACACTTATCAATTTGATGGTCTTCCTATCTTTAGAAGGTCTGTCAGTGGTAGCTGTTCCCATTTAGCTGTTGACAGATTGGTTGTTTTTTTTTCCAGTATGCAGATTAGACAGACACTGACTGACATAAACTTAGGATCTATGTATATGCCATTCTCATCCATGACCAGATAGCAAAAATACATTGAAATTAACTACCTAATGTCATTAACTTTAATTCAACCTTTTAGGCAATTTCAGGCTGCCCCATTAAATCAGATACATGATTCATCTTTGTTTTGCACAACATAAATGCTTATAAAACATTTAATGCCCAGTTTCAATTTCATGTCTTCACTTAAGGCTGAAAGACATGATATTGTTATCTTCAAAACAGAAAAGAAACTGCATCTAGAATAAGTCTGGGTGTTGGAGTAGGATTGAATACGAACAAAAACTATCACACTGTACTTCCTGTCGTGGCCATAGCCATTTATTTTTGTTAGCGAAGATGGAAAACTACTGACAACTCGCCATCTATTAAAATGATAAAAATGTAAAGAAGGTAAAAAAATTGTGTGGTCTGAAATCTGCCCCCTTCCTTCAACATGTTCAGTATTGAATTAAACATCTCGACATAACAAGACACACTGCAGATTTGTTCCCCATGTATGATTTAAGTACTTTACAGTTCATTTAATAACCACATTTGTGCAATATTTCTCTGTTGCTTTGCCGATACTATCCTGTATCATGCAGGAAGTAGCTACACTAAGCTCTATCTGGTGGTTATTGTTTACCCTGAACTGAAAGAAATAATAACCACCAAACAGAATTCAATGTGACATATTTCAGTGTGTGGCACACTGGAAGTGAAGGCATCAAATTAGACCCATGAAGTAACTTCACACAATGCGGTCATTAAATAAGGAGTAAAGTACTCATTATACATCATGAACACATCTGAACTGTCAACTTTATCCTCAATTTGCAGTTGGGATAAAATAATTAACACATAATCAGCAAAATGTAAGAATATTATTAACCATGTCACCATGTGTTAATTTGTACAAGACGAGCAGGTGTTGTCAATATGTTTCCTATTTACTGACCAAAATGAGTGTCTGTGAATGTGACACCTCATTTGAATTCTTAAAGAAAAAGATGACTAATTAATTATTATTCATGACTGCTGAATATTAAAGTTGCTTGTATATGATAAGTATTGTATGAAGAATCACCTTTGCAGTGTTTCATTTCATGCGTATTTGAAAAATGGGCTTGAGTATTTTGTAGAAAAATATGTAGATTGTTAGCTTGTGGTCAGAATTAATTTTGTAATTTTACTATTTGGTTACTTCGTAGTAGACTAGTGCAATTATTAATGTGCTATGTTAAAATTTACACATGCTTGAATTGTGAATTAGGAAAATTTTTGAAGTGTGTAAAGTTACAATGGACGTATGCATATATCAGAGCATGGATATTTGAATATTTGTGTACTTTGTATGAACTGTAATGTAAATAAATGCATCTGATTGTTTTGACATTGTCATCACTACAGACCGGTTTTCCGGTCACGGGGAAGTAAGTCTGTAACCCTGCAGACCGCTTTACCGGTCTGGGGCAGTGTGCTTATTTAACGTCATAGTACCAGACTACATACGTTTTGGGATACCTCTAAGAAGTTCCTTATTGTAATGTAGATATTATACTTGGTTTATCTCGCGAGTTAAGCTTGAATTCAACTGGAATCACATCACAACGAATGTAGTTCCAGTCTATTTTTAGAACATTTTTTCCTCTCTCATTTTGGTGGTGATAGAAGAGTTATATTGATGCATATTTGGTAGGGATTTAAAGGTAATTGTTTATTCTTGAGAATATGAGCAGAGAGAGTGGTTGTCAGTGTGTAATTTGGCAACAGTGCATATGGAGTAATAAGGCCTTAGTGATGATCCGGAAGTGAAATATGTGGTCTGTGTACATGCTGTTATGTTTACAGTGCAGCAGCTCAAAAAAATGCCGGTCAACCCTTGACAAGAATTTCACCGTGAAGTCATCTTTGGGGGTATTTTAGATTTTCATATGATTTGTATTGATTGTCACACTGTGGAAAGGTCAGTGCTGAGAAATATATGTAGAGAACATATATAGTAAAATTAATTGTGGTGTATGGCCTGTACAGGCAGTTATTATTAAACTTTAAATTGCTATAAAATTTTTATTATTAATGATCAACGCATGAAATTTGAAGGTGTTATATATATTAACATTTAAAATAGAAAAATGACATTAGAATTTAAAACTTAATTTTATTTTTTAAAATTTTAATAATTTTTTTAAAAAAATTAAAAAATTAAAATTTGCCCCTTAAAATGCACATAGATAATATTTTTGGAAATTATATCAAATGATATTAGCATGTTTATACTCCTACACCATATACAAGCTACAATGATGGATATTTGTCAAATTTTGTCAGAGAAAATAACTTTGTAAGTCAAAATGAGTCATACATTTAAAATGTATGAAAGACAGATTCTATTTTGTATTGATCATTCAAACTATTTATTGGGGGTCCAATCAGTTAATTTATGTGTTTATGATGGGGTGACTTCCTGAGTAACACATATCTGCTTATATAGTCTTTAGTAATTGTTAACAAATATAGTTACAGGGTGTTTAGTGAGAGGACAGCGATGAAAACTTTATACTAGAACCTACTCAAGTTCTCTACTAAATCAGTTTAAACTTTCTGAGAATGAAATGCAGGCTGAAGAGATAAAATATACTTTCCACATGTATATTTACCCTTGATTGTAAGAAAACAGCAAAATGATGTAAGTTGAATAAAAAATGCATTCAATTTTATTGTTCAATTTGGTCAAGATATTGATTAGTGAAGTGCGGCATTGTGGCCTGTATGATGTTATGTGAATTCTAATGATCCATCTTAATTTATGCATTGTTAATTACTAATAATATTTGTTAACTGACACTCTAAAGATTGCATAAGATATATTCAAACAGATATTTTGAGCTTAACTGTGTAAAACTGATCTTAGCACGGTTACATATCCCAAATGAACAAATATTCACATATTTTATAATGTTTGGGATCCAAAGTTCACATTCAGTTTATCATATAGGCTGACATTGTACCTACAGTGAATCTGTAAGACACATTTCTGGCTGTGTGCACTAAATGTATCCCAAAATGTTATTTTCTTCATTAATATGCCCATGTATGGTAACATATTTCAATTCAGTACTTGGATAGAGTGCGGTATTGTAATATCAGCTGATATCTGATTCTATTGAACCATTGAGGTTAATAATTGGTATCAAACACCCTTAAAAATACACTTTAAATGTTCAAACAGATCATTGGAATTATTTTTGCACATTTGATCATAACAAGTACATTGTATATGTCCCACATATGCAAATTTCCATTCTTGTTTACAAGTTTTGGGAATCAGAATTTCACATTTAGTTTATGATATAGGATGTATTGGTACCTGTAGTTGATATGTGTGGCCACATTTGGCTGTATTCTCTTGCAATATCCAGAATTATTATTTTCCTCATGAATAAGATTGCTTATAGTAATATATTCTTTTTTACTACATTGTCGCTTGACTTTCCTGTATACTGGCATGTACTAATGTTTCCACCAATGATCAAACCTTACCGTCCCCGCATTTCCTTAAAGTTTGTGATGCATAGTCTACCTGATTAGTTATTTAACCTGTAAATGACCAGATATGCTTATAGAAACTTCATATACTTTTAGGATGAATTTATTACTTTAATACATGACTATTACTTCACATTTCTGAGTGTCACTCTGTCAAGTTTAATATTTACTTCCTATGCTTGCAGCCTGAATGTTATTTGGAAATCACTATATCTAACACATTTTAACTTCATTTGCATACATCTTACTGTTTTCTAGATATAAGTGAAACATTTTATATCTTTTCAGGTCTAGGCTGGTATCTGGAACAAAGTGTTAGTGGTGGATCAGCTTGGAAGCTCTCCAGTAGTCTGGTGGTGATAGCAAGGTTGCATAAGGACATATGCAGTGTACTGCCATAAGTGATCATGATATCACAATACTAATATACAGCACCTCAAGGACATGGCTAAGATCTTCATGAGAGAGATTAGCACCATTGTTCAGTAAGATAAAACCTGCCTAAAAACTGTATTTTCCTATCTTATTGTCGCTTTTTGTAGTTATCGACACTGAAATGTAATGCAATTTTCCTATAAAACATGGAAGTGGTCCCATCAGATGTTTAAATCTGAGTGCACTATTAGTTATACAAATAACTGCCTAAATACCTGACACAATAAATATGGAACATAGCACCTGTTGTTGCTTCTTTAGTGTGTACACCTATGTGCACCTTGACAGGCATATTGCGGTTTGTTGCCAAAATCACTGTGAGTCATGCTACTTCACTACCCCTGGGAAAAATGTTCTCAGTTACACAGACCCAAACCACCATTTATTTTAAAGACCATTGATTGATCAACTTTTCTGTCTAAACTTTGACAAAATCTGTTTTCAAACTTTTATGAAAATGTAATTTTTCAATAAAATTTAGTTTATAAATTTAAATGTTTATTTAAATTTCCATTAAAATTTTAATTGATCAAAATGTATAAACTTTAAACATATTTTCAGACAGGCCTTATCTTGTAGTACAATTAGCATTGAAAAAGTCCTATAATTAAGGAAGATATAGCAAATTTAGTTTTGGTTTCTCAAGAGCACATGGATCAGCACGTGCACCCTGTGGAACACCAGCACTACACACTTTCCAGCAGGTGTCACATGTCTTGTATGCAAGGAAATTCAAAAAGACTTCATGTTTAAAGTTCAAATAGGTGTGGCATTCAAATAAAAAAGTTTTTACTAAAATTTGCCCCAGCAAGTTTGGCCTGTCAGGAATAACATCACAATTAATACTTCCAGTTCAGTACCCACGAATGTAGTTCCAGTCTATTTTTAGAACATTTTTTCCTCTCTCATTTTGGTGGTGATAGAAGAGTTATATTGATGCATATTTGGTAGGGATTTAATGTAATTGTTTATTCTTGAGAATATGAGCAGAGAGAGTGGTTGTCAGTGTGTAATTTGGTGACAGTGCACATGGAATAATAAGGCCTTGGTGATGATCTGAAAGTGAAATATGTGGTCTGTGTACATGCTGTTATGTTTACAGTGCAGCAGCTCAAAAAAATGCCGGTCAATCCTTGACAAGAATTTCACCGTGAAGTCATCTTTGGGGGTATTTTAGATTTTCATATGATTTGTATTGATTGTCACACTGTGGAAAGGTCAGTGCTGAGAAATATATGTAGAGAACATATAGTAAAATTAATTGTGGTGTATGGCCAACTAGAAATATCGAGGCAAGCCCGCACATTCTAAGCGTGTTTTCCGAATGGTGAATTTCTATTCAAAATGGCGAACTTCATCGCAAGATGAGAATGAAGTGTCAGATTATGAATTATCAAAATATTTAGCTGTTGTGACCTAACACAGTTGATTGAAAATCAGATAAAACAACTGGAGATGCATTTGAATGTGCTTTTGGAAGACAGTGATGACGATACAGAGGACTTTGTAGGTTTTGAACCAGACGAAGTGTGAACTCTACGTGTTTTAGTTCTCGACGAACCAAAGTGATTTATTTCAGTTTTCTGAGCAAGTTGGACCCACCGAAGTGTTAGATGGCTCCAGAAAAGCTTTGGAATACTTAGAAATCGTTGATTTTGACAAAATGTTTGAAATTATAATTCATGTAATGTGGTAAATAATTATGCATTTTACCTGTTGTGTTACCTGTTTGCACCAGTATATTAAAAGTTTTAATATATATGCACATTTTCTTGAATTATTCATACAAGTTGATTTTTAACCTTTATTTTGATACCAAATACAGCAAGATATCTTTAAAATCGGCAAAGTTATGTTCTTTCAAAGTCCACAGGTCATTCTGCTTTACAAGTCCAAAGTTACTTAGTGTTTGGGGGGCCGCACGATTCACCCAAAACCTGCCCAAAACCACCCAAATCCACAAAAAATATGATGCTAATCATACTCATAATCACAAGAAAACATTGGATACAGTATTAATTTATTGAAACATGCGACACGATCGACTGCCTTTATTTTTTTTTATTGGAAGTAAACATTGAAACAAGGGAGACAAATGTTACTATCTATATTCATCACCAACTATATATGTATATTCTGGACAAAATCAAATACAATAAACAATGTAGCATGTAATGGAATGGAAAAATGTATTTCGCTGCATTTTTTAATTCTCCTATGTTGAATCATTTGAAGTAAATAATTGCATATCAGTGACATAACTGTCAAATGCGATGAATACAACATTACAATACAACGAACAACTGAATGTACAACATTATTTCTTTATAATAGATTTTAGATTTCTATTATACATGGAATGTCTTACTGGCGATTAAAAATGTATAAATATGTACTAAGATTATTTTTCCATGTCTAATCAAACACAGTTTGAAACATGAAATAAAAAGTATATCAACAATAAACTAATGGTATTCAACTTAATTGTATTTTGCATATTTTAAAGCAAAGCATTAATAAAATCAAAATAATACATTAATGTATGCAACAAATTAAAAAAAAATGATAAATATTGCAAAGACTTTGACATGAAATTAGTTTTAAAAAAGTGTAACAATGGAAATGCGTAGCTATGTCTCGACATTAGACCAAATTTTATTGCCATTTCTTTTGCGATGTTCGTTCCGACTTTGCTCGCTTTCTTTGCCCAGGTTTTTTTCCCGCATCTATTTTTGGCCGGATGCATTTGAATTTTCCATTGGATGAATGTATATAATTAGAAGTATTGTAATTTAGTTGCTTTTGTAAAAACTGTGTAAATATTCTTGTCTTTTCTGCTGATGTTTTTGTGCGCCAAATCGTTTCATCAATAATATATGAAGAAGAAGGACCAAATAATTTATAATTGCCAGAACCATATAGTGCGCGACGCAAATCTATCAGCTGACCTTGAGTTACACTATATAACCTGTTAATTAATTCGGGAATCTTGTGTTGTTTCCAATCAGCAACCTACTTAAGTTTATTATTGATAGATTTTGAGTTGTTGTTTGTCCAAAGACTCGTGATAGTTTTGTTTTTTAGTGGTTTATAGACAAACCTTTTAAATTTTTGACATATGAACTTTGTGAAGTACTGTGCAACATTTGGATATTGTTTTAAATATATTGTCAAATCTTCTTCTCGTTTAGCAAACTCAGCGTCATCTTGACTAAATATTAGACCACTGTCTTCATTGAAGAGCATACGAAATATAGATTTTGTGACAAGATCGTCACATCCATGCTTATGCAAAGAGTGCCGAATGTTGTCTGTAATGTGCTTAATACAATATAAATATTCTGCATTACAAAAGTTGGATCTCAGAGCATTTGTCAAAGCTTTCTCATCATCCGTACCAAATGAAAACTTATCTTCTTCAATTTTTTTCGCGAATATTGGAAAAGAATTTGTAATATGTGTTTTCATCGGACTCCCAATGAAGACATAGCGGACCTAAGAAAATAGGGTATAAGCGATTACATATTTAATGAACAGTCTCTTGTCACATGTCTCTGATACATACGTTATATGTTTGGATTGACTAAAAAGGCATACACATTGTAAACGTTAGAAAATAATGAATAGGCACTTAGTTTCTCTTAAAGTTAAAAATAAAAAATCAGTACCATTATATGATTTCAAAATTTTATTTTTATTTAAGATGTCAAGAAGAAACATAATAGACTGCTATAGCCTTTAGCGACATCATAATGTTAATAAAGACAATAACGAATAATGTAAACTTGTACAATATCGTGCATATATTACTGTTGTCATTCTCATTGATTCACAATGAGGCCGTTTGTATATTTAATTTTATTTACATCATGTTTTTTGTGGATTTGGTCAGGTTTTGGGTGGTTTTGGGTAGTCTCCCTATCATTTTTTGTGTGGATTTGGTCAGGTTTTGGGTGGTTTTGGGTAGTCTCCCTTTTGTAATTTCCATACGATGTAAATAATAAATGCGGCATAATTAGTCGTCGGTTTCAACAAGATAGTAATATTTCCAATATTTTCCTGTGGTTTTGAGTATATTTCATTTTATTTACATCATGTTTTTTTGTGGTTTTGGGCAGGTTTTGGGTGGTTTTGGGCAGGTTTTAGGTGGTTTTGGGTAGTTTTGGGTGAATCGTGCGGCTGGTGTTTGGGGCTCAAAGCCTGACAGTTACTTAGTGATGAAAGGGTTAATGGCATTTTGTTTATGTACGTATGAGAAGTAATTGATACTCTGAGAAGAATACACAGATGAGTAGAATACAAAGACAGGTGAAAATCTATCTCACACTACTAATCAAGTGATGAAATAGGGTCGAGTGTAAGGAGAGTACTTGGGAAATTTGAATCATTTCATTATTGAAATATTATTAAATTATTAGTTGAATTTCACTTTTTTTTGCATATTCAATAATTTAACCATGGTAATTGCTGACTGGGAGCTTGGAGCTTTACATCTATCTTTCACTAATTTAACTTCCAACCAAAATCGAGATCATGAGTGGGACTTAAATAATAATATAAATAAAATATTGGGAGCACCCTAACCCAACCAAAACAACCCTCACAATGGACAACCCCAAGTTTGGCCTTGTACAGGATCATGAGAATGGGTGAAAACAGATGGTATCAACATAGTGACCAATACATACAAAAGAGATTGCTTCACGTTTTTCATTATTTTTCATAAAAGCAGTTAAATAATTTAGAGACATATTAACTGAGCTATCTGTATCGGTAGGTAAACATTTGTTCATTATGGTGGTGATGGAGCAGTTTTTTAACTTTTTGAGAAAAACAACACAACATTCTAAAGGACTATTCTTGGGACCGAAACTAATTCTTGACAATCTTAATGTTTCGGAAGTTTTACTTGCTCTTAGTTCCATTGTACGGATAAGACTATTTAAAAATTTACATTTATAATGTTTAAAGTTGACATATTTACTGAAAAATATTTTCTTTGCAGTGCAATTTTAAAAACAGCTAAGACATCAATCATGATATTATTAAAATAATGAACATATGCTTTTCATCTCCTTTCTATCCTTTTGAAAGTGAGGGACTCTTGAGCTTATGCTAGAATCTCACAGATATAGGCTGAGGACTCTGAGGACCCAACCTCTAATTAGGAAATTAATCAATCTTGCTTAAAAATGCAAGTTGTACTTAATATTCAGAACCATTCCTTTAACTGGAAAAATTGTCAAAATAAAGTATGTTATCAAGAAGCTGTCAAACAACTATGCTATGGTACTGGCACAAACAGAGAGCACCTAAAGTATGGTGGCCAGTTCATGGCTATGTACTTCACCAGATTTCTGATCACAATTCAAAGTACAAGTATACCCAAAGTGTTAAAAGTAGGGATCATTATGTAAGTGTCAACAAATGGGAAAGACCTAATAACTACAGGGGCATTACAACAAAGAGTGCTTCAATCCTATAACAGAAGTAAGCAGGTCCCTTCCCAATATAAAGTCCAAAAGGGTTTCACACACAACACCTCACCTAACCATGCTGTACTATCATTCACACAAAACACCTCACCTAACAATGCTGTACTATCATTCACACAAAACACCTCACCTAACCATGCTGAACTATCATTATCTTAAGCTATTAGTGAGGCAATAGATACAAATCAAATAAACACCCTAAGCACCCTTGATGCTGTCTAACATAAGTGATGATTCCATTAAACATTTTTGAGGCTATGATCTTTGGGAATTTATTTTTCTTGCCTAATCTGAAACAAGTTACCGGTACTGGGGGGTTACTCCAGGTCAATTTTTCATTTTATCCAGGAATTCATCATACATGTATTAACATATAAATAATGTTCTTCTTCTAAGGAAAATGTTACCAGTTTTCCAATGTAACTTATTTTTCAGCATGTCATTTTATGCAAAAAAAAAATTTTTAAAAATGACATAACAATGATAACAATACATTTTATTAATATTTCATCGTTATCTTAATAATCTGACATGAAAATATGCAAAATCATTAAAGTGACTTATCTGAACTTCCTAACTGCCTCTTTAACCTATTTTTTCAACTCGGGTAACCCTTATTAACATTGCAAAATCATCCCAGTGTAGTAACAACTTTTAAAAATGGACAGGTTGATGTACAGGATGAGATAATCATATGATACATGAATGAACAATGTACATATTCCCACAGGAGCCTTTTAGAAATGAAATTGGTCCCCTGAGTGGCCGAGTGGCCTAAGCCTTAGGCTAAGGCCCTAATTGTTACAGATCGCTGCCATCTTGATTTGCCCTACCAATACAGTAATGATTTTATGAGTACTTACTAACTGAGAAAAATGACAATTCTTCTTTACCATCCGTCTTAACGGGAGGGAACAAGCCGCACCAGGCTAGCAGAGCTTCTTCTAATGTATGTATCTGCTAATAAAGCGTACTTCAGCAGTGCATAAATTCACAAAATAATTTTTTTTTCGACTGCTCTACTAATTTGTATCAATATGGAAAAGTTAAAACTTTTACACAAATGCGCAAACGTAACAATAACCGGATGTCCTAATCGAGTACTTTACGCAATCAGGGTAAACACACAGGTGTTCGACGCGAGCTTGATGTGAAGAAAAAAATAATAATCTAAAGAAAAAAAATACACAGAGTGAGAGGCGTAACGAGGGGGGGGGGTGTACATATGTCCCCGGGCGCCAAGGTACAGGGGCGCCAAAATGAGGCTTGCAACGTTACATTATAATCAGAAAACAAGGATAATAAATCTGTCACAAGATCGCTGGGGCGCCAATTTTATAGTTTGTCCCCGGGCGCAAAATATCATCGCTACGCCTCTGGAAGGCACACGACATTAAAGGAATAGGGAACATACAAGATGATTTTATATTATCTGATTGCCTGTCGTTCAAAATTATACTTTATCTGATTTCCGTACACCGTTCTCGCTCCGTTTAGTAATTAAAAGGAAATATTTAGGTTATCCGCACAAGTGCCTGAGAGTTAATGAGATACGTATCACGTGGTCGGTAGTGGTATGCGGAGAACTCGCCCCATGGAGAACTCGCCCTGGGAGAACTCGCCCCATGGAGAACTCGCCCTGGGAGAACTCGCCCCAGCGTATCAGGAGAAGTCGCCCCAGAATGGTTGGAGAAGTCGCCCCACTTCGTATGGAGAAGTCGCCCCATATCCCAGATAACCTTTTTATAGCAGAATTAAAACATCTTTTACGTGATTCATATTTAGATTTTTATTTAAACTCGATCACAAAAAAAACAACAACAATCTTATAGTAATATTTCTAAGACGAAATTCAGTTGGTATATAATATAACGAATGACGACAGTATAGTGTTGATATTGAAGTGCTTGTTATGTGCTATGTTTGGGAATAGACACTTCGATGATTTATCGGTAACTTGTAATGACTGACGACAGTATAGTGATTACAAATGATGATTAGTCAAACACTAATATTATTATGAATCAACAAGATTATTTTCAAAAAGTTGAACGTCAATTAAATGATGTAAACTAACATTGTCGAAGATCCGTCAATGGAAATTAAATTTTAAAAAATCAACATGCACCAATGAGATGGTAAAATAAATAATTCCGTATATGAGGAATTTGATACTTTCTCTCTTAACATGCGTACACTTCAATTCTAGATGTTTCCCAAAACTCATAATGATACAACAACTTTCATTAAAAAGTTGGAGTCTATTCCACAGATAGGATTTCAATCCTGGTGTTATTAGATGTAACATCACTATATACCAAATTTCCGCATGCAGTTGGTATTGAAGCGTGTTCAAATTTTCTTGATTACAATCCTAATAATAGCCCACTATCTTGTGAAGATATTTTTATAATATTAAAACTTATCTTGGAAAATACTTATTTTCAATGTAATAATACGAAATACATATACATAATGGGTACGGCAATGTGTATTAATATCGGTCCTACTAATTACTGCTAAGCCTGACAAAGCCCGACAAAGCCTAACAAAGCCCGACAAAGCCTAACAAAGCCCGACAAAGCCACGCAAAGTCAGATTAAAAAAAAAGAGTGTATATATTGTTCATTATATTGATGGAAAAATTAACTTAGCCGAAAGACTGATTTTCAACTTATTCTTGTAGATTTAAATGACCGAAAATTGGGCGACAAAGTTTGCATTTCAAACAAACATAAAATATTGATATATTATGATACAATCATGTTGGAAATGTTTGTTATAATTTTATAAATTATTCTTGACAAAGCCTAACAAAGCCACGCAAAGTCAGATTAAAAAAAGAGTGTATATATTGTTCATTATATTCTTTTTATTATTTGTACAATATTGGTCCTACTAAACACAGCAAAGACGCGCAAATACATACATAACTATTGTGAATTACGTTAAATATTAAATCTTGCATTTTCTCAAATATTTTCTTTTTATTATTATGACAAAGCCCGACAAAGTCTAACAAAGCCTAACAAAGCCCGACAAAGTCAGATTAAAAAAAGAGTGTATATATTGTTCATTATATTCTTTTTATTATTTGTACAATATTGTAACATTCTAAAAATATTTGATAATATATAGTGTTGATACATACTTTATATCAATAAATATAACAGAACTAGAAAACGTTTGCTTTGTCTATGATTATTATTTTTTTTTTATTATATAATTAACTCATGACAAGGAAAGAAATGTTTTTAAACTTACAATAAACATTTTACATACGATTTTCTTATTATTCTAATTCGAACTTTGCCGCCAAATTTTATTGGCTATTTAATTTGGCATAATTATGTTGAAAACTAGCCCTTCAGTTTTGTTAATTTATTCGTCAATATAATTTACAATATAAATACACTTGTCTAAAATGACTTTTATGACTGTCCGGCTTTGTAAGGATTTGTTACGCTTTGTATGACTTTGTCTGGCTTTGTATGATTAGTACATATTGAAAAAATTGCACTTTCTTTCGATAAGTTCAATGAACAATGGATACGGTAATAAACAGTGAATAGCGAAGAACTCACCCCATGGAAAACTTGCCCTGGGAGAACTCGCCCCATGGAGAACTCGCCCTGGGAGAACTCATCCCAGGTGTCAGGAGAAGTCGCCCCATAGTGGTCGGAGAAGTCGCCCCATTTTGTATGCTACATTTAGACAACGAAAATGTTTTTTTTTTCTTCTTTTCTGTCTATTTATGTACTATTAAAAAAAATCGTGCAAATTCTTGAGATTTGCTAACCAAAATTTACTTGTACGTTTATTATAAAAATCCAACCAAATAAATTATTATTATTGATGCAAACCATTTTTTTAAGTGCCATATTTTGTGATATACACTGGTTATAAAATTTCGGCATGATAGACAATTCGCTTAGAGAGTTATCATTGGTGTTAAACTGTTGAAATATTTGATGAAAACTGCGGATCTCTATAATTTTATATATGAAAGCGATGATTATTCATAGTAGTTTCTCTTCTATTTGCACATCAAGAGCACCGGTGTATGTTACATTTAGATGACGAAAATGTTCTTTTTTCTTTTTCTTTTCTATCTGTTTAGTACTAATAAAAGAAAATCTTGCAAATTCTTAGGTCTTCTTTAAGCGATAATTGATTTATTTTTGTAAAGTGTTTTTACGCTAGTAAATTGATAAATTTATTTGAGAAATTTAGCAGACTAAATTTTATTAATTATACGACAGAGATTAGATAATGAAGGATTCGATTGTATTGTGAAAGCAATTACATCTCTCTCTCTCTCTCTCTCTCTCTCTCTCTCTCTCTCTCTCTCTCTCTCTCTCTCTCATATTAAGGGCTTTGTTCAGCGCAGACTCAATTGTATGTGTAGGATAATTTATTTTTTGTAAATATGTTTGGAATTTATTCAACGAATTTTGTAATTGACAATCATCTGAAATAATACGTTGGTATCTTTTCGACTGGCTATGTGGTATACCGTTTTTAAATGACATGAGATGACATGAAGATTATTGACATATTGGTGGAAATTAGTTTCCTTGATATGAATATTTGCAGAGTAGTGTTATCAATATTTTATATCACAATTACATCTGAAAATGAAACATGCGTACTAGATGTAGTATAAGTAAATTGAATTGTCGGGTGAAAATGATTTAGGCGATCAATACAATTTTACAGTTCTTCGGTTGACTGCTTCCAGATATAAATGTCATCGAAAAATCTGAACCAAAGAAATGGATTCAACTTTTCGTTTTGAAGAAATTCCCTTTCAAATTTAACCATGAGAAGAAAGTGTATGAAGGAGCCATATTAATACACATTGCCGTACCCATTATGTATATGTATTTCGTATTATTAAATTGAAAAAAATAATTTTCCAAGATAAGTTTTAATATTAAACAAATATCTTTACAAGATAGTGGGCTATTATTAGGATTGTAATCAAAAAAATTTGTACACGCTTCAATACCAACTGCATGCGGAAAGTTGGTATATAGTGATGTTACATCTAATAATACCAGGATTGAAATTAACAGATAGCTGTGGAATAGACTTCAACTTTTTAATTAAAAGTTTTTGTATCTTCAATATATGATTTCATTATGAGTTTTGGGTAATATGTAGAAATGAGGTGTACGCATGTTTAGAGGGAAAGTATCAAATTCCTCGTATACGGATTTTTTTTTTAGCCATCTCATTAAAGCATGTTGAAATTTTTTATTTAGGTTCTATTGACGGATCTTCGCCAATATGTTTGTAGTAGTTTTCATCATTTAATTGACGTTCAACTTATTTAAAATAATCTTCTTAATTCATAATAATAATAGTGTTTGACTAAGCATCATTTGTAATCACTATACTGTCGTCATTCATTAGATTATATAAAGACTGAATTTCGTCTTAGAAATATTACTATGATATTGCTTTTATGACTACCAGTTAATATATCTTTTGTGATATCGTATAAATACAAATCTAAAAAATGAATCACGTAAAAGATGTTTTAATTCTGCCATAAAAAGGTTATCTGGGTTTTGGGGCGACTTCTTCAGACGAAGTGGGGCGACTTCTCCAACCAATCTGGGGCGACTTCTCCAGATACGTTGGGGCGAGTTCTCCCAGGGCGAATTCTCCATGGGGCGAGTTCTCCATGGGGCGAGTTCTCTGCATACCATAAACAGTTTACGTAAGATTTTGTCATACTTTGCCATTATTCAAGTTTGAATTTGTACTCTAGTCTTCCAATTTTTGGTCATATAATTTTGCATAAATATGTTGAAAAATAGTTATTCGGCTTTGTTAATTTATTCATCAATATAATTAAAAATATAAAAACACATTTTTTTATTTGATTTGACATGGCTTTGTATGGCTTTGTTAGGCTTTGTCTGGCTTTGTTAGGCTTTGTCAGGCTTTGTTGGGCTTTGTTAGGCTTTGTCAGGCTTTGTCGGGCTTTGTCTGGCTTTGTCGGGCTTAGCAGTATTTAGTAGGACCCTATTAATATGGCTCCTTCATACACTTTCCTTTCATGGGTAAATTTGAAAAGGACTTTCTTCAAAACGAAAAGTTTAATTCATCTCTTTGGTTCAGATTTTTCGATGACATATTTATATCTGGAAGCAGTCAACAGCAGAAATGTAAAATTTAGTTGATCGCCTAAATCAATTTTACCCGACAATAAATTTTACTTATACTGCATCTAGTACGCATGTTTCATTTTCAGATGTAAATGTGATATAAAATATTGATAACACTATCTCTGCAAATATTCATACCAAGGAAATTAAAATCCACCAATATGTAGAATATTCTTCATGTCATCCCATGTCATGTAAAAACGGTATACCGCATAGCCAGTCGAAAATAAACTAACGTATTATTTCAGATGATTGTCCATTACAAAATTCGTTGAATAAATTCCAAACATTTACAAATCAGAAATTATATTACACATATAATTGATTCTGCGCTGAACAAAGCCCGTAATATTACTCAACATTGGGCTTTAAACAAAGCAGTATGTACAAGAGAGAGAGAGAGAGAGAGAGAGAGAGAGAGAGAGAGAGAGATGAAATTCCATTCATAATACAATCGAATCCTTCATTATCTAATCTACGTCGTATAATTAATAACTTTTAGTCTCCTAAATTTGTCAAATAAATTTATCAATTTACCAGCGTAAAAACACTTTGTACGAGTTGCTAACTACACACGACAGCGGAACAGACCGTCTGAGCCAGCAGATTTACAATTTGAGGTATGACATTTAATATTCATATGTAAACATTTTGAATGCTGCAAAAATAAATGGTTACTGAACGATAACTTATTTCAATTAAAATCATAGTTATTTACTTATAGTGTGTGTGTGTGTGTGTGTGTGAGAGAGAGAGAGAGAGAGAGAGAGAGAGAGAGAGAGAGAGAGAGAGAGATTTGGATTTTTAACGCAGATGTAACAATTTTTAAGTCCTATCTCGACGATGTGTGCAGTGTGGCAGTTTATAGTAATGCCAAACACTGTTGCATCAAGTCGTATTAGCGCCAATCGATGCAGCTATTAGTAACATGTATTACCCTTATATCTTTGTCACGTATGTATCGGTAACATGCATATTATTAAGCATTATTTATGCTAAAATTAGTCGAAATATTACTTGACAGATTTATCAAGATTTAATTTTCAGACATATGAAACATGATTACATTTCAGATGGGTTTATTCAATCCTATCATTTTGATTTCCTATTATTAGGACAAAGTAACGTAAGTTATCCATATTAAAAAATTATATGCATCAACAATAACCATTTATTTGGTTGTATTATTTATAATAAACGTACAAGTCAATTTTCAGCGCCTTTTGTACTCACAAAACCCTTTGTTTTCCATACACCAAAAAAAAACCACCGCTGCGCATAAAAAGGATTACCTATGTATCAGTACCTTTTTGGAATGATAGACGTATATTGTTTGATACAGCAAAAATGTATGCATTAAGGAAAGAAACGTATATAATGAGTTAACGAGTCGACGACATTGATTTGTGCCTCATTAGTAAATTTTGGTTTAGTACTCGTGATCATTGTGTTATTATATATTAATAAATAATGTAATCTTGTTTATTTTACAATCGTAATTTAGTAGCGAATTAGTTTTTAAAGTTCTCTTTTAAATTGAAATAGTGTGTTATTATTGAGAAATAATAAAATTACAAACACTGACAAAGAAGACGAAATAAACTAAATGATGTAGTACAACTGATCTTTCAGAAACCGTCCGATTTCTACGCATTAGTAATGATGATTATAGGCCGATAAATCAGCCCTTCACCCGTTACGATTTTGATGTTGGGGTGAGGGGCTGATTTCACCTATTCATTGAAACCTGCAATTATCTGCAGACACTTTTGTCTGCACGTATCAGCGTAAATTTCACACACTTACCGGTATTTTTCGCGACTGTTAAGCTCCCGTCGACTGAAGGGTTCTTTTTGCGATATGTACATCATATTTCCGAATCAAATCCTACGTCTGACAACTTGTAGATCCAAGCAGAATAACACAACCCTAAAATACCGTTGACATTTAAGTTTCGTGATCACCATACTAGACAGCAACCAATCCGATGCAACTTCCGCTCGTTCGCTCATTCGAAACACTCGGTACGCTTGTCATGTGACTCGGTTGTAGCAACGTGAACGTGACTATCACGTGATTCAAGCAGACTCCGAACAAGACAGGTAAGAAACATCTTTTGTAGTACCATTCTCGTACAGTTAAGTTAACGCGTGATTAGAACGAAATGATGCAAAAAATTAAACAATGGCGGAAAATACATGCTCGCTTTGTGGTGTTCACCTGGGCGCAAATCGATCCAACAAAGTTAATTTGCATGGAAAACTGAAGAGACAGACAGAAACAGCTCAAGATGTGCTACATGATCATTTGGGGCTAACATTTACTCCAGACAGAAGTGCATATATATGTTATGCTTGTTCTACTGTGATTAGCAAGGTGAAATTACAAACTTCCAAGTTATAAGGGTCCCAATAATGGTGCATTTAAATCCAATTTTAAAGATTCAAAAGAAGAATATAAAAAAAAATTGCAGCACTTGTTTACAAAAAGTGGTGCCACTTTTTCTTTATTTATTTTATAGTAGTGAAATTAATTATTAAATAATTAAATATTCACTTAATAATCAGTATGACACCCAACATTAGGAAAATCAACAATGTTGACTCTAAATCATAATGCCTATGCAGATTCCATATAATAAACATCTCTCTCTCTCTCTCTCTCTCTCTCTCTCTCTCTCTCAATGTTATTTGTAACCTTTGACAGTAAATTTCAGATACATATATTGTTTTAGAAAAATAAACAGTAGTGAAAGGTATCAATTGATGCTTGAAAAGAAAGAAAGATAAAATGTTGATTAAAGTTTTGTATGGTTTTAAGAACTGCCCAATTCCTATAAAAACTATCAACACATTTGTGATATTTTAATAATTATTATATAGATCAATAAATAAAGATAACAGACTTGAACTATAATATCTTGAATTAACTATTTGTAAATAATAAAAATATGTCCTACAGTTTATTTAATTAATACTAAAAATTAAAATGAGATATTTTCATTTAGTTCCTTAACAGATAATTGTTATCTGTGATGGATACAGCACAGCTTGCCAAATAAATTTTGATGCGTTTGGACAGGTAGTCTCTCACTAACATAAATAGCAATATGCAATATATTGCTAACAACATAATATGCTTATTCATGTCACCATGGACTAAATGCATTATCATAAATGATAATAACATTAGTGCAGTTCAACCTCTCAAATTAACGTGAGCATTGTCTAATATATACATCAGTTACATTAGACTTCTGTAATTACTTAAACCTTTACAATACAAGTATCATTATACTGTGCATTTGTTGAAACAAAACAGATTTCTGCTGGCAAGAGAATATGGAGTGAGGCTATCCAGGACCTGAAGTCATCCTCCAAGAGGGACAGATATGTTGGACAGAAGGTACTAGCTACAGCCCCTTCAACTCCTCAGAAGAGCAAAAGAAGAAAATAGTTACCAGCACCCATATCAAGGTAACCAGAATAATTATAAGTGTCATTGAGTTCTTGCAGCACAGATATATTGTAATGAGAATTAAGAGAGAGAGATAAGAATAAACTGAGATTTGTGATAATGGTAATATTTATTAAATTTCCACATCTTTTGATTTTACTACATTTCCCATTTGGAAATTATATTTCTTTAATACATGAAGTTTAGGTTGGATTAAAACTGCCATTGTTTTTCTTCCAAATAACTACAAAACTTTAACTTTTAGTATCACACTGAACCTGTTCTTTCTATTGTATACCTTTTACCCTGGGATCTGATGTTGATGATATATGCACCTAATAAATCAGGGAAAATTTATATTCAAGACATTTATTCAGAATATATTAAAACATAACCTCCTGGCTAAGGTTAATCAAGCTTGAATTAGATTTTTAGACATAATATTGCTTGCTACTATCAAGAACTACTGATGCTAGGTGGCCTCACACATCTTCAACATGAAAATGATACTTTGTTTGGCTTTATTAACTGTTATGATATAATCTTGCTAGACATTACAAATGCATTCATACTTACATATAATTTTCTGTGGGAGGAAGTACATGCATGATATTCCCCCCCCCCCCTCATGTGCAAATAAACCTGTAAAGATTGTTATTGCTTTCATTCCTAAAATAGTTATGCACAATAATATTTGCAAAGAATTTTAAACTAATATTAGTGTCAGTTTCTTGTCATTAGAAAAATTGACCTGAAAAGAGGAAAACTGTTATCTATCTTGAATTTAGTATGTTATATTAATTAATAATGAAGAGTTCATAGGTATAGATACCATTGAACTTCTATATTGCACTTTATTTTCATAAAAACAGTTTTTGTTTTACAGATATGAATTCATTATATTAGTGCAAAGAATACTGGTGCAGGAAGAACCATTCAAATGCCACAAGGATAGAGTGCAGGCCCACATCCCCCATAAATATTCAAAAGAACTTGGACAGAAGAGCAAAGTTGTAAGTATATATATATATATATATATATATATATATATATATATATATATATATATATATATATATATATATACTGAATTTTGACACTTCGTGACAAATTAAGAACATATATTATTTACATTAGAGCTGATCAAAGCAAAAATCATCTTGCAGTTAGTTATGCATTTCCCAAAATGAATACTTTTCATCTTTTACATTGCTTGGTGTCCTTTGGTACTGAGGAAGAGATGAGGCCCTTTTTCAGTAATGTGATAGGCTTGATGTCTTAGAAGAAGATCAAAGTTTTAGATAGTTTATTTGAGGATATTAATTTAATAGTCACTTAATGTTTGTAATTGATTGTATATGATACAAACCAATCTGAATTATTATTTGCATTTGATTGTACTTAATTAAGTACAAACTAGTCTCAATCAACCATTTTTGGCATAGAATCATCTTGTTTTTACTATATTTGAATGTTTATTTACACAATAATAAAATTTCACCATCTTTTTTTTACAGATTCCCCTAGGTGTTTTGGCAAAGGACGAGACCAAAATTGCAGATATGGTTGATATCATGGTAGAATATCAACAATATGTCCCAGGAAGATTGGACTCGGACCCAGTATCATGTATTCTTTATGGGGATGCCCTCAGTTGTGAAAGGGCAAATGATGCACAAATTGCGAGAATCAATGGGGGATCCAAGTGGGACCGATTACAAGGGCTTGTTCCAGCAATACAGGAGTGGCACAAACGTGGCATACTATTAGAGGTAGGAATAGGAAGCAAACAATATATGTGATTGCTATTTAAAATTCAGTTTCCACAAATTTTAATTGTTGATATGCTTTTCTAGTATTTGAATATCTTTTGATCAGAAGAAGTACAATATTCCTTGTTATAATAAAGGATCAAGACTTAATTGAAATGAAATAAATTATAGATATAAACTCCCTATGCAAAATTATATTATATGCCCATGGATTCATGTGGCCTCATTTACAATTAACTAATAATGTTGAGGACTGCTTATCTATAGCATTATTTACATTCTGTATAAAGAAATGAATATGATATGAAAGCTGAATGGAACTTTTTTCGTTCTCGAGATGTGTAAACTAGAATGCCCTAAACACCGTTATTAAATCTAATATTGTAAGAAAGCATTTAAAAACTAATCCACATTCATATATTTGAAATAAAATTATTATTTAGTATTAAGTAAAAGTATAACACAAAAATTTTATATTGGGATGTTGTTTTGTAAATTAATTAAACAATATTTGCAGAGGGTGCATGCTGATTCTGGCTTGTCAATTCATCTAGTAAAACTCCCTGCCAAGGCCTCACAAAACATACTGGAAGGACGTTTGTTCAACATTTATTTGCATATGCATATATATCTGATCCTATTTCTAAGTCATTATAAACAAAATCTCCAGATGTACCAATCTTATTTTTGACAATTATCATACCCAACAAATATTTACAATATATAAGTAGTACAGACCCAAAACCTTTCTTTTGCAGGATACATTCAAGCTGTTGTATAGACCCCAAAGTGCACGTGATGTGGGCACGTTATATTATATTAGAAACAGATACAGGCACCACAATGTCAACAGCAAAACCAGCTCCTGCTTCAATTATGCCACCGATTTACTACGCTTTGCTACAGAGGCCTATGTCATAGCCAGTTCAAGATCAATGATAGACAAAGACCATATTCCCAAAGAGATTGAAAAGTTATGGTGCTATTTTCAGTCTATTGCAAAGAAAGTGGCAACCTTAGGATTCCATCCTCCAGAGCTACAAGACTGTAATGCTGATTCCAGCTATTGTGGCCTGTGCCAGTTAGAGAGTGATACTGAAGAGTTTATATGTTGTGATAATTACACTTGTCCTAAAGGAAGATGGTTTCATCTCACATGTTTGGGGTTAAGTGACAATGATTTCCCAGCTGATGAGTGGTTTTGCTCTGGACAGTGTGAGGTCAATGTCAACAAAATGTAACAAAGACTACAACTCATAGCAGGATCACGTATTTGAATACTCCAAGGCTCTTTTATGGAGAGGTCTATGAGAAATGGCCCGTCATGATGCTATCAGGGAAGGAGATGGAAATAGAATAATCAGCCACTGGAGGCATGATATGATAAGAGTTCTTTGATCAGCACCACCCCAAGTACTTTGTATGTGGCTATAATCTTTTAAGTGCACTAAATGGTGGAGTGTCCTCTCCTCTGGCACACCAACTTCAATGGAACAGAACAGTTAATACTGCAGGGAAAGAGGGACACAATATTGAAATGGACTTACAAATGGAATTTTTCAACAGAGAATACAAGGAGGCTGTCAAGACTGCCAGTGGAAATCTGACTGATGACACCATAGCTAGACACAGCCAAATGGTGGGGATAAAGAAAACACTTCAGAATGTTTTTGATCACAAGATACTTCACCGTGGCAATTTCAAGCGATCAAAAGGTGTTGTGAGGAGGAATGCTGATATTGAGGACCTTGTGAAAATCCTCTTAGACAACAAATGCTGTGAGTTTATCTCAGGAAGATGTCACTCAGCATTCCCTGATATTCATTCTCTATCAACATTTAATCCAATGGAAGAGTTTAAGAAAAGGATTCAAAAGCATCTAAAGAAAATGAGCAAAAGACTAGAGATTATAGTTGATTGAGACAACTTTATTTGCAACATTAAGTATATAAATTCATACTCGTCTTAATCTACTAATACCCAGTGTTACAACATGTGAGTTATGGATGGCTTTTGCAGAGAAGACATACCAGACTTGTTGGTTTACACAATGTTATATCACACAGAATATATTGATGTATCTGTGACAAACTGTAAACTAAATATATATTTGTTATTTACAAGTACATATAATATATAGTTTACATTAGGTTCTTTAGCATAGAATGTGCTGATGTGTTATTTAATTTAATACAGTCCAAATCCACTGTAATATATGGGATTATACAGTCATGATATGTTGACGTGTCAATTAAATAATGTTTAGGAAGTCTGGAATGGAAAGTGGAGCACATATCTAGGCATTTTTTAAATATGTACTTCTAATCAGCTTTTTCTTAAATGTCAGCTTGTTTCCAACAGAATGATGTGTCAATGAATTATGTGCAGTTCACTTGTTAGTCACCAGTTCATGTAGTAAGTCTTGAATATGATGATATACCAATTAAATTTCTATGCATTTTTCATCTTATGGTAGTTTCAGTGTTATATTGCCCAGTATGTGCTGAAACATCATTGAGTTACATCAAAATCCACTTAAAATGGTAAAATAATATATACATGTACCGGTACATGCAATATTTGTATGACTCATTGTTAATATTTGTTTCCTGCATTGCTATATATATATATATATATATATATATATATATATATATATATATATATATATATTTAAGCAGATAGCTTTAAAAGGGGCCCCGAGTGGCCGTGTGCGCTAAAGCGCTGTCCGTTACGGACCACTGCCATCTCACCTCTGTCTGCATTTGTTTGAGTCTAAGGTTCGGCAAATGTAGTTATGTGAGAAAGCTTGCCAGTAGCTTCTCGTGGGTCGGTGGTTCTTTCCGGGGGGTTTGTCCGGTTTCTTCCTCCACCATTAATACTGGCCGCCATGTATAGCCTATATTGTGCTGCAAAATGGCGTTAAACCATAAAAAAAAATATAAAAAGATAACTTTAAACCAATCTTATGTAGAAATTTGTTCTAATTTAGGTTAGAGAGCCTTGAATACTGTAATGTTTCACTGAATTACACATAGTGCACATTCCAATCTGTTAATATGTATTTCAACCAGAACTCGACAACTGATCAATGACATTCACAGGTTTTCCCGCACATCCACATCTGTACATACAGTTAACACAACACATGCAGGCTTTACATTCACACCAATCACAATCCTCTTGAGTACACATTCTGGACGATGGTAAAGATGATTGGTTCATGTTGGAGAGAAGGAATTGTTCCAGCACACAACGTCTCAGACAGTCAGATGTGTTACAAAGCTTCTTCATATATTCATCTGAACAGCGGCTAAGAGACCTAGGAAATATGTAACATAATCCAAGTCTTTTATGCCCATCCCGAGAACATCTTCCAACTTCTTGCCAATATGATAGCACTGAATTTTCAACCCCAAACCCCCCCCCCCCCCCAATGTACTACAACACCTATATCCTCATCCTGAATTCCTATACCAAAGGCAACGGTAGATATAAGAACTCGGATGAAACCCTGCAGTTTCACAAAATCTTCCATAATTCTAGTCACTGATTCGTTATCTGTCTTGCTGTGGAACATCTCAACTAGACGATTATTGGAAGCTGGCTGTTTATCTTTGTATGCATTCTCTGCCAAGTCTTCCATGAGCCACATAAAAATGTTCTGGCAATCCCTCATGCTTTTGCAATAGACAACTATCTTCTGGGACTTCTCCTTACTGGACATGACATGCTGTGGCAACCATGCAAGCACTTCCTCATACTTCTCTGAGCACTTCTCCATATGTATGTAGATATTAGGTCTGAAAGAGAAACACTTTTTTAATACTAGTGTTATGTTGCACAAGAAACAAATACAAGTCAGGATATTATGTTTCACCTTACATTTACTTTATTCACTAATTTTGTTTGTGTCCGTTTAAATGTTCATATTTATCTGACAGAAAGCCCATGATCACTATTTATAATTTGAAAACTGAACACTGCATTGCAAAAAGTGCAGTCACTTTAAGCAGACAGCAAACGGTTGATAAGAGAGGTGGCAAGTTTAGATAGGTAAAATATGTATGTAGAATGAAGAGAATGAAATTTGTACCTTGCTTGAATATAAGAGGTTTTCAACAGTGGGGAAGGGTGTGTGTATTACCACTAAGGGAGTATGTGTTGAATATTATAGAAGTTATGCTATAACAACTTACATTTCCCCTATTTGTTTCAAACAAAACAAAACTAAATAATGTGTTAACCCTATTTCTACTCAAGTATCCCTTGATTATTACATCTTACCACTGCTAGTAGTTGTTTTTATTTGTATGTCAGTTCTTCATCAGATAAAAGTTTAATAGCATGTGAATAGGTCGGTAAGATGTGTGTAATGTTATGAATATCCACAACCAATGTATAGTTTTACTGTGGTGTTGGGGTTTATTTCAGGCAAATACAGCTAGAGACAGGTTTGTACAATAATTTACATATTTCTTGAAATAGTAATAAACAGACAAACAAAATACTTAAAATATAAGTGAAAGTGAATGGTCATAAAAATCATAGAACAGATGTTAAATAAAAGAATGAAGTACCGGTCTGGAAGTCTAGCAATGGTATGTGTGTCCCCAGTAGGAAGTGCAAGTAGAGTCCTCAAATCCTTCTCCACTTTTTCTGTTGCTGTGGCAGTAAGGAGAAGAGATGGAATGTGTTGGAAATGAGTCACCAGCTCAGCCACTTTTCTATACTCCAGTCTAAAGTCAAGTCCCCTGTTATGGAATATTTAAACTTGCTATAAGAATGATTGTACTGAACTTGAAGTAAATGACCTAAGGCACTAAGAGCTACATGAGTACATGCAATTTTTGTATGATTCAGATTCATAGGTAGTATTTGTTTCCTGCAATATTATTTTCATAATGTCTCATTTGAATTTAGAGAGCTATTTTATCTGATTTCAAATACACACCTCAAAGTCTTTAAATAAAAGAATTTTACTGCATGGAAACAGGGATAATATTGTATTTAACTCCTATAAACGAAAGACAGACTCTGTGCCAGATGTTACACAGTATTCTATTATGTTGTACAATAAATTTTAGTATAAAAAATATAATAATCACCATTGTGAAATACAGTGAGCCTCATCAAAAGCAAGGAGACATAGCTGTGACCACAAAGGCTCTTGGTGTACAATCTGTAACCATTCCTTCTTCATGATAGCCTCTGGACTGGCCAGAATAACATCTACATTTCCAGTTTTGATATCTGTAGAAATGTGAAATTTGATTACTATCCTTTTCATACATTAACAGTTTTTACATTATGATTGTGTAATAGATTTGTTCTACATCTTGTCTTTGTAAAAGAATAATAAAAATATAAAACAGGTTATGTTTAAGATAAATACAGATCTGAATGAAGAAACTACTTCTTGCTCCAAAATAACTTAAGGTTTCTTGCATAAAGATAGTCTACCATTAGTGTATGATTACAATATCCCACACTAAATATAACAGTTGATTTATTTCTTTCAATAATTATTTGTATTACCTTGATTGGTATGTAATAAGGACAGAAATCAACATCACCATAAATCTCTTAGTCTATGAGATACTTCGTGGAAAGTTATTAATTGGTTTGCATAAATTTTTGTGCCAAATTTTAATAAATCATTTTCCTTTACACATACTATTTTATATATGCATGACTCACTGTCAATGGAAAGTTACCTTGAATGGATTCCTTTGGCATGTCTTTTAAAATGCATTGGGCTTTGATGCTGTGTGTCTTCATTATTGCCTGTTAATCTAACATCAAGGCCCGTAGTGGTGATATAACCAGCACTGTTTGGTGCTTACCATTCAACTAAAGATCAAAAGAACAGAAAACTATTATTTCATGCATGTTTAAAAAAATATTTTCTGAATTGTACTTTATCATTTTTTTTATACAATGTCACATTTAATTTTTTTTCTTCCATGCACCAGTAATAGCCTTATCACAATGATAATATACAGAAACTGTTATGTGATCATCTTTATATGTTGTCAATGTGTTCTTACTGAATGCATGTTTCATTATTTAAATTTTCTAGACAAAAACACATACTTGAATAATTTATTATATTCATTAATAAGAATAAAACAAAAGAACACTGTCATTTAACACTGCTATGAAGATTGATAAAGAATTTTCATGAATTGTGTGGTAATTATGTTTTATAATGTAGAAGGCATTCATAATTTATATGAATCAAAACATCCCATATTAGGTCTCCAAGAGAACTGGCATAATCAGTAAGATTCTGTCTAACATTCCATAAATCAGTGTATCCATACAACCCTTTCCAATGAACACTGGCAAGATTTAAATATCAAAACTATGAAAAGGACAAAAGAAATTATTATAACTTCATATTAACCCTATTAATCCAAAAAATGATAATGTCATACTGTCAATAATAATCATAATAATTTTATCAACGACTCCTGTTACACAATACTTTACATCATCACAAATCTTGCTCCACAGCTTTTATGGTCACACTTAAATCCCATTGTTTGAATACTGTGCAGTATATAACTATATAACTTATACCTGTAAAATGCAATAATTATTACTTTTATGTATATTACTTCTTGTAACTACGATGTTCTTTTGTTACGCACTATGACATCTATTTTGTACCACATGATGTATGGATATGTATCTTGGGTCAGTGGCATAAAACACAAATAAATATTATTAGTATCACCAAACACAACTCGCCCAATCGATTATCACTATTCTCACATACAAATAACTCCTACCTCAATAAAGAGCAATGTCATTTTATCAACATTTCTTAAATTCACGTTACCTTTCTCTTGATGATAAGGAAAAGAGTATATATCAGGCTTTTCCCGAATCCGGTGGGTAAAAAAGCAATAACATGCTTTCCCTCAACTAATTTTAATAATGCTTCTTGTTGTTTCACCTTTAATCTCACGTCATAGCCCAATTCGTCAAGAACACCCGCAATTATTTCGTCCATCATACTTTGGCGCTTTCCAGCATAACAACCAGGTCACATGACAAGCGTACCGAGTGTTTCGAATGAGCGAACGAGCGGAAGTCGCATCGGATTGGTTGCTGTCTAGTATGGTGATCACGAAACTTAAATGTCAACGGTATTTTAGGGTTGTGTTATTCTGCTTGGATCTACAAGTTGTCAGACGTAGGATTTGATTCGGAAATATGATGTACATATCGCAAAAAGAACCCTTCAGTCGACGGGAGCTTAACAGTCGCGAAAAATACCGGTAAGTGTGTGAAATTTACGCTGATACGTGCAGACAAAAGTGTCTGCAGATAATTGCAGGTTTCAATGAATAGGTGAAATCAGCCCCTCACCCCAACATCAAAATCGTAACGGGTGAAGGGCTGATTTATCGGCCTAGCATCAATAATGGTTTGTTGTTTTTTTAAATTAAGTTTAATTATCATTTGTTAATAGTTAGCAAATCTCAATGAAAAATCAGATTAAATTGTTCCCTTAGAGAAAAAATAACATAACACTTTGGCTTATTGACGGTTAGCGCCAATTCAGTCGATTTCGGGTTATAAAAGTCAATGTCAGTCTCAGGATGACTTAGGTAGGTTAAGTTAAAAAATTGCAAATTTTATAGATTTAATAAGTTACTAAGTTGAAGAAAAAAAACAACAATAAATAAAGCCTTGACAAACATGTGGCGAAATCTCAGAATTATTATATATTATCCTTGGGGCGACTTCTCCAGGCAAAGTGGGGCGAGTTCTAAATAAAGCCTTGACAAACATGTGGCGAAATCTCACAATTATTATATATTATCCTTGGGGCGACTTCTCCAGGCAAAGTGGGGCGAGTTCTCCAGGCAAAGTGGGGCGAGTTCTCCAACCACTATGGGGCGACTTCTCCTGACACCTGGGATGAGTTCTCCCAGGGCGAGTTCTCCATGGGGCGAGTTCTCCCAGGGCGAGTTCTCCATGGGGCGAGTTCTCCGCTATTCGTCGGTAGTGACGTCACAGGATCTATTGCTAACAGTAAACATAGCATACTCCAATGGTTGCTAGCATGATTCAGATAATTTCTTTCCCTTTTGCATCATGGAAAATTGCGAGAACGATTTCCCATACTTCTCTGTAAGCGTGAACAATTTACCGTACCAGCTTGAGCCACGTTTGAAGACTTAACAACGAAGAATGTAGTGATGACACCGGCGTTATGTTCTTCGAATGTCACTGTCAGAAAGATGAGGATAGTTTGCAGAGTGAAGAAGGACTACTAGAGAAAACACAATGGTTTGTACCGATTTATACTTGTAGCAAGCATTTCATATACTGTATATATATAAATGAGCAGAACGCACGTTACATTTCACTAACTGAAACTTTGTCAACTCCTGTGTATAAATATGCAAGCTTTGGTGCACCCAAATTTCGATAATCGTCCCTCGATTGCCTGAAACTTTTAAAGATTACCCATAGGGCGAGTTATCAAAGCAGATGCTCGTAAAGCTGTATTTTTGTCTTTATGCCTTGCTAAATTAAACATTTTTAAAAATATTAATTAGCAATGTTTTCATAATTTTTAAAGCAATGAAAGTCACATATTTTGTAAATTTATAATTGCTGCATTGTTGCAGAATCCTTATTCTAGTGGAATAGTGACATGCTGTACACTATAAACACACATACTTTTTTTTGTTGTTCATTATTTTGAACTTCAACTACATTTACTCCTTCACACAGTGAAATATATGTTTTCTTTTTCAAATAAAGAACAAAAGCCCATGCAGAATAGAGGACTATGCAAATGAATGTTTGTTTGTTTTTGTTTTTATGGTTTAACGCCATTTTTTAGCACAATATATAGGCTATACATGGCGGCCAGTATTAGTGGTGGAGGAAGAAACCGGAAAAACCCGGAAAGAACCACCGACCCACGAGAAGCTACTGGCAAGCTTTCTCACTTAACTACATTAGCCGAATCTTAGACTCGAACTCACGCAGTCAGAGGTGAGATGGCAGTGGTCCGTAACGGACAGCGCTTTAGACCACTCAGCCACTCGGGGCCCCGCAAATGAATGTCAGTACACACAAACGATAAACTCCTTCTCCCATCTATAAACATTATAATCCCAGGTTCAATGTTATCACAAGTTACACTGAATATTAATCTATTAAATACAATTTGACTCATAATATCACATGGACTTGACAGTGCTTACTCTAAACTTTGCAGGGCAACATACATGCACTGAGGAATAATGTTGTTTTGTCAAACTTTATTTCAAATGCAAAATCAACATGCTATTTCTAATCCACATCTTTCCATTTGAATGCTTACAAAATGTTGAAAGTGATTTTTAAACATTCTTGAATGGCCAAAATTATGCTGTGCTCTTTCCTTACAGGTGTGATTGTAGATATTGCCAAATGAGTCACTTGGCAATTGAGCCCTTATGCTGTCAAAAGGTGGAGATGATTGAGAAAAAGAAGGGTGACCTGACATGTATAACCCTCCATGAAAGTTTCATTGCAAACTGCTTAAACAGACACATGCTGGAAGTATCCCTGTTTTAATACCAGGAACATCATGGACCTTTGGATGATAATGAACCAATTACACAAGTAATTTTTCCAATCTTTCATAAATTTCTTCAAAATTCCTGTTGATATTTTTATACAAGATTTTCCTATACATTTTACAAAACAAACAATTTGCAAGATTTTCTTCAAAGTGTTTTCATATTACAACTCATGGAGGCAACATTTATTGCAGAAAGATGCATTTTCATTATGATCAAGGTGTGATGGTCTTGAACTTATGAAAAGAATGCAGTTTTTTTTTTAGAAGAAAATGTAGTTTTCTCTTTTAAGACTACCCTTTTTGCTTGTTTTTCTTTGGGGTGATATCTAAACTTTTTTAACAATATATAGCCTCGATAAATAAAACTGCTTGTTTTGAGAAAGGAATAGCAGGTTTGGTATAAATTCTAATAAATACTTATGTTGACAATGATTTATACATTTTTTGTTTATCAACTAGGTTTAAAAAGTCTTCACGAACACAGTAAACAAACAACAAAGGAATAGAACTATTTTATAATGATATGGGTCATTTCACATGTATGTATATGTATTCAAAGAAGATTAATAATTTGATAACAAGATTAATATATCAAACATAATTCACCCTAAGTACTAAAAGTACAATTCAGCATAATTTACGAAAGATGAAATATCTTAACTCTTGTTCGAATTTACTCTTACATGTATTCTATATTTATTTTCAGAACATAAAGGCATATAGCATATCTACGTTTTGTCAAATGGATTTGGAATCGACTAGGCAGACACAGCCATAAAGTGCTTCCATCCTGTGTTTTGTCAAAACTAAAAGAATCTTTTTCCTTAGAGGAATATGTTGGCTTCAAAGATGCTGCACCATAAAAATTATTGGATTTCAAAAAGCATGAGTTTTGCTTTATGATGAGTTCATCTTTTTGAAAATTGTTTGTATGGTATGATGCTGTGAGCGGTAGCGGATACCGAGATTCCCCTTTCATGAACATGTATGCCTGTGTGTGTGCAGGCAAGATGCACCAAGATATGGAATCAATAAACTTATTTTTCATTTTGAACTTTTATATTTTCTTAATGATTGATATTAACCTGTGTCCCAACATAATGAACTTTAATAAAAATTTATTTCATGAACTACACATGTATTTAATTATTTTATTTCTAGTTCATATTTTACTATATATTACTTTATTTCTTCTAATTAGTTGCAGTGCTGGATTACCCATTAAGCACACTATACTTATGCTCAAGGCACCAGCCCAACAATAGCTTTTGTATCGCTATTCTTCCCAGTAACCTAACAATTACTTGTGCTAAGATTTAATTAATCTAATGCATTATCTTGAAATAGTTCAACTTGATAAAATTGGATACAGCTGTATTATCAAAGTACAGACTATAATGTCTGGGAGGGCAAACAACATGATCTACATACATTCATCAATTCTGCCAAAGTAGATTCGGACACCAAAACATGTTGCTGATCTTCTGGTTTTATATCTTATCAAGCTTAAAGTTCATATGCATATCTTTAAAGTCACTATCCTCTCCATCATCAGTATCTGAATGTGGTTCATATTCTGAATCATCGTGTGTATCAGGGTCAATGTCATCCTCACTACTTGGTTCATTTTCATTATCTGAATCCTCTCTTGGTTTTAGGAGCTTGGACTGAATTGCTATTGATCTTGCAGCTCGAACCTGAATTTTGTGAGTCCTTGTGGGATCAAATTTAGCCTGAACTTCACACTTTGTTTTATTTTTTGTGGTTGGGCCTGAGGAATTGGTACAAACAATTGTATGCCGATTTCTGCATCATCGACCTCAACCAGGGCACATGCACTTGCAGGTGTATCAAGCACATAATTTGCATTGTAACTTTGCATTGCTTGATGTAGAACCTGAAGGAAAAAAAACACAATTATTATTGACAAGAAAAAGCATTTGCAGTATCTTTGAAACATTTGAGTAGTCACATGACAACAACTGATTAATTACAATGATGGCCGCACTAAAGGGGAAAAGGAAGTTGAGGGGGAGGCACAAAGAAGTATTTATCCTATGTCATAGCCTAAGGCTCATATTTCTAGGGTGATACCAGTAGTGAAAAACATGAAATTATGCATTCCACTATATTTTAAATACACATTAGTGTTACTCTAACGTTAGTGTCATGAACAACTCTTTCCGAGATAAATATTTTCCAGAAATATATACAGTTGTATACGCAATTATTAAATTTCTGCAGCACATTTTGAGAATCTGAGATGAATAAAGCTCAATTTTATGTAGGTATTATTGTTTATATACTTCAATTTCATTATGCTCACGACATTGATAGAAATTAGAGTGCATACAACATATTTATTTACCTCTGCATTCCGCAGTTTGTGATAGGCTCTTCTTGCTAGTTTCGGTTTGACAGTAGTGAACCACTCGGATCTGTCGGTATATCTTACCCCAGTCCTAGGGTTAGAATAATATCTGGTACTGCTGTCGGCCTCAGCCTCGACTGTCATTTAAATATTCCAATTCTGCACATCTTTCTAGGTCAACTTTTATACTGATCGTTTGAAAAATGAAGACTGCAAAGTCTATGAGTTACCGGCTCAAAGTTCTCACGGGGTCATGGCGACAGTAATAGATCCAAGCCGTTTGTCGGATTTTGTCTTTCGGAAATCGGAAAATGTACTAGTCGAATTGTTGTTGCATCCAAACGCTGCACAGAGGGGCATTTTGGAAGATTCTTGGAAAATAAACTTTAATATAAACACTAATAATCTGCCTACTCTCAAGCACTAGTGGATCAACATAAGGCTGAGCCGATAGCTGCTAAGATCCTGTGACGTCACGTTTATTCAGCCTCGTTTCCACTCGACAAATATGCATATGGTATCACGGTACCAATTGTTTTTCCATAGACCTCAATGCTAATATTTGGAGAGATAACTATATTTTCTATCCTAATTTAGCATGCATCTCACACACTGTTATAGAGAACAATGTTAGATTGTCAATTTGATGATGACAAAACCAGGTACTCCATTGCATTTAAGAGAGATAACTCTGCTGGAAGTAGACAGGGGTATGAGTTATCTAGTCACAACATAGGGGGCGCTCACCAGTTAATATGTACTTTTCAGATAGTGACGTATGTGAGGTGAAGTTGTTTGCATTTGTAACATGCACAATGGAGAATATGTTGGCATATCTCAATGCTACTTTGATGTAATGTGGCTGATATTTCTTTGGATACTGCACTTGTGGAAATTGTAAATGATCTAAGCGCATGGTACAACAAAATGGATGCTCCCTTGTGCTTGAAAAATTAGCCAGAATTAATCAAAAGTACACTAACTTTAGCAGTTATTAAACTAGGGAAAACGAATTTTGCTGAAGTAGGCAATAGCAGCTTCTGAAAGTGCAATGAACAAATTACAAAATATCTGAAAAGTAAAAAAAGTTATCGTACCATTTTTCTACAATTTACCTCTGAAGTCCAGGGAGTGAAAATGACCATGCGGAGCTAGCAGTTTGTTTACATGAGCAGATCTTATGTTAGCCCAAGCTGTATACTCTAGAACCTAAAGTACACCCATCAATCATACATCAAAATAAAGGGAATTGAAAGTTCTTCTCCCAACACCTAAGATATACAAAGTCTTTATTATATTGCCAGTATAACCAGTGAAGAAATCCCAGAAAATTATTTTTCTTTAAAATTCTAACCCTATGCAAAGTACGAAACTGTAGAGCGCCACCTTAAAGAACCACTAAAGATGTGTTTTCAACTTATTGAAAAACTTGTCATATTCTGCTGTCAATTTCAAACATATTGATATATCATACATGGTATTTACTTCCAAAATTACAAATACATAGTTAATTTACTATACCCCTCTGAAGTAACTTAAATGTAGCTTCATGACGTCAAAACTGTATTTTAACGTCACTGGGAAATGCTATTATTTTGACATTAAAGAAAGACATTCAAGAATAAATGCATATGAATTATTTGTTTTATTTTTCAATCCAAACATCAAATAATGTATTTAGATCATTTCCAAAGTTGCAAACTATACTTGGGTCATGTATACATGTAAATCAAGTGAGAAAAGTGAGGAAAATTCCATAAAGTTTGAGGTAATAGTGCAAAAATTGTCCAGCATTGGATTAAGAAAAAAAGTCCTTGATGCTATAAATTCATAACAGTAGACATAAATATATATTTTGTTTGTAAATAATTACTTTTTTCCCCGGCACTAGTAATCTAATTTGAATCTGCACTAATGCTTGTATGTCAAAGAATTGAAATGAAAAGTCAAGGGGAATTAACTCCTGGTGAGACCATTCCATGGACCAGGAATGTGATTGATGATTACATACATAATCGATTACAATGAAAATCAAATATGTTGACTGCTTTATATGGTAAAATTAATTATAAAACCAAAACATGCAGACTTGTATGCCAAAAAAGGGGGTAGGTGTGTTTCCCAACAATTTTAAGCCCCAGCCTGATTATGATGTTACATACTAAGATCCATCACAACCAGGAACAACTGGTAACCATGATGTCACTAATACTACATCAACCCACATTAGCCACTATCTAAGAAAACATGGCTAAAGGAAGAGCTAAGAAAATAGCTATTTGTCCACAAGAGTTCATACAACACAGTCAACCATAGGACTATGGATTACGAGTATCCAAGAGTGACCAACCTATTCAGGTTGCAATCTGGTTCTACATCTCCACAAATAAAGCGCCCAAGAATTGATGTATATGAAGAATCACTATCTTCCTGTGGCCCAAATAAAGTGCACCCAAGCTTTGCCCTGAATTGGAGAAAGAAAGAAATGAAGAAAACTTAATTGTTGGGTCACATGTTGCAGCGTGTTGTCACCATCAATGGAAATGTAATTATGAACATACCAAAACTAACTAGGATATTGGGAACATTGTGCATAATGTATGACTGAGCTGGAAATTGCAAGCGATATAATCCACCGATGTATAAAAAAGCAAAACTCAAGGACTGTGTGCCTTTTTAACAGTTAAATGTACAAACTGCAATCTGCAGGAAGCAGAACAGGCTGCCTGTCCAGAAAAGTGCCAAGGGCATAGAAAGTGAGGCCCAGGCACAGGAAATTAAAATGCGATGTTGGCACTTTCTTGCTACAAGGCCAAAGTTGGAGTGACTGACTTGCCCATTTAGCATCCTATTACTCAAAATTTCTGCCATATGGGAAACATTTAAATCTTTCTTATATTAAAAAGCTTGAATATTTACTAAGAAATTTTGTCATAGATGTCAAGCTAAGTAAAATTTCACACTTTCTAAACACAAATAAGTGCGAGAGCTTGCACAATATCATTTTTACCTATGCACCTAAAATATCAGTATGGAGCAGAAATTTTGATGCATTATGTCATTCATTCCCTCATAGCTCTGAGTATGGTACAGGAAACTTTACACTCCCACTGACCAAGTCTCATGGAATTGTTCTACTCAGTCTGATCCAGTATTTTAGCTCATAGCAGAATGAGATCAGAGAACAGTAAAAGATAGGAAGAGGAAATCAAGTCTTCAGTACAAGTACATATGCTACATCAAACACAAACAAAAAAGCAACAGAAAACTTGTACAAAATTCAATGTTTGCTAATTCAATAAATAATTTTATACCCAATGAACATCCATACACTTTAAATCCTTTAAATGAATGCATGTAACAATTATTAAATGTACCTGACTATCACAGTATACACCACTCCCCCTAGCCCATATTGCCTTGGCATTCACCATAGGCTTTACATGATTTTCTAGCCAAATTTTCTCTTTTCTGATTCAAGTGATAAATGATCATGTTTTTGTTGGCATCTATGTGATACGTCACACTGATATGGTAGTGAATTTATCATAGTTTCAACATAGAACCTTAGTCGGTGAGCCAAAGCAATCTTTCTTTCCCCACGAAAGGTTACATAAATTATTCTATAACCATGTTGTTCATGTGAGCCTGTCCAAATGTGACACTTGCTGTAGACTTGTGTATGTTGAGTTAAAGCTCTTTTATATGTCATTATATCTTGAACTGTTAATTTAGTTTGAAATATTTCTGACTTAGCTTAATAAACCATGACCATATGATACTACAGAATTTTTTTTATATGTCAATACAAAATTATTTAATACCAAAAAAATAAATTTTGTTAATAGTTTAATTTGACAATGAAAAAACAGGGAAAAATATCCAAATTATTACCAGTTCAAAGAAGAACTGATAGCATCTTCCTTGAGAAATGTGAAATTAATGAAACATTTTTAAAAACAATGACACACAGAGGTTTCTAATTGCCACTAGTCTATGTCGTATTGTGTACAATAGAAAGGGACATAACTCTTCTCAAGCCCACCTGCAGCCGCTTAATTAAAGCAGAATTTGGAATGTAAAGATATTTAAGTTCTAAACTGCAGTGAATTTAAACTAAATGAGCCAATATTAATACAAACAGCAATAAATATAACTCCATGGGTATACACCTGAATGCTCTTTATGGGGGCGCTCACCAGTTAATATGTACTTTTCAGATAGTGACGTATGTGAGGTGAAGTTGTTTGCATTTGTAACATGCACAATGGAGAATATGTTGGCATATCTCAATGCTACTTTGATGTAATGTGGCTGATATTTCTTTGGATACTGCACTTGTGGAAATTGTAAATGATCTAAGCGCATGGTACAACAAAATGGATGCTCCCTTGTGCTTGAAAAATTAGCCAGAATTAATCAAAAGTACACTAACTTTAGCAGTTATTAAACTAGGGAAAACGAATTTTGCTGAAGTAGGCAATAGCAGCTTCTGAAAGTGCAATGAACAAATTACAAAATATCTGAAAAGTAAAAAAAGTTATCGTACCATTTTTCTACAATTTACCTCTGAAGTCCAGGGAGTGAAAATGACCATGCGGAGCTAGCAGTTTGTTTACATGAGCAGATCTTATGTTAGCCCAAGCTGTATACTCTAGAACCTAAAGTACACCCATCAATCATACATCAAAATAAAGGGAATTGAAAGTTCTTCTCCCAACACCTAAGATATACAAAGTCTTTATTATATTGCCAGTATAACCAGTGAAGAAATCCCAGAAAATTATTTTTCTTTAAAATTCTAACCCTATGCAAAGTACGAAACTGTAGAGCGCCACCATACTTATTTTCAGTCATGTCTATGACATTTTCAAAAAATCATAAAAAATACAAAATATGATCTATATAGGAATTAACATAAATTCACATGTTGCCAAGAGGCTAAACTATTTTTTAAGCCTAACAGAAAGTACAACTCTTACATAATCCACCAATCATAGCTTGTGTTGTTGTTAATCTCTGAATGGTATGGACCTACACCATAAGCTCCTCCCACCTGCACTTGCGCAATTGGTACCGTTATACCTATAGCAAACCTTGATTTTTCCAATAATCTGTGAAATAGCTTGGGACTATATAAGTAACAAATGTACCTAGTCTCGCTTGTCAAAAACAATTTTATAAGGTACTAAGCTATGTTTTATATGACTGTGTATAGAAATGTTATTGAGCTGTTCTAACTCTTGTTTACATGCCTTTCCTTCACTATCAAACTCATCTTTTGAAATAAAATGAATTCTTTTAACTATGAGTTGTGTGTTATTCATATTAGCACTTATCATACTTCACTTTGGTGATATGGGATAAATCACATTATGTCATATTATGTAATAGTAAGGTCAAAGGTCAATGCACTAGTCAGCATGTACCAGTTCTACACTTAAAGAGACATTTTGATATAAAGTAAAGGACTTATATTTGTTTCACAAACACAGAAAGTAACAGCAGGGACAGGTGGACATGACCTAATCTTTAGAAACAGTCTAGGCTATCAACAACTTTCACTGCCTCTAAATGAGTGAGGTCACTAACCCCAGTCCTTTCACACAGTTCAGCCTCCCAAATCCCATCTGTAACATAAACAACAAACATTCCTTCTTAAATAGCAACTAATATTCATGTAATGAACCATTCTGTGATCACACCTTGTATAATACAACTTATACGCACTTTTGGTTTAGAATTTTGAATACTTTGGGGAATAAAGAACAGAAAAATGCCAAGAAAAAGTAAAAAGTCTAGCACTTCCAAGGGAGTAAAAAACAGGAGGAGAGTCTGTTTCCAAAAGGGATGTGTACCTTTCAATAAAGGAATCAGATTTGAAAACAACAATGTACAAAAATCAGAGAATAGAAAGTTTATTAGACTCACATGGGATCAGTATGTGGAGGCTATGCCGACGAATAAGAGTGACAATGCATTGGCACCAGTACTGCTGTGGCCCTTAGTTTCATCAAAACTGCAGGTGGAACAGTGTGCATATCCATCTGAAATAAAAGGGTAAATAACTTAATGCATACAGACACATGCAATTTGCACTGGTTCCACACAATAAGTTAATATTAATTGGCTTTGATTAAACCAGTGAAAGAATAATTGTTTATAAAAAGACAACACACAAACAGTAAGCTTTGCTCTGACAAATTATGGAAGCAATTCTACTGTAATTTGCATAATTATCCAATGATTTAGTTAATATTGTATTATTAATCTTCTCATTATTGACAGAAAAAGTACTGAAAATGTCACTTTTTATTTCTTGAAAAGATTTGTTCCATGAAGGGAGATAACTTAGTGAGATACCTACACATGTGTAATAATTTTCTTTCCATGTCTTAATTCTCCATATAATAAAACTCAGTTAACTTAAATGTGATTTAAATTATATGCATTACATCAAAGAAAAAAAAACAATATCAGAATGTGAGTGCTTACATAATCAGAGATCTATACATATAAAAGTATTGTAGAGTGCCTGACAGTAGTTATTTTATTATTTGGCTGAGATGAGGAGTCATCTACAAATCAGATAATAAATGTCCACCAGAATGAATTGATGTGGAATTCTGTATTCCGAGAACATACACAAGTATCCCCAATGTGTTTGGTTTTTTTTTTAATGGGACCAGCACTCTGAAGAGCAATGGGGCCTTGGTTGGAGGGAACGGGCAATTTGTAACAAATATAGTTACAAATTAAAGATGTTTAATCTATTTGAAGAAATTGAAAATAAAATTTCTGGACGCAAAGCAGCCAATATAAACAGAGGGCTACAAGTTGGGTTGACACAAGTGTCAATGGGAAATGCTGGCCTAAGGAAATTACTTTTGTCTGCCAGCATCCCTGCCCCTTCCACGAAGGGGATGCAAAAGGTTTCAAACAAAATTTGTAAAGAAATCATGAAAGAAAAGGGGAAAAGAAGACCATATATATAATAAATTACCAAAGATCACTTAATCCAGCATTTCTTATATGACACAAACCGGTCTATGACAACCGGAACACCTTCCTTGTGCCTTACAATGTTCTCTATCCTGGTTTATGGCATGCTGCTCTAGAACTAAATGTTTACTATTTATACATGATTTATTATGACATATATGTGAAATATCTAATAGGTGACCACATTCATCCATACGTGATATATTGTGTTTAAATAAATTATTTTGCCGCATGTATGACATCCTATGAGCAGACTCCACCATCTGGCCATACAACTTTCTGTCTGCCATAGCCGTCTTTATCAAATGCCCCCCTCCAAAGCCAGCATGTGTCTTCATCTGAAGATTTTATACATTTTCTATGTAAAAGTCTGTCAATATTAGACCAAAACTTCTCAATATTCATTGTTTAACCAAATGACACTATGACATTATAGAAATGGTGGCTATATATACTCGTTACTATGGATCCACTGTGAAGCTGGTATTACCTTTAGGTATCACGGTACCAATTGTTTTTCCATAGACCTCAATGCTAATATTTGGAGAGATAACTATATTTTCTATCCTAATTTAGCATGCATCTCACACACTGTTATAGAGAACAATGTTAGATTGTCAATTTGATGATGACAAAACCAGGTACTCCATTGCATTTAAGAGAGATAACTCTGCTGGAAGTAGACAGGGGTATGAGTTATCTAGTCATAACATACTTATTTTCAGTCATGTCTATGACATTTTCAAAAAATCATAAAAAATACAAAATATGATCTATATAGGAATTAACATAAATTCACATGTTGCCAAGAGGCTAAACTATTTTTTAAGCCTAACAGAAAGTACAACTCTTACATAATCCACCAATCATAGCTTGTGTTGTTGTTAATCTCTGAATGGTATGGACCCTACACCATAAGCTCCTCCCACCTGCACTTGCGCAATTGGTACCGTTATACCATATCGGAACGCTCACGCAATTCTTACCCTATAATGTACTGTATATTTTTTTCGGTGCAACTGGGTCGCCCCAAACTACTATTTAATTTATCATATGTATCAAAATGAGTAATATAACCACAACTTTAACTGTAAGTTCCCTTTTCCTTTAACTCAAAATCAGCTAGAAGAACTACCCACTACCAAATTAAAGGAAAATATATATATATTTTTATATATATATATATATATATATATATATATATATATATATATATATATATATATATTTATATATATATATATATATATATATATATATATATATATATATATATATATATATATATATATCTGCTAATAAATCGTACTTCAGCAGTGCGTAAATTCACAAAATAATTATATATATATATATATATATATATATATATATATATATATATATATATATATATATATATATATATATATATATAGTATCTAACTTGCCAGAGCACTTTCGACTCTTTTTTCAAAGGCAAATATAATATATAGACAATACAAACAAATAAAACCAAAAACATGTTCTGTTTGCAAAACTTTACATTGCTGTTTCTACAGTAATTAAACGTTTGAATTTATTTTGTTTAGCAGCAGAGAGGGTGTATCGGACAACATTTTTAGACAAGTTTTCACTGAAATCACGCTTAAAATCAATGAAACCAATGACATCAGACCCAAAAGTCAATGACATCAGGTCCCAAATGTGTGTGTGAATCATGGATTAGGTCCAAAAAAAAAATATGAAAAAATCATTGAAATTAATGAAATCAAAAACTTTTCAACTATTACATTTTTTGGGAAAAAGGGACTACAACATCGTTGTCACTCACCCTCTCTGCTGCTATGGGTTAACCGAATATTTGATCCAGTCCGATACGATATCGTGTTCGAGGGTCATGTAAATTTATTGTTACAAATCCGTGTGGGGCAGACTGAGCATGACTAAAGAAATTTCTAAATTGATTGAAGTCCATATCAGAACACCATGTCTGCCAAATATTTCGTAGCGTATGTGTATCAACGCCGTTGAATACAGCAAGCATATTACAGTTATCTCTAATCACTTTTGGAATCTGAGTGTATCGTTGAGTGACATAGATCACGTCCGTGTTTTTATGCCTGCCTCGGGAAAATATTCTAGCAGGATTTTTTTGTTTATCTAACATGACATCATCGTATACAACTAAATTGTTGATACTTCCATCGAGGTCTTCTACTGATGGCGCCTCGTCAATATCGGTTATAAATTCAATAACATCCTCGCTGGCAATCTCTGAAGCGTTTTCATTAAAATCTTTTAGCACTTCATAGCATCGTTGGTCGTCTACGCTAGGGGCAATTAAATACAACTTATCCCACTTCATCCATCTCATTATTAAATTGAGCAACAATTGCGTTTTACCGGATCCAGATGGCCCGATTATAATTGCGCGGATAGAGTTTGGTAGCGCTGCATGATGCTTCACTGGTTCTCTTGTTTTAGTCGCTGAAAAATCAATTATATTCATATCTCTATACATAAATTATGGATCTATATTGCGTGAAGTGTAAGGCGCGTACTGGCACAGATGACTTGACGACGATTACAACTAAAAATAACCGATCAGCGCTTTCTGGTAAATGCGTACAGTGTAGTACAAAGAAATTTAGATTTGTTTCTAAACCCAAGGAACCCAAGGAACCTTTAAAAAAAAACGAGGAGGTGATATCGCTGCCAAATTAGCAAAACTCCCTGGAACCCCATGGGGGAAATACCCCGGAGAAAAACACCTTCCAGGGTATAGTTATTGTGGACCGGGAACCAGACTTGATATCAGACTCAATGATCAAAATCAGCCCCGACCCGGTGAGGAACCAATAAACGCTATTGATAAGGCCTGTCACCTTCATGATGTTGCTTATAAAAGCAGCAATTTGCAACACAGGCATCTAGCAGATGTGAAATTAATTCATGCGTTGAATTCTATCACTGATAAATCCTTCAAAGAAAAATTGGCTTCATTTTTGATAAAATCGGCTATGAAAAGTAAATTGATGTTAGGTGCTGGTAATTAATAGCAACATGAAATCTATTTATTATTCCCCAAGAGGATACTGGAAGGGTAACGCTGCAATCAGTAAACTCGCTAGCGCCGCAAAAGTGAAGAAAACCACTGCGGCTCATTGGTTATCCAAACAGGCACTATGGCAAATTTATCTACCACCGCCTAAACAAATTCAATTCTCGCATTTTGATGTAACCGGACCCAATGAAGTTCATCAGGCTGATCTATTATTTCTGCCACATGATCGTGGTTACAAATATGCGTTAACTGTAGTTGATATTGCAAGTCGATACAAAGAAGCAGAACCGTTAAAAACAAAATCGGCCACTGAAGTCGCTTCTGCATTTGAAAGGATTTATCGAAGGAGTCCTCTACACTGGCCAAATCTGTTACAAGTTGATCCGGGCAAGGAATTTCAGGGTGCAGTGTTATCTACAATGAAATATCACAATGTCGCTATCAGACGAGGGTATACTGCACTGCATCGTGATCAGGCCATTGTAGAACGATTTAATCGGATTCTTGCTGAACGGTTATTTGGATATCAATATGCAAAAGAATTCATCCAAGAAAAAAGATCCCGTGAATGGGTGAAGAGATTACCAGGTGTAGTTACCGCACTGAATAACGAGATTACTAGAACCATCAACATGAAACCTATCAACGCGATTAAAAAGAAGTCGATACCTGAAAAACCACAAAAAGATTTCGAAGAACCAATTCTTGGTAGTAATGTCATTGTGAGGTACTTATACGAACCAGGAGAGCTAGAAGGGGATAGAAAAAGGGCTACTGATCCTATTTGGAGCGTCACTACGCATAAGATATCTAGTATAACACGATCTACGGGTAGACCTCCAATCTATAAACTGGATTCAACTGCCCCTCAACGGGGTTTTACTAGACAACAATTACAAGTGATACCCGAGGATACTCAATTGCCACCCCATGGGCTTAACTAGCACCCTTGCGTCTATTGCACTCAAGACAAGTCAACATCACATTATTTCTGACATGACCGAGATTGTTATTTTTTCTGTCTACGGTGAATTGGCGAGGATCCTTATCCGAATACTGCCAACGCATTATACAATTGCAACTCGCGCAGTGATTATTCTGTTGTTTCTTCAAAGTGATTATTAATTCAGCATCAATATCAAATTCTCGTTGTTTTTTTTTTGTCCTGTTGTTTGTAACCGGATAGTTTTTTATCAATAATATCATTATCATCGCCAATGATTTCATTATCGCCACCAATGATTTCATCATCTCCACTGGCTTCACCAACGACAATTCTTCGAAGTTGATTTATTTTTCGTACTCTAGACACTGCGAGATAGACTAAATTCGACCATTCTATGCGATTATCTACCATCCAAAGAGTTGTATCCGATATAGTCAATCCCTGTGAAGAATGTATCGTCGCTGCATAACCTAGCGTCCACGGGGATTTATTAGCACGCAATGCATCTTCAACGACATTGATAGCAACCAGCACAATATCATTTAATACTAAATTCTGTTTTTCACTTTGTCCTGGAATATCAACTTCGATGTTCTGTTTTCGCGTATCCGATGGCCTATAACAAAGAGGCACTGGAAGTGTTGCAAATTTTTGTTTATGCAATTCAAATAACTTCATCTGAAGTGTGTCCCTGACTATTTTTCTACTTGCAATGATTAAATCGTTTGGTCTCCACATTTCCCAAAACTCATTCATGGGAGTTTCCGAAATTATTTCACGGGTTATTTCACACTGGATTCTATCCGGTTGTAATCTAATTAGTTTCTTCAATTCTTTTAATTCATTATCAAGTGATCTATGATCAGTATCAATTTCTTCATAATAGTCTACAAAACCCTTTAGCCATTCATGGGGGGATGCACCGACAAATGGTGGTGGTTGCCCGTGATCACCGCACATGACGACTTTTGTATTCTTCAATAACAACCACTCAAGAAATATTTTTAAGACATCTTCTGACACTGTGTCTATTTCATCCCAAATCATGATTTCAGGAATAAATTTCTCTCCCATGCGCTCAGGAGTCCATTTATCTCCCTTCCATCGGAAAAAGCTGTGATAAGTGCAAGCATTTACCCCTCTCTGTATCATTTCTCTTGCAAGTCTGTGAGTCGGTGTTAATACAATCATGTTTGGATTGGAAACCCGAAATAACTCAATTGCCCGGGTTGTTTTTCCTGACCCACCACAGCCGTTTAAATAAACTGTTTTATACAGGCATATTGGATCAGAAATCGGTGGTGCACTAGAAAATTCTGAACACTGATTGCTTTCTAAGTAATTATTTTCAATGGTAACATCTGCTGATGGAATATAATCATGAATCATTTCTTTCTTAATTCTCCATGATCCCCATTTCTCGTTGCCAGTAGCCTTAAAATCAGCCATTTTGCTATTTATGTAAAATGAGTCAGTAGCAACTCTAACTGCGGTGGTAGGAAATCTATTGATCATTGAAAACAGATTGATAGAAGCATAACCAAGCATAGAAGCTCTCAAATGTGTGTACTGCGGATGGTATCCATCATTGTAGGTAACAATTGTACCCAATTTGGTTCCATCGGACAGAAATGCGTCCTTACGATTGACATATAGGCCCTTATTCGTTAGATCCGCCATTACAAAATCGTATTCAGCGTTGTCTATAATCAATCGTGAAGAATATTTCGTATTATCATCTTTGCCACCTTGGGTAAATTTACCGATTATTCTTCGTCCAAGATTTTTTGCTTCATTGTTTCTGATTTCAAATAACTGTCTGGACCAATCCATGATTTGTTGTTCATTAAAATTAGGAAACAGTTTTCGCTCTTCGCTAATTATTTTTTCTAGATCAGGTTGTGGTAACCAGACTGATTTCTGTGCTCGATAGGATATAATTGCTTCACTGACAATTAATGATTTTAACATCTTACAATCAAGCATATACCGTAACAACACTATTGGCATCCAGTGTTTTTCAGACATGTGTTTACCAATCCAAAGATAACTACACGGATGAAGTCCTTCAGCCATTTCAAATGATACCACACAAGCGAATCCGGTTAAATCAAAATCAGGAAGTGGTCCATTAATAGCAACACGGGTCATTTCGTGTGTAGGGTGCCCAAATCGTTTGAAATATTTCTCGCATTCTCCATACCCAAGAAAACTTCCTGGATAACACGCAATCATATCAACTGAAATAACGGAATCAGAGGTGTATTTTGTGTTCCATAATCCGCCGTGGCTGTATTCAAGACAGGATAATTTGACATCTGATAAGAACTCACTTCGTGTTGGTTTCCACGCGTTTTTCTTTCTAGCAAAATGTGCTGCAATGGATGGTACTGTAAAACAGTTTGCTAATAATTGATCGTCTTCTTCTCCGTCCTCAGAAAACTCACTAGCTAGTTGTTTCATTTGATTCTGCAGCTCTTCAGTACGGTATAATTCTCCGTTAGGCCTTACAAACTGATCAAATCTGCATTCCTCGTCTGAATTGCTATGAAATAGCCACGCTGACACAGGATCGTTTTTACTCAAATGGTAAATAGCATCAAATAATTTCTGCTCGGTAAAACATTCTTCAGGTCCCAACCCTGCTGGGGATAGATATTTTACGGTTCTATCCCGTGGAAATATTGTTACTGCAGATGACCACGCGTGCGCGTTATGATCAATAATTTCAATGGGGGTTCCTTTTGATTGATATTTCGATTCGTATAATACTTCACCGGTGATTGTTCTTACCGATATTGGAAATCTTAATGATGTTTCTAATTTGGCTATATCCTGAATTGTTGCTCCATGCTCTTTTACCGTGAACTCCCACTCGGTTATTTTTTTTCGTCTTAGATCAGTGAGTTTATTCCCCCGGGATGCATTTGTGAAGTGTTCTATTATTCGTTCTGCTACACAATTGAGCCCTGTCGAATATTTCATGGGTGCTAGTTTTGAAATATCAGGTTTTTCATTGAGCGGATAGATCCCGTAAACAACTGCTGTGACAGGATAAGATCTTTCGTAGTAGGGTTTATCAATTCCAGTCAAAATTCCCGGTTTGGAATCCTGATTCACGGTGACAGTTTTTTTACCCTTGAGAATGGGTTCAAATTTATCCTTAATAATCCATTTGCCATTCTCACGGATAATGAATTTGATTCGGAAAAAATGACTTTTTTCCCCAACACGTGAAATGATCACTGCTGCTTTTTCATCATTCATGGTAGCGTCAACAACACCATCAATTCGAAATGTTGACCAGCAATAAGATGCTCCATCACGCTTGAATTCATTAAAACAGTCTCTGATGGGTTTATCAAGAATTTTATTCTTGGGTGTATTAGAAACTATATCAAGATTGAATTGAGCATCCTTCCATGATGATCTCATGTTTCCGTCTCTTGGACGTTTGTTACGTTTTTTGGGTCTATCGCGATTAAATCTAGGATTGATTTTTAATAATCTCTTAAACTCTTTCATGTTTCCGTCTATTGTGCGTTTGTTACGCTTTTTGGGTCTATCGATATTAAATTTAGGATTGATTTTCAATAATCTCTTAAACTCTTTCATGTTTCCGTCTCTTGGACGTTTGTTACGTTTGTTTCCGTCTATTGGACGTTTTTTTGGTCTATCGAGATTAAATCTAGGATTGATTTTTAATAATCTCTTAAACTCTTTCATGTTTCCGTCTCTTGGACGTTTTTGACGTTTTTTTGGTCTATCGAGATTAAATCTAGGATTGATTTTCAATAATCTCTTGAACTCTCTATCAGCATTGAATTTAGCATTTTTCGAAGTCAATCTCTTGAACTCCTTCATGCTATATAAAAAACAAACATTTAAATGAAAGTTTTATGTATAATGAATCACTGCAAATGGCTCATGATGGGAAATGTAACCCCGTGTAACAAATCATGCAGAAAAAATGAATACTGTAGGTATCATATGCAAAGTTTTCGACGTGGAAGTCTTGGTCCGTTACCCTGTATTCGATGTGGGGTTGGGGTTAAGGGAAGATCACAATTGTGTATTGATTGTGGTGGTAAGCGATATAGGGAATTGAAGCGTTATTATGATAAAAGAATAAAAAATGGACAATCCATCAGAAATTATGACCCTGAAAAAGCCCTTGACCCTGACAAAATCAAGGATAAAATCATAAGAACCCCGCAAGACTATATCGAAAGATTTTCCAGTGGTGTAATTATTGAACCAAACACTGAATTAGACAAACAATAGAATAGTATATATGGACCAAGAATTCAGACCACATCCAGTGATTACAAAATATGAAGCATCCAGTGATGGTACTGTCAGAAACCGTAGACTAAAGAAACCGGTCGGTGTTGTGAATAATCAAGGGTATTTGAAGTTTACTGTTGGAAAGAAAAATTATCTCATTCATCGTTTCGTATTTGAATGTTTTAATGGATTGATCAAAGATGGTTTTGTTATTTATCACAAGGATTCTAATCCAAAGAATAATTCTGTATCAAATCTGCAGTATATCACACTGAGTGAGAATTCCAAACGAGGAAGAGCTGGCACTTGCAAAACGGTTTGGAAGAGACCTGTGACATCTTTGAATACAACAACTAATGAAGAAAAAATATTTCAATCATTATATGAAGCCGGTAAATTTTTCGATATTTGTGGACCGTCAGTACGAAAAGTTGCAGAGGGGATTTATCGATCGGCTATTTCAAAAAAGACGGGGCAAAAAGTTCAATTTAGTTATGTCTAATGCGTCATAATTTCCAATTAGAGATATGTCATACTTATAGAATAATGAATTCTGAAAACATGAATAGCATCATAGTTGAAATAGCAAAATTGAAAAATCAGGATATCAAACTATCAGATGGATTAAATCCTGACCAAATTGTGTCTGATTTTCAGGATATTGAATACGGAGTTAGCACTAACAAGTATATGCTACCCAAGAAATATGCACTCATCAAAAAAATTCAGAATTCTATTAAAGACTCTCTTTCATTTTCCAGTGACATCAGTGTGTTCGTCCCGTTGTATGCTATCGTAGAGGGAATACGAAAAGAATTAGGTAACGAATACGAATTGAAAAAAGAAGTCAACTCTAAAATTAGAAACCTACGAGCATTAATTCAAGAAAATGAACAATTTTGATTGCCTGACCATTGATTGCCCGACCATTTATCATTCCGACCCTCAAGAGATTTTCATTTTTTTAGCATTTTTGGATTGAAAATGTCAAAATCAGTGAATAAAAAATCTATGGACCTTTAATGGATGGTCAATGGAAAAGTGAGGAAAGTCACAGTATTATTAATTTTATATACAATTATGTGACTTTCCTCATCACTGATAGAAGCTATTATAAGATGAAGTAACACTTCCATGGTGGTATTAAAAATCATCCGACATGTAACAAAAGTGGAGCAACTCACAGTATTATTAATTTTATATACAATTATGTGACTTGCTCCATCAATGATAGAAGGTGTCTCACGATGAAATAACACTTCCATGACTGTGTTAAAAAATCATCCGACATGTCAAGTGTTTTGCAATTGAAAAATAGTTTGCGATTTCAAATAATGGTCAATGAAGCATTAACAACCCGATTGGCTCGTGAGCGACTAGATGCAATTAAGAAATTTATACCAATTCGTGACTCTGTAAGAAATAAACTGCAACAACGACAGAGTTTACAAACTGATTTTGCTCTGGGGTCTGAAGAATTGTTTAAACCAGTAACCACAGCAACGAAGGGGGTAGAGCGTGCTATACTGGGAGATGATCCTGACGGTAAAAGAAAGGAAGAGGGTCTTATTTCTGTACTCGAAAAAATAGCAGCGAAAACTGAACAAACTGAAAAAACTGATCCGAAAAAAACGACTGTTTCTCTGTTGAATAAATTTACTGATCATGCTAAAATATTAATAAAAAAACCTAGTCTATTGAAATCAAAGGATTATCAAGCCTTTGGTAATTTTGCTGCTCAAAGCTATAATTCAAAAAAAGATTTTTTAAAGGACGAGTATAAAAATGATAGAATATCAAGTAATGATTGGTTCGATTATTTGTATAAACTAAATAAAGGGATTGGTCGTTTGAATAAGGATGAGATAGGATACAGGGAATTTAAAAAGGGAATTAGTAATTATAAAAGAGAACAAATAGAAGAGCGACAACGAGAAATAGAAGAACGGCAAGAACTAAAACGTCAAACACCAACACGTAGACAAACAAGAAGACAAAAAAAACAACAACTACCACCTGATGATGATGATGATTTAGAAGAACGACGTCAAACACCAACACGGAGACAAAAAAAACAAGAAGAACCTAAAAAACAACAACTACCACGTGATGATGATGATGATGATGATACTCTTGATTATTTACAAACCACGGATACAGACAAACTAGATGAAGCAGCTGGCTATAGCGGAAGTGGATTAGGAAATCCAAGGATTGTAAACACTTGTCCTGATAGTGTTATCAATGATATATCACGATTAGATGTTCTTGTAGGAGGATTCCGAGCTGGAAATAACTCTCCAGAAATAATTAATGAAGCAGCTGATATCTGTAGACGGTTATTTGCCGGCGGTATCATGGATATCAAAACATATCGAGATTTCATTGACGAGTTAGCAAATGGGTATCATAGTGATTAAATAACAATTGAAAACACTATTGTTTTTATAATAATGATCATCCATTACAATCATGATAAACCAACCCTCGTCTATGTAGTTAATTCACGGTTTCCAGTTTATAGAGCATACTACGGAGATGGCCTCGGCAATACCATTTTAGGATTCTTTTCAAGAATGGCCCCCAAAGTGATGCCGTTAGCTAAACAATTATCAATGAAAGCCATTGATGTTATTCGTGATAAGGGTATTAGTACTGTTGGAGATCTTGCCGGGAAAGCGTTTTCAACTGCGAAGGATAAAATAACATCATTAGTGGGGCGAAAAAAGAAACCGTTACCGTCTACAGAAGAAATGCCTGCAAGTGTTAGTAAAATAATAAATAACGCAGTAGATGAAAAACTAGCGTCGATGGTAAATCAAGGGGACCAAAGCAATATTGCAAACATGATAGCAGGAAGTGGCCTTAAAAAACTACATCGATGAAAATGGAAAAATCGTTTACGATTTCACTATTTAGACTCTGATAAATAGAATAAAATGTTCAAAAAATCATCTGATCCAGCATTTGATATAGACGCCCCAGTCCCCAAGAATGATTCTGTACGCGATTATCAATATTACGCCTATCATGCCATAGACTCAAATAGTCGAGCAAGAATTGATCTTCAAGTCCATGATACCAGTAAATACTTTTTACCCTGTGAAGCATTTATTGAAGTAGAAGGAGAAATTGTAACAGCTGCTGATACTCCTGCTGTACCAGCACCGTATCCAGCTGGTACTCAAGTCGGTTTTGTCAATAATGGTATTATGGCGCTATTTGAGAGTGCTAGATATCTCATTGATGGAAAAGAAATTGAGTCCATAGATCGTGATGTTGATGTGGCCACAACAATCATAGGGTTAGCGAGATATTCTGATGATTATACAAGATCAGCGGGTCCATCTATGATGTTTGCAAAAGATGGTAAGAATACCGCTGGTGGAAATCCATTTATTATAAGACGACCAAATGATCGTGCTGCTCCTCCTGCTCCTGCTGGTATCGAGGATATGATTATAAACAACGATCCTAATTTCAATCTAGGAGCCGCAACACGAAACGCAATGTTGGGAGTAGGGCGTAAATCATTTTCATGTGCGATTCCACTGCATCATATTTTTGGATTCTGTAGAAACGTCAGAAAAGTTATCTACGGGGCGAAGCATACAGTATCGCTTGTACGAAAAAGTGATGATAATGATGCAATTTGGAGGATTCCAGCAAATGCTGCAAATCCAGATGCTGATGCTGGTAAAGTCAATTTAACAAAAATATCATTGTGGATGCCAGTGTTGACTCCAGCAATCACCGCAGAAGGACGATTACTATCATTTATGGACCAAGGAGGAAAGTCGTTGTTGAGTTGGCTAGCCGTGAGTACAGATGTGAAGCAATCAAATATCAACGGGTTATTCACTTGGAACCTAGCATCAAATCAAGGCGTTTCTGCGCCACGTCATATATTTATTGCGTTACAGGATAACGCACGAGTTGGCAATCAACTCTTCAGTCATATGATATTTGATCAATTAGGTGTGAAAGACGTCTCACTGAGAATAAACGGCCAACAGGAACCATCTGAGGATATACAACTTAATTACACAGAAAATCATATTGCACGAGTTTATCGTCGTCTGTTGTCATTTATGGCACGCGATCAAAATGTCGATACTGGTTTGCAAATATCACAATTTGATTTTAAAAATCTGTATCCGATCTACTACTTCTCACTGGAACATCTCGATTTGACAAGACAGTCAGTTGTTGATATACACTTTAGAGCTAATGTGACTCGTGGTGCTATTGCTGATTATAGAGCGGTTGCTGTCATTCTCGGTGATAAATCAATGCTACTCGAAGGTGTTGGTGGAAAAATGAGAGTGGTAGATGCCCCAGTAGAAAATCTTTGAACGATTTTTCATTGAATTAGAATCAATCAATTATATATAATGTCATATAGTGTTATTAGTGTTACGTTAACTCCTGGTCAAATCAAAAAATTGCAATCAGAATCAGCTAAAAAATGTGGAACCACAATCACGTTGAAACCTAATCAAATGACTGGTGGTGAAAATAAATTATCGCTGACAACTCGTCAGGTGAAACATTTCAATGATGCTTTCAAGGATAAAAAAGGGGTTCAGATTACTCTTTCTGCGGCTGCTATTAAAAATATGATGAAAACGGGTGGTATATTTCCATTGTTAGCTGCAATACCAGCATTGATTGCAGCAGCAGCCCCAGCGGTGGCTAAAGCAGCGGCGTTAGGAGCCGTTGGTACTGCAGCAGGAATGGCGTTGAAAAAGGCAGCTGGACAAGGATATAAAAAAAAGAGACAATCCGTTCAAGGATTGGGTCTAAGACTACCAGGAACCCCGTATTCATGGTACAGCGGAAAGGGTCTAAGACTACCAGGAACCCCGTATTCATGGTACAGCGGGAGATCCGTTCACGGATCAGGCCTGAGACTACCAGGAACGGTTTATTAATTCAGAAATCTTCAATTTCCGAACCTATGGTTCCCATGTCCAATTTTGATTTAATGGATGCTGCTAAAAAACTAGTGATTAAAAATTTCAGAGGAGTTTTTATGAAAGATCAATTACCACATCAACCAAACAAAACTGAAACAGGTATTATTAATCTCGATAACAGCACCGGACCTGGAACTCACTGGGTTGCATACGCTATTGATCCACGTGGGATTGTCTATTTTGATTCATATGGATTAGCCCCACCAAAAGCGTTTATGCGGTATATAAAAACCCTTCCAATGAAGACTTGGTATTCTACGCTACCAACACAACAAATCAATGACCCACCAATATGTGGCAGTGAAGTATTAAATGTCCTTGATGCTATTTCAGCATCTAGAAAACCACCTCATATTGTCATAAATGACTACACCAGCAATCGCTTTTTAGAGAGAGAAAGAGTTTTACAATAACATGATTGATATTTGGGGGAGATCTTTGAATCCCAAACCCGATGACACTGCAACCGGTGATATAACAAAAAAAATTAAAGATGAAATCGCTGAGACGTTGAACTTAACAAGTGTTGACCCGAATGAAATAGTTGTATTTCAAGACAAACAGGGTAAATTGAAATCTAGTAATATTTCTCTGGATGATATTTTAGTTAAACAACAAAACGCAATCGAGGATACTATCGCGTTATTTTCCGATCAGGGTAAACTCAAACCGGGTGTACTTTTTTCGACGATTACAGATCGATTTAAAACTCTCAACGATTCTGCGTTAGAACTAGCAACACTTCAATCTAAAACCGAAGAACACATAAAACAGTTTACCGCATTTCGTAGAAATATCATTGATAAATTTATTGGAACTACATTCGATAAAATTGAACTAAAACTCCCTGATATTAAAAAATCCATCGATGAGACGAAAACTTCCATCGAAGGCATCAAAGGTGATCTTTCGAGGATGATAACAGCCATTGAAAAAACAAAAATTCCTCATGAGAAAACCAACAACGTAGTATACACAATCCAACACGGATCATTTGAGTGGACACCTACAAACAACACATTAGATATCACTGCAACCGTTAAGGGTATTTATCGATTAACACTAGTAACACCATCGTCTCAATTTAATATTTCATCGTCCAGTTCATCTGGGGTCAATAATACGATTTCAACGATCATCGACAAGAATACAACTGAAAAGTTCACAATCACATCTACTGATAAACATTTGGTTAGGGTCTCAACAACGTGGTATGTGGAATTCGTAGCGAATTTAAGTAAATCGTAATTGAAAACGCTAACGTATTTAAAATAAAAATGATTTCATCATCGCAATATCGCTATGATCAGGTCAGAGAATATCAAACTAGACTCAAAACCTTGTCTGAGGAGTATGAATTGAAAATTAAAAAATATCGCAGGAGAATTACCGCAATTGATGTTACTGTGTATTCAGTGAGTGGTGTAATCACCGGAGCCGGTATTATACTGTCTTCAGTGACAATGATGGCTCCGATAGCTGTTCCAATTTGCATTTCTGCGGCAACAACAATCGCTGGAATTATTTCAATAATCACAAAAAAATATCCTCATGCAGCCAACGGAAACTACAAGACTACATAATTCAATTTCATGTTGTGTCCACTGCATACTCGCAATTATCCTCATTGATATCGTCATCGCTCGATGATACAATTATATCAGAGAGTGAGTTTTCAGCGATGGTAGATATATATGATTCTGCGATGTCAAAATTAGAAGTACATCATGAATATAATAACAATGACAACACAGATGGAATTACTTCAACAAATAGTGGAGGACACAAGCCCAGTACAAACAAGCATGATCTCAATAACCTCAACGAATCCAGAATTCAGTGTCAATTTCCCCTCTCCAGTCCCAGTGAAGGAGATAGCGCTAGCAAAATTACGAGTATACCACAGTTGGCCAAATATTAGGTCAAAACCATTTGGTGGTCAACAACCGAATAATTCACTGGTATTTGCAAATAAGAATAAACCCGACGGTACCCCAGACTGGAATGTTGTTTCCATACCAACCGGATCATATCAAATTGAACAAATCAATGATGAATTCGCGCGTAGAATAAAATCGATTACTGGAGTAGAGTCAAAAATAGCTATAACAGTTCATGTGCCGACACTATCATCTGCCATTGAAATAAGCACAGAAGGATACGTCGTAGATATCTATCAGAGTTCTATTAGAACCGTACTAGGATGGCCTGAATTACCACCCGGTGGAAAAACCGTTAAATTACCAGAACCACAAAAAACCGATTATATCACAGACAGGATAAAATCTGATAATCCAATAAAAAGCTATAGATATTATGATAAGTCATATTTTTTCATTAGAGTAGAATATGATGAAAGAGTACGACTTATTCATCATCTTGCTAACCGGGATAAAATCACTGAAAATTTCACAGCTTTCAATAACGATATTTCGTTGTTGTTTAATTCTCTTAGATCCGGCACTCTCACCCGAGATGAATTTATCAGTGTCGTAGAAACATGTAACAAAATCATCAATGACATGGAAACATTTCATTCACAAATTATTCAAGAAGTATTAGGTGACAGTAGTCCTAAAACAAGAGATTTATTTGCAATAGACTATAAGATCCGCATAGGAGATATTCCAACATTCAAACTTCCAGGATATAATATCTCAGAACTACAAAAATCTCTCGATGATGCCATCGATGAAGGTTTCAAAAAAATCCATGATACGTGGAAAAAAACACCATCACAACCACAAACAACTATCCTGACCCATAATAATGACCCAGATGGTGGTGGTAGGCATATTGCTCCGTTCAATGTGAATATTTCAACGGTGATTGCGCTCAATTTAGTATGTGATGTGATCGAAGGAAGCTATCAAATAAATTTAGAACGATCAAATCAAGCTCAGCAGGGATATATTTTGTATTCATTTGCACCAACAGCTCCTCCAGGGTTTTTAATAATTGAGTCCCCGGTGAATCCAGTCTATATGCGATGTCATAATAATTCATTAACCAGAATTAATTTCAAACTCACTGACCAGTCTAATAATCTGATTGATTTACAAGAGGAGGTTTTACAAATTAGTCTATTTGTGAAATCGTAGTGATTTTCGTCCCCCAGACAAGGTCTGGAACACGATATCGTATCGGACTGGATCAAATATTCGGTTAACCCATAGCAGCAGAGGGTGAGTGACAACGACGTTGTAGTCCCTTTTTCCCAAAAAATGTAATAGTTGAAAAGTTTTTGATTTCATTAATTTCATTGATTTTTTCATAATTTTTTTTTGGACCTAATCCATGATTCACACACACATTTGGGACCTGATGTCATTGACTTTTGGGTCTGATGTCATTGGTTTCATTGATTTTAAGCGTGATTTCAGTGAAAACTTGTCTAAAAATGTTGTCCGATACACCCCCTCTGCTGCTTGTTTCAACTAGTTTATTTCAACTTATTGCGGAAACTGTAAAATATTTTTAATGACCTAGAAATCGATGAGTCATTACATGTTATTTTATGTAAATTTATGTAAGTGCAAATTATATCCATGATATTTCCTTGTTATGGTAGTAAGTATAGGCTATTTAGCAAATTTACAGATTTATTTAAAAGAAAATTTTATTTGTGCATGGTTGTCTTTTTTTCAAGTCTACTTGGTTTAAACCGCTTGGTTTTAATGTTCTAAGGTGGAGTATTCAGTAAGATTCCTTTTCTTTCCTGGTTTCGGAACTCTAAACTAATAAAAATGCAGTCATTTTTATAAGTCGTATTTCACAGCTGTTGCTAATGAGCTGAAAATTGACGTCCCCATTTTATTCTGAAATTAAGCCCTACACTGTACAAAGCTTAATTCAATAAACTGTACCTGTACAGCCATCAGTAAACTGTGACTGCTACATACAATTGGTAAACAACGATGAGACTTAATGACATACTTAATTTATTGACCATATGTTAAGTCAAAAAGCGTGGACATTTGATCCCAGTGTGTTTATTTAATTATTAACATCCCCGTCGGCGACTAGCTAACACAGACATTGTTTATACAATTGCTGGTTACAATATGGTCACGCTACTTAGTTTTTCCACACACATGATCACGTATCAGTATGGTGTTGGATTAATCCAATTAAGCGCGTTCTGATTAAGGTATAAAACAGACGGTGATAGTCAGATATGACAATTATAGCGGCATTTATCAAACAGCCATTCTTGTAAATATAGGGGGAGGCACAATTTATTCATTATAATCTTAAAATGACTGCTAATTGCGTATCCTTGGCGAACCAAATTCATGCCTTAGTTCATGCCTTTTAGGCAATGAGCTGTGATTCTTTTTCCAAATGGCAATGCAAATCATGTAATTTAGGTGAAAATTTAAAGTATATTTTTGTTCATTTTTGTTATGTCTCTAATAAATTATATTTGCTCTAAATGCAATACATTATAAACTATTATTTTTTTATAATTGTGAAATAATTCATTCTTTCTGCTTCGTGGCGAGAACGTGCAGTATAATAAAAATAAGAACTAACTACAATATTCTTTAATTTTGTGAACGATTATAAACCGCCGTAAATAATCACGATCAATAATGTATCTCAATATTGGCAGTACGGTCGCACACGACGCTTCAGAATCATGTTTTTCTCTGCAGTGTATTTAATATTATTATATATTTCCGCTGGTTTCTAGTCTCCTTTAAGGAGTAAGCAGAATAGAGCAATATCAACGCTGGTGAAGAAACAACCGAGAAAGAAAATATATATATATATATATATATATATATATATATATATATATATATATATATATATATATATATATATATATATATATATATATATATATATCATGTGCACGCTGTCACAGAATTAGGCGAAAATTGAACTATTTTTGCTTTTCTTGAATTGCAAACGAAACTCACCATTTTCTTGATTTCGTCGTACACGCATTACCTGGGGTGATTAAGTGGCGTGTAACGATTTGCATGTGCCAATTTGTAATTTACATGAAATCCGGAATACTCGTTTTACGTGGTGCACGGCAAGCTCGACGTGATTTATGTTCACCTATTGAGAGTATATAAGGCGAAGTATTTCTCATAATTATTTACGGGAACCAAAATATCTAATCAAAGGATAGATAACCTCGTCTTGCAATCTCCAGCCAATGGGGTGAGTGTTAAATTTACATTTTCGTTTTATTGTGAATTTTATTCAGATTATCATTTCGTATAATGATGCTTTTATTGCAATTAAACGTGGAATATTTGGAATTACTAGTCACTTTTAGACTTTAAATGCAATATCATAATCTACGGCTTAGATTATTTTTGAGACTACTATTATTAGTCTGGTTTTGTTTATTATAGCTGATTCCGGAGATCTAATAACATCGTTGATTCCGTAGATCTGATAACATCTGACAATAGCTGTCACCGTCTGATTCCGTCGTTGATACCGTAGAAGTACATCACTGATAGCGCATCTGATAACATCGTTGATACCGTCTCTGATACCGTAGCTGCTAACGTAGTTGTTACAATGTTTCTGATACCGTAGCTGCTAATAACATCGTTGATACCGTAACTGCTAATAACATCGTTGATACCGTAGCTGTTAACACATCTGATACCATCTTTTGATAAACGTCTTTGATATCGTCTGATTTGTTGTGGAACATCTCTGTATAAATATCTGAATGTGATTGTGCCGTTAATTTGTGCAAACGGAATTGAAGTATCTGTCTGTGTGTCGAACTGTCTGTTCGTCAACATCTGTGTAACGTGTAAATATCCGGAAAGCTAGAAGTCCGAGTGTAGGAGCTGTCTTAGAGTTGTAAAACGTCCGGGTCGACATCTAAGGGAGTGAGGAACCGTTGGTTCTGGTAGATGTTGTATGCTGTCTGAACGTATAACTGTGGTGGATCCGTGAAGGGTAACGTCCGATAATAGTATTGGTCAACCCTCGGTTTTCGGGGAAACTGGGAGACGATTCAACTGTTGCTGAATCGTGCGGTTATACAGGGGAGACACATAGGTGTATTGAAATTGTAATATAATTTAATACATTGTTGTATTTGCATGCTTATGTCAGATCACAATAATATTTCAAGTGATCACATAGATATCAATAAAAGCTAGCAACTTGATTGAATACAAGTATATGATCGTGCTAGTTATCGCAATCCATCGTGCGATAGATAGTTTGTCGTTTGTGTTTATTTTTTTCGTAAATCATACTTGCATTAATTTAACTTTCGTAAAGGATCCCTGGATCTGTGTATAATCCAAGAGATCCCTTTACATCTGAGATTCCTTTTGTATTAATATTTAATTTGTTCATGTATTGTGAATGGTTGTGAGTGTAATTGTGGGTTGGGTGCATGAATTATTGTGTTGTTACATCTGTATTTTTTTTCATTTATAATTTATTACATAAATTTATATTTTCTTTCACAAATTGTGTTTGTATTGTTCATTTAATCCACCCTCCTCTCGGTAACAATTCTGTTACATACACACCAGCAAGATACTTACGCTCTTGTTCTGACAATCGTACACTTAAAAAGCTGCCTGTAAGAGAAAATGTGGACGAAAGCAATGCCAAGAGGTGTCTAATTTACGCTTGGTGATTAGTTCATTGGTCAACACGATTAACAGGTGGAGATAGGTCAATTAGAGGAATTTAAACATCTGTAAGTGGAGCTAATGTCTCAGACAGACAAGGGGATAGAGGAATATATAGCCATACATGTGTTAAATTAATCAGTAGTTTTCTAACGTTTGAAAGGAGGGGAGGATACAAGGTAGTGTCAACAAGAATTCTTTTTTGTTTAAAAAAAAAACACTCCGAGCTAAAGAGGCTCGTAAAAAGGCAAGTTGAATTGAACAGGGAAAGAAATAAGATGTTACAGGTTAGAAATATCTCTGACCGTAACACATATAGATTGCTATGTCACTTCGGCGGTGTGCGTGTGTTACGGAACTTCGTAAGTAATAATATTTGTATGTAGAGTAAGGCCTGTATGGAATGAGAGACGTTAGCGTGTGTATATAAGGGCCTGGTAAAGTGCTCGCCATTTGTCTGATGATAAGTCCATGAAAGAGTAGTAGATTATGAAGATATTAAAACGGATAACAGGATGTACGTCCGTGATATTTTATTGAAGAAGCTCCCAGGGTGCACGTTAGAGACGGTACGAAACTCTCAAGAGAGGAAAGGAGGAACTTCGAGCGGCACAAGAAGAGTGCAGGAGTGAAGACGAAGGGAAACTATACGAAGAGAGAAACGAATACAAATGACTACAAAGGACTACTCAATGAAAGGAAACTATCTCACATTAGGACATTATTTCTCATTTGATGAGAACAAAATAAGACATTTATTTAAAGACCAGTTAATCTAATAATTTACGAATGAAGTGTAATTGGATGATTTATATTAAAGATAATGCTTGACTATTCCTGTTTATTATTAATATTGATTAAATTGTCATGTATTTTATCTTAAGTTATTTAGGCTCTGGGCATTGTTGAGTGGGAGCTCAAGAGTCATTCAACTTTCTGCCTTATTAGTCATAATACTGTAGCCGGGATGTGACAGAGCATTTGTGGGAATATATCAGAAAATTATTGTGGTGTCACTTTGTAAGAATAAACCAGCTTTCAACATGTATATGTTAGACCCCGAGGCTAATAAATCGCGCCTTAAATATGTATGTAGGTCAATACGGCGAACAATGATGTGTCAAGCCGGTTATTTGACATGGTCATACAATTTGTGACTTGCCTTATTTTGTGAATCAACATCGATTTGGAATTGAGTAAGGCATGGCCAACATTAGAATCGCAAGTTTCATTGTCAAAAGCTCATTTTGCCATAGTATCTACACAAGTTGGGTATAAATCAGGTACTTTGTTTTTCAATAGGATTAAGCTTTTGATCCAAACAAGTCATGTCAATTACATGCGGATTAGCGACAACCTTGTCACCAACTAGCAATAAATGAACACCCTCAATGGGTAAAAAGACACACCGCCAACAATCAATGACCCTGAAACTAAATATGTTGTTCAATTAACATTATGGAATAAAACCACAATCTACTTCCTGCACAAGAACACTTTCAGAAGAATAAGACTTCCCAGACAAATGCAAGTACTGGTCAATAAAAGACTTTGAGAAGCTCTTGTATCCCATAATAATTTAACAGGAATATGATTGGTGGATTCACTAATAATTGATATAGAACACATTCATAATGAATAGTTCGAAATTCTCCATAATATAATCAGACTAGGATTTATTTGGCTTCACAAATGTATTTTCTCAAATACATGATCACGATCTTGACGTATAAGAAACAAAAGCATTTGGAACTGCTGTGTCTTTATACTGTTGCTTATTTTCTAACGTAAAGCACTCAGAAATAACGTGCCCCATTCTCTTGCACAAAATTGGTAGAAATAGGGGTTTCTGATCAGTTTAATCAGAGGTTGAGTTCTTATTAGTTGTACCAGATTGAAATTTGTAAGTACTATCTTCAGACTGATTTTGGTCGCTTACTAACCATCCGCTGAAAGGAAAACTTATTGACAAATGATACCTTGTGTGCCAAAAAAAGGAATACTCATCAGCTACACCATCAATGTTTTCTAAAGTAATTATCTCGCGTACATCTAGGTAAATTTTGACGACACTATGGAATCAGTTCTTAAATTCTTCGACTATCGGTGAGTTGTCTAGGTTATTTTTATATAACTTTTATCAATCTTTATCGATGCACACCACTGATCGAGTAGTTGTTCATTTTCCTTGCAAACACGTAATGGGCTTGGCTATATTCGTTTGTGGGTCTTTTTGGTTGGAATTCTGAAACAACTGTCGATATGCTCAGGTACTAACTCATAACCCTTCCAGATACTTTCCTTCATCAAATCACTTGCTTCTACTGATAGTGAGAAATAAACTTCACAAGCTTTGCCAATACGTGTATTGTGTTATAATAAAGTCCAGTACAGTCTTCAAATTTTCAAAATGTGAACAATATTGATCTACATCTTTTCCTTTACAAGGAGATACTAATCTAACATTAAAAACTGAACTGTCATGAATGGGATGCTTCGTGTAATTAAATTGTATTTCCATCTCTGTCATCTCAGTCTCAGTTGCATCCTTCTTTCATCTTTCTGATCACGTCTCTTTATTTACCCACCACCACCACCACCACCATCTCTCTCTCTCTCTCTCTCTCTCTCTCTCTCTCTCTCTCTCTCTCTCTCTCTCTCTCTCTCTCTCTCTCTCTCTCTCTCGTTTCAAGCTGAGTTTGAGTTTATTATCTTGTTTTCAGGTAAGTGCTGTAACATTTTGGTATTATATTTTTCATATTTAATAAGAAACACTCTGAAAACGAAAAAAGAATCACGAACATGTCATTATATTATTATTATTATTATTATTATTATTATTATTATTATTATTATTATTATTATTTACGGTCTGATGCAGTTTTTCAGTACATGTCTGGAAATACATGGCGACCAGTATATTTGGTGGAGGAAGGACTTTAAAAAAAAAAGAATAACTTCAAAAAGAGACAGGATACCAACAGGGTATGCTTTTTTTTACGCACCCACGTACTCGCAATCTGAATGAAATGTAAATGACCTGTAAAGGCTAACGCCTGAGACAACTAGGTCAACCGGAACCTCGATAATAATAATTTTAATAACTACTCAGATGACACTTTTTTTTTTTATTCACGAGCACTAACCTCATTTGGAACAACAAAATCTACTTTCTGCGTTACAAGAAAACAAACAAAACACCACTATCTGGAAGGTTGGCAGGTATGTTTAGTGCGCATATACTTGTATACAGCTTGAGGTAGGTCATTATAATAAAACCTATAAATAATACAGTGGGATTCCACAAGAGCAGTAAGGCCCTAAAAGTAACTCGTATCAGGCTTTGACATTATCTAAATTTATACTTCCTGGATAATCAGTTTCAATTTGGATAAGGTAAGTTTGGATGAGTATCATTTCCTAAATTTTTGGTACATGGTGAATAATATCGAATGTATTGTGGTGGAGGGCGTGCGGGGGTGGGTGAAGGGTAGTGTGATTTGTATTTTTAACGTAGCTTTAACAATTTTTCATCATGTCGCAACGATGTCTGCAGCGTGACAGTTTATAGTGATACTTATGACTGGGCCATCGAGCCACAGACATGTAGCATGGTGCCCCACCAAGTCACGTTATCCTGACACCAGGCCGACCAGTCCTAACACTGACTTAATGCTGAGCCCCAAGTGAGGCAGCTGTTAGTGATATTTTTAAAAGTCTTAGGTATGACTTCCCCGGGATTTGAACCCGCGACCTCCCCCATCCGAGGCGAATGCTCTCACCACTGGATGGTAGAGTGATATATATATATATATATATATATATATATATATATATATATATATATATATATATATATACAAAGAAAGTTCATTCTTGTACTCGCCTAGTGTCAGGATAATGCGACAGAGTGGGATATGATGCTACGTGTTATAGGTATGATGTCCCAGTGCTAAGATGCGATATGACTAAAACTGTATACTGTGTTAAAAATCTAAATCCCCCCCCCCCCACACACACACACGCACGCGCGGCGCACATACATACTCACACGCACACATGCCACTCTTAGTTCTCCATTGCTCTTGTTCAAACAAATCTTTTCTTTTTTAAAATTAAAAAGTGTTGTTCCGCCCATGCCCTCTTAAGAGATACATCCCCAGTTGCCCGACAAACTTTTGTTTAAATATCTATTAATAAATATATAGTGATCATCCTCGGACAATGAGAGTATTGATACATATTAGTAATCTAGGACTTTGCAAGAGTTTCTTGCCCTTTCTCAAATACATTATATGCAGGAATGAATGCGCTTTGTTCCCTTGTTTTTAATCGTTTGTTTTCTTTTGCGGGTTTAAAGCCATTTGAAATGAAGCAATATATATATATATATATATATATATATATATATATATATATATATATATATATATATATATATATATATATATTGCGAATATTTAGGAAGGGGGATATCCACATTTATTGCACGCGCGCTTGTGGCTGATAAGCCTAATATTTGACAGGCACTTCCGTCCACAGAGGCTGCAAGGGAATATCTTTGTTGTGGTGGGTGCTGCCGCTTTTTACCGGTTTTTTCTTCCTTATCGTTTTTCCTCCAAGCTGGACCGTCTATTTTGTTCAAAAGTGTCAGTCGCCCGGTGAACTGCACTTCGCCAGATTTCACGGTCAGAAGCTTGTGATGTCCATTGGCGGTGATCGATGCCACATGTGGTGAGGGTCTTTTTCAAGGAGTATTTTATATCACTGACTCAGTACCCCTCTATCACTGTTGCCAGTGGACAGCTCACCATACAGTGCGATCTTTGGCAGGCGATGATTCTCCATCCTGGACATGTGCCCTGCCCAGCATAGCTGTATCTTAATTAACGTTGCATCAACGCTGGTTATCCCTGTTTGTTTGAGGACTTTAATATTGGTGACGAAGTCACTCCAGTCGACGTTGAGGATGGTGCGGAGACAGCGCTGATGGAAGCGTTCAAGAACGCGGAGGTGGTGGCTGTAGGTGACCCAAGATTCAGCGCCATATATTTGTGTGGTCAGTATGACAGCTCTGTATCTTTGTACCTCTCTTGAGATATGTATTGTACCAAGCGCGCTTATAGAGTCTGCCTAAGGCGCTGTTTGCCTTGGCCAGTCTGTTGTCTATTTCTTTGTCGATCCTGGCATCAGAGGATATCACATAGCCTAGGTAGGTGTACCGGTGGACTACATTCAGCTCTGTCTAGTAAATGAAGATGCTTGGTGGCTGGTACTCTTCCTTGGGTGCAGGCTGGTTACGTACCTAAGATTTCTTTAGGCTGCCATCAAGACCAAGGAGCTGGAAAGCTTCTGCAAAGCAGGATGGAATGTGCTGGAAGGCATCTTCCACGTGGGCGACAATGGCAGCGTTATCTGCAAAGAGAAGTTATCTAATCAGTTTGTTCAAGATCTTGGCGTGGGCCTGAATTCAGCAAGTTAAAGAGGTTGCAATCAGTACGAAATGAATATAGATACCATCTTCGTCATTGCGGTCTTCTGTTGCTTTTTGGAGCATCATGCTCAATAATATTGAGGACAGTGTAGGGGCTAAAACGCAGCCTTGTTTCGAGCCATTTAAAATGGGTACGGTTGGTGACAGGTCGTTATTCTTTCTGACCTGACCATGCTGGTCTTCATGCAGTTGTTTGATCATGGTAAGAAACTTGGGAGGACAGCCGAGCTTTTCAAGGATTTTCCACAGTACATTCGTCAGGTCCACACATGTGATGTGATGTATATTCCTTTGTTTTGTTCTCGACTTTTCTCCGGGATCTTTCTCAGGACGAACTCCATATCAATTATGTCCCTATTGGCTATGAAGCCACATTGACATTCTTGAGCGTGTTCTTTTGCAATGGTGGGCACCAGTCTGTTCAGCAACACTCTAGCAAGGATGTTCCCTGCAATGAAGAGCAGAGTTATCCCACGGTAGTTTGAACAGTCAGACGTATCTCCCTTGGTTTTATACAAGCAGATGATGACTGCGTCTCAGAGGTCTTGTGGAAGTTTCCCTTCCTCCCAGCAGCAAATGACGAACTCGTAAAGTTTAGTGTGTAATGCTGGGCCTCCACTCTTCCATATCTCTGGTGGAATACCGTATGGATTATACAGTCTCTTGGAGTGTGCGTGCTTCAACGAGTTCCATCTTTGGTGGCTGTCGTGGGATGCGACCAATAGCCGCCTCCTGGAATGAATGGTTAGTCCTCAAGACGGCGTGGAAGTGCTCCGACCAGCGTTATGGATAGATTACCTGTCAGTGAGTAGCTTTTTGCTATCTGCACTCCGTTGGGAGCTCTGTATCTGGAAGGGAGGACCATACACTGCTTTCAACGCTTCAGAGAACACCTTTGTCCACCATTCACCATTCATTTTGTATTACTCGAAGCCTGCACTGGAGGGAGCTGCAGATACGTTGGAAGGCTGCTTTCTTCTGTGGACGGGATGGTTGAGCGAGGTGATGAGCTTGGTACACTTATTTCTTTTTGGCAAGCATATATGTATGTATGTATGTATGCATGCATGCATGCATGTATGTATGTATGTATGTATGTATGTATGTATGTATGTATGTATGTATGTAATTAACTAATATACTAACAGGAGAAAGGATTTATCAAAATCGAAAAGGTCTGCTGACATTTTTGTACATTATGAGTTTCGATAAATGTCGACTATGGGGATTCATTGTTATTTAGAATCAAGTATAGAATGTTTAAAAAAATAATCAGAAACCTGACTCTTGTTAGGTTTTTTTAAGCAAATTCCCTGTGGGTGGACGTTTTAAAGCTCTTAGTTCATATTTAAAATCTTATTCCAAATTTGTTAATTGTTTCCTCCTAAGAAATTTCAAGGTGGTAGAACCGTGATATGTCTATAATTGTCTTTTCTATATAGTTCGTTTTCAGTTGCGTGAGTTTCTTCCACTCTAATTTTTTCCCCCAGTGTCTATCTGCTTTGCGAAAGTTGATCATTGTTACCTTTCTCATTTGTGCCGAATTAGATCAGTTGGTGGAGCGTCGGAATCCTATATCATGGGTAGTGGTTCTATACCTGCCCTCCACAACGTGCGTATGCTACCTTAGTTTGCTTTTGGGAAGGCACTTAGTTCCCATTTCCTAATCAAAATCCTGTGAAAGTCGTCCTCAGCGTTCTACCGAGGGAGCGTTTTTGTAGGTCCGCGTTTGCGACAGTAGTTGCTATCTTGAATGTTGTGCCATCTGGTGTGCAGTTCGAGGTTGAAATCCTTGAGGCCTTGCTCCGTCATTAAGAGCCAGCGCTTTTCGGTCTTCCCACCTGGATATTGAAACCAGTTCTGGTTTTCTAATTGCAGCATTTTTTAAGTGCACGATTGTAATCCAAATTATAAATTCTTTGATTAATGTGGTCAAAGAACTGCAAAGATCAGAATTTCATGGTAGTTGTAATTGGCGGTGGCTTCGTTTTGTCTCCTATTTCTGCATTCATGAACCGTTTGGTGGGTGTGACGTGGATGATGCTGAGGACACAACATCGATTAAAGGATCCCTGTCTTATAGTCATCACCGCTGTAAAGCGTGATTATGTCTGCATCATAGAGCACGACTTGTATAATTTGCAGCCGGATGTTTCTAACAAGGCTGTACTTTGAGCTCCAAATTAACCTATCTATCGTTTTCTGGTAGCCACGAGTGTATTCGATACGATCGCTGATTTACTGTTCACTGGAGCTATGGAGTAAGCATCTGAGATACGTGAACAAATCCATTATTCTAATCTCGTGCCCTTGTGATGTGTTTGCTGCACGATGGTTCATGGTCTGATCATTTTGATATTGGTCCACTACAGTTGATCTCAAGGCCGAATGTTTTTGTTCTCTTTCATAATGTTCAGGCTGTGGAGTAAGATCTGTAGCAACTCAAAAAGTAGAGCAACATCGCGTTAATTGTTAGAGCGTCCAGTTCATTGGTGGCATGGGAAAGATTAGGGCTATTATCGAACGCCTCTGTTGATATTAAGACAATTAGAACATTAACCATCGGCTTGAACGCTCGGTAGACCTAGCTAAATGCAGGTTTTGCGTAAGCATAGGCATTTCTTAATGGTTGGCTGAATTATTGTGAGTTTGTATGAATGTGTTGAGCATATCAAACGGTCATTGGTTGACCTTCCTGGCGTAAACAAGTTATGTTCTTACCTTTGCACTTCATGTAAAGGTTGTTCATCCTGGTTATGAGGAAAGAGGAGAAAGTCATTGTTGTCACATATGACACAATGCTGACGTTGTAATTACTGTTATCATGCATGATGTCTTTGCCTTTGTAGAATGGCACCATATTGTTCTTTTTCAGTCATGGATGACACCAGGTTCTCTCACAGAAAGATGAATCATGGTTAATCACGCTATTCTGTCCTCACTTGCAGCTTTTGAGAAATTCAAAAGCGATACAACAGATATCGGCTGCTTTATCATTTCCCCCCCCCCCCCCCCAGTTTCTTATATGGAACAGCTGTCTCGATCTCCTTTGGTAACTCTAACGTTATGGTCTAGGCTAGTGCGGCTAGAATGGATGCATCTTCAAACTACTGTAATCGGGTAGCAGGATCACTGTTAAGCAGCCGGGATTTTGTTTTCTCTTCATCGTTCTGCTTGATGTCACATATAATTCTAACCGCCAATCTTTTGTAAAGGTGGGTGATAATCCATAAAAGGGCATGCTCACGTCCCTGAAATGAGCAAATATACCTCTGGATAAAGCCTTTTCTGCATCTGTACCTTTACGATCAGCCGAGTTTTACTTATCCATTGCGAAATGTTTCTTCCATTCTTGCCAAGATTGCAATAGGTTATTAAATCGATATGGAATATGGAAGCTCTTCTGGGCTTAATAACATTTAGCGTTTTATTTGAAATCCAGTCCAGTTTGACGTTTTGACCCAGACAGCGATTGGTGGTGCCATTCATTCCATCGCGGAAATACTTCCAGTATTTTTCCTTGTCCTCGGAAAACTCTTCTGGTTTCGAATTTCGACTAACTACCCAGTAGTATAGTGGGATCTATGTTATGCTAAACGACAGGAACGTGAAACTTACCCCAATTATTTCTAAGATTTCACTCATATTTTACGGTATGAAGAGGGATGGAACAGGCCAGGCTCACAAAAATCAAACGTCAAAGTTGTAAACTGTTTCATAATTATTCTAACACTAGTATTGAGAAGTGTGCGAATCTGTTACAAATGTATTAAAATAAACAGTTTGCAGTCTTAAATTGAAGTTGATTTTGTTTCTATTTTTCCAGAGTTTTGACTTCACACTTAATTAAATACATTTTAAACATAAGAATGGCACATGACATATTGTACAAGCAAGAGCAAAATAGGCATAATTGATATACCATTTTATGAGAAAATCATACATAATGATATGAAACAGAAAATCAATTGCACACATGCTGGTATTGAGGTTTAGCACTACAGTTTTGGGATTTGCAAAGAGACTGAGTTTTGAAGATAGCAGATCTTCCTTGCTGGTAATCCTGAATATCTTAAGAGACTGTGTATATCTTTATTTTTTGTTATTAGAATGTTTAATTCCTAAAGAATTACCTTTGATTCGGTGCATGATGCATGTAATATAGGTGGTAGAGTATACAGCTTGGACTTACATCAGATGTGCCCATATCCATATACTGCTAGCTCAAGTTGGCCCGTTTTATTTCAGGATTTTAAGAGGCGATTTAGATGTAAAAATTGAATCCGACAACTTTTCTATACTTATATATTTTCTAATGCATTTATACCCTCATAATTTATAATACAAGAAGCTGATATTGACTCATCTGGCGAAATTTATATTCAGTGATGGATAACCAAATTGGTAGAGTAGGCACCGGTATATGGGCCCCACGCCATTTAGGGGCCCCGAGACAACGCTTGTTTGATACTATTTTATATTTTTGGTTTGATAACATAAAATGTTAATTTTTGTAAATAACAATAATAATTGTTTTGTGTAATAAAATTGGTGTATTAGAATTGTTGGTTGGTAAAATTAAAAACGTAATAGAAGATAATATCCAGGGGGGGGGGGGGCAAGATTTTGACTGCGTAAGGATCTCGACAAGGTTTAATCCGGCACTGTTTATATTACCTATTTTAATAAATGCTAAAGTTAATTCAAGCTCATGTTTCGAGCACATGGGAGCAATCCATTTGTTTGGGTGTATGTTTTAGATAGTCAATAGATTACAGTCAAGGGTACATGAACGTAGTATAGAGTTAGTCCAATTTTCTCTTGACTGTGCATGTTGCAGATGCAACAACTTTACCTTATACATGTCCGTCTTAAAAAAAAGTATATACTCACTGTAGAGAGAAATCTAGACAACAAACCTTTATGGGGTCGATTACATACGACCAATAAATCCGATCTCGGTGTATTGTCGATACCACAACCGCGAGAGCGTGAAATCATTAAGTCTTTAGGCCATTACTTTTTGATCTAATTATTTTAACTTACTGTACATAACAAACAGCTTTCTGGGGATTTTCGGATACTATTTCATAGCTGCAAACAAATTATGGGTTCTGGTTGTATAAAATCACATGCCATTCTATATTGTAGTAACCCGGAACGCTGTATTATCGCGGTTCTTAATGTTCTTATCGGTACATATTAACTATGTTTTTGGTTTTTTGTTTGTTTGTTTGATTAGGATTTTTAACGTAGCTTTAACAATTTTTCAGTCATATCGCTACGATGTCTGCTGTGAGGCAGTTTATAGTGATGTCTAGCACTGAGGCATCATGCCGCAGACATGTAACATGATGTCCCACCCAGTCACATTATCCTGACACCAGGCCGACCAGTCCTAACACTAACCTCTTAATGCTGAGCGTCAAGCGAGGCAGCTGTTAGTACCATTTTTGTAAGTCTTTGGTATGACTCGGCCGGGGATCGAACCCACGACCTCCCGCTTCAGCGGCGAACGCTCTAACCACTATGCCACCGGAGCGGTTGATGTTTTTGGTAATGCTGCATACTTATAATTTTTACAGTATCAATGACTTTACATCTTTCTATTCCTGTAAAAAAAAATAATTGTCAATAGAAGGGTGTAAATATAAATAATAAAGCATATGGAGGCTGACTCTTTTAAACGTACCACGGGGGAAAAACTCTATATTATCGCGGTATTTGCCTAAATTCGGTATGGTAGCACACACGTATCATAATAGACATGAATTGTAACTTATCTATGAGAAGGAATGCACATACTTGTACTGGCAGAATATTTTCACAATAAACTAAAAGATCCAGTGATCAAATCAAACACACAGATGTAATTAAAGTGGAAATCCATTAAAAACAATATTACATATTAAAGTAAAGTATTATTTAACTTTACATGAGTTTTAAATGCAATGAAAGCTAAGAAATATAATTATAAAAGAAATTATTATTATTATTATTATTATTATTATTATTATTATTGAAATATTACTGATTTCTAGAAAGTGTAACTGTTACTATATTCTTATTTACGTACGAGAAATATGATTATAAGCGACATTTTGTCTATTTTAGTCCATATTGGCTACCATGGAATGAAACTTCAACCATAACCTTGTAAGGGCATGCATTTCACCATCAGTATGCATGTAATCTTCAAACATATAACATCTTCAAACATCAGACGATACAGTGATTACATTTTGTAAACAAAGCCAATGCCAGATTAGTAATTTCGATTGGATATTTGTATATGATGATCAACGTAATTGCATGCACTTTTTAAAAAGTGATTACATTTTTTCAATTTAAACTTATTTTAAAAATGTTGACATTTTAGAGTAAATTGTGCTGTAAGATATTTGCGCCTTTACTGGCTACAGCTTTACATCGGTAAACAACATCTAGACATGGCGGGTCCAAACTTAAACGAAAATCCCAATTGCCTCGATAATATAGAGCCCGCGATAAGATAATTGTGCAGTATTCGAATAGTAAAATAGAGTAGCTAAATTATAAAAACACAAAATCTTCAGAATAAATGCTAACAATGTCTGAATTATTCAGGTGTAAATAGAATATACAAAACATTTGCCATTTTAGTAAATGAATAAATAAAGTAAAAGTGTCGACACAAGTATGTGTCTGTTTATATTAGGAACAAAATGTTATCAGCAAAAGCAAATAGATATCGTGTTTGAGACAGGGGATGCGACTCTGGTAATATTAGAGAACTATCCAGTCACTGTAGATATTACAAAGCTCTTATCGGAAAGATTGTTGTTGGGGTTTTTTTGTGTTAGTTTTAACAACACTTTTAACGCGCTATTCGCGCTATAAGCTTTTCTTAGTGATGTTTGCGTTCAGTTCGTCGTAACTGATTGATAATGCTCAGAATAGTTATATCAAAGTTTGTTAATACCAAGCAGCTGAGTAATTTGCATCTTTGTTGTCATTACAATAATCCAGAGAAAACTATCAGTCCCTTTGAACTTTTCAACGCCAAACGAGCACTATGTGCAATCAAGACAAGTGGACATCTGATGGAACCACTATCAATGCTTGTTTAGTACGTGAAGCATACATTGCAATAGTATAGCGAGACATTCATGTCGGTTTGCACTTTTATAAACTGCACAGGAAATAATTTATCACGTATTACACAAATGTTTATAATCATTGTTTGCCAAGAGTGGTCATGTGTTGATCATAACTGGACCTTGCGATTTGCGAGTGAATCTAGGTAGTACAAAAGACTCCTGAATTATCACTCCATTTCTGACAACGTTGATTCCATGCTTTGACACGTATAGTTCATGTAGTGGCAGTAGACCAGTGCTAACTTTCGGTAAAGTTTATAGTCTGGCTTTGACGAGTAGAAACAGATAAATAAGTTATCAGTTGAAAAAATAAAGACTTAATTACGGCGCTAAATGTTACGAACGTAGTTGACCTACTAATATAACCATTGTTATGAACACGCAACCACACCCTTGAGACGAATGATCCAAATAATATAGACTGAATAATAATAGCCACTATTTTCCGATCATGATTTTATCGCCAATTAATCAAGTTTGCCACTCAGATATTTGACGGAAGCAAGCATTAATACCATCAAGGTGCTGAAATGTCTCATTTGTTCAGGTACTGTCAAATGATAGTATTATCTTTTTCATATACTCTGCGCTGATTAATGAAAATACATCACATTTCAAGTTACTTTCGTAGATGATTTTTCGTGGATGTTTTGGTTGCAGAGGCGTAGCGAGGGGGGGGGGGGCAGGGGGGGGGGGTACATATGTCCCCGGGCGCCAAGGTACAGGGGCGCCAAAATGAGGCTTACAACGTTACATTATAATAAGTAAACAAGGGTAATAAATCGGTCACAGGATCGCTGGGGCGCCAATTTTATAGTTCGTCCCCGGGCGCAAAATATCATCGCTACGCCTCTGTTTGGTTGTCAATACATGCATCGATTTCATCAGTTAATTTCATTTCTGAAAAAAAACCAGACTGTATACCGGCTCGTCAAAAATCTCCACATATTCAATTGTGATGTTGTTATATATATTTCCTGGGGGCGGTAATATAATGATCTCGGAAACAATATTAATAGACAAGCAACGAACTAATACACAATTGAAACTTGTTTGAAATCACGTTATACAATAATGACACCAATAGCTAAAATAGTGGGCACCCTCCTCCTACACGGCCTGTTTGACTCGTATTGTAGTTCCTATGCTTATTTTTGTATGATTGTCATCAAACTGTGTAAACACTGTTGTCATCAGCTGTAGATGTGTATATCGATAAATAACTTTTCTCTTGCGATCTTGTATAAATGTTGTTACCATTTACCATCACTTACATTTAAATATAGTGTATGGCAAACTTCTCTGATTGCATCTACTGTTTCAGTTTCTTATGGATCGCCATGTCAATTTATAGTGTGCTTACTTACTTTGTTTCTTAACTTTTGTTGGATTTATTGTCCATGTTGTAAAATTCATTGAAATGCTTATACTATTTTAAAATTTCCCTATTTTTGCAGATGAAAAGCAGAGAAGAGTCTTAAGGAGAGTATGATTTTGACATTTGTTCGCATCTAGTTGAAGCACTTCCATTATTGAATAAGAAATGACAGCATTTGCGAAGACAAAGTGGGAAATTATTTATCAATTTTGATTAAAGTGCACAGTTAATTCAAGGGTCTTCGTAGCGAAATGCTATAAGGAAATTCGTGTTGTGAAATCTGGATATTGTATTATATCTTAAGAAAACACACATGGACAGGACAAACGAGAAGCATGGAAGCAGAATTCCTGCATTTTGTAAGATGTGCAACATGCTTAGTTACCGTAGGCAATGTAGTCCTTAAGTTCAATATTATGACACGCCTAAGTAAATATATATTATGGCTAGATAAAACAGACTTTCGTGATCAGTCTAATGATTTGATAGCGTTATGGAATACATTTGATCAGCAATATAAGGCAGTAGATGTTACAAGTCAGCACATTCTTCTATCGGTTCTTGCCGAATGGAAGAGCAGTTGCATGCCAACACGTATGGAAATTATAATGCAGCCTTCAGATCGAAAAGACTGGGAAGATGACGCACGAAACTTTATGAGTAACCATGCAGCCCATCAAGTTACTTCAAAGAAACGTTCTGGTGAAATACAAATTCTTCAACGTTTAATGCTGGATCTTGTGCTTCTCACAGAACAGCATCATGAGGATACAAATATTTCTTTGGCCGTTTTTCTGAATAAACCTGAATGGTACACCAGGACGTGTCCCAGGACGCTTCACACAGTTTTGAAATCATTTCAAGAAGAGGGAATACATACTGATCAAGAATTTCAAAATGAATATCAGGCATCTTCTATTCTTGGGCGACCAAAGATAGAACCACTTCTGGATCACTGGTTTACACCCAGTTTGAGCAGTCTATGTCATGATACCTTACAAAATATGGTAACACTAGTTAGTAACATTGTACAAAGGAAACACCAAACGTGCAAAAATATTAAAAACATTCTACGAGGGAAACACCAAACGTGCCAAATAAAGCTAACAAATACACGTCAAACGAATCTTCGAAAGATGTCTGAATGTGGCAATGAGTTGCAGCAAATCCGTGCATCCACCAGTGATACACAGACTTTAGCAGCCACATGGCAATATTTGCATGAATGTCATCTGGCGTCTAACCAACAGATAAAAGATTGCTTTTATTCAGAGAGACGTGATGTGCTCAAAATGAAGTCAGGCCAAATTAATACTGACCTGCAATGGTCATCGAATTATCAATTTCATGGTTACATCGACCTAGGAATGTGCGATAAAACTCTTCTGTCTAATATGCATATCTATGTTTTTCCAGTTCATCCACTTGAGATGGGTTGGACTGGTAAAATATTAGAAACACACGATTCAACAGGGACATTTTTGAACAGACCAAAAATGTTTAGGATTAAATTCTTCGGTCATATCCCAGCTCCATGTCTGTCATTCAATGAGTGTGAAAAGCGTCTTACATTCTTCGACGGATGTCTACACGGACGTTCAAAAGCTTTTCGTGGAGAATTTGAATTAGACGTCAGCCAGAAAACAGAAAAGTTGAACACCTGTCCGTCTGATTTTCGTGAGGATATTAAAATTAAATTTGAACTCATAAGTTTAAATAGAGGTGACATACAAGATATAGAGCGAGCGACAGATGAAAAAGTGAAAATATGTCTCAGCCATTTCCAGACAAGAGACGAGAAAGTTCAAAAACTGCATCAACTTGAGGTTTTCAAGAAACTTATTTTTCAAATAAAAGGTACTATCTCTGTTGATGTTTCAAATAATTTCGAGTGCAAATTTATTTCGTAAAGGAAACGTCAGAAAAATTATTAAACATTTATGTTGAGTTTTAAGAAATCTGTATATATATATATATATATATATATATATATATATATATATATATATATATATATATATATATATATATATATATATATATATATATAACGCTTAGTAGATTCTTTGAGAAATAGATGATTGAAAAGGACTGATTTACTGCAGCAATAGCGTAACGTCTGCTGTTTGCGATTGTGTTGTTGTTAATTGATCTGTTATGTTTAGTTTCAGTTTAAAGTAAAGGGCAAAGCAAATCTAGATAAATCATCTCCACCTTTGTCCTCACTTCACCATCCTTTTTGACAAACATGTCCCGATTCTGGTCTGCTCAGTAGTAATGCTTACGTCTGCAACAAGGAAGATACAACAGACGCTATGCTCATTCGTTAATTTTGGTACATATTACTGAATAGAATGGGTGAAAGATCATCGGCAATGATTTATGTTTACCCCCCTAGCATTTTATTAAACAACCGTTTTACACTTGCCTACCTCATTAAAACATTGGGCTATTTGCTAATATCGGTCTTTAATATATGAAGTCACGATACATTGTTGTGGCCTGTTGTTACTGTAAACCGCTTCCCTAAATTGTCTGGTAAATTCAACCACCGCATTTAGTTCATTTCCGCATGTGTTGTACCGCTGGTGCTTTAGACCTTAAGAGAAACTTCCAAAGGCGATCAATATTTTTCCGATGCATGGATTTAAATAAGTTCTGCTCAGGTGTCATGATCTGTGCATGTGTGTCCAGTATAACGATATCGTTGTTGTTCTGCATATCTAAAACTTCCGATGTTGCCATGGGACAGTCTCCTAATTACTTCGAGAATTTCCGATGCAAGTCATTAAGATGTAGGTTTATTGATTGGTTTTCCCACGGACTTTGCTTTCAAGTTCCTCAAAGTTCATCTTAAGACTCCACCCGACCCTTCTTGAATGCTTATGAGTTGCTAGAGCTTGGTATGCAATATAAGAATTAATAGCGCTTTGTGACTAATACGTCAAGTGTTAATTATGATTTTGACCTATATAATGATATGTTGTAATCAAAGTTTACTTCATGGCAATCATAATACACTCAAGCAATCATTTAAATGATGACTAGTTCTAATTCAGCCATCTAAAAAATCGAACAAACCAATTATTGAACAAGTTTGTTGTGTGCAAAAATAATGTGCAGATAAGTAAGTAAAATATTTAGTTAAACATTATTAATATATTTTGCTGATTTATTCCGCAACAAATGTAATAATAAACATGCGCTAAGATCAGTTGATTCTGGTGACAAACAAATCATTTACAATGTATTGTTAACAGTGTCAGCTTTATTCAAAACCATTAAGAATTTGCATTATGTAGAGACGTTTACATGAAAAGAACTAAATCCACATTTGTTCGACGAAATTTCTATATGTGGTTTAGTTCAAACATTATTTACATAGTGTGACATGATTTCCAGTTTCTTAATAATGTGGTTTCATTATAATTTATGATTCATAGTCGTAAAATTCTCTCTAGGATAAGGAAGGAACTCATTTAAAACCATGCATACACAAATTTGGAAGTGAGCTCCGATTCGTGTCTTTTGATTCATTGTGAAAGTTCTATCCTTAAAAAGGTCATCCATGATAACATTCCACAAGAAAATTTAATTTTTCCGCTTTGGGATTTTGTATGTGTCCACATATCTGATGCTTGTCAAGGTTTTGATCAATTTCAAGATGATTTATCATGATGACATATGATGCTTGTACTTAATCGTTATAAACGTGACAATTAATGGCTCCAATAGGTCAGGCTGCCAAGAAAATGTCCATATCAACAAGTTACAGTTAGAGGGAAATGAACATTTTGCGTCATGTTTAACCAAACTTTTTTAATTCTCTGTCCAGAAATATCTTCTCAGTCAGACTTGAAGAACCATTTTACGACCACTATGTGCATAGAGTTATCGATGTTCAGGTTGGCACAGAAACGACATGGAGCGGAGCCACCAAAACGAGGGTATGTTAAGCCGTATTTATGTAATACAAACCTATCCGAGATTTTATGTCCAGCTCAACGCTGCTTATATAATGACCCGCCCATAATCCATGCGCTCTACAAGAGAACTTTACAATACTTTCTGCTTACAGAACTTACTGTGGATCTGGATGATTACAAACTGGACCTATTAAGGGTTTCTTGTTTGACAAAACTCTATCGTTATTTTGCGACCAATTTTACTGAGGGTGCAGTGCTGAAATATGAGAGATGGTCGCTGTTCATAAAGCATCAGGCATTCCAACAACAACATTATAACCTAGGTGACGGTAAGCAGTATCTATCAAGGGCTTCATATCCGTGGGAACAGTGCCTAATGTATGTGACATTAGCCTGTATTAGTATATGTTACAGTCCATCACCGAGTACAGAGCTACCTGCCCTAAGACGGAGTCATGCTTACATAGGTGATAGACAACAAGACCTGGCAGGGCTTTGCTATTGGGCTGAATTGTGCAATGAGAGTCTTGCAACACAAAGTAACTGCCGGTCATACACACTAAAAGAATATTTATATGAACGCTGGATCCAGTATTGTAAGAAATTACAAACGATAGCATACTCTTATTTAAGACTGCCATACACTTACGTTCTGCAAAACCTGTACTTGAATGATATGACATTGTACGCTGTGTACAAATGCCTGACACAACGTGCAAATGTAAAGGAGCCAGCACCGAGTGATGGTAAATTGGAATGGTCGGTGACTTCCCGTCAGTCAGTGGGTCAAAGTTACTCGCCAATACCTTTGGAGAGAATTCGTGATGCCAAACATAAGTGTAACATTTGCTCATCGTGTTCAACAGTGCAGTGTTGGAGTGATTTTTATTTTAGTTATGCAGAAGGTAAGTCCAGCATATATTTTAACTTTCGTTTATCTGCTTTAGGCCTGCAGAAGGTTGTAATGTCAGATGATTGTATATGTTCACCATATGTTTGGAAGTTTTACCCATCAGATGAATAGGCAAAACATATAATGTATCCGTACTTAAACAGTCCGGAATTACTTTAAAATGATTGGCTCTTTATTTACTTTTTTAAGAGACATACATAGATCTCCAAGCGTTTATAGAATTATTATTTTAGATTACAGAATGATTATTGTAAAGAATGGTGGCCCCAGTATTGTTGTACCACGAATATAAAAAGGTAAACGCGTGAACACAATACCTTTTAATATACATTGTGATCTTGAGCAAGTCTACCATGCATTCGCATATTTAACTACATCATAGATAAAGTCGATAATAAGAACCGAGTTATAGCTATACATCGCATGCAACCTCGGCTCAATAAATTATAACAACTTTGAACATGATTGCGTAAACAAATACATATGAGTTTTAATCAAGTTAAAGATATGAGCATGTTTCTATAATATCTTCTATTCTAAGACTGTTATCTTCAGCTCCCATGCCAAAGATCACAACATAGGCTTTGTGTCGACACTGCAAACATGGGAATACACTAGCTTAATAAAATATAAATGGGCCATGACAAAACTGTATATGCATATGCATCTGAGCCACGTCTTAGACACGTTATATAACTGCATTGTTTGACCTTTGTTTAGAGCGTCAATGATCATAATTAGGGATTCTGAATCGGAATTGGACTTGAATATAATGATCAGAATATGGAAACAACTGACGTCTAGTAGATTCTTACATATTCTTAGTATTCCTAGAATATTAATGACTTCGACAGATTATAGAACACACACACATACACACACACACACACACACACACACACACTTTTATCTCCACTGTACATCACAACATTGTCCTTCGTATTTTATATCAAATAAGTAATCGTCTTTATCGGCATGGAAAGATATACATTATTATATATACCAATAGGACGAATTTTGCCTACAGCGTGTATGAATTTGTAATTGTATTTACGCATATGTTTATAAAGATGTTTCCATTTTAGGACCAATCAATTTCACAAATGGGATGGCAGGTGTGTCATTGAAATCAGAGTGAAAATACTTTTATTTTACACATTTCTGTTATTTAGGTCTGTAAATTACTTTGAAACAATAATCGACAAACAACGCCTAATTGGCACTTATGTTTGAAGCACAATGCTGTTCTACTACATGAAGGTTTGTTCATTACAGTCTTATATCCTTTACCCATTGATACTGAAGCATCCATTTAGGCCTATCTATAGTTCATTGAAAAGTTTTAATGGAAGTGCAACCAGCACTATTTTCCGACACTTTGAAATAATCGTGGCAATATCACACACTTATGTACGTATATATTTACTTACGTTAGATGCTGGAACTCCTCTTACACCGCTGTGTGCACGTGAAACTTGTATCATTGATAATCCTTTATATATAGATTGTGCCAACACATTTGGAATTTTGATTTCGCCCTCAGGGGTTAGGTTGAATGAAAGGATGTCATATTATATATTAGATTCATTGAATCAAAGAACTTTTTCTATATGTCCCATATGTGCGATCGATGGTCTGGTGTCAAGGCATATCATATATGGACTACATGTTATTGCTCGTAGGTGTTTTTCAGCCCAGAGAACTTAGATTCTGGATCGTGCCATATATAACTTGTATGATCCGCATCGTATCATCAGTTAAACACTTACTGAGCATGAAATACAAATGTATTCAGGCAACTTTAATGGCACTGTGGTCCATCATGACTTTAAAGCGACTCCACTAGCGGACCATGTTGCATACCCAACTGACATTTGCTACTTTGGAAGTCCGTACCATAGGAGACCTACTCAGGAGTTCACACCTTGGGGAGGATGTCCCAACATGTAAGCATGTGAATACATGTATTGCAAACAATGAATTCTAATGAAAAGATGAAGCATTATCAACACTCCTAGATAAGAGTGCATTACATGTTGATTTTGCGTTATTTAACGCCAAATATAAAGGATCAAACATCAACTCGTATTTGACCTCTTTTGTTATTCCAAGGAAGCTTGACTTGATTATGATTTCTATAATACCAATTTCTACGATCACCTGGGTCCACACCTGGTAAAGAAAGACTGTGTCACATGTGTTATGTGGCCACATTCTTCTAACAATAATTGTATTGCATTAGAAAAGGTATGCAATATAAGATTTGGTGCCTTATATCATGTTGTATTCACACCATTTGGCTGACTGTCTATACATCCATAACAGGATGATACCAGTTTATATGGAGGTCGAAAGATCAAAGTTAATGTTACATCACTGAAGCAAAACTCTTTTTCAGACATAAAATATATCTTTACCCACGTTATGGGGTGACTAGTATGTTGGGTAATAAAGAAGCCGATTCTTTTTGGCGTTAAATCAGGTCACTTTGGTTGCAAGAATGAAACGTGTTTCTGTAATGGCTTTAATTCTAGACCATGTACTTCAACCAAAGTATATGGAGTACTGTACGTAATATATGGACGATGCCTTTTAACTTTTATGTCAACGTCAAATATCACTTTCATGTTAGGTAAAAATGATTTGATTTTACAGAATTACTTTTGCTGTAGACTCTGTTTTGCAACCGGGAAACTAGCAACCAATATGTTCTTGGGCCAAAAGGTCAGAGGTGAAGGACATGGTAAATCAATGACAACACAAAAGTTTCTAATCAGTAATTTTAGTTTGAAACCGCATGGCCTGAGGAAGATTGATTAATAATCTCTATAATCAGTGATCTCCCAGTAGTGTCTGCAGTAGAGGACTATTTAACACGGGATAATCATATAATGTCCTGTTCATGGTGCTCATGTTCTCAATTTTAGAAGCGGAACAGTTTGATTTCGCCGAATTTGATAATAATGGAAGGAACATTCATGCCGCAGATATGTACGTTCTAAACTCTAAACCTGCAAGTACTGAGAGCGAAATGGTACAGATGATTGATCATCATGTTTTAATACATGGGGGAAATTCAAAGTCGTATCCTTCTCCGATTGATGTTAAACCACATCTCTTGACAGACAAAGCTTGCTATCATACACCAATTAGAGTCACAGATGGCCCATCTGATTATATTTCTCTGACATGTGGAAAGAGACCAGCAAATGTGTCCTTTAGAGTTAAAGATGACTTGGTGGAAATTTTGTCTCCTATTTATAAGATGACAAAGGGGCAATGTTTAGTGAAATTAAGAGAGAAAGTGAAGTTACACTCTTTATGGAGAGAATCAGACATGTGTCTGTTGGTAAAAGACTTCTTCACGATTTTGGGTAAAATTCGTCATGCAAGGAGCAATGGAACTAAGACTTCTCTATATATCATATCTGAACCAGACTTGGAAAATAGTTCCGAGAAAGAGTTTGAGGCTAGAACAAATGAAAAGAATGTAAATGATATTGATTTGCAAGACAAGAAAAAGCATTATCTTCAACGCCTAACCATGATTCCAGTTGAACGTCTCCCGCAACCAGTACTTAATAGAGATGCAATTGTTTGTTTTATTGAGGGACACACTCCTGATACTTTTGGTAGATCATCATCATCTGTTCCTCCTTGTGATCATGGGGAATTTAGGGAAATACTGAATCAGCTTGCTTCGGACAATGTACCTGGACCACACATTACTATGAAATATGAGATGCTTCGACTTTGTACTATGAAAACCTTTCCTGCAGGCAATCATCCGTTTGCCATTAGAATAATAGGAGCTGGATTTTATTATGCTGGACATCGGGACCAGGTCGTCTGCTACTGTTGTGGTAGTCGTAAAGACAACTGGGTCCTTGGAGACATTCCACTATTTATTCACCAAACTTTGTTTCCGAGCTGTAGTTTCCTCACAAGTAATGCTATAGTCAATGTGCCCATTATAAAAACCAACCCTGCAAGATCATTAGCAGACGTTCATATTACTGAAGTTCAAAGATCTAATAGGTCAAATCAGTTAGATACAGCACAAAGCGAGTCACCGTTAATGCTTCTTTCAAGCGAACAACAACAGGTAAACACTTCAAGTAGGAATCACGAAATGTTGGTAACAAATAAAGGTTCACCAGCACACCAGCTGATGTCATCGGGTGGAAAGAATGTATTGGACTGTGGTCAAACTGCTACAGCACGCATGCACTCTATAGAAGTTCCACCGCCCAAATATCCACAGTTTTCCTCGAAGAATATTAGGATAAATTCATTCCAAGGATGGCCAGCAGCACTGAGACATATACCTGAGGAAATGGCTGAATGTGGTTTCTACTATGCAGGTAGGCTATGATATGATTTTTGGCTAGTATAAACACGTATCTAACCATTGTGAATATGGTGTACTGAAATTAAGCTTCCTGCTCATATTATGTTTCTGTACATGGCTTTGTCTGCTCCAAATTAAATGTGTAAGCAAAACGTAATAACACAGCGCAGACTAATGAGGCCATTGTGTTGTCAGGGCTTTTGTAACGATAATTTTGCTGCAGCATTTTATTTCGGAGAGAAAGGAATTAAAATACCTACTTAGATTTTACCTACAAACATACAGATTTAACAATGCGGGATTAGTAGCCAGTCTTCATTATTATTTATTCACTTTGTTTGATAATATGAAACATCCAGAACAATACAGTAATACATAACTCATCGAAAGTCGTTTTGATCATATTATATATTGATGGGCTTGTTTGTGTGTAATTGCTTATTTGTACGTGTATATGTCTGTATTCATATGTATGCGTGTGTCACAAATTTAATATAACGTTACAAAGCGAGTTTGTTGGTTTATAAGTGCAGAATAACAAATACAATAGGTACAATAATATTGGTTGTACAATTGTTGCAGGATTCGATGACTGTGTGAGATGTTTTTATTGTGGAGTAGGATTGCGCAAATGGATAAATGAAGATGATCCATGGATTGAACATGCACGATGGTCAACATCATGTGTATATGTACTCAAGATGAAGGGGGAGGAGTTTATCTCCCTGGTAAAGATGGCAGTAGAACTCGTGGAAACGGTAAGATACTGTTGGGAACGTTATTACAGATACAATATAGAAGTTTTAGTGTCCGAGAAAAAGAGCAGCATTTGGGCAGTATGATATATATAACTGAAGCCTCTATGAGACGGAGAGTTTCTTTAATCGGGTTAGCTCTTTTTATTACTTTACCTTTTGTCCTGCGTGTTTTTTTTTTAAAAAAATGTGTGCGTTCTTTTACACATTCATTGAGGTCGCACCCTTTCTGCTGTTGTTTTTTAGGTTCGAGTTATAAAACATTATTAGATATTAATAATTGCGTCCGTTATAGAGTCTTATACAACTAGGTTAGCTCGTGAGCAACTAGAGGCAATTATGAAATATCTTCCCGTCAGGGATTCTGTTAGACAAAAATTTTAAGAACATCATGAGTCTCATTTGGCATTTGATAAATGTTCAGAATAATTTTTTTAAAAAGTAACAAAGTTTTCCTGAAAAGACTTGCAGAGGCTACTGAAAGGCATAGTACTTCATTAGAACAAATCTCTATAGCAACCAGAAAGTAGAAAGAACTAAGAAAGAAAGAAATATTTTACGAGATCGTTCAGTTGAACTAGCTACTGAAAATCCACTTAGCCGAGTCAAGGAAGAAATACTTGAAGGTACTGACCAATCTAATGCTGAGACAGAGGAAATGTAGGGTTATAACATATAAGAACCATAACTAAATCAAAACAAAATAAATTAGGTGCTCGATTTAACGATGAGGGTTTTTTCCCACATAAAGAATATTATAGAGCTGAAATTGCCTATTTTTGACGTGGATAGTCATAATAATAATATTTTTTTTGAAACCTGCGTACTAAAATAAATATATAAAAAGTGGAACCTGGTACGATTGTGTTTATAAAATACGTTATGGGATTTATAGGACCGAAATTATATTGCGCGAATATATTATCGATTGATGACATTTATGGGACGTGATCTACATATAGATACTGGCATGCAAATGTCACAGCTAGATTTTATAACACTGTATCCGATCTATTACGTTGCAATATAACAATTGGATTTAGTTAGACAATTTGTCCTTGATAAACATTTTCGAGTTCGAGTTAAATTTTATGATGGCAATAATTGCGGAGCAGTCACTGTCATACTCAGTGATAGATTAATGTTACTTGAAGGTGCTGGTGGATGAATGAGAGTCATTGATGATCCATTAGAAAATATGTAATTAAATCGCTCATGATATTATGAATGTCATATAGTCACGTTAATGTCACTCTGATTTCTGGTCAGGTAAAACTAATACAATCAAATCAAAGAAAGAAACGGGTCAAGAAATATTTTTAACAAATGGGAAAAGATCTAAGACCATCAGGAACGCACCCACACATGGTTCAGAAAAGGTCTGATACTTACAATGACACTTCATTAATACTTCCTATGTTCAATGTTGATTTATATAATACTGATGAAAAATTAAAAACATAAACTTTTAGAGGTATTTTAAGCGTGATCAATAACCAAAACTACCAAACAGTGTTGACACCAGTATCATTAATCTTGACAATAGATATGCATGGTTCAGGTACACATTGGGTTGCATACGCGACTGGTCCACGTATACTAGTTTATGTTTTAAATTGCATAATAAATCTAAAAATCATCACGCTGAGTTTACCTATATATATACAGGTTATCAGTACTAGGTGTTACAGTATTTACACTATCTACCACAACACCACGGCGTTATCCCCTAGCAGCATGTTCTGAATTTAGGTTAGCGATGTTGTAGCAAATTGACGAAGTAATATTTGAATTGGAGCTTAAAGAACAAAAACCTCGGCTTTATTTATCATTGGTGTCTTGAATTAGTCACTAAACTATCACCTACTTAATATATTGAGCTGCCCAATCAACGTGCAACAGTACATATAAAATAAAGTACGTGAGTGACAATATCAGAATCTACGTCTGATTTAAAAAAATAACCCTAATATTAATAATGTTGTCAACGGAAGAACATCACAACATATCGACATTAATACAACTCCAACAAAAATAACGAAGATATCAGCAAGCTCAACCAATCGTGAATTTAATAATAATTTTCCAACTGCTTTCACGCAAAAGAAACAGCACTCGCTTAACTTCGAGTTGATTATAGTTCACCAAATATGAGATCAAAATCATTTGTGGGTTGCAGGCGAATAATTCAATTGTCTTTGCACGTAAAAATAAACAAGACGGAACTCCTGATTAGCACAAATAATTCCACCAATGTATCGCACATACTTGGCATGACTCATCCAACATTTACAGAAGCATAGTAGACCTTTAATACAATGACACTACATCTTTGTCTTATTACATCAAGATATCTAAGGAATTTGTCAATGTTCTTAAGCAAGCAGATTTTAATGATATGCTTTTCTAACATTCAATGAAACTGCTGCATATGTTACAGGAGGAGGCATCCCAGAATAATGGTACAGATAACCAGCCACATCAAGACAACACTGAGACAGCACTTACAGATACAGCAAAGAAAGGTTTGGTTATTTAATCTGCAAAGATTGTAAAATGCTTTAAAAATCAATTTAATTACTAACTGTATATATTGATGCATTAGTGCTTTTCAAAATACTGCAACATCAGAATCAGATGAGAAATATTTCTTAACAAGCCATGTAATGGGAATGCATTGCAATACAAATACTATGGAATCAACTTATTGATCAAGTTGATTCACTCTGCTGAGTAACCTTGATAGATTCCCATCCTGGTGTCATCATTGTAATATTAACTTAAGCCATATAATCTATTTTTGAGTTACATTAAGCTCAAATACCGTTGTAATACCTTCTTAAAACTTGCTGTGTATATTGGATGGTACTGCTGACCAAGACTACAAAAACAGGCCACTGTGACCTAATTTTAAGCCTGCAGAGTTTACGTTAATGTTTCGAATTTAGACGTGATATTTACTGTAATGAAACTTGATGGGTGTATTTATCTTCTAGAGTAATACATGCCATGTTCAGTCATATTATTATGATGTCTGCAGTGTGACAGTTTATAGTGATGTCTAGCACTGGAGCATCATGCTGAGCACCCAGCGAGGTAACTGTTAGTACCATTTTGTTAACAAATATCAAACATGAGAAATTAGTTTACAAAACGTTTGGAAATGTAAGAAAATCATATTTATTTAAAATTTAAAAACTTAATGCATGGCAAAAATAACTAGATTACTTTTATTTCTGTCTTGGACATGTGATATTATGTTAGAGCTTTTCTTCAGTTAAATTTTGATTTGTAATGTTCCAAAAAGTGTACCAGAATCGGCTGAACTGCATGAACGGCATCTAATGAGAACAATATTCAATTTGAAAGTGGATACACCTTTGATATACATGTATAATCACACTCTCAATCATGCCACACCACTCATTAGCCTTTTGTTTGTGCTATCAAACAAATATTTGGAGGCTCAATTTGCATTTATCCATGTCTTTTTGTCCTGCCACTTCATATCACATCCATGAAATTTGATTTAAAAAAAATAAACTTTGAAAACTGTTAGATTAATAGATCACTTCTTTTAGGAGACTTTACATTAAGAATATCTAGGTGAAATTTGAATTTAAGATCTTTGAATTTCAATTGCATCATATTGGGGGGATATATGTCATATCAGCACATTACAAGTTTTTGAACAACATTCTCACATTTATTCAACATAAGCAAAAAATAATAGCTCAATCAATTTATGGATTTATAACACCTTTTGTAATATTACTTCAGATATAGTTCAGAAGTTTTCCAAGAACTCCTTGAATTGAAGCCAAATTAATTATGAGCGTTTACTTGATGAAATGCAAAATCAAAATAATAGCCACAATAATTGTTTGATTTCTGCAATGTTTCAGACAAATGCAATATGGCCACTTTTTGATCTACATCAGCTTTCACCACATTTGCTAAAGTTTTATGTCATGTGGATAAGTTCAGCTTTTGTAAGACTAGCTTAGTAACTTTATCTATTTAACAGATTGCCACAACAGCTCAGCTAACCCTACCGCTCCTAAAGATTTTACTAGCAGCACTGGAACAAAAGGTGGTGCAGTTGGTGGAATAGACACACCCATTTCATCTCCTGGCAATGCAGACATCCAGAAATACTTGCTTACGGATGCTGCTCGGAGTGTGCTGGATATTGGCTATGAACCCGAACTGGTTCTGCGAGCCATTGAGATGGTGTTGATGAAAATGGGTCAGTCCAGATATGTTTATAATACTTATCCCTGTACAATATGTACCCAAATGTAGCTCAGATATGCCGGTTTAAATTATGTTACACACAGGTAGAGAGTACTGTATTATAATTCACTTGAATCATTAGCAGAACAACGTGCATAGATCTTGATCTACTGGTGCATTATATAATGTCATAAATGTGTCTAACATTTCCCATTTAAATACATATTACACCATCAATATCCACTGCATTGTAGTTTCACGTCTCGAGGATTATAATATCCTTTGTCTTATTTTAATTCCAGAAGTGCTAAAAGGTCATCTGTTTGTCAAGGTGGACATTAAACTAGAGTGATAACCCCTTTATCAGATTGGGTTCGAAATTCCCATAAATCCTTTAAGTTACTATGCCTGCTCATGTTTTGAGGCAGGTTTCTTTGCGAGGCTGTAGAAGAAAACAAAAACATATTATCTTATTTCTTTTCATCTGTTTTATGAATCTTTGAATATATATATCTTCTGGGAATAATACTCAAACTATGTACATAATTATATATTTGTCATTTCTTTTTACAGTACATGATTATTCACATAGTTTGTTTAACTAATACTTTCTATTTAAATCAGTATATGACATGTTTATCAGATTTGTTAAGAGATGGATCATGTTATTGCGTGTTTTATTCCGGCAATTTTACTTGACAATTTTATGTGATCCTTGCGCCACCTGCATGGTATGTTAGATGTGACGCTTGACAGAATTCACTTGTGTTTGCCAGTTTTTGCTCTCTATGTATGTACAACTATCAACACGTTGGGAAAGTTATGTGCTTCGGGAGTAAGATGTGTAAGATGGCTAAATACAATCAATCCACTTGTATAAGTTGTTTGTGGTACAATGCTTAGGCATTCAAAACGTGTCAATGCTAATCTGGGTATATATGGTCAAATAAGTTTGTAATCATGATCTTTGAACATAGAGCCAATAGTCCCGCCATCCCCCTTGTTGTCACAAACAGAACATATCTAAGTACTGTCTACAGTGCTGATATGATAATGAGGCCCATCTAAGTCTACACATACAATCAACAAGACAAGCCCCGGTACTGGCTAAAGTGTTCTTTACCTATCTCGACAATGTTGCATTTCAGTATTAGATCCAAACAGGTTGCAGACCACCTAAGATCCAGCACAAAATTGACCTGTGTCTTTGAATTCTGGACCTGCGTGTTTCATATATGCTCCTAAAATACCTGTTGAAAACTTTGGTACAGAAATATGGCATAGCATCTGGTTAGTGCAGACACATGGCAACATCTCTAAGCCATTGTTGGACATTCTATCAGCAAATATAGACCCTGGCAATGAATTAGGCATTGACATATTTTGATGATTCCCTTGAAGGCTAATATGCGACTTAGATACCATACCTAAACAGGATCCGCTCAATGCCTACTGTTTTCACACTGCCTTGACCTTCCCCTTATATTGTCAGGATTATATCACAGGATACCAAATCAGCAGTATCCCAAACAGAGAATGCTAACGCACCACATATAAATGGGCCTGTACCAACATGGCAGGTCGTCCAACCTGATCCGATCCTGCACATTACATGGTCACCTAATCATATAGACCCTGCTTCTGGTCACATGTGATCACTCCCTCAATATTCGGTATTGGAGTTAGATATCAGAAGTCAGTCATCACAGGGCTTCATCCCCACTATAGCCCAACTGGCACTAATTATCACTGGTAAGCTGTTTCTCTGTTATAAGTGACATAATCCCAAAACGCACATTGTTCGGCAGCTTGATATGCTTTCTCTGGCCCACTGCAATTATGCCTCCTAAATTATCAACTATTATTGCTCAAAAGTTGACCTCTTCACAAGTGAACATGATTTTGGCCCTTTTGGAGAATTCAAACACATCAGCACCCTTTCTCTGAAGGCAATGTCCAGTGCATTTTGATTGTGGCAGTAGATGATTTCTAAAATTACTTGTTCTTTCAATAATTTCAAATGTTGTCGATTACTTCAACAGGTAAGAGAGAACCCAATACACATACCTCTGCCTTCCTGCCTGGATACAGTTGACTATCCCACCAACACTGGGGTAAATGGATGCAATTCCTCCTTCATGTTACCTATTCTCCACGTGTGCTAAAGAAAATGAAGAAAAAACACACCTGTCCCAAGCACAGTATTTGTATTCTTTCACCGCATTAAAATCATCATCTGTGATTGTCAACAATAAAATGTTTCATTGGTAAATTGTTACATGAATCTAGTGTTACGAATCATTTACACTTTGAAATTTTAAGTCACACATATTTATTTAATGAATATATATATATATACATATATATATATATATATATATATATATATATATATATATATATATATATATATATATAATGACCAGGATCTGTTGAACTGACTGGACAAATTATAATGGAAGCTGTGTTTGAAATCGAAGAGGACAAAGGAAATAGTAACCTCCCACAAACCTCTCAGTCTGAACAAGATAATAAAAGGAGTGCAAAAGGTAGTATAAATATATATATATATACCAATACCATCTCTTACCTTTCTTTGAATGTCTTCACAACTACAAAATATGTATACACAGTATTTTACTCATCTCTGCCCCAACAGATGAGGTACTTCACACATATAGATGATGTAATACACACATACAGATGATGTACTTCACACATATAGATGATGTAATACACACATACAGATGATCTACTACAGACATACAGACTAATTCTTCTAATTCTGATCCAATCCCTCTATCATACTAGCTTTCAACTATCTTCACTTCACAATGGAATGAAATTTGACATATTTGTTTCAGATCTAAATGATATTCCAGAATTTGTCGTGCATAACTCGGTCTATATTGAGCAGTGGCGTAATGTCTCCTCTGCCTTGTCCATTTCGTCACAACTTTCGTCAAACCATATTTTCGTATTTTTAAAAGTGTTTTGTTAACATAAATTAAGAAATAATGTTTATGATTTGTATCTGTTAAATGTTTTCCTTTTTTATTACCTTTCATATTTATATTTTATGAACACCTGTCTCTTTAAGTTGCAGTGTTTGCTCAGAGCAGTTTCAATATTATATTGAGTTAATTATACGTTGTCTTTATAATATGAGAGCAAAGATGTCAATAACATATAAGTTACAGTAATGACCTTTGATTTCAGTCAAAAACAATGAAAATTGAAATATGGCTGAGTCTGCACCCTTGATTAATTCTGTTTTTCTATGGTTGCATTATTGTTTAGCAGCATACTCTAGATTAGAATTAGTTTAGAAACAGCTCTGAAACTGTTTTGGCATCTTAGAGTTTATATTATTTAAAATCTTATCCACAGTCTCTAAGCAACATGGCCGCATATTTTGTTTAATTTTGTGTTATTGAAAAACTGGAATAAGTATAATCTACTTCAAGTATACCTCTGAGCAATAGTTAGACTTTCTGGGAACTGCAAATATTAAAGTATGTTGATCAGACCATGTCAGATGATATGCTAATGATTTGATTACATTAAGGTTATATCATTTTTAAAAAGATTTAGTTGATGATTCGGTAATAATGGTTTGTGTAAACAGATTATTCAAAGAATCTGGGTTTGGTGTAAACTCTCATGCTAGTGTTCTTACTTTGTAATGGGAACTTATAGCATGTCCTCACGTGGAGATATAGGATCAAAGAAAGGTATTTTTTAAACATTTTTTGGGACGACTGTACGTTCTGTGTATATGCTCATCCTTCCCATTCAGATGTGTTTATATTAGTTCAGTTTATCTATGGAGACCAAACACACAAAAGGTTTTATCACGATCCTGATCTGTATGGTAAATATATCCAGCCTGCAAAATAGTTTGTAGCATCAAATTCATGGACCTTTTCAACTATAAAATCAATGTTGCAACATTTGTGCATATTAGAATGTATTTGTGCTGTGCACTAAGCTATGTCAGTGTGACCTTATTTCAAACGTTTCATCTTCAGCAGTAGTGGGTTCATCTCCTACGTACAGTTTATGGATGATATTTTTGGCTGTTAGATAATGTAATATCAACATGATATAGATTGATGGATGGATGTATGTATGTATGTATGTATGTATGTATGTATGTATGTATGTATGGCCTATCTGAATGACATACATGCATTCATAATGTTCGAGCTTCTACCTAGTAGTTTATTTTCGTCCATAGATAGTGCAGCAACAGAGAGGTCCATCACTGGAGAACTTGCTATAAATCCAGAAGAAATCACGAGAGAACACACCGAATTGATAGATGCCACGCTATGCAGGATATGTTTGGACAAAACAAGAAGTATAGTTTTCCTTCCATGCGGCCATCTAGTGACGTGCTCTGACTGCGCACCTGCAATGAGAAAATGTCCAGTCTGCAGATTGCTGATTAAAGGAACAGTCAAGACACTGTTTAGCTGAGGTTGAAATTTTCTGGATGTGGTCATTCCAGTTTAAAAAACCCTACTTTGATTCCTGGGTGTTCAATAATAACTTATTATTATTATTATTATTATTATTATTATTAGTAGTAGTAGTAGTAGTAGTAGTAGTAGTAGAATTAGAAGTAGTATTAGTAGTACATGTAGTTGTAGAGTTTGTAATAGACAATTTTTTTTTGGTGCTTATTATGACAATATAATTATTAAATTATTTTATTTCATTTCCTTTCTCCCTCAACAATAGTGTATTCAATAGCAACACTAGATTTTATTGGAGCAGGAAATATAAGATTTTAAAAATTGTCAGTTGTACATAGAAGCATAGAATAAATATTAACATTCTCAGTGACCTTGCAATCAAATCTATTGCTGGTTTTCATGAAGATATATATGTAAATAAATTACATACACAGTATTACTGGTTTTCATGAAGATATTTAACCTTTTGAGCTGTATATGAAAACCAGGAATTAACATTAATATTTTCAGCAGCTTTGCAAATGACTCTTTAGAGAGAAACTTCCAAATATTACTGGGTTTTGAGTAGGATGTTTTTTGGATTTGGAATAAACGTTAGAGAAAAAAGCTTATAAAATATAAATATTGTGGAAGGTATATTAAGTAAACAAAAAATAGTGTTTTAGCATAAATAAGATGAAAATTAGTGAAGTAAGACCATGTGTGATAGTTTTTGAATGAACTAATAATTTCACTAGAAGAGCAGAATTTTGCTGAAACTTTCTTCTATGAAAAACTAAATTTTTTCTGACTTAATAGCAGTAATGCATAAACAGTTCGGCCTACATGAGATGATTTCAAATAGGTCTACCTTGCATATAAAGTGTTTGTTAGAACAGCTGTTTAAGCCAATACAGGATAAGACTAATCTCAGTTTGACGTGACATATATACCAGAAATAGTTTACATATAGACTGAGCTGTCCCAGATTCTTTCATATTAAAATATTGATTTAAGTCTGTTCACTGTAACATTATTCACAAGTCGTATGTTCTTATTATGACTTTAAAAGAGTTCATTCCATTTCTTTTATTGCATACCTTTAGATCCATCATAATCATTTAAATATAATTAGGTCATGTTGAATCCCACATGCATTACATAAATTTCACTGTAAACTTTATATTACGCCATTTTTGAGGATCAGATATCACATGCCTTAAAGTAAATACATGATGTTTATCTAATATTTTCCTGTGATCGAACTGAGTACATTTCATTGGGACACAATTGGGACACAATTCTGTCAATGTTAACTGAATCATAGATATCATATGAGAAATCAATATGGATCTGCTATTTTTCCAAAATTATAAAATTATACAATATAAATAAAAGTAAATCCAAAAGAAAGGTTCTTATTCTACAGAAATTTGTAAATGAATGCAGTTCCAATTATGGACAAATGATGTTTCATTGCAATCTGAAATAAGGAGATAATATTTATGACAGTCATGATGTTTTGCGTTATAAGATAACAGAGCTGGTCATCAGACAATATATTGCATCTCAACTACTAAAATCTAAACGTTAACTGCAAATCAATTAGACATCAAATTTTAGTCAACAGATATATATCTATCTTGAAACAATGTGGAATGACTGTACCTTAGAACAATGATTATGTATTTCTCTTTTGCAGCTTAACGAAAAATCCTTAAATTACTGATATATGTGAAAAATCACCCTTTGCACGTGGACCTCACAAATTTTAAATATGGAAAGTGAACAATGATTGTATAAATAGACAACCAATAGACAATAACATTCGTGAACTGCAACCATATCTAAACATTTGCAGCTAACCAAACATAATGCGTTATTTTAATCATTATTTTACATTCTCCTTCTGCTTTTATTGACGAATAGATGGATGAATCATGAATATTTCTTATTTGTAATTGATACAACCTATTCTTTACATTAAAAAGTCAAAGTGATAGTGGCAGTATGGTTTTGGAGACTATTGTATTTTCAATTCTGTGATGTGTCGATATTAGTTTCTTGAATGAATTTGGTTAAATATTTTATGCATTCTATAGTGTAAGAAAATTTTGATTTTCTTCCATCGTTTTCTAAGCTTCATACGATGTTCTAATTGGATTTCATAAACTATAGTTCGCATAACAGTTCGGAAAATGTTGAGTTGTGAGTTGTCTCCAATCATACCATATTGCTTGCATTAAGAAATCAAATGATTGTCAGTGACGTGCATTTTTCAATCAAGAATATTTTTACATCCATAAGTCATGTATATATATATATATATATATATATATATATATATATATATATATATATATAACAAATTCTCTGTTCATAATACTAAAGTTATTGTATGTTTTTATATCAGTTAATTAACATTGTATATTTATAATTTCTAACAACGATAAAGTTCAGTTGTACAGTCTGATATATTTGTCTCCAATCAAGGCCTATACTTTGCATTATTATGAGGATTATATATATATATATATAATATAGCATAATATTTGTAGTACTTGCACAGTTGTTGCTGAGATTTAAGAATCTGACATAAGTCTCAAAAGTGAATGTATAAGAATTATTCATGACTGAAACGTTACATGCAACAATACACTTGTACACATAATATGCCATTTTATTTAAAATTCTGAAATAGTTTACTTTAGTTATGCTGTGTATACAGGGGCTATACCATTTTCAATATCAAATATAGTCAAATATAGTCCCCAGTGTATGCACACCAGCAATAATGACTGTGTAGATAGAGTACACATAAAACAAACTAGAATAACATGCAAGCTAAAATGCAATCGGTCTAGTGAACAACTGTAACGACTGAAGTATGTTAAAATGAAGGCAGAGTTTGCATGTTTTACGAGAAGAAATTTTGTAAAATTAATTTAAAAAGGGAATATCTTGATAGAGTTGTTAAAAATTAAGTTTGGGCTGCATTCCTTAAGTGCAAGAGATTGCGAGCAACCATGAAGTATAAAATAATGGAATAATCGGAATAATGGTTAGAATTGTAGATGTGCCTAAGAATATATATTCTTAGGCACATCTACAATTCTAACCATTATATATATAAGATTATTTATATATATATGTATATATATATATATATATATATATATATATATATATATATATATATATATATATATATATAAAGCGAGAAAGCGAGGAGATATCTTAATATTTATGGTCTGAAATTAATTGTTGTGTTTTGCCACTTTGCCGTGAATCCATTAATTTAACTTCCGTTATCGCTTATTGTCATTGGATATGTATATAGTATCAATATATATTGAACACCTTTGCATTGAGTGAAGCTTTGATGCATAGTTCCAACGACCTTGGCACTAAAGCTTGCAAGATCTTCGTTTTCATCCTGTTCAGATATTAGATTTTGTTTAGAAAAGTGGACAGTATTTAAGATGGTATATTGATAATGATTCACTGTAATCATGATTTTGTTTTCTATAAAAATCAGATAGTTGCATGAAAAGGAGGCCCTAATGTAGATATACCCCTGTGCTTTATAATAAAATTGAAGATAAAAAGAATTTGTGGACAACTTTTCATCTGAACTGTGTGACTAAATCTCATATAACCAGTTAAAAGGTATTAAAATACAGCTTGAAAGGACCGACATGCCAGAAGTAAGAGAGATTTTCTATCATATAGCTTCATTTTTATCTATATTTAGTGAAAGTATGCTATTTGTATAATCATAACATGTACATACATTTCTTCCTTTAAACAATTCTTTTGATATATAAATGTGATGCCTATATTATCATAGAATGTATATATGTTTCATGTATATAATTCAGGTGCAGCATTAATATGGTGTTTGCATCATCATCACATGTACATATATTTTGTATACATAATTTGGGTGAAGTGTAAAATATCATGTTTGTATTTTCATATAATGTTTATATGTTTCATTTATATCATTCGGGCGCAGCATTAATATTGTATTTGCATCATCATCACGTTTACACGTTTCATGTACATAATTCAAGTGAAGTATAATTATTGTCTTTGTATTATCATAAAATGTAATATTATAAATGTTATGCCCCAATACACTTTGAGTTTGAAAATTTACAGAAAGTGTAACAAATTCAAAAAATGTTGATAATAATAAACTTGTGATAGTATGAAAAGTATCAAACCAGATGACTTAGTTACTGTTACAATTACTATGTTAGTTAGGAAGATAATTAACTTTTAATGGTTCAATATTTCACAGGAAATCAAAAAAATCTGTACGTAATTGAAGCTTGATACAATCTAGAAATTGGAAGGAATGATGATCAAACTATGGTTTTTCATTTATTTCATTTACTTGCAGGAAGTCTACTTTCTACAAATTAGCTTTTCTGTTTCATAATTGTTAAATTGTAAGGTTATATCAGCACAAGAAAAACTATCATTAATGTCATTAAATTTTCGAATGCATGCCATATTCCCATCAATGAGCATTTTGTACCATTCTGATCATACTTTGTTCGGAAGGTTCCTGTGATGTGTCAGAATAGTGGAAGTGATCTCGTCAGCTATGAAACTGGTAATATCTCATAATGTGAAGTGGATTTATCCATTCAGGTTGTATACATGATGACAATTGGCTGAATGTATAATGTTAATAAGTTTAATTCAATTTTTATTCTAATATGATTTTGAGTCAAGAGTTTATGATCACATTGAGACACTTTTGAAGTTACATAAAGATTCAGAAAGCTATCTTGACACAGTGAAAAGCTGCAGGTTTCTATAGTTGGTTTCAATAATTTGCCAACCGTATAGTTTCTTTTCATGTGTGATGAGAAACTTAATTTAGCTATATTATTCATTATATGGTTTAAATTATTGACTGAAATGTTTTGAAATATAATATTGCATAAACGTTTTTATATTTAATAATTATTCTAAGTCAAGGCACAAATGAAGAAAACAATGTTCGTTTTCCGTGAAATGTTTTAATAGTGATCAAGTAGGAAGGGTATTATGATATATACAATGGTACTTTATCTGCAATGGTACTTTATATGCAATGGTACTTTATCCTGGGATGCATAATGAACAAGGCTATGTAATCATTGGAATGATTCATGCACATTCGCCTTATAATAGCTTTTACGTTATGATGTCACATAATGACGATGGGTTATAATGTGGCTGGAACTAAAATGAAACAAACTAAATTATGTAGTAATGATTTTTCAAAACTTTGTGTGATCTGTGTCCATGTCTATGTAATGTCTAATGCTGTTAATGTTGGAACCTTATTGCAAGGGACCACTGTAATGTCTAATACTGTTAATGTTGGAACCTAATTGCAAGGGACCACTGTAATGTCTAATACTGTTAAAGTGGGAACCTTATTTTGAGGGACCACTGTAATTAATTGAATTGCTAAAATTCTGGAAAGCCTTTTTATTATTAAAATTTTACTTTAGATTTGAAAACAGGATATACGATTAAATATGAATATAATGCATTCACTTTTAACGGTAATTTGTTGCATTTAGGTAGTTAAGTTATTATAATGTCTTTCCTGAAAGGCTAAGAGCACCCACCAAAGAAATGTGAAGGAACACCAATGATGAAATGATCATCCAAAATGTAATGGCTGTAAAGAAATACTTTGTTAATATGAGACAATCCATTCCTGCTAGATATATATTAATTTTTTCCATTTACTAGAGAGTTAGTTTCCCAACATGTGAGTGCTGGTTTGAAGAAAGAACTAAATCCTGAAATGCAGTTTTAATAAACATGATTGTAGTTAATTGCCATAAAGAATAAAACAGTAATGCATACTGCTTGGCACAGTAAAACTCATATCTGTACAATAGGTTTACTCAGTCCTGACAATGCATAATTTCCATGTAAATGCTATGAATATAAAGGTCAACATTTTATTTTGTAATACATTTTTTAAGCTGAATTTGATTTTCATCCAGTTCATGATTATGTGAATTATAATAGTTTTAATGTTTTGTTTTTCGTTTGTTATTAATTTTATTCTTCTAAAATTTCAACTGATTATATCAAAAGAGTACAATTATAGAATCAAGAAAAAAACAAGAATATCAATTGGATGGATTGATTGATGCACTGTCCTTTGTTCTATTATATATTTACTTGCTTGAAATTAGATGAAAAGGAATAGTATACCGTTGCTGAATTATATCTTAAATAATATGAATAACAAGTACAGCTTTATTCACTTATACCATACATGTACTGGGAATTTTCTGCCTATGGTCTTTTCTCAGAGAATGTCTGAGCTAGTGCGGGTCATTCTGCATTATTGAGACAACAGACCATTAGTTCTGAATTCCCAGTCAATAATCTTTCTATTATGTATTTTACAAAATTCTCTTTCACATGTGTATAATCATTTACTATGACAGAAACATGATGTGAATTAAATAGGATCTAATAATATTCCACAAATAAGCCCAAAATGGCACATGTGTATAATCATTTACTATGACAGAAACATGATGTGAATTAAATATCATCTAATAATATTCAACAAATAAGCCCAAAATGGCACATGTGTATATTCATTTACTTATGACAGAACATGATGTGAATTAAATATCATCTAATAATATTCAACAAATAAACCCAAAATGGAAAATACACAAAAGGTCAGCATGTGGTCCAGTTGAACATTATTAGCAGCAATGGTAAATTTAATTTCTTAAAGAAAGAAAGTTATACCAAGAATATGGGTACACATACTAATTGGCTAGTTTATAAAGCTTGCAATAAAGTCTTTTTTCTTGTGTTTGGTTACGGTGAAACAATATCTCATTCTTGTCATCCATATCCAAATTGGATATTTTTATCCACTCAAGCCTTATTTATATACTATTATGTATTTTAAAGAATTCTCTTTCACATGTGTGTAATCATTTACTATGACAGAAGCATGACGTGAATTAAATAGCATCTAATAATATTCCACAAAAGAGCCCAAAATGGCACATGTGTATGATCATTTGCTATGACAGAAGCATGACGTGAATTAAATAGCATCAAATAATATTCCACAAATAAGCCCAAAATGGCACATGTGTATGATCATTTACTATGACAGAAGCATGACGTGAATTAAATAGCATCTAATAATATTCCACAAATAAGCCCAAAATGGCACATGTGTATGATCATTTACTTATGACAGAAACATAATGTGAATTAAATAGCATCTAATAAAATTCCACAAATAAGCCCAAAATGGAAAATACACAAAAGGTCAGCATGTGGTCCAGTTGAACATTATTAGCAGGAATGGTAAATTTGATTTCTTAAAGAAAGAAAGTTATACCAAGAATATGGGTACACATACTAATTGGCTAGTTTATAAAGCTTGCAATACAGTATTTTTTTTCTTGTGTTTGGTTACGGTGAAACATTATCTCATTCTTGTCATCCATATTTATTTATTCAGGGAAATACGAATCGCTTCATTTATTTGTGTAATTATATATATATATATATATATATATATATATATATATATATATATATATATATATATATATATATATATACATATATATATATATATATATATATATATATATATATATATATATATATATATTTCTAAATTTAGTATTTTTATCCACTCAAGCCTTATTTATATACTATTTCACTTTTTCCCAGTATATTGTGAATTAACTGTAAACTTAAGCATTAAATGGACAATCAAATAATACCAGTGACACACCGTCCTTCCCATATGTACGTTTCTCAATACCGACTTGATGAATACAGTAAATATGTCTAATCTTGTAAATGTATTAATGTATTTGTACTAATACAGTTTGTCAACAAAAGATTGCCATTCATGCAAACAAACTATGATCTTCCTAATTTCACAAGATCTTGCATTAAGGCAAGAACCTTAACACAACATCTTATTTATGTAATGGGTATATTTTCCCCACCAATGTGCTTATCATGTTCATAACAATTATTGACGGTATTGGTAACCATACACACTACCTTTATCACCACCATATTTCTGTCTTTTAATGACAAACTCAAGTGAACAAATTGTAATATGTGCTAATGATGGTTGGCATTACTTAACATGAAGAAATTATACATCAGATGATAATTACATTAGTAAGTTGGACGACAAAGGGCCATTAATTTTACTTTAGTCGAATATTTCAAAGATTGAATCCATTTCTATGGAAGTAGAGATGTAAGGTCTATCAGTCTTCTGTCTAATTAGAAAGTATGTAACTTGCACATTATAATGTCTTCTGATTAATTAGAAAGTATGTAACTCACATATTATAAGGTCTTCTGATTAATTAGAAAGTATGTAACTCGCATATTATAATGTCTTTTGGTTAATTAGAAAGTATGTAACTCACATTATTTAAAAAGTATGTAACTCACATTAATTAGAAAGTATAGTATGTTTTCCATTTTAGTGACATATCATGTTGTTTGCAATTTCTACTGTAACCGTTCAATTTGCTTTTGTGGGCAGGGAAGAAAACACATGAGCTTCTCTTTGTTGTGTTTAGTGTGTAATTTTACAGGTATTGACACGTGCATTTCATCTAAAAGTGCATCAGATAATGTTTATTCTTGTGCGACTTGCATTGAACCATCATTTCAAAGATTAGTTAAAAGCAGCTCTGGTGTTTGAATACACAACTTAATATCTAATTAATTAATTATCGAAATATCTTGTTACATTTTGTACCTGGATTGCTGAAATCTACACTAAAACTGATAGAATTATACATAAATAACAACCATCACAGATTGAATTATTTCTGAATAGGTTTTATTAATTTGCTATTTGAAACTAATTATATGATATCATCTCTATTTATTTTGAGTTCCTATTCTTTTCATTCATGACAAAATCACATAATTTAAAGATTTAAATGTTCTAATGTGAAAATGTACATTTTTTAAGGTAAAATGTTTGAAAACAACATTAATCTTGTTATTTGCATCCCACATGGGATGATATGCAATACAATATACACATTTTAAATAAATTTTGAGTTCTGTGGAAACTGGGTCGAGATTAAGATTTTATCTCAATAGAGTAATACATTTCCATGAACTGGCATAACAAAGAAATTGACATCAAAACTTTTTTAAACGATCTTCATACTACCTTAACCTATAAAAAGTAAACACATTTCAATCACTTTGCTCTTAAGCTCCCTGTCTATATATAAAGCTGTTTCCATCAGAAGAATATACAAGGACGATAAACAAAATCATATAAATGTATTTGTGTAACTTTTTTGACAGGTATAATTTACCAATCTTAACTGCTTAAGTTTGAATGTTTGCAGTGTTTGTTAATTTTGCTTTATATTTTAGTTGACATTGTTTATTGATACAAGTTTGTTTCCTGAAAAATACATTTTAACAATCATTCATTAATCAAGATCTTACAATCATCAAGATCATTATTATTAAGAATGATTTATAATTCTTTTGTTTCAGTTTCGCTACAAATATGGCTCCTATGAATAATCATTTTAGAGAGATTACCATGATTTCGATCAAGCACGATATGCTTGAGGCTGAAATTTGATATGCATCCAGTTATGTTTGTTTGATTGAACGTTTTGTTTTTTTGTTTGCAATAATTGTTCTTCCTTTGGAAATTTCAACTGTTCGGAAGAAAAGAGCAGAAAAATTCAATCAAGAAAAATCTACAATTAGTCAATGCATGTCCTATTGTGAATGTGACATCTATGATTCACTTGATGATAACTGTATAAGGATTTGTATTGTTGACTAAAAATTATATTAACTGAGATTGAATGTTATATCTTTCTTTATTTTATAGAAAAATGTTAATTTTACGTTGTATTAAACAATGGACAAAATTACTAATTACCGCTTTTTTGATCTGAATAAAGATGATTTTAAAGACAATTAATCTTTGAGTATTGCCTTGTATGCAATATTTACAATTCATGTGCTGACTATAAAATAACCTTATAGACATTTTTGCAACTTATTTCACAACTGTCCTTACCAGCATTCATATATGGACATTATTTAAAGTTTAGGTTCTGAGTATATATGTACTGTCCTTTCTGTTTACATAACTTGAGATACATGAGCCTCTTATATTGAATTCATTATCCCTTGTATCTAAATATAAACACACACATATATCAGTTCTTTATATATATCATTGGCGTCTTAGTCTCGAGAGACCAAACGGATAGCGCCCTTGGGGTGTTGTCTGTCTCTGGGGTGTTGGCATCATCTGTTGTGGCTGTGCATGCCTTTGTGCGAGTGATAGTCTCTTTTGCAGTTGGTGCAGACATACTGGGAAGCCTGGGTTACTGTGGTTGCCGCCACGTGGTTTTTTTAATACACATTTCTTTGCCGCCAACTGGCCTCTCCCCTCGTATCAGCGACTGATATGCCTTTATGTCTCCAGGTGCCTCGGTCCTCAGCCAGCACTTTCCAGCCATTAGGTGAGATGTCGTATGCTTTCATGTCCCTCTTGCACACATCCTTGAAATGAAGTGAGGGGCGGCCGACTCTTCTCTTGCCAGTGGCCAGCTGTTGTCCATATAGGATGTCCTCCCATTCTCCATGCATCAGACGTGTCCCAACCATTGAAGGCGACGTTTGCTCATCAGGGAGCACATGCTGGGGGTATTTACATGCTGCAGGATCTCGCTGTAGGGGACACGGTCTTGCCAGCTGATTTTCAGGATGTGTTTAAGGCACCGTATATGAAAGGTGTTTAGCCGACGCTCTAGCATCATGTAGGTACTCCAGGTCTCACTTTCATATAGAAGTGTGTTGAGAATGCAGGCCTAGTAAACTTTGGACCTTGGTGTGCTCTGTCAGCACGTTGTTTTACCACACCCTCTTCCTTAGTCATGCCATTATGGTGCTTGCCTTTCCAAGCCTTCTGTCTAGGTTCTTATCAAGCGAGAGAGTGTTGCTGACGGTTGACCCCATGTAGGTAAAGTTATTGACTGCTTTCAGGGTGACACCGTCGATTTTGATAGAAGTTGTAATGGTGGCATCCTGCAAGCTGACATTTGTCTTTTCCAGGCTGATGGTGAGCCCAAACTGTTTGCAGGCATCAGAAAAACGGTCTCCCAGTCTCTGGAGAGCTTCCTCGGTGTGGGTCACAAGAGCCGCATCATCTACAAAAAGCCCTGAGAACAGCCCTCATTTTGGTCTTCGAGTGCAGTCGTGAAATGTATCACTACTCCATATAGTCAGTGTCATAAAACAATTCATTTTTGTTACACATTTTAAAAATCATAAAATAGATCTTATCATTCAGCCCGCAGATTGTTTTGGCCATCCACATTTACGCCCACGAGCTGGTGTCCATCTGAAGGACACATTAAGTGTCTGTTCTAGGGGAATCCTCATTACGTGTCTGAGCGATTTGATCCAGCAACGTGTCCCAAATAGTCCAAGGTTCAAACCCCATGTGATATTTGGAAGGGCGAGCCATCAATCCCTCCTGATGTAGCCGCTCCAAAACGTCTGCTAGCAGAGTGAGGTGTTCACCCCACGTCTCTGTGACTAGCAAGAGATCATCCATGAAGTTGCGAACACTCCTATCGCGCAAAGGCTCCAACAACTTCCGCATCATTCTAGTGAAGATGCTGGGCCATTCTGGACTCCGAATGGCATGACCAACCATTGGTAGGTCCCATCGGGAGTAGCAAAAGAGAACTTTGCCCTATTCTCTTTTCTCACAGCGATTTGCCAATATCGTTTGGACAAATCTAACTTTGAGAAAAATTTCGCCTTTGAAACAGAAGCGAAAATATGTTCCGGGTCAGGTAGCATCTTCACTTAAAGTCATGTTACCTGATTCAGCTTCCGGTAAGCGACACAAAACCTATGTGTGACATCCTTCTTCTCCACTAGGACTACCGCAGAGCTGTACGGAGAGTCACCGGGTTCGATTACTCCGAGAGCAATCATTTGCTTGATCTCATACCTTACAACTTGTTGTTTTGCGTGGGGCAAGGGGTATGGTTTTCTCTGGACTGGCCGGTCGTCCACCAGCTATAACCCGAACTCGACAAGTGACGTTCTTCCGGGTATTTCCGTAAGTACATCGGAATATCCGGCCAGCAGCGTGTCCATCTCCTCCCGTAGTACCGTGGTCAACAGGCGATCGCACTTCACGTCCGAGGGTGTCTCAGCCCTCGTTCACGGACACCTCGGGAGAGTATTTGCCTCTTCTGTGTCGCCTTTGGTGTCCTCGGTGACGAACGTGGCGAGGAAAAAATCGCTAAAGGTCTCCTTTTCCCGGTATCGCATAAGGAGATTGGCGTGGTATAGTTTCTCCTTTTTCGGTAGTCGTATCCAATAGGGTTGACCTTAGTCGGTTTAACTCTGCCATCACGCGATTCATTAATTGTGTCCTTTGATTGATCAGGATCTCGTCGGGCACTCCGATTCTTGACCAAATCCCAAACAGCGCTAACGCAACGGTTTCCGAATCATTATTCCGCAACGCGACGGCCTCAGGATAGCGTGTAGCGTAATCTAAGACCGTCAAAATATAGCGATTTCCGTGCGACGACGCGGGTTTTATCGTTCCGATTAAGTTCATTACGACGCGTAGAAAGGGTTCATCGATAAGGGGTGTACTACCCAAGGGGACGGGTCGATGATCCGTTTTCGGTACCATTCTCTGACACTTGTCGGAGGAGAGACAGAATCGCTTGACATCTCCCTGGACCCCTGGCCAGTAATTATTTCACAAGACGGTCACGCGTCTTGGCAGTTTCCATGTGTCTTCCATGAGACTCTCGTGCGCGAGGTTTAACACTTCGCCTCGCTTCTCTTTCGGCACGACAACTTGCTTAATGTGTTCGCTGGACTCGTCTTTGTAATTAAATCGCGACATACGTATCTGTACCATTCGGTGGTCGATGAATGGTCGTTCGCTGCCCCCAGGAATCGTACTGAAGTCCCTATTGGTAGCCCTACCTCCTAGCCTTACCTTTTCCATTTCGAGAGCGTCAGCGATCTCTTGTTCTTTTGTGGCGGCGGATATCCAGGCCTGCTCCATCTGGGTTTCTCTTTCAGCGGATATCCGAACCTGCTCATCGGATATCCGGGACAGCTCTAGTTTTTTTTCGGCGGCTATCCGGGTCAGTTCTAATTCTTTTTCGGCGGCCTTTCCTGATTTAAATTCTTTTATGCGTTCTTTTATAAAAACTGCCAGGCGATCTCCCTCGTAGCCTAAATCTTCCGAGCTCATGGAACGGTACTCCTTAACCATCTGTCTTTCAGTAGCCATGTTATTATTGTACTAACAATAAGTGATACCTTGTCTTCGCTTACTAAACAATTGACCGATTTTAACGTTTCTAACTAAATACTCACCTGTCGACTCCCAACTTCGTTCAGGTGAGATATTTGCTCGATATTTGTTTCACAATTAGTGCAAGTAATCAAAAATCTACCAAGCATGCAAATATCATAATATAACATACACAAGATTAAAAATAAACAATTTCAAATACACAGGATGGAAAATCTCACACTGTTCACTACTACTTCCTAACAAACAACTTTAGATCCTAAAGAAAATATTTGTCTAATTCATATCCCGGACAAAAGCGCCCATGTAAAGGTCAAAGATACTTCCCTTTTTGGGGTGGGGTGCATCCAATTTATTTAAATTAATATAGAATACCCACCCTGGCTCGTTTTGTCAAAAATTGAAGTAGTGATAGAGAGATGCAAAGCTTTGAGCCACCAGTCAGCGGTGCCGACAGTTAAATTAATGAATATACAAACTGAAATATAAATAACAACAATTTAATATAACTCAAACAGTAATCTCTCAAATACAATTCAGCTGATCTCATATCACTAAATCAAGTGACGCACTAGTTCATCCTTTGAATTAGTGTGAAATTTTCCCTACTGTCCTGAGTCCTACTCATCTGTATGTTCTTTTCTTTTCCTTTGTCTCCCCCGTTCTCTCTTCACTTCTCCCTCTGTCCTGCCTTTTCTCTCCTGTATCCCAGAGACTCGGACGACTGCACCGAGTTCTTACCGCTGGTCCCTAAAAGCTTCTGTGTCGAAGCTTTCTGATTATTCCCTAAATAAATCCGCCGTTACGAATGGTCGAGGAGTAGTTATTTGCATTCCGTCTGGCAAAATAATTGTAGCTACTAAAGTTTTGATTCTCATTATGATATATTTTAACTTAAGATTCTAATATCTGGCACCCCTAACTCAATTCCGATTGGAGGTTGGTTTCTAATGGTCGGACATAGCCCCTTCCAATCTTCTGTCAAAGATGTTTAGAATGAAAATTGAACAATGTCTTGTTCTAACAAGAAATCGCCACTTACCTGTGAACAAGGTTACATAACTGACTTTGACAAAAATAAACCGCGCGCCTTGAGTTTATGGCTATGGCAATTAAGATACTAAACACCTCAGACATTTTGCCGGCGAGAAATTATAGCCTCAGGGTTTAACATACCCATGCTAACATCTGCTTTCTCTTGTACCGTGACAGAAGAAATGCTGTTACATCCTGTCTTTTCATTTGGGTTCACAGTGGATATCTTGTTTGGCCAATAGATGCTGCATATTTTACAGAGGCAACTATTTCAACTCGTTTACTATGCCAAGAATATGTGATATAAGAGTCACATATATTACTAAAGACGGTGTGGGTTTGAATTTTATCATCCGACCGGCCTTAATCAGCTACCGTAATTTTTCCTGACTCAAATCTCAAATAATAAACAAGTCTTTATTACGATAATGTTCTGTTTTGATGTATTTATTGCAAATAACATAACATGAATTACAGTTTGGCAAAATAAAGAAATATGTCTGTATTTTCAAACCAAATATAATTGCTGCAAATCATGGACACCAAACTCGACACAAAATCAAGTGCATGTCTTACAATAAAAACCAAGTTCCATGTCTAAATGAACCATACTATGCATACATTACTTGTAGTCAAATTTGATAAGTTCTAAATATAACATGATCGATTTGATCTTCGATCCATCGTTTAGTAAGTTATTAGTCGAGCAAAAGAATTATGTGTTATTAGCATGCGCAAATTAAAAAAATTCCGCTGAAAACAGATATAATACAATTATCTATATTGGAACTATGCTGACGGCATGCTGATATAAATTATGAAGGAACAACAAAATAAATCATATCATCAAATCACCATTTTTTGCAGTTTTTTTTTTGTTGCTTAAACATAGAAAGGCGGATACTAACGGACAAATTTAAGGACGACGGCCGATCCACACGAAATGTTTGGGTAATTGTACGACACTGAGGTTATGGCATGTTTTCCGTATCTTACTGAAACCCTTCCCACTTGGGGATTGTCCTGATTTAGATATCTTCAAATATTGCAAATGCAGTTATGCGAACTTATGCCTTCGTAACGAAGAAATAAATTATTAGAATGTGTAAAGGTATTGAACTTAAAATACACTTGTTTCTTCATTGTCGTTATCTGTTATTTACTTTTACCAAAAATAAACATGTTCATTATTGCAATACCAAAAGTTGTACATTTATTATACAAGTATTTGATGATAACACACTATAATGCAAACTCGTAGTGCTTCTAATGTGAAAGTTTATTCCCTTGACTCAACTAAATGATTCTGACTTTCTTACTAAATCTAAGAAAGAATTACAAACCAGTTGTTTACCTAAATTGTATCTGATTATAAGGTCAGCAACTAGATACAATTTTTCTATTATTAGGTATTTAGAACAATGAAGTAAATTAATAAATCAATCAAATCAAACAGAACTAAAATTAATTCTGAAAAAATCAAACCAACAAACAATAATGCATTACAATAATATGTACATTAATTATATTTAGAAAAACGTAACAACTAAACAATTATACTAAATATATATATATATATATATATATATATATATATATATATATATATATATATATATATATATATATATATATATATATATATATATATAACAGTAATGATTATCAAGAATGTTTAAGTTTTCTACCAGGAGCATCGGTGGAATCTGGATGCTCTCCTTTTGTTCATCCATTTGTATCACAGTCATGAACTTCATTCATTCTAGTTCGGTTTGAAACATTATGTGGAATATACTTGCAAATAAAATAATTAGCTCCACCGACACTGAGCCCATACAGAAGTAACATAAGACACTGCATTAACAAGGGCCAATTACGATAAAATGTTTCACACAGCCAATTACTGGATTTTAAATAAGAATTAGATACCAATTTGCTGACACAAGACCAGATTTTCAAAAGGATTCTACTGTTGCTCATAGAACGTTCTGAACTTTAAGGATGGTAGGAACATGTTTAAATGAAATTTTTAGAAGATGAAATGGGTTGATTTATTTTATAAAAAATTCCTACTACAAGTTCTACAAGTATTTATTTGCTCTGACACCCCCTTCAAGGACATCAGTCTATGCTCGTGTAGCAAGCATTTCGCTTATTAAATTAATTGTGCGCATGTGCGGAGCGTGCAAACGATAGAACTGTAAAATATACACCAAAAAGAAAAGAGTGAAAAGGAAGCAAAACAAACAATTGGGAGTGTACTGAAAACATCGAGGCAATCACTTGGATCATTGATATGCTTTAAGTAGAATGTCAAAGCCAAATTAACCAAGGTGAATAAATAATGAGTGTATTTTAAAGTATTAACTCTTGCATAATCACGTGTTTTTGTCTAAATATTAGTTTCAATACATACATGGACTGATGCCAATGAAGGCTGTTGCAATGGTAAACCTTATTTTGCTTTTTGAGTCGAAATGCATTATTGTTTCAGTAATATGGTCTTATATTGACGAAGATGTTTGCGTGTACCATGGATCAGATGGATTACATATATTTTTCTCTACATTATTGGAAACAATCAAAGTAGTGTAGATACACTTATCATATATATGTATAATGTCACTAGAATGCCGCGTGGAATACACCTCGAACACAGGGACCAACCTTTACCAAAGCTAAGTTTGATCTATATCACCTCTTTGCCTAATACTTTCTAAAAATGTTTTAGTCCTCGAGACAGTACAAATCATCGTGGTTCCGAAATGTTAAGTTATGATACATGTTTAAAACCAATAAAAGGTATATTATACTCCAAAGAGCAGTTTGATAAGGGTTTTTTTCTTGGAAAGTGGGTGGAAAGTTATTTTTTTAAGGTGAGACGGAGGTAAGTGAAAGAGTTTTAATGCACCCATAAGCAGTTTGCAATTAAACGCGACGTTGTAAGGGTAGTTGATTGATTATATATAAGACGAGCTTTAGTATAATTGTTCCATGGGGAGATCAAAGTTGGCATATAAACGAAGTAAAATGTAATAAGTCTTTGAGGAACTTGCAGTGTGACTAAATGAAAATATATTTGACTTGGGTTAATGTGGAAATTGAGGAATATCTTTATTAAACGGTTTAGTAAACAAAAGAGAAAATACTCTTTATAGGTCTGATCTCAATCCAAAACTGATCACAATGATACATTGATGTATAATAAGATAAAAAGTTGGTTATGTACGGAATTTAAGTTGTATTTCATATTCCATACATAGAGTATGAAATAAGTTTGACAGTCTTAAGTTAAAATGTACATATCTCATGTAATCCGCATACTTGAAGTCAGGGTCACTGTGGTGTTTTGTCTGGTACACACTATGTGACAGAAACAATTTTTATTGAGTGGACTCTGCTCTTTATCAATTGTCACATGCTTAGGCTCGAATAAGCAGCAACACAGAAAGAGTGAAAACTAACAAGCTTTTAAAACTTTAACAATGAATTTATTAAGTACAATTATTTTCATAAAGTAAATAAACTTACGGTTTTAGAGAATCAAATCCAACATTAATCCAATATAGAATTCACAAAAAAAATCCACTAATGGAATTGCAAGAGTCCTGATAAATAAATGTTCTAATAGTTCCAGGTTCGAATCTTGACGATGTAATCCAAAATGGCTGACAATGTCACGTAATGCAGTTCTTGTTTTGCAATCATCCAAATGAAATTATGAACACAGGTTCTTTTCCAAATAATTCATCTTGCTACGACGAAATGACACATGTCCAGAACAAGGTAATTAAAATTAACACTCAAACATAAAAACACAACTATTAACTTTAAAAGCCCAGATTCTACTAATGTTAGCTTCCAAAACACAGCTATATATATAATTCCCTCGTAAACTAAAGGAAATCATGTGATTCTGGAAGGTCATAGAAAGAAGCTACCTTCACCAAGTCACGTACTAAAAGAATGATACAGAAGAAAAACCATCCCCAATAACTAAAAATATAAAGATGTCCTTGAAATTAATCAATTGTTTTAAAGACCTGTTTATCAATCTGAAGCAAGGTCAGATAATGAGGTAATGAGGTCAACATCTGGTTTCCACCCGTAAAGTACATAGGTCATAGAGACTTTCTAGAATAATCTCCCAATTAATGAATTTAAAACCCAATATGACAAATTTGGATCTGACAAATAACAAATAAATTAATTAAATCAAATAGACGTAACACAATATTTAATCAAACATGAACCAAACACTTCATTCTTAGTGACCTCAAACGTCGTTTTCCTACTTGCCTATAATTAAGGGTTGATGCAAATTAATTAAACAAAAATAATTTTTAACCACCTATCTATTTTTCTCTGATAATAATTTCTTATGTATTTCGCGCATACTCGCCCTATCATCCTATGAAATATACTAGAATAAAGAATCTATTATTGATTAATTGCGCAAATTTGATTCAATATAGTTACTAGCGCTCTAAATATATGGATATTATACGATAGTAAGGCCCAAAATTACCTGAACGCTGTGGATGAGCTTGAACCAAAGAATTTAAAGTATTACCTAGAGTGCATCTACAAAAGCTTTGAACTGCACCTGACAACTCTTCAGTAGTAATTAATTACAATAAAGCATGATCATTCAATAAGTATGGAAAAATAGTGAAACCAAAATTTTCAGTTGGTATAAGCAAAGTCGATATTTTGGTACGACTGACGTCACGAATTGCATGTTTGAAACCAGGTGACATTGGCATGTGTGTGTGTGTGTGTGTGTGTGTGTGTGTGTCTAGATGGATTAATGAAAAAAAATTGGTGCATGAACGGCAAAAGATTTAGTCGTTTAAAAAACAAAAATTCAGAATCATCTTGTAAACAAGTTCTATGCAGTTTTAACTTCTATCTTGTATGAAATGTCACTTCTGCAAATAGGACATCTTTGTTCCATGCGAGATGCACATCCCAAACAGGTTATCAAATGACCGCATGGCATAAAGACCACACACCTTTGATTGATCTGGCATAATACACATCGAAGACGTCTTCTTAGCTCTCGGTTCTCCCGCTCTATTGCAACCATGGTACTTCGTACTAAACCACTGTTTCCTAGCAACATAAGAAAACAAAATATAAGCTAAATCCGACTGCATAACATTTAACATTGTTAAGCACGCTACATTCATGTTGACATTATAATCCCATCATTTACTATGTATAGATCAAAGAATTTCCTGTACGATACATGTCCTTTAGCCTCTGCAAGTCAGTTCTTTGCAAGAATGTTGACTTCCTATCTGCTTTATTTTGTCGTATCTAACTGTATTACTACTGTATGACAAAATTGTTATGTTCAATTAGTTTTATCATTCGAGGTATAGCCCACTTATTTCTACGTAAAATGATGGAGATATTGCATAACATCTCTTCTGAATTATTTTAACAAAGATTAATGCCTCTGTGCTTGACAGTAATGCACACACACACACACACACACACACACACACACACACACATATATATGTGTGTGTGTGTGTGTATGTGTGTGTGTGTGTGTGTGTATGTGTGTGTGTGTTTTATAATTGCACTGACTGCTATAATATATTCAGCGAACAAATCTTAAACAGATTTGTCAATCCAAAGAGAAATCACCATAATTTAGGAATATTCATTTTGTTTATTTGATAGTAAAATAGCATTTGTTTAATTTAAGCTAGAAACATTTGAATAATTCTCGCAGACCGCTCCAGTGGCTTAGTGGTTTGAGAGTCCGCTCGAATGCGGGAGTTCGTGGGTTCGATCCCAGGCCGAGTCATACCAAAGAATCAGCATCAATAATAAATAATAATGAGGACTTTTAATAGCGCCTAATCTTTATAAGCTCTAAGTGTTTTAAATCAATAATGATATAAACCATGAAATTAGAAAACAAACAAAAAATGCAGAAAATGTTTAAGGTACGAAACATTATTAGGTCTTTAAGTTTGTTCTTGCAGTCAGAAAAGGTTATTTAAAAAGCACTCTGAAAGAGATCTCTGTGTCTTTGTGTCTAATTTCAATGGGCAATTCATTCAACATTGCTGGTCCCTGGTATGCAAAAGATCATTGTCCATATGACCTCGTTTTCAGAGTGGAAACAACGAGTAAACAATTGTCAGAAGAGTAGCATAAGTATATTGCTGGTGTGTACACGCGGGTGAGACCAGATATGTACCTTGGACTGGAATCCGTCGGCGAAACATATCACAGAGAGCAAATTTTTGTGTTGATTCTGGATCGAATGGATAGCTAGCGTAGGGTACAGAGCAGTGGTGAAGTGTAGTCTGATCGTGGTACTTTAAAGATGATCAGAACAGCTGTGTTTTGAACTTTGTGAAATTCCTGGAGTAGATATTGAGACGAAATAGCTAGAACTGAGTTATAAAAATCAAGTCTTGAAAGTACTAATGAACACTAAAGCGTTTTAGTGTCATCAACTAAAAGATAATTGCGAATGGGACTGATGCACCTGAGCTCAAGATATGCAGCCTTGCATATGTTCATGACATGTTGGTTCAAGGTGAGAGTACTGACTAGTGAAACGCCTAGGTTTCGTACTGTATTAATTTAATGATGGTGTTGCTGATATTTATTGTTTGAGGTAAAGAATGTGAATGAAAAAGTCTTTGTGTTATGATCAGAATGGCCTCAGTTATATCATCATTCATCTGCAGCTTGTTACATGTCATCCATGATTTCAAATAAAAATGCACCTCTCTACTCCTCTGACGGTAGCATCGAGTTCAGTTGGGTGGCTAGATTTGTATATTTGGATGTCATCAGTTTACAATTGGTAGGACACTGGATGATGATCCATGAGAGCTGCTGATTGTATGGAATGAAGCAAACAGGTCCAAGAACAGAACCCTGTGGAACACCACAACATAGATCAACTGGGCTGGAGTGTATTAAATTTGCAGATACAATTTGTGTCCTGTTCACTAAGTAGAACTTGAACCGCAGTAAGGCTGTATTGTGTATGACAGATACATGTTAGAGACGGTGAATATATCATGGTCTATTTTGTCAAATGCTGTAGACAAATCAAGGTGTGGTGAGGAATGTAATCTTTCCGTTATCCAAAACAGAGAAAATGTCATTAAATATTCTCCCAAGAGTAGTTTCAGTTCCGTGTCAAGGCCGATCTGTGAAAAAAATAAGAGGCAACATCATACTCTTCTCTCTCTCTCTCTCTCTCTCTCTCTCTCTCTCTCTCTCTCTCTCTCTCTCTCTCTCTCTCTTGTAGTAGTAATTTTTATTAAAACCCTATATATGGTATATGTTCCTGCTTGAAGATACCTATCCAAAATTGTTATCAGTAGTCACCGTTCATTATGTGAAGTGTTCCGTTTATCATGTAATTTTTTTAAACACTTACACCTTTAAAATTTGTAAATCAATAAATTGTTGGATGAAATTAAATCTTGATTTGACATGAGCTTGTACAGTTCAGGTATCTTAGCTTTATCCTTTTTTCGCATTGCAATATGTCACGGAATTTATTTTTCTAGCATTAGATTTACAGTTTTTTCAAAAAGGAAACAAACGCACGACTTTTTCAGGAAAGACACGAAAATTGCACTGTATACCCCTGTATACACCTGCCTATGGTTAACTCTGAATTATAAAAATAAAACATGCGTTTAGAAAATTGTAACAATGTTTGACCTATTTTCTCTCAGTTCAGACTGTCGATAGCACAAGACGCATTTTGGTATTGCTTTTGTATTATTTTCCCCCGACCTTAGAATTCTGAAAACTTTTCAACATTGTTTGTAGCGTGTGCAACCAAAATAGGACATCTCTTAAATTTGGAATATACAGCAAATATTAAGCAGTCAGATGACAAACAATATCACACTACCTTTTTTTAAGAAATTGATAGAATGAATGAAAACAATGAATGTACATAGAATGTACGATTGTCTTCATTATCTTTGCCCTATAATATAAAAAAATAACAGAACCTAATCTGGTATGCTTCTTTTCTGTTTGTTTTTATTTCTTTATCATTCTTTCTTTCTTTCTTTCTTTCTTTCTTTCTTTCTTTCTTTCTTTCTTTCTTTCTGTAATCCTAATTCTGTCTGCCCATCTCTCAAAACATTAGTCTCCAGACTGAATGTCACCCAGTGCAGGAACACTTGAGTGAGTGCGTGTTTATGTATGTGTGTACACTGCTGTGCTTTTAAATATACACGTTAGTTTGTGTGTATGCGTGTGTAAGTGTGCACGTATACATTTGTATATGTTTGTGTGTTGTTGCTTTTTTCTCATAGCAAAAAGCTTATCCCTTAACAACGAAAGGTGTGTGTATATGTGAATGTGTTTGTTTTTCCTTTAACAAAAACCCCTTGGTCCCGCTCAGTGTTGTTTTTAACAACAACAAAAAAACTTTGACTCTGCTCGATGTGTCTGCTTTTCCTCTTAACAAAAACTGTATCCCTTCACAAAAAATGTATTTGTGTTTATAGATGTATTTTTGTATGCACTCTTGTTTGTGCATGTGTGTGTGTGTGTTTTGTTTGTGCGTATATTTTGTTTGTGTGCGCGGGTACGTTTGTATGTGTGTGTGCTTGATTTTTCCCTTAACAAAACAAACTTGTAGCTGCAGTGTGTTTGTTTTCTATGAATGTGGAGCAGTGTGACTATAACCACTAACTCTTTTGCAGTGTGTGTGTGTGTGTGTGTGTGTGTGTGTGATTTAGATCATTAACGTAGCTTTAACAATTTTCCAGTCATATCCGATATCGCTACGACTTATGCAGTGTGGCAGTTTAAAGTGATGTCTTGCACTGCGGCATCATGACGCAAGCATTTAGCATGATGTCCCATCTAGTCACATTATCCTAACACCAGGCCGACCAATCCTAACAATAACTTTTTGATATTGAGTGCGTTTCGAGGAAGCTGTTAGTACCATTTTTAGAAGTCTTTGTTATGACTCGGCCGGGGCGGACGCTCTAACCACTATGCCACCTTAATGAGTGATTGTAGGTAACGGAGTGTTTTAATGATCAAAAAAATCTCCCGTTGTCTGTGAATCGCCGCGTATTTATATAACGCCTGGCGGAGCAGGACGTATAACTTTATATATCGCCTGGCGAACATTGTTACTAATGTCCTGTCCCGTGACGTCATCATTCCTATTGTCCCTATACAAATCTAACCTGTGTTAAATTTCCATTGTCCCTAGGGTGGATATAAAATTCCCTATGTTAAATTCACTTTGAGGCTAGAGTGGATATATCCCTTTTTAACATTAAGATTCCATTGAGGCTAGGGTGTCCCAATCCCTTTTCGCTATTTTTATGAATTCCCCATTCCCTCCATATTCAATTTTCCCATGTTAAATTCCCATTGTTGCCAATTTTGATATACCCGATTTTAACGTTATTGTCCCATTGTTGCTAAAGTGATACTAATTACTACTAATATATTATTTAGCGTATATTTTGTTTAGCTTATTTGCAATTAAACTACATTGCAAAAAAGCAAGGAAAACGACTAATTACCTTGTAAAGTTTGCCCGTCACTCGTGAAGTTTGCTCGAGTAGGTACCAAATCCAGATGAGCTCCTGGTGGGCCATCACGTCTCAGTCTTCGATTGTCTATTGGAGGCTGATCACATATAACACCACCCCTTCCAACCATTTCATTGGCATATCTCTTAATCTCTATGAATTCATACGACACTGGTACATTTACTTCCTCATTTCTACTAAAGAAAGTACAGTTGGGTGAAGCGTTTCTATGGACAGCTAACGGCTCATCATCAAATTTCCAGTCATCTTTTGGAAAGTCACATAAATAACACCTGACATCATGGGAAGAAGTACAATAAAATCCTGCTCGGGCTAATCTGACTCGAAAACATTGACGATTATAACTTGAAAATGTTCTTAAGCGAAATAGTTCGTCATTAACAGATCCAGGATGATTGCGATGGCCCATTTTTCGTAGCAGCTGGTAAAATTGGCAAGATTAGGAATTCTGCTTACGAGGAACTGAACTGAAATATTAGACATCCAATTCCTATTTCGCCCAATTTAATCTGTTGAATGAGAAAATATATATTTGCATCATTATCTATATACGAAAACTAACGACAATTAGTGTATGAAATTTTAAGACATATTTTCAATTAATGAACATGTTTATCTTTCTTCACTCTACATGAAAGACGTAACGTAAATGTCTCCATTATTGTATCTTCCATATCACACCTAAAATCTAGCAATTAAAATTCTATATTATTTCGATAGTATTAATGATATAGAATGTCACTACAATACTTTGTACAAGATCCGTGGACATCGAATGAATGTTTTTTCTACCATAGGAAGTAGGGCTTTGACTTTTATGGTAACGTTCTTATTCGGTAACTCACCTGAAATCCTAAAACAGATGTCATCTGTTTCTGGACGTCTGACAGTAAATTTCTTCCAAAAGTGTTGGGGATAAATAAAAAACATTGCAGTGTACCTGAAAAATAAATGATTAGTAGATGATTTGAAATTATCAGACACTTGTAACCCTGATATTAATTATTGGCATTGTTATTTAAGGCTATTAATTCGACATCTCATTTATTTGATTAGATAAATGGTCACTTTATCAGTTTAAAAAGATTTAAAAAATACAAAACAAAAACGGGTTTATGGTAAAGTGGGAGTGTTTCTGCCGTGTGCAGAATATAATCAATTTTAATCTTTATACTTCAGTAAAATTAGAAACAAGGTAATAACATTCATGAATAATAATAATAATAATAATAATAATAATAATAAGTCATACAGTTACTTTCTTCAGGCCTGACTGTGCATTCTAATAATAAAACTCGACCGACATTTTGAGCTAACATTTCGTACTTAGTGGGTCTTCAACTTTCATTTCTTACTCTATGATAAAAAAATTTTAACCAGACATAAGAAAATGTGTGTCTTTTTCAGCCATGTTGTCAATCTGAGTTAATTTAAAGTGGATGACAAAATTAGAATGATGTCCTAATGACGATACATTTGATATTAAAATATAAAGAAATAGATCGAACATTTAAAAATGTGAATATTCACTGGTCAAAAATCAAAATACAAATAACTACTTACCAGTGTTGTTTCCTGAAACGTAAACAATTCCTCCGATTTCTAGTCGCCATGGGTTTGTAGTAAAGGCCTGGTAAATTTGATCTTTCCACACGTTTAATCCTAAACTAAAAAACAAAAGTCATGTTTACTGCATTGTCGTCATAATGCTGTAAAAGCAAAATCGATATATGAAAATTCTGTTTGTGATTTACACAATTGGAACGCAGCATTTTCTTTAATACAGGTGAAATATAAATTCTCGATTAACTTCTGTACTTGGTACAATTGATAACATGCCTGATTTACAAGCCTCAGCACAAAAGTACTTATCCAAAGAAAGGAAAGATTGTTTACAGCTGTAAAAATAATATATAAAATTAAATAAAAAATCAGCTTCTTTGGATTATTGTCAACTTAATTTTAAGTCACGTTACATTGATAGTTTGAAATCGCACCATAACAAACAAAATTATTTACCACTGCCTTATGTCATTAGTTGTTACCGAAAACAGGAATATTCGCTGCTACCTGATTTGAGTGATCGTATACCATTATATATAAAGAAAAGGTCCAATTGTTGGACTGCACACTGATAAAATCCCCCATATTATACTTATAAAGTAGAAAAAAACAAACATAAGGTAAACTTTACCTTTAATAATTCAAAGTATCATCTGGAGCTTAAACTTTGAAAGAAGTTTTCTTAATTACCTTCAAAGAAAGAAAGGCAAAAAGTTATAACATTTTTCAGTAATGAATGATTACCGGACCATGGAAAATAGTATTTTTAATATTTATTTATCTGCTTTTAATATTGAAAAATACCGTTCAACAATCGAGAATGTTTAATCAAAGATCCTAGAACTAATGCGTCACTGCAGCATCCACACTCAAGCAACAAAGATTCAGTGCTGAAATGTAGAGCACCTATATATTACTCTCTTAAATTCAAAAAGAGACATCAGTAAAATAGGAATAAGAACTGAAAACATAGGGTCAATATTCTGACTGGCATGGGTTTACTAGGACAAATTACCAGTATTAATCGAACTACAGTTATCTCTTTCTACGGCATCATTCTATTTCAGTAATAACTGACTTTTTTTCCGGATAATTGAATCAGGAACATTTTTTATTTTACGATATCATCACACCGTATTTATATACATTTATATGCTAGCTTCAAATGTAATGTACTGAATATCCAATAATGCTTGAAATAAATTAATGAATGCATCTATTAATTTGTGTTTCTTTCACATTATTATAACATGCGCTTGTACGTACATATACAGTAAATATAAGTTTAGACAATTAACATAACGAACACATCACACTATGTACCTGTATATGTATGTACTGTACATACATTTATCATGTCAACTGTATTTGTACAGCCATCAATAAACTGATTGTTACATACAATTAGTAAACAACAAAGAGGCTTAATGACGCTTTTAATTTATTTACCATAGGTTATGTCAAAAAATTTGATTCCAGTGTGTTTATTTAATTATTAACACCCCCGTCGGCGACTAGCTGAAACAGACATTGTTTATATAATCGCTGGTTACAATATGGTTCCGCTACTTGGTTATTGATAGTGGCCATATATTATCAAGGGCTTCAATATTGTGTTTTATATATTATTCTACTGACAGTATTTTCATATACGATTTTTTCGAAATTTCTTATTTTTGGACAGTTTATTTCGGGATTATCGAGACAAGTTTTAATGTAATTTTACACGTTTGATTTCCGGATCTGGAACGCGGATTTCTTGATTAACGGAGCAAATTAACGTTTAGGAATTCCGTTCCCGTTGAATTATGTACGGATAGTGAGGTCTCCGGATAAACGGAGTCCGTATTAACGAGTCTCCACTATATATAGATATATATATATATATATATATATATATATATATATATATATATATATATATATATATATATATATATATATACAACAGACCTAAACCTATCCATAGCATACGTATTTCCCATGAAAAGTGATTATAAAGTCAACAGAAATACTAACGGAAACTATAGCATTTCAACACACTGATAAGCCTTCGGGTCATGTAATACCTCGTCAGCCTTCGGGAACCCATAACATTAAGGTGGGGTCGACCTGAATGATCTGCAATGATCAAACAGGGAATCCCCCCTTCCGCACACACACACACACACACACACACACACACACACACACACACACTGTGTTAGTTTTATCATTGCTGAGTAATGTAAATGAAGCTGCTGACTACGTAAGTATTCTTCAAGTAATATATAACCACATTCGTTTAGAAGACTCCAATAACAGTTACAGTTTTTATGTAATTTTGAATGCCATGATATAGACTGATATGTAATAAAATCGATGACCAAATCCTCAAATTTTGTAATTCTGTCTGTCTGTACGGTAACAGTCCATGACACCAATGTCTGATGTTACCCTTCACAATGACATTCGTAATGCACTTTGGAAGAAATAAAAAATATATTTCAATGTCAGACATTTTCAACTAATATAAAAAAAGACATTTCAACATGCCTTATGTTAATCCAAGGATAATGTAGAAGTGTAATATTGTACATCGGAGTATTAGAAAAACAGCAGTAGCTTGCGAAAGATGCTCAAAGAATAAATGGCGAGATTCCATGGCAGTAGGAAACGCCATTACAGCAGATATAGTTCCTCCTTGCTGTTCTTAATCGACACAGTAACGACGTATTCATGAAATATCATTTACCGAGAGGATTCGACAAGTACCACATTGTTAGAGATGGACAATATATATATATATATATATATATATATATATATATATATATATATATATATATATATATATATATATATATATATATATATATATATATATTGACTTACCTCAGAGGTGACAAAGTAGAAACTCCTTTCCTAAAAAATAAGATTTGCCTTTAACAGACAAATGTAAGAGGTTAACCTGAATATCGAACATGCAAGTCTCGTTCTAAGTCTGCTCGATAAATGGGACTTGTTTATTATTAGAGTCACGGAATAGAGACGTAGAACAAAGAGCCGGCTTTAAGTATACCAAATACGTGTATAGTATTTCCATATATGGAAAAGAATGACAACTGTTTTTGTGTGTTAATGGACATAAATGGACATAAGGGACTTGTTTATTATTAGAGTCACGGAATAGAAACATAGAACAAAGGAGAACCGGCTGTAAGTATACCAAATACGTGTATAGTATTTCCATATATGGTAAGGAATGCCAACTATTTTTGTGTGTTAATGGACATAAATTATGTATGAATTAACTGAAAAAGATTATTTTAAAAAGTATTTCTTGTTGGGTTTTTTTAAAAGTGCAACATATATTATTTACAATTAAAAACAAATTCAAGATAGCCACTGCGATGGACATACTTGATATCTGAGAAGCATTATTTTTATTAAGGACCAATTCGATCTTTGGATGAATGTACATGTATGTATTAACGGCAATCCTTCAAGTGGTTTAGAAGGTATGGTGATAACAATCTTGTACTAACAGATTATGGACAACTGGCCATGACTTCCGGTTCTCTTGGTCTATGACTAGCTGAGCTAAATATGACAAATCAACATAAATCAACAAAACCTGTTATATAAAAAGCAAATATCAAGTTTGGAATTGACAAGTTATTGCAACAGTGCAATGAAGATTGCAATGCACCCTATTGTAGACAAAGAATAAATATAATTTTGCTTGGGGTAAAAAATGACAGATACAAATACATTCTCCAATAAAACATTGAGTCAGCCATATTTAGTTGAACACCATCAATACCTTCCGGGACCTGAGTGGCCAAGTGGTCTAAAGCGCTCTCCGTTACAGATCACTGACATCTCACCTCTGTCTGTATGGGTTCGAGTCTTGGATTTGGCCAATGTAGGTATGTGAGAAAGCTTGCCAGTAGCTTCTCGTGGGTTGGTGTTCTTCCCGGGGATTTTCCTTGGTTATTAATTCACCATTTATACTGGCCGCTTTGTATAGCCTATCTTGTGTTGAAAAATGGCGTTAAACCATACAACTACAACAACAACAACAACATTACCTTCTAAATCAATCCTGAATAAATTCTTACTTGTAGCACATGACAAGTTTATATTTTTATTGGGAAAGTAAAACATACACTATAATAAAACTTTCATAAAATTGGTTAAAGTCAAAGTAAAAGTCACATCACAGAACACTGCATGAAAATCTACACTTGAAAGAAAATTTTGAGAATTTTTTTATGTTGCTCAGCTATTTAAGAGATTAAATAGAGAATTACAACATCTTACCTGCAAAAAAAGCATAACTATCAGGAACATGCTTGGGGTTGTTAAAAGAGCAAATATATTCATGCAATGGTCTCTGCAATACAAGATATTATTAATATTATTTATAGACAAAAACTGAAGACTAGTGTAAAAAAAGAAGATAAGTCTATCTTAATTATCAGATAAAATACAATATTTAAATATGAAGCACATCACAAACTTAAGAAAAAATCTTTGACACTATTTTATTACTGAAAAAAACTTAAACCATTCATAAGTGTACTCATATTTTAAACAACAAAATTGCTTCATCACAAAGAGCTTATTTTTAGAGAAATAAAGTTGTTACAAACAAGCATGAGCATATTTGAATTAAACTAAAATTAAGAATCAGGTCAATGACATTCCATTGTACATCTCTGAAATTTCAAACTATTCTACCAATGTCAAGGATCTACCCTGAGCAAACGTTTGGACTTCATAAATGTAATTGTTTTTTCATGTTCAGTAAAAGTATATGTAAGATGGGAATCCTGGTAGCTTCCAAATAACAAGATAGGGGTAAATCCACAGCAAAACTCTGTGTGTGTGTGTGTGTGTGTGTGTGTGTGTGTGTGTTAAAACTTTTCTTTATTTCTGCTTTTTTATGGGCACTGATATATAAGCAATATTTCTGAAATTAAAAAAAAATCTTACCATGTGACAAAAATTTCCTCTGATTACTCCGATGACCCATTCTCACAAAGGACCAAGTCTATCATACTGTAATTTAAAAAAACAGACAAGGTAAGTTACTTCCAAAAAATTCGTTCCATACCTGACTCTTGATCTGCAATTTCCATCTTTGAAGCCAAACTACCACAATCTATGACATGTCTTATATGCTTATATTCATCGAGCAATCATTATTTTGTTGTTGTGTTAAACCAAACTGAAGTTACGAGTTCCTAAATGCACAAACGTACTCTAAAAAGCGAGACGACGTTTGAGACTCGACGAAAACTGACAAAAGGTTAACATCATGAACCAAATGCATGTGTGTTATTTAAGTATTACAATTTAAGCCAGTCATATATCGCCCATAAAGGCGTGTGCCACAGAGTTAAGGTGTTTTTAAATAATTGTAACGTATATTCAATCTGTGTGGACTTAAGATTACACATGTATACTAGTGTCTTCAAAATATCGATACGAAATATATTTCTTACGAAAACAAACCAGGACATATTACGAACCGAAAACGTTGTAAAGATTTGAAACACTTTAAAAATAAGGTCATATTACGAACCTAAAACGTAGTAAAGATTTGAAACACTATAATATTAACTTAGTAGCCGGGATAATATATTACCATCGAATTCTGTCTTCGGCGTCAGACTCATAATTAATATGGACGTAAAGGCCAACACTATATATATATATATATATATATATATATATATATATATATATATATATATATATATATATATATATATATTAAACGTCTAGCAAATTAGAGAAAATATAAGTGTTAAATACTTTCTCACTTGATGATTAAACAAATTATATTGTAAAATTGCATATAAGCGTCTTATCTCTGCAGCATATAAAATGGCGTAAAACTCAAAGACAAGAACAACAAGGAGAAAAAACTAAGGATATTGCTAATTTGATACTGGGTGGGGGCGGAGGCGGTATTTAATTCACCCTATATACAAACGTGACTTAAATGTTAACACAGGCAAGTCAATCAACTCTGCTTTGCTCACAGAAGAATGTGGACATAATTCTATTTCACACGAAAATCGCAACAATATAATGTTTAGTTTCGAAAGTGGCATTTTAGGATAAACATGTACTCGAGATCTACTGTGTCATCATATCAAACAATAAGTCATCACATCGCACAGATTATTTATTTTTGAAAAATGACTGTCGTTATAAAATGTTATATCTATTCAGATGGAACGCTTGTTCTTTGATTCATAGTATGTAAAAGAAATAATAATAATAATAATAATAATAATAATAATAATAATAATGTTAATAATGAGGGTTTTGTATAGCGTCCAATCTCTAGAAACTCTAAGCGCTTTACAACATCAATAATGATATGAATACAAAATATACAACACCATGAAATTAGAAAACATAAAACATGCTAAAACTATTTAAGGTAGGAAACATTATTAGGTCTTAAAGTTTGTTATTGCAGTCGAAATATGTAATTTTTAAGAGCACTCTTGAAATGGATTACTGCGTTTTTGTGTCTAATTTCAGTGAGCAATCCGTTCCATGTTACTGTGTCCTTCTATACAAAGGAACCTTATGACTTTCTTTACATAGTGGGAATAAGGAATTTACGATTATCAGAAGAGTAGCGTAAGTATCTTGCTGGTTTGTACACATGGGTGAGGCTAAATAGGTATGTTGGACTGGCGTCCGTCAATGAAATGTAGCACATAGAACACAATTTGTGTTCGATTCTGGAAGGTGTGCTCTGATCGTGGTACTCTAACGATGATCCGAGCAGATGTGTTTTGAACTTTGTGAAGTTTCTGGAGTAGATATTGAGACGAAACCGACATAATTGAGTTAAAAGAGTCTAGTCTTGAAAGTACTAATGAATATACACGCATTTAAGTGGCATCAACTGAAAGATATTTGCAAATGGAGCTGACTTTCTGCACAATAAATAAAAGGAGCATCGTCTGTCAGAATGAACGAAATTATTAATTCTTCTATCAAATAATTTTCACTGAAATAAAAACTACGTCATTAAAGACTCTCAAATGGTAATGATTTAATATTAAATTTATGAAACTCGTTGAATAATGTCCTGCATTGTGAGCAAAGGCTTGCAACAGCTGGACACTTCAACGAGCTTCATAAATTATCATCATCACCATCAGTCTCTTGACCTAGTGTGGTTGTTGAGACACTGTGCTGCTGAACATCTGACCAGTTCCCCCCACTTGTCTCGATCATGTGCCAGTGACTGTGTCACTGCAAAACATTTCTTGGTTCATTCTGTGATGTTGTCACTCCACCTTTTTCTCTGTCTACCTCTCCTTCTACCACCGTGGACATTAATCTGTAGTACTGTTGTGTATAGACTGTTGGCTCTAGTGACATGTCCATACCATTTCAGGTTTCTCTTTTTGACAGTGGTGAGGAGGTCTTCATAATGACCTACTTTGTGCCTGATGGTGTTATGCACTTCTTCGTTTGTGATGTGGTCCATGTAAGAGATGCCAAGGATGGTTCTGTAGCATCTCATTGCAAGTGCCTGGATTCTACGTTGTAATTCTGCTGTCAGGGTCAAGGCCTCGCATTTAGTATTCAGACAGATAATCTTGTCTCTCCAGATGGGTCTTTGCTTTGACATAGCAGCCGTTGTTTGTGCTGCTCGTGTCAAAATTTCTGCTCTTGATCCCTCTTCCGTGATTATGGAACCAAGATATTAGAATTGGCCCACTGTTTCCAGTTCCTGTCCTCTGACTCTAATCTTGGTTGAGATTTGTTTGCTACTACTTGTCATCAGCGTTGTCTTCTCGGCACTTATCTCCATGTTAAATCTGGAAGTTGTTTCATCCAGGTTCTTCACTAAGGTGGCAAGCTCATCTTCACTGCCTGCCAGCTCATCAATGTCGTCTGCAAAGCGGATGTTGGTGATGTTACGTCCTCCAATGCTGATTGTCCCACAGTGGTTTTCCAGGGCTTCGCCCATAATGCGCTCTAAGAAGATATTGAAAGGTGTGGGTGACAGGAGACAGCCTTGCCGTTCTCCAACTGTAGTCGTCAACCAGTCCCCCACAGAACCTTGAGCAATTACTGCACTTGTAACCGTGGCGTACAGCTGCTTGATGGTGTTCGTCAACTTTTGACTCATGTTGTACTTCTTCATTATGGCCGACAATGCCTCATGCCACACTCTGTCAAAAGCCTTTTTGAAATCTATGAACACATGATAGATGTCTTGTTGATGGTGTGAGTAATTTTCACACAGAACCCTAAGATTGAATATGTGTTCTGTTGTGCTTCCTCCACTCCGGAGCCCTGCCTGATCTTTAGTGATTATTTCTTCTGCTTGTGGGTTCAGTCTGTTCAAGATGATCTTCAGCATATCCTTACTCGCATGGCTTATCAAACTGATAGTTCTGTAATTTTGGCACAGCTGGAGATTGCCTTTTTTGGGGAGTGTTATAATCAGTGACTGGGTCCACTGTGTTGGCAATTCGCCTGTCTGCCAGATCTTGTTGCAGATTTTTGTTAGTAGTTCTATCACTGATTCCCCACCATTCTTGATAAGTTCAGCTGGGATGTTGTCTACTCCAGCTGCCTTCCCATTCTTCAGTGCTCTTATTGCTGACTCCACCTCTTCTTTGAGAATGGGGAAATCATCATCAAATGTGGAGTTTGGAACTTCAAGCACCTCTGGGTCTCCTGTGGACGGATGGTTGTAGAGTTCTTTACAATAGAATAGTCCATCTTTCTGCAATGTCACTTGCTTCTGTGAGGCATTTTCCATTTTCGTCTTGAGTGGTACTGACTCTTGGTGGCTTCTGTCTGGTGAGGTCTTTCACAATTTGGAATGCCCTTTTGATGTTATTCTTATCAGACTGCTCTCTGTTTCTGTGCACTTTTGTGCAATCCAATCTCTTTCTGCTTTCTTCAATATTTTTTTCTTCTGATATTCTTGTTTATTTCTCGATACTCCACTGACCCTGTTGTGTGTCTGGTGTTTTTAGGTCTCTTCGGGCATCACACAGATTCAAAATCTCTTCTGTAACCCAGTTTTTTTTTCTTTGGACGATGGAGGCCAATGATGTTCTTGGCAACTGTTGTTATGACTGTGTTGAAAGTGTCTGTCATCACTTTAAAATCAACATCCATCACAAGAAGTGGAGCAAATTTTCCTTCGATTGTGGCTTGGAATGACTTGCAGATGTTAGTGTACTTCAGTTGTTCAAGGCTGAATTTGAGCCTGATTTTCTTTGGCTTGTTAATTTTCTTCAACCTCACTCGGTAGTTCAGTTATAATTTTAATAATCCAATTATTAATGCTAAGTATAGTTAACGCTAAGGTGTTTAGTTGTGTATTCACAACTATTGTGTTGTATCGTTAAACATAGATGTATCTGTGTAATAGTATTGTATACGTGTTAAAGTGTGAAACATTCTTTAATTGATAACAGTATATATTTTCTTCGTTAGCCTTCTATCCGTGCTCGTAAGCACGCTAAACTCAAGCTGTACCCTATTAACCGAATTAGCAGAATTAAATAGCCAAATGAAGTAATAAAATGATGATATTTATATTCTGTATAAATAGTAACTTAAATCGGATGATAAATTTAGCTGCATATCTCTAACATGTTTCGAACTGTGATGTCTGCCGCCTTTATTATTATTTTTAAATACCATTTATAGCTGCATTAATTATTATAAAACACTATCAGAAATATGTGACTGTGTGGGGTACTTGAAAAGATTATACTCTGAGTACTTTAGAGGAAAATTCGAGCCTTATCTCACCTTCAAATCATGACTGAACCATATCGATTTATTATAGTTTAACTTGTATAATAGTATATCATTAATAGACTGCGAAATCAAAAGACCTAGATAAATTGATCACTGCTGTTGATAGAGAACTGCTTTTTAAGCCTCGGCTATCGATTCCTGTGAAGCAACATACAGACTTCCTAAGTTCTGATTCCATCGCTGCATATATCATGGCCAACTACGTCGATGATGTATATTGTAATCCTATAACAACCACAGATGATGGGAACTGCCTGTATAATGCTATTTCTATTTTACTCCTTGGCAATGAAGCTATTGCAACTCAAATGAGATGTCTAGGATTTATACAGTTGGTGAAAAACATGAGTGCATATCTGAATCACCCAATCAGCAATGAATTATACTTGATATCCAGCGACTACGATAAAGGGTGGTTTGATGCTGGTATAAGTGGAGCTTTTTCAAAACCTTTGCATTTACTAGCCCTTAGTGATGTCATCATGTGCCCAATAAGAAGCATATACCTAAATGTTAATGGTGAGAAAGATGGTGCATAATAAGACGCACATGCCCAAATGCTAATGGTGATAAAGATGGTGCCCGAATCTATCTCAGCACAAACTTTTATCAAAGCAATCCGCTCGAGTCTCCGCTTCACCACTGACCGTATTGTGGTATTCGATAGGAAAAATGCCGGAACCAAATGTATATTACAAATATTACAACGTCAACCACTTTGCGGTAGTCACTGACGTTACTGAACGTGGAATAAATACAAAGCGACAACAAAGTACAAAACGCAAAATATCGTCTTCTGGATCGTCTGCCTGTGAGAGCGATTGCTTTCATGAAGATGACGCAGCTGATGATGACAACAATTATGATGATGGCGCCACACAAGCACGCAAGCATCTACCATTAAAAGTTCGTCAACTATCGTGCAATGGTCTGAGAATGGTAACAGTACTTATTGATATGATGCTGATAGAGATGATGGTGTCAGAGATGATGATATCAATGAATATGATGATAAATACATAGATACAATAGACAGTGATAGTTCTAGCCATAATGCTCCTATGGAGAACGAGAATGGTACAGATCATAATGACAATGAAGTTTTTAATTATGAAAACAACGAAGGTTGCATAAATCAATTGAAGCAAAATGGTAAAGTTTTAAGCAACGAAGACATTTTATTATTTCTCACTAACACCAACAATTGCCCAACTGATATACCTCCAGGGCCTAAAAATAATGTTTATGTTGTAATAGACATAACTGGTAATAGCCATCAAGGCTAACATGAATTTCCCGACGATTGTGGTATATGGGACACGCATGCGGGAACTACTGTACATCAGACGATTGTGCTTGAAATGGAAAATAGACTGCGTCTGGTATATACAAAAAACAATTTAATATGTATGAAACAAGTACAAAATAAGAATATTTCATATATTCCAATTGAACCACAACTATAATTAAGGCACCCAGTCAAAACAATTTTATCCAAAAACTTGCTGTGGTAGAATACTGTGGGAAAAGGTAATTAAAAATTAATCAACCACATTGAAACAGCAAGCGTAATGAGCCATATAGGCGAACAAATCCAAGCATTCTAAGACAAGCTGTAAATGGTATAAGAGAGACAAAGGCTACGGATAGATATTTTCAATGAATAAGGAAGATAGCTTTACTGCGCCAAAATCTTCGAGGCAAATTCAAGACAAAATGTATTGAGAAAAGAAAATCAAAACATCTGAACTAGGAAATAAAAATCTAGCAGATGATTTATTAGAAATTTTAGGGGGGCTTCACACAAATGTCCAGGAAGTGATTCTGAAAAAAGAAAAAGCCCGGTCATTGTAATACTACAAAACAAATTTTATACTTGATCAAAAATTGCCCAGGACATGATAAAAGCATTATTCGCATAGACCTAACTTTTAACTTGGGTAAGGTTTTTGTAACTGCAATGCCATACAAAAATAGAAGCGTTATAAACAGGAAAACTGATCAATACCCTATTTTCTTAATGTCCACTATATTTTCATTGGGAGTCAGATGAAAACACATATTACAAATTCTTTTCACATATTCGCGAAAAAATTGGAGATGATAAATTTATATTTAGTACAGAAGATGAAAAAGCTTTGACAAATGCTCTAAGATCTAACTTTTGTAATGCATAATATTTATATTGTACTAAGCATATTAAGGACAACATTCGGCACTCTTTGCATAAACATGGATGTGACGATCTTGTCACAAAATATATATTTCGTATGCTCTTCAATGAAGACAGTGGTCTAATATTCAGTAAAGATGACGCTGAGTTTGCGAAACGAGAAGAAGATCTGACAATGTATTTAAAACAATATCCCAATTTTGCACAGTCTTCAAAAAGTTCATATGTCAACAAATTAAAATGTTTGTTCATAAACCACTAAAAACTAAAACTATCACGAGTCTTTGGACAAACAACAACTCAGAATCTATCAATAATAAACTTAAGCATGTTGCTGAATGGAAATAACACAATATTCCCGAATTAATTAACAAGTTATATAATGTAACTCAAGGTCAGTTGATAGATTTGCGTCGCACACTATATGTCTCCGGCAATTATAAATTAGTTGGTCCTTCTTCATATGTAATTGATGAAACCATTTGGCGCACAAAATCATCAACAGAAAAGACAAGAATATTTACATAATTTTCACAACTAAATTACAATACTTCGAATAATATACATTCATCCAATGGAAAATTCAAATGCATCCGGCCGAAAATAGACACGGGACGAAAACCTGGGCAAAGAAAGCGCGCAAAGGCGGAACGAACATCGCAAAAGAAATGGCGATAATATCTTGTCTAATGTCGAGACATAGCTACGCATTTCCATTGTTCCAGTTTTTGAACTGAATTCATGTAAAAGTTTTTGCAATTTTTATAATTTTTTTAGAATTGTTTGCATACATTGCTTTATTTTTTTGAATTGAAAACACTGAAACACTTGTGTGTTCATTAGTACTTTCACGAATGGACTATTGTAACTCAATTCTGTCTGGTTAGTCACAATATTTACTCCAGAAACTTCAAAAAGTTCAAAACACAGCTGCACGGATCATCTTTAGAGTACCTCGATCAGAGCACAACTCACCACTGATCTATACCCTACACTGGCTATCAATTCGATACAGAATCAAACACAAAATTTGTTCTATGTGCTATGTTTCAATGACAGACTCCAGTCCAACATACCTATCCAGCCTAACCCATGTGTATACACCAGCTAGATCCTTACGCTCTTCTTCTGATAATCGTATACTCATTGTTCCCAAGGTGAAAACAAAGTCATATGGACAACGTTCGTTTGCACACCAGGGCCCGGCGACGTGGAACGAATTGCCCATTGAAATTAGACACAAAGACACGGTGGTCCCTTTTAAGAGTGCTCTTAAGACTCACCTGTTTCGACTGCAGGGACAAACTTAGCGACCTAATCATGTTTTGTATCTTATATGTTTTAAGCATGTTTTTATGTTTTCCAATTTCATTGTTTTTGTCATTTGTTGTTCTGTATTGTAGTCATATCATTATTGATGGTGTAAAGCGCTTATAGCTTCGAAAGATTAGGCGCTATACAAAGTCCTCATTATTATTATTATTATTATTATTATTATTATTATTATTATTATTATTTATGAAAACCTTCAGTAAGTAGGCAAATATCACTTTATAATGCCTCAAGGACATTCCATCCATTGAAAATAAAAATGGTGACATCTTTGAACAACAGTAGAATGCCAGTGAAATGTAGAAAATTGGACCAGACTTGTATTTTGCAATTAGCTGTAGAGTAAAATATAAACATCATGATCATGTGATTTCTTGTTAACTGACATCAGGTAAAATGAATTCTGAAACAAAAAATCCTCTTTGTAATAATTATTAAAATATTATAATAACAAAATTCTAATAACCCCAAACCATTGTTCACGTAAAAGCAATTTTTTCAATTTTTTTTTTTTTTTTTTGGGGGGGGGGGGGGCACAAATATGCATGCTTTATTGGCACAGTTACCATCGTAAATTGATGCAAATTAAATGAGAAATACATCTGTAGTGAAAACAGAGAACTTCAGGGAATATATAATATTTACTTTATTCAGAGAACCACACATTGGTACATATATATATATATATATATATATATATATATATATATATATATATATATATATATATATATATATATATATATATATATATATATATATATATATATATATATATATATATATATATATTGTTACGTGCTTAGGCTCGAATAAGCAGCAACACAGAAAGAGTGAAAACTAACAAGCTTGTATAACTTGAACAACTGTATAACAAATACAATTATTTTCATAAAATAAATAAACTTACAGTTTTAGAGAATCAAATCCAACAATAATCCAATATAGAATTCACAAAAATAATCCACTAATGGAATTGCAAGAGTCCTGATAAATAAATGTTCTAATAGTTCCAGGTTCGAATCTTGACGATGTAATCCAAAATGGCTGACAATGTCACCTGATGCAGTTCTTATTTTGTTATCATCCAAATGAAAATCATAAACACATGTCCTTTTCCAGATAATTCTTCTTTTTTCAATGAATTGACACAAAGTCCAGAACAAGATAACTCAAACAGAAAATACACAATTACTATCTCTAAAGCCCAAAATTCTACTGAATTGCTCTATCCCAAACAAGTCAATATAACTGTTTTTCTTAAGTAAACAAGTGATCACGTGATTTTTTTAGAAATTCATGGAAGGTCACTACCTTCAGCAAGTCACGTGTTCTAGATATTCAAGAACTAAAATTAAAAGTTATCCTTGAAATTAACCAATAGTTTTAAAGACCTGTTTATCAATCTGAAGCAAGGTCAGATAAAGAGGTAACCAAGCCAAGGTCAAAAACTTGTTTACAGTTAGAATGGTCAGCCTGAACTTTCTAGAAAAAAAATGTCCCAATTAATGAATATTAAACCCTAAATGACAAATTTGGATTTAATAATTATAAATAAATAAAATTAAATCCAATAGCCGTAACAATATATATATATATATATATATATATATATATATATATATATATATATATATATATATATATATATATATATATATATATATATATAAATATATGTATATATATATGTATATATATATATGTATATATATATATATAAATATATGTATATATATGTATATATATATGTATATATATATATATATATATATATATATATATATATATATATATATATATATATAGTATCAACAGTGTGTACTCGCCCGAAAATCTTATCACAGACATTGCATCAACAATACAAGTAATTCCATGGAAGATATGCACACACACACGTAAAATATTCAGTAATTTTGCACACAGGTCATATAGGTCTGAATTCTGTGGGGAAAAGAAACACAATCACGTAACGAATGATGATGCACTTTTACTTTTCACTACAGGGTCGTAGCAAGCGATCACATACCTTGAGATAAGAAACACCCGGGCCTCTTCTAGGTCTTGTTCAAACAAACTCTTTCTTTTATAAAATAGAAACGTGTTATTTTGCCCAGGCCGTCTTTATGGTGGTAGGTGGCTGGATATGTAGGCGATTGAAATGACCTGTAATAATGATACCTCCGACAAAATATTGTAATTATCCCTCAAAGTTTACTCAACTCATGATCATTGTAATGTGTATCTCCCTGCTAATGCAAGTGAGGCAAAAAGATATCAAAATCGTGGCCAAATTAGCTTTTTTTACTTTTTAAATAGTAACAGAATGAATGAATGTTAATTTAAGTTGAACCGGCCACGAAGGGTCATTATTCACTGTGTTATCTTTCAAAATAAAGTTATTTAATTTTTCCCGTGTGGTAATGAATGATGCCACATCCCCACGGGCGTTTATGCACACATAGTGTGCTATGTAATTAGGTCGTCATGTCGCGCCCCTATTGAGGGACTATCGACATGAATGTAGGACCTGGGTGAACGGGAATAGATCAAACACGCACTCAACCCTATCAACCAATCGGAAGGAGTGTACTAGAGGTGTAATGGCACCAAATAATGACTGGTGAACAATGGTTTTCACGTCTCGTCATGTTAAGGGTTTCTGGTCGCGAGAAAGGAGGAAAAGGTCCGATAAGCCAGCCCATGTATGTCGACAACCTTAAAACGCCCTAGCCATACTTATTTCAAATCAGGTCCAGTTTGACTAATGGATGGAAAATATACCAATAAAGTGCAAACCACCTGTGTATTTAAATCAAATTTTGTGTAGTTGAAGATTTTTTCTAACTCCTAACTTACAACTGTTTCTAGTACCCAATTTACGTATTGTAAGTCCCTAACAATTTTAATTCTAGAATGCCTGTGCGACATATGAAGGTTGGTCACTGTTAGATTAGATGGATTGTGAATTTTGATTGGCGATGTTCGAAATTGATCTTGTTAAGTTTCTCAAAAGAGCTTGTCAATTGTCAAATAGAGCTTTCGTACCAAATGAGAGCTCTGTAATGGCTAAATGGCAGTAGCCCATAGAAGGGCTTTTTGATGGAGGGTTACGTAATGGTAACCAGTCTTCCCTCATTCTGGTTTGTTTGCTCCGGTGTCCTCTTGTCGTCTCTTGTTCCTTGGGCCTCTCTTCATCTTGATTGTCAACACCCGTGTCCTCCCTTCTAGGTATCTAGATCTAAAAATGTCCCTATCAATTTGGAAATACTCTGTGCTGTTGTTACAAAAGTGTATACAGTTCCATGGGACAGCCTATTAATGCGGATGTACTAGTCCCGCATTCCTGATGGTTCGAGGTTCGATACCACCTTGTATTTCTGATTTAGTTTTTAGGAGAATGCCGACTAATTGGTATTTGGATGCAGCATTGTGCCGCTGGGTCTGATGGTCTTTGTGTTTTATGTATATGGAAAAAAGTTAGAAATAGATAGAGAGGAGTGTTAATTCCTAGATGATGGTATCCATAGTCCACCCTTTTGTTGTTGTACCTGATGTTATTTTCTTAAATGCTTCAATGTTTATTTCTATATCTTTTGTTATCCCTGATGCTTCATCTAATTCTATTTGGTTGTTTTAAGTGTGTAGCCCCGCCAAATGATTGGCCAATGAACCCATGTGACCTCCTTATGGGGCTACAATTTACTTCTTAAGGTTGTTATAAATTTCAGAATTAGTATGTTATTTAGGTTCTTTGGTAGCCCGTCAAATGATTGGTCATTGAACCCATGTGACCTCATTGTGGGGCTACCATTTACTTCTTACGGTAGTTATAAATTTCAGAATTAGTTTGTTATATAGGTGTTTCATTAGCCCGTCAAATGATTGGTCAATGAACCCATGTGACCTCATTGTGGGGCTACATATTGCTCCTTAAGGTTGTTATACATGTTAGAATTATTGATTTATTTAGATGTTTAGGCGATGTTTCTATATTTTTTCAATTAGCCCTGTTGTTTTAAGCAGTTCAATTATATTTTTGAATGTTCCTTGAGGGTTGGTGTTAGTTAATTGGATTACTTCTGGGTATGTACTTGGTGCGGCTATGTTTAGTTGTTTGGATCTAAATTTGTCCCTTTCCTTTTTTTTTTTTGTTTACAATTGTTGAAGATATGGTGTAAATGGAGTGTTATAATTGTGGCAAGTAATGTTATGTGAGAAGGGTCCTATGTATTTTCCAAAGCTGTTTGCCAGTTTGGTTTTTCCTATTATTATTATATTTATTTTAGATTATTCATAACCTGTGCACCTGGGTGGTTTTATTACTCTACTAACTTCCTTAATGGTGTTGTGTAATATTCTCCCTTGTTTATTTATGTTCCAATAGGTTTGCCATTTTTGATTAACCATTGTGTTAATTAAACTATATAGTTCAGTTTGGCTATATTTAAGTGGCATATAATTAGGTTCGTCGAGTTTGTTTTTAGCAAGTTGGTCTGCTAACTCACTACCTTTGATGTCAATGTGGGATGGAATCCACATAAATTCTACTACTAGTTTATTTGAATTTAGAGTTTTCAGTATTAGGTTAATTTGTTTTAAGAAATTTTCTCTAGATTTTGTGGTGTTATTTTGGATTGAGGTTAGGACGCTTAGCGAGTCGCTAATAATCACAGTCTTATTCGGTATATTTTACTCAATCCACTTTAATTCTTCTAGGATGGCCCACACAGACAGCTGTATAAATGGAGCAGTGGTCGGGTAGACGTCTGCCCATTTGAATATTATCTTCTGATATGACCGTTGCAGCAGCTGTTTTGAAAGGATTTATTATTTTTCAGCCATCCGTGTAAATGTTTGTAAAATTTTGATATTGATTATTTATTATTTCTAATGCTAATGTTTTTAAATAGTTTTGTTGGTTTTTCTTGGTTTCAATATCTGGTAGGGAGATATTTACTTTCGTTCGTATTTTGCTCCAATATTCTTTGTCGTACGTTATGTTGTTCTCTACTTGGAATATGTCTATTGGAAGTTTAGTTTTTAATTCATGAACTAGTTTTCCCATAGAGGTGGTGTTTGTGAGAGTTTTTCTAAAGGGGGTATTAGATCAGGGGTCGGCAACCTTTTGATAATAGTGTGCCAAAGTAGAATTTATAATTCATTCAGAGTGCCAACAACCTATATTCCTATAAGTCTACCTGCTCTACCATATTGTTATATGTTATATAAGTACTTGTAGATATACAACACTACTAAAACAAATAAATTGTATCTTGAATTTATTATATTAATGTTTAAATAAAGAACTTGAACATAAAATTCAATTGAATTTAATTAATCTGTATCAATTAATGTGTGCCTTGTCCTGGCATGCTCTTGGTTAATTGTTCAATATCAGGTACATATTTGGTCACTTTCAGCTTCAAACAGGCTTCTGAGTGTTCAGGTGTTAGGCGACTTCTTTGTGGACTTAAAACTGCTTTCATGTGAGAGAAAATCTGTTCAAAAGAATAAGTTGAAACAAAAGCTGAAAGTAGAGCATGTGCAACTTTCTTCAAACAGACGAATGCTTCAGGGATGGATGTTTGAGTATAGCAGCTGACTTTTCTATGCAGTTTCCTTCCAGAGATTTCCGCAATTTGGCAACTTTTGATGTCCATAATTCGGATGTCTTAAATTCAACATGCTGCATTTCAAAATCGTCAATATTCATCCACCTAAAAATATCCAGATCTAAGTGGGTGTTAGTCAGATCAAGCAAGTCAGGCTTGATGAGGTGTGTAAATATGGGTCCATGAAAGTTTGAAAGTCTTGACTTCCTTTAGTAAACAAAAATTGAGTCTTCGATGAACTTCTGAAGCTCATCTATATTCACTGTAAATCGATCTGAATTATATTTCACATTTGGGAAGTACTTGAATATTTTGGCGTTGATATCACGGCAAAATATGTCCAGTTTCAACGCAAATCCTTTCCAGTAGCCAAAACGTTCAAGTACTGTTTGACCCTGTCCTTGTAAATGCAAGTTCAACTCATTTGAACGTGTCGTTATGTCTGTCAGAAACATCAGCTTTAATAGTCAGTCCTCATCATTAAATCCCGAAAATGTTGTTCTTTTTCATCAAGAACACCTTAAATGCTTCCAGACAAGAAACGATTATATTAAAGACTTTACCTCGACTAAGCCAACGAACATTGCTGTACAACAGATCTGCATATCTATTCTCAATTTCTTGTAGAAGAGATTTGAATTGCCTGTGAATCAATGAAGAGCGGGAAACGATAAAGTTGACTATCTTAACAACAGTTGCTATCACAGAGTGCAAGTCCAATGATGAGATCTTTGCACACAAACTCTCCTGGTGTATAATGCAATGGAAGTTATAGTTGACGTCCAACGTGATTCTGAAGAAGTTTGACAAATCTTCTCTTTTTGCCAACCATTGCAGCAACACTATCAGTTATTACACAGAATAATTTATTCAACCCGATGTTGTATCATGAAGAGCTAACAAGCAACACAACTCTTGATAAATACGATTATTTTCACAATATCGTGCGACTACAGCTAGGAGTGATCAATCATTCAAGTCAAGAGCGACACTAAATACAATAGTTTGATTTAATCAAGTCGTTTGTTTAACTACTAAAGTTTCAGCCAAATCAGTTATGCGCCTCGCATTTGATCTTGCAGAAGTTGGTATTTCTCGAATCCGAGACAGTATAGTTTCTTTATTTGGTAAATCACTGAACAAAATTTCAGCACTGCTCAAAAAAGTTTCTTTGATGTACTCACCATCTGTAAAAGGTTTGCCTTTCGAAGCCACACACTGAGCAACTTTGAAAATACATTCAGTAACTTTGTTCTTCATGCCAACTGCTTGACTATAAATACCAGTTTGGTTCTTGAAACCAGAAATAGCCCTTTTGATGGCTTCACTTTTCTCTTCAGCGGTTTTAAACTTGGATTGATGTTTGGTTTCATAGTGTCATTTTACACTAGACGTACGACACACAACACTTTCACAACAGAGAGCACAACCAGCACGATCTTTTTGTTGTATAAATCCATATTCTTTTGTCCAATTTTCTTGAAATGGGCGTTGATCAAGTTTTTGCTTTTTTTCTGTCATTTTAGGCGCACTGCATTACTTATATTAGTGTTTGGATAATATCAAAGGAGAAGGAAACCATTGTTCTCTATAGCACTAACAGAGAATACAATACCTCAAGAAGGCTCTGACTTGGGGTAGGGAGTACGATCAGAACAGTTCTTTTATGTCTTAATGTAACTAACAAATATTTGATAAACGAAACAAACATCAACCTTCAGTAAATTTAGTCTTAAAAAATTAAAAGGGAAAACACAAAAACAATCACTACTTTTATAGCATACTTGGGAGGACAAGGAGAACAATGCACCATTTTATACAATTTTCGGAAAACGAAGGTGTTCCTCAACAACTTAAACCAGCTAAATATGCTTGGGAGAGTTAAAGAGGATCAACCCCTTCTCCCCTCGTTTACAAATTAGCTTTTGCTGTCTTTTTTAAAGAATCAAGACAGAGGACCATTTGAAATCATATTCCCTGAGATCGACTTTTCTAGCTCTGGTGGTCTGGCAGTTATTCGCTTGATCTGGCACTATGCACAGAGAGAGAGAGAGAGAGAGAGAGAGAGAGAGAGAGAGAGAGAGAGAGAGAGAGAGAGATGCAACTGAAACTGAGAAGACAGAGATGGAAATACAATTTAATTACACGAAGCATCCCATTCATGACAGTTCAGTTTTTAATGTTAAATTAGTATCTCTTTGTAAAGGAAAAGATGTAGATCAATATTGCTCACATTCATTTTGAAAATTTGAAGACTGTACTGGACTTTATTATAACACAATACACTTATTGGCAAAGCTTGTGAAGTACAACCGCCACCTCCGCGTTCTTGAACGCTTCCATCAGCGCTGCCTCCGCACCATCCTCAACGTCGACAGGATGGAGAATCATTGCCTGCCAAAGATCGCACTGTATGGTGAGCTGTCCACTGGCCACAGTGATAGAGTGGCACCGAGTAAGTGATATAAAATACTCTTTGAAAAAGACCCTCACCACATGTGGCATTGATCACCACCAATGGGCATCACAAGCTTCTGACCGTGAAATTTGGCGAAGTACAGTTCACTGTGCCACTGACACTTTTGAACAAAATAGATGGTCCAGTTTGGAGGAAAAACGATAGGTAAGAAAAAACAGGGAAAAAGCGGCAGCACCCACCACAACAAAGATATTTTTCTTGCAGCCTCTGTGGACGGACGTGCCTGTCAAATATTAGGCTTCTCAGCCACCAGCGCGTGTGCAATAGATATGGATATCCCCCTTCCTAAATATTCGCAATATATATATATATATATATATATATATATATATATATATATATATATATATATATATATATATATATATATAGCTTCATTTACAATGGCTTCAAACCCGCAAAAGAAAACAAACGATTAAAAAAAAGGGAATAAAGCGCATTCATTCCAGCATATAATGTATTTGAGAAAGGGCAATAACTCTTGCAATGTCCTAGATTACTCATATTTATCCTGACACTAGGCGAGCGTAAGAATGAACTTTCTTTGTATATATATCTCACTCTACCAGTCAGTGGTTAGAGCATTCGCCAGGGATGGGGGGGGGGGGGGGGGGAGCGCGTGTTCAAATATCGGGGGAGTCATACCTAAGACTTTTAAAATAGGTACTAACAGCTGCCTCGCTTGGGGCTCAGCATTAAGAGGTCAGTGTTAGGACTGGTCGGCCTGGTGTCAGGATAATGTGACTTGGTGGGGCACCATGATACATGTCTGCGGCTCGATGCCCCAGTCATAAGTATAACAATAAACTGTCACGCTGCAGACATCGTTGTGACATGATGAAAAATTATTAAAACTACGTTAAAAATACAAATCACACTACCCTTCACCCACCCCGCATCTCCTCCACCACAATACATTCGATATTATTCACCATTTTCCCAAAATTTAGGAAATGATACTCATTCAAACTTACCTTATGCAAATAAAACTGATTATACTTGTAGGACCTTACTGCTCTTGAAGAATCCCACGGTATTATTTATAGGTTTTATTATAATGACCTACCTCAAGCTGTATACAAGAATATGCGCACTAAACATACCTGCCAACCTTCCAGATAGTGGTGTTTTGTTTGTTTTCTTGTAACGCAGAAAGTAGCTTTTGTTGTTCCAAATGAGGTTAGTGCTCGTGAATAAAAAAAAAAAATGTCATTTGAGTAGTTATTAAAATTATTATTATCGAGGTTCCGGTTGACCTAGTTGTCTCAGGCGTTAGCCTTTACAGGTCATTTACATTTCATTCAGATTGAGAGTACGTGGGTGCGTAAAAAAAGCATTTCCTGTTGGTATCCAGTCTCTTTCTGAAGTTATTTTTTTAAAGTCCTTCTTCCACCAAATATACTGGCCGCCATGTATTTCCAGACATGTACTGAAAAACTGCATCAGACCGATAATAATAATAATAATAATAATAATAATAATAATAATAATAATAATATAATGACATGTTCGTGATTCTTTTTTTTTTGTTTTCAGAGTGTTCCTTATTAAATATAAAAATATAATACCAAAATGTTACAGTACTTACCTGAAAACAGGATAATAAACTCATAAACTCAGCTTGCAACGAGAGAGAGAGAGAGAGAGAGAGAGAGAGAGAGAGAGAGAGAGAGAGAGAGAGAGAGAGAGAGAGAGAGAGAAAGATGTTACTTATGGCATAAACTTACCCTCAGATCAACAATTTCTATGAATTTTCATGTCGATTGCAGAAAGGAACTGGGACTAGTTGTTCACTAGCTGCTGTTATGACAAAGAACTTTTAAGGCTACTTACAAATAATCGAAACCATGATTCACAAAATGTCTAACTGTTTTTAATAATATATGTTGCATTTTAAAAAAAAACAACAAGAAATACTTTTTAAGATAATTTATGCCCATAAACACATAAAAACAGTTGTCATTCCTTACCATATAAGGAAATACAATACACGTATTTGGTATACTTACAGCCGGTTCTCCTTTGTTCTATGTTTCTATTCCTTGGCTCTAATAATAAACAAGTCCCATTTATCTAGCAGACTTAGAACGAGACTTGCATTCTCGATATTTAGGTTAACCTCTTAAATGTGTCTGCTGAAGACAAATCTTATTTTTTTAGGAAAGGAGTTTCTACTTCGTCACCTGTGAGGTAAGTCAACAGATATATTGTCCATCTCTAACAATGTGGTACTTGTCGAGTCCTCTCGGTAAATGATATCTCATGAATACGTCGTTACTGTGTCGATTAAGAACAGCAAGGAGGAACTATATCTGCTGTAATGGCATTTCCTACTGCCCTGAAATAAATCTCGCCATTTATTCCTCGAGAATCTTTCGCAAGCTACTGCTTTTGCTAATAATCCGATGTACAATATAACACTTCTACATTATCCTTGAATTAATATAAGACATGTTGAAATGTCTTTAATTTCCGTTAGTTCAATATGTCTGAGGTCGACATATATTATTTATTTCTTCCAAAGGACATTACCAATGTCATTGTTAAGGGTAAAGTCAGACATAGGTGTCATGGACTGTTATGGTACAGACAGACAGAATTACAAAATTTGAGGATTTGGTCATCGATTTTATTACATATTTGTCTATATCATGGCATTCAAAATTACATACAAATTGTAACTGTCATTGGAGTCTTCTAAACGAATGTGGTTATATATTACTTGAAGAATACCTATGTAGTCAGCAGCTTCATTTACATAACATGTATTTTCAATAATGTAGAAACCGAAAGCAGGTTAAAAGATAGTCAGACATATACCCATACCTTGTTTGAAAAAAACATTAAAATATGGCATTCGTAGATAGTAATTGCATAAATGTATGCCTGTCACATAATTAAAAAAAAACAAAAAAACTTTTGTTATGCCTGAGTGTCAAGTGCCAAATTTTTCGTCAGTGACATCCAGTAATTAATTCGTAGGCTAGCCGACAATCAACTGTCTTGGAGGAGAGTTTGGAACAGAAAGAATGTTAGTTTAACTCGGTCAGACTGTTACAATAATTAAAATGAAAACGGACTGAGTGTTTGACACGTTAAAATTATGCGATTACTCACGCAGAGCTTTCAAAAATGATTAAGACAAACGATAAGGTGACATTTCGATCCTAAGTGGCATTTTTGGCATCTTGATAGACGGTTTTCAAAGGGTCCGCAAAAATAGCGTTTATGCCGATTGGTCAAATGTACAGGACAGAGAGTTGGGTCGAAACCCAGAATTGGGAAATATATTCTCTGAGCTAATGAGTTTAAATCAGTCTTCTGGAAGGCGCTTTGCAAGAAAGCCGTGTTGAACTACTATCATTAATTCCGGAATAAAGGCTCCGGGGGTAATTTTACAGCAGTGTCTTCGTAATAATAAGCTCAGGAAAGTCCGCCGGGAAATCAAACGGTAGAAGCACGTCAGAAACACAAGGTATTTAACTCAAATTCACCTTTATTATGATGTAATGTATATGCTGTTTATCTTTGGCATAGATGCATAATGTATCGATACTACGTTACAAATAGTTCAGTATTACATTGATTTAATAACGTACTTTGATATGTTTCTTTGTTACAGATGCATGATATGTTCATATTTTGTATGAATAGTCGGTTTTACAGTGATTTAATAATGTAATTTGAATTCTGAATTAGCATTTTTTACCTTATATACTTAGGTAGGTAAATTGGTGGTGTAGAAAACCCGCCGTGTACATTTATGATTGGAACGTGCTACATTAATTTGAATTTAGCATATTAGTAAATATGGATTGTGTGTTATGATATATTGCCTCACTTTACGTAATGATTTACGGGAATATATGACTTTCCCGAATTCTGATGTCGATAATTAGCAGTATAGCTCTATTGATCTGAAGACCTGTATAGTAATTATTAGCCGTATAAATGATAACACTGATAGTAAGATCTGATTTTTCGAACCTGGAAACGGACTTACTATCTCAACTCTGAAAGTAACGAGATACTTAGGGCGTTTTACCCTTTTCTTTTACAAGGAAAAATAGTTTGTTTGAAGAAAGAGCAAGGGAGTCGAAATTCAGAGACGGAGAAGAAGTTGGAAGACAGAGTTGTGTAATCTCGCTTACAACAAAAAGGGCAAGCAAGTCAAAAGACAGAGTTGTGTAATCCCGCTTACAACAAAAGGGCAAGCAAGTCAAGACGAACACAGAAGAGAAAAAAAAAAAGAACCAGTCGTCGAACAAGGTCATTTTGAATCACCCAACAGTCCAATGTTAAATGAACATTCGATTCCTTGATGAAATTTACTCTCAGTCGTAACGGCTAACTTCATTTATTTTTATTAGTGTTTGGATTCTTATGAATGTATTCATTATTTTAAAGCTTCAGTTTATGTATTTTCTGAACTAAGAGTATTCAGAAAGAGAGAAATTGTAATTCACAGTGTCATTCTTTCTCAATTGTATTTTTAATTAAATTCATATTTTATCTTTACGGGGGCTCGTGTATTGTCTTGTTCAAAGTACCATCTCAGATTACTATATTCACTGACCGGGCAGATTATACCGTAGCGATCATCTTCTAGATAACATCAATTAGTGGGAGGCGGTCTTCAAGTGTTGTTTTCCAAGTTGCGCAATACCTCTGACCAGGCCTTGTGCAATATTGTCCTAATAACACTTTGATAACCCGCCAGTACCACGTTACACTGAGAAACATTTGACTCTTTGTGTTGTGCATGCGTACTAGGATGAACAGGTGTTTTTCCAGACAAGCGACGAAACCAACACACGTCTGGCCGCCGTCGACTACTTGCGGCTACGGACATTATAATCACGCTATGCACGGTTATTTAACCCTGAATATTACTCGCTGTCCAATTAATTTAAGCAAAATTAAGGTATAACCTACAATGGTCATTTTGGATCTGGTGAAGAGAGCACGTATTTTCACGTGGTATGTCTATAAGCCATAGGGCTTACGAGGCTAACGAGCTGGTTAACAAAAAAAACAATACAGAGGACCATTTGAAATCATATTCCCTGAGATCGACTTTTCTTGCTCTGGTGGTCTGGCAGTTATTCACTTGATCTGGCACTATGCATGCACCTACACAAAGAGAGAGAGAGAGAGAGAGAGAGAGAGAGAGAGAGAGAGAGAGAGAGAGAGAGAGAGAGAGAGAGGGGGGTAAATAAAGAGACGTGATCAGAAAGATGAAAGAAAGATGCAACTGAAACTGAGAGGACAGAGATGGAAATACAATTTAATTACACGAGGCATCCCATTCATGACAGTTCAGTATTTAATGTTAGATTAGTATCTCCTTGTAAAGGAAAAGATGTAGATCAATATTGTTCACATTTTGAAAATTTGAAGACTGTACTGGACTTTATTATAACACAATACACTTATTGGCAATGCTTGTGAAGTACAACCGCCACCTCCGCGTTCTTGAACGCTTCCATCAGCGCTGCCTCCGCACCATCCTCAACGTCGACTGGAGTGACTTCGTCACCAATATTAAAGTCCTCAAACAAACAGGGATAACCAGCAACGTTAATTAAGATACAGCTATGCTGGGCAGGGCACGTGTCCAGGATGGAGAAGCATCGCCTGCCAAAGATCGCACTGTATGGTATCACGGTACCAATTGTTTTTCCATAGACCTCAATGTTAATATTTGGAGAGATAAATATATTTTCTATCCTAATTTAGCGTGCATCTCACACACTGTTATAGAGAACAATGTTAGATTGTCAATTTGACGATTACAAAACCAGGTACTCCATTACATTTAAGAGAGATAACTCTGCTGGAACTAGACAGTGGTATGAGTTATCTAGTCACAACATACATATTTTCAGTCATGTGTATTACATTTTCAAAAAATCATAAAAAATACAAAATATGATCTATATAGGAATTAGCATAAATTCACATGTTGCCAAGAGGCTAAAAGTTTTTTTTAAGCCTAACAGAAAGTACAACTTTTACATAATCCACCAATCATAGCTAGTGTTGTTGTTTTTTTCTGATTGCAATGTTCCCTACACTTTAAGCTCCACCCACATGGACTTGCGCAATTGGTACCGTTATACCGTATGGTGAGCTGTCCACTGGCCACAGTGATAGAGTGGCACCGAGTAAGTGATATAAAATACTCCTTGAAAAAGACCCTCACCACATGTGGCATTGATCACCACCAATGGGCATCACAAGCTTCTGACCGTGAAATTTGGCGAAGTACAGTTCACTGTGCCACTGACACTTTTGAACAAAATAGACGGTCCAGTTTGGAGGAAAAACGATAGGTAAGAAAAAACCGGGAAAAAGCGGCAGCACCCACCACAACAAAGATATTCTCTTGCAGCCTCTGTGGACGGACGTGCCTGTCAAATATTAGGCTTCTCAGCCACCAGCGCGTGTGCAATAGATATGGATATCCCCCTTCCTAAATATTCGCAATATATATATATATATATATATATATATATATATATATATATATATATATATATATATAGAGAGAGAGAGAGAGAGAGAGAGAGAGAGAGAGAGAGAGAGAGCTTAATTTACAATGGCTTTAAACCCGCAAAAGAAAACAAACGATTAAAAAAAGGGAATAAAGCGCATTCATTCCAGCATACAATGTATTCGAGAAAGGCCAATAACTCTTCCAAAGTCCTAGATTACTAATATTTATCAGGTATCACGGTACCAATTGTATTTCCATAGACCTCAATGCTAATGTTTTGTGAAATAAATATACTTTCTATCCTACATCAGCATGCATTTTACACACTGTCATACAGAACAATGTTAGATTGTCAATTTGACAATGATAGAACCAGGTACTCCATTGCATTTAAGAGAGATAACTCATCTGGAACTAGACAGGGGTACGAGTTATCTAGTCACAACATACCTATTTTCAGTCATGTGTATCACATTTTCAAAAAATCATAAAAAATACAAAATATGATCTATATAGGAATTAGCATAAATTCACATGTTGCCAAGAGGCTAAACTTATTTTTTAAGCCTAACAGAAAGTCCAACTCTTACATAATCCACCAATCATAGCTTGTGTTGTTGTTTATTTCTGAATGCAAGGTTCCCTACACCTTAAGTTCCACCCACCTGGACTTGGGCAATTGGTACCGTTATACCATCAATACTCTCTTTGTCCGAGGATGATCACTATATATTTATTAATAGATATATAAACAAGAGTTTGTCGGGCAACTGGGGATATATCTCTTAAGAGGGCATGGGAGGAACAACACTTTTTAATTTTAAGAAAGAAAAGATTTGTTTGAACAAGAGCAATGGAGAACTAAGAGATGCATGTGTGCGTGCGTGCGTGTGTGTGTATGTATGTGCGCGCGCGAGTGCGTGTGTGTGTGTGTGGGTGATTTAGATTTTTAACATTGTATACAGTTTTAGTCATATCGCATCTTAGCACTGGGACATCATACCGATGACACGTAGCATCATGTCCCACTCTGTCGCATTATCCTGACACTAGGCGAGCGTAAGAATGAACTTTCTTTGTATATATATATATCTCACTCTACCATTCAGTGGTCAGAGCATTCGCCTGGGATGGGGGGGGGGGGGGGCGCGTGTTCAAATCCCGGGGGAGTCATACCTAAGACTTTTAAAATAGGTACTAACAGCTGCCTCGCTTGGGGCTCAGCATTAAGAGGTCAATGTTAGGACTGGTCGGCCTGGTGTCAGGATAATGTGACTTGGTGGGGCACCATGATACATGTCTGCGGCTCGATGCCCCAGTCATAAGTATATCAATAAACTGTCACGCTGCAGACATCGTTGTGACATGATGAAAAATTATTTAAACTACGTTTAAAATACAAATCACACTACCCTTCACCCACCCCGCACCTCCTCCACCACAATACATTCGATATTATTCACCATTTTCCCAAAATTTAGGAAATGATACTCATTCAAACTTACCTTATGCAAATAAAACTGATTATACTTGTAGGACCTTACTGCTCTTGAGGAATCCCACTGTATTATTTATAGGTTTTATTATAATGACCTACCTCAAGCTGTATACAAGAATATGCGCACTAAACATACTGGCCAACCTTCCAGATACTGGTGTTTTGTTTGTTTTCTTGTAACGCAGAAAGTAGCTTTTGTTGTTCCAAATGAGGTTAGTGCTCGTGAATAAAAAAAAAAGCGTCATCTGAGTAGTTATTAAAATTATTATTATCGAGGTTCCGGTTGACCTGTTGTCTCAGGCGTTAGTCTTTACAGGTCATTTACATTTCATTCAGATTGAGAGTACGTGGGAGCGTAAAAAAAAGCATTCCCTGTTGGTATCCAGTCTCTTTCTGAAGTTAAAGTCCTTCTTCCACCAAATATACTGGCCGCCATGTATTTCCAGACATGTACTGAAAAACTGCATCAGACCGATAATAATAATAATAATAATAATAATAATAATAATAATAATAATAATAATAATATAATGACATGTTCGTGATTCTTTTTTTTTTGTTTTCAGATTGTTCCTTATTAAATGTAAAAAATATAATACCAAAATGTTACAGTACTTACCTGAAAACAGGATAATAAACTCATAAACTCAGCTTGCAACGAGAGAGAGAGAGAGAGAGAGAGAGAGAGAGAGAGAGAGAGAGAGAGATGTTACTTACGGCATAAACTTACCCTCAGATCAACAATTTCTATGAATTTTCATGTCGATTGCAGAAAGGAACTGGGACTAGTTGTTCACTAGCTGCTGTTATGACAAAGAACTTTTAAGGCTACTTACAAATAATCGAAACCATGATTCACAAAATGTCTAATTGTTTTTAATAATATATGTTGCATTTAAAAAAAAACAACAAGAAATACTTTTTAAGATAATTTATGCCCATAAACACATACAAACAGTTGTCATTCCTTACCATATAAGGAAATACAATACACGTATTTGGTATACTTACAGCCGGTTCTCCTTTGTTCTATGTTTCTATTCCTTGGCTCTAATAATAAACAAGTCCCATTTATCTAGCAGACTTAGAACGAGACTTGCATTCTCGATATTTAGGTTAACCTCTTAAATGTGTCTGCTGAAGACAAATCTTATTTTTTTAGGAAAGGAGTTTCTACTTTGTCACCTGTGAGGTAAGTCAACAGATATATTGTCCATCTCTAACAATGTGGTACTTGTCGAGTCCTCTCGGTAAATGATATCTCATGAATACGTCGTTACTGTGTCGATTAAGAACAGCAAGGAGGAACTATATCTGCTGTAATGGCGTTTCCTACTGCCCTGAAATAAATCTCGCCATTTATTCCTCGAGAATCTTTCGCAAGCTACTGCTTTTGCTAATAATCCGATGTACAATATAACACTTCTACATTATCCTTGAATTAATATAAGACATGTTGAAATGTCTTTAATTTCCGTTAGTTCAATATGTCTGAGGTCGACATATATTATTTATTTCTTCCAAAGGACATTACCAATGTCATTGTTAAGGGTAAAGTCAGACATAGGTGTCATGGACTGTTATGGTACAGACAGACAGAATTACAAAATTTGAGGATTTGGTCATCGATTTTATTACATATTTGTCTATATCATGGCATTCAAAATTACATACAAATTGTAACTGTCATTGGAGTCTTCTAAACGAATGTGGTTATATATTACTTGAAGAATACCTATGTAGTCAGCAGCTTCATTTACATAACATGTATTTTCAATAATGTAGAAACCGCAAGCAGGTTAAAAGATAGTCAGACATATACCCATACCTTGTTTGAAAAAAACATTAAAATATGGCATTCGTAGATAGTAATTGCATAAATGTATGCCTGTCACATAATTAAAAAAAAACAAAAAAACTTTTGTTATGCCTGAGTGTCAAGTGCCAAATTTTTCGTCAGTGACATCCAGTAATTAATTCGTAGGCTAGCCGACAATCAACTGTCTTGGAGGAGAGTTTGGAACAGAAAGAATGTTAGTTTAACTCGGTCAGACTGTTACAATAATTAAAATAAAAACGGACTGAGTGTTTGACACGTTAAAATTATGCGATTACTCACGCAGAGCTTTCAAAAATGATTAAGACAAACGATAAGGTGACATTTCGATCCTAAGTGGCATTTTTGGCATCTTGATAGACGGTTTTCAAAGGGTCCGCAAAAATAGCGTTTATGCCGATTGGTCAAATGTACAGGACAGAGAGTTGGGTCGAAACCCAGAATTGGGAAATATATTCTCTGAGCTAATGAGTTTAAATCAGTCTTCTGGAAGGCGCTTTGCAAGAAAGCCGTGTTGAACTACTATCATTAATTCCGGAATAAAGGCTCCGGGGGTAATTTTACAGCAGTGTCTTCGTAATAATAAGCTCAGGAAAGTCCGCCGGGAAATCAAACGGTAGAAGCACGTCAGAAACACAAGGTATTTAACTCAAATTCACCTTTATTATGATGTAATGTATATGCTGTTTATCTTTGGCATAGATGCATAATGTATCGATACTACGTTACAAATAGTTCAGTATTACATTGATTTAATAACGTACTTTGATATGTTTCTTTGTTACAGATGCATGATATGTTCATATTTTGTATGAATAGTCGGTTTTACTGTGATTTAATAATGTATTTTGAATTCTGAATTAGCATTTTTTACCTTATATACGTAGGTAGGTAAATTGGTGGTGTAGAAAACCAGCCGTGTACATTTATGATTGGAACGTGTTACATTAATTTGAATTTAGCATATTAGTAAATATGGATTGTGTGTTATGATATATTGCCTCACTTTACGTAATGATTTACGGGAATATATGACTTTCCCGAATTCTGATGTCGATAATTAGCAGTATAGCTCTATTGATCTGAAGACCTGTATAGTAATTATTAGCCGTATAAATGATAACACTGATAGTAAGATCTGATTTTTCGAACCTGGAAACGGACTTACTATCTCAACTCTGAAAGTAACGAGATACTTAGGGCGTTTTACCCTTTTCTTTTACAAGGAAAAATAGCTTGTTTGAAGAAAGAGCAAGGGAGTCGAAATTCAGAGACGGAGAAAAAGTTGGAAGACAGAGTTGTGTAATCTCGCTTACAACAAAAAGGGCAAGCAAGTCAAAAGACAGAGTTGTGTAATCACGCTTACAACAAAAGGGCAAGCAAGTCAAGACGAACACAGAAGAGAAAAAAAAAAAGAACCAGTCGTCGAACAAGGTCATTTTGAATCACCCAACAGTCCAATGTTAAATGAACATTCGATTCCTTGATGAAATTTACTCTCAGTCGTAACGGCTAACTTCATTTATTTTTATTAGTGTTTGGATTCTTATGAATGTATTCATTATTTTAAAGCTTCAGTTTATGTATTTTCTGAACTAAGAGTATACAGAAAGAGAGAAATTGTAATTCACAGTGTCATTCTTTCTCAATTGTATTTTTAATTAAATTCATATTTTATCTTTACGGGGACTCGTGTATTGTCTTGTTCAAAGTACCATCTCAGATTACTATATTCACTGACCGGGCAGATTATACCGTAGCGATCATCTTCTTGACAACGCCAATTAGTGGGAGGCGGTCTTCAAGTGTTGTTTTCCAAGTTGCGCAATACCTCTGACCAGGCCTTGTGCAATATTGTCCTAATAACACTTTGATAACCCGCCAGTACCACGTTACACTGAGAAACATTTGACTCTTTGTGTTGTGCATGCGTACTAGGATGAACAGGTGTTTTTCCAGACAAGCGACGAAACCAACACACGTCTGGCCGCCGTAAACTACAATAATTGCGGCTACGGACATTATAATCACGCTATGCACGGTTATTTAACCCTGAATATTACTCGCTGTCCAATTAATTTAAGCAAAATTAAGGTATAACCTACAATGGTCATTTTGGATCTGGTGAAGAGAGCACGTATTTTCACGTGGTATGTCTATAAGCCATAGGGCTTACGAGGCTAACGAGCTGGTTAACAGCCTAACTAGTCTAACGGATGTAACGAGACTGACGAGTTTAGCTAACGATTAGAGCTATCTAGATGTCCATACATATAGACAAAAGACATATATAGGTATTTAATTGTCAGGAAAGCTATCAAAACAGATACAAGAAAAAGGGACATATGAAAAGACAGAAAAAATATAGAATATATACTTTTACCGAACAGATATATATGCAGATTACATAACACCGTCTGTAAATGCTTTGTATGAATTTGGACTCGGGCTTTTATTTTTACTACAATATTATCTGCAATATGATCTACCTTGAATTACACAAGAAGACGTATGTAGGCATATCTTTGTCACGAAATCTATCAAAACATTCGAACAATAGTATCGTACCTGTCAGACTATACGATTATATACAATGACAAACGCATTCCTGACCTTCAAAATCCATTATATTGGGTATATATCCGACTGTTTTGAGTGCTTCTCTGCCTCAATTCAAAGTTGAAATTTATTTACTTAACTTTTCAGACTTACTGCCCATATGTGCATGAGGTGTTTCTTCTTCCTTAGGTCAGGACTTATAGGATGGTGGAAGCTGAGGGCATTAAATTAAAAATTGCCATTACATTGGCATGTGCAATGTAGATTGAATTGATACAATTATATAATATGCACTCATAAGGGGCAGTTACATAGCTGCCAACTGTCCCGTTTTTCCCGTATTTGTCCCGTATTTTGGACCTGAATACGGGTGTACGTTTTTTTTTGGCAAAAAATACGTTTTCTAATTTACAAAAAATAATAATAAAATTTCTTTGAAATTGTCAGTTTAGAACGGGCATTTGGTTCTATTTTGATATAATATATCACTTGTGTATACGAATAAAGTTTTACAATACGATTGGTTCATTCGAAATCGAGGCTACCATGCCTGTCGTTTTCCGCCATATTGGATTTCGCAATAGTTACCGCTGTTGCTGTATCTCGTTTTCGTAATATTCAGCTTCTAACCATGTTAAATAGGAAAGCGGAATATTCAGAATTTTCTCCAGGAAAAATAGAAGGAAACAACTGGAAAGACATTTGTGCTGTCTTTTAGATTTGTGAAAACATAACAGAAAAGGAGAAAACTTTACGTTTTGCAAAGTGTGTAACGTGATTTCGCTATTGGGCACGCCCATGAAATGCAAGAGCACGAAAAAGCTAATAAACATCTACTTCTTGTTTCATCACACACAGCTCAGCCTGAACTTACAACGTAGATAAATGTCAGAGAGAACCTTAGTGTCCATTGATCGAAATTTGATTTATTAAATTTCTTTTAGAAATAAACCTTCCTTTTTCAGTTACTATTGTTGCTGGTGATTTATTTTTCACACGTTTTCCAGACATTAAAATCGCAAGGATCACTCTTATGCTTGAACGAAAACAGATCAATAGATAAATCTCAGAATTGAGGTAATCGATGAAAGTTGGTACATTGGAATCAGTGATTGAAAAAGAAACAAGGCGTGGAAAGGGCTCCTATAAACAGTTTGTATTTGAGTGTGTTACACTCTTGCACCTTCTGAATGGGCACCCGAATAGAACATGGTGCAATTCTAAATCGTACAAGTGTGCAACACGTGCATCTTTGACATTAAATAATTATGTAAGGCACAGTTACTGATGGTTGTATACATAAAATTACATATGCATTAAAATTTTAAAAAATCAGTATTTCTTCCTGAAAATCAGTATTTTTGTCACAAGTAATCAGTATTTTTGTGCTCGGGGGTTGGCAGCTATGCAGTTAAATAATGCATACAATTTGTACGCCACATTCGTGGTCACGGTTTGGGTTTCGGTGGGATCACACACACACACACACACACATATATATATATATATATATATATATATATATATATATATATATATATATATATATATATATATATATATATATATATATATATTATATATGTGTGTGTGTGTGTGTTTTCATACACAAATTATTAATTGTTTTTATTTGAAAACTAATATGTGATTTTGTTTTATTTGAAAAACTAATATGTGATTTTGATACGTTTTTTAAAATACTTTTTTCCTATTTATGGAATCGCATCACAATTAATACTTCCAGTTCAGTACCCACGAATGTAGTTCCAGTCTATTTTTAGAACATTTTTTCCTCTCTCATTTTGGTGGTGATAGAAGAGTTATATTGATGCATATTTGGTAGGGATTTAAAGGTAATTGTTTATTCTTGAGAATGTGAGCAGAGAGGGTGGTTGTCAGTGTGTAATTTGGCGACAGTGCACATGGAGTAATAAGGCCTTGGTAATGATCCGGAAGTGAAATATGTGGTCTGTGTACATGCTGTTATGTTTACAGTGCAGCAGCTCACCAAAATGCCGGTCAACCCTTGACAAGAATTTCACCGTGAAGTCATCTTTGGGGGTATTTTAGATTTTCATATGATTTGTATTGATTGTCACACTGTGGAAAGGTCAGTGCTGAGAAATATATGTAGAGAACATATAGTAAAATTAATTGTGGTGTATGGCCTTATAGCACAATGCATGTAATGTCACTCGGTCGTACTTGATTCGACAGACCTGATACCTAGCTAATTGTAGTAATACCGATACAGAATGAAAGGGACAAGTATCGAAGTATCAACAGTATTTGCTAACATTATATTATATATTTACTATACCTTTTAATGACATAGTTTTAGACAAAAAAGTAACAATTTAATTTTGTTTAGAAGGTTTCCAAATGTTTGGCATATATAAATTATACTGAGTTTACCGTCCGTTCCGGAGATTACCTTTACCAGAACGATCAGTTGTTATTACAACATCAATATTGGGAACGATTAAGCTGTCCAATAAAGTACGACCAATTGACGCATGCTATAAATAGGAAAAAGTAAAATAATTTGTAGCAAAATCACATAAATCATATTTTATTTTTCTTAATAGTATTATTCAAACAAAAACAAATACTAAATTGTGTGTGGAAACCGAAAAATACAGAGATAACATGTTAATACTTGTGTATTTCGGTTTTTCAGTGTATTTCGGTCAATACCTGTTTCAGAGATTTTTCGAGATAATTTACATCGTCATCTCTGTTTTCTATAATTGCAAATAATATGTCACTGTTAAGTGAGCAAGCAAACTGTATGTTTTAAAATAATTTTTAAAATTAACAAGCTGACACTATCATGAACAAAAATGTATCAACGTTGTAGTTACATCTCGCCTGTCATCGGATTAAAAATAGAACGAAAGTCCCTATCGAGTTCGTGCAGGTATATCTCGTAGACCAATAAATTGTTCTCCGCCTTTTTTAAATATATTTTGACTGGTGGAGCAGCAGAGAGGGTGAACCCTACAACCTTATAGAGGCGTCGATTCGATGATCTGAGGCTTCTACCAAATAGTAAAAAAAATGGCGTCTTTTCGATAAAATAAGATTTCCTTCTATACGCCAACGTCGTTGTCATCCACCCTCTCTGCTGCTGGAACTTTCAGTTCTAGGTTAACCAAATATTTGATCCAGTCTTTAGGACGAAAATCATTTATGATTTCACAAACAAACTAATCGCTAACACTTCATCTTGTAGATCAATTAAATTATTTGACTGGTCGGTGAGTCGGAAATTAATTCTCGTTAACGAATTATTATGGCATCGCATGTAGACAGGATTAATTGGGTTTTCAATAATTAGGAATCCTGGAGGAGCTGTTGGTGCAAACGAATAAAGAATATATCCCTGCTGAGCTTGATTTGATTGCTCAAGATTAATTTGATAGCTTCCTTCGATAACATCACATACTAAATTGAGAGCAATCACTGAGGATATATTTACATTGTTCGGTGCAATATGCCTACCACCGCCATCTGGATCATTATTATACTTGAGGATAGTTGAATCTGGTTTTTGTATCGTTTTGATAATATACCTAACAATTCTTGCTAGTTCATCAGCGTTGTATCCTGGAAACTTGAAATTATGCAGATCGGCCTCTGTGATATTGTAATCGGTTTGGAATCGGTGTTTATTGTCGCTGTAGTCATTAATTATTGTTTGAATAATTAGTTCATGGATATATTCCATGTCAGATACAAGCTGATTAAGTATTTCAACTTGTTTTTGTGAGTTTGATTGTTGTAGTTGTTCTAGTTGTGTTGCATGTAATTGTCTAATTTTATTAAAATAACCACGGACGTCAGTTAGCGTAAATGAAATAGTAACAAATGAGTCGGCTGTTCTTTTAATGATAAAATCCCTTTGCAATGTGTCTTTGTTGGTAAATATAAATCTATCGGCGATTTTTCCTTTTCTTAAATCAGATAAATTATCTCGATAACTGGGATTGATTTCATGGTATGATTGTACGTCCGTAGTTAAGTCGGTGATGGATTTTTCCGGTGGTTTTTCAGGCCATCCTAACACTGTTCTTAACGAGCTGTTATAGATATCTACAATGTATCCCTCTGTGCTTATTTCGATCGACGACGAGAGCGTCGGTTCATGAAGTTTAATAGCTATTTTTGATTCTTTTTCAGTAATTGATTTTATTCTACGCTGAATTTCAGCATCGATTTGCTCAATTTGGTACGACCCAGTTGGTAACGAAACAGTTTCCCACGCTGGAGTACCATCGGGTTTATTCTTATACGAGAACACCAGTGCGTTATTGGGTTGCTGACCGCCAAATGCAACAGATCTGATATTAGGCCAGCTATGATATACTCGTAATTTTGCCAGCGCGATCTCGCGTACTGGAATCGGAGAAGGAAAGTTCACACTAAATTCAGGGTTCGTTGATGTTATTGATATCATGCTTGTTCGTATCGGAGTGGTATTCTCCGCGATTCGTTGAAGCAGTTGCAGTTCGTTGAATTGTAGTGACATTATTGTTAACGCTGTCTTCAATTTCCAATTTCAACATCGCGGAGTTATACAACTGGGTCATCGTGGAAAATTCAACATCAGATATCACTGAATTATCTATCGACAGCGAGATCAACTCGGATAATTTCGAGTACGCGTCAAATACCACCCTGTACCGAGCTGTATAATCACTGAGTTTTTTCTGAGAACACGATGATAATTTTTTAGTTATCGCGGTGGCGACTGCCGCAATTGTTGTTGCCGCGGAGATAGCAATTGGAACTGCAATCGGAGCCATCATGGTCACCGTCGACAAAATAACCCCAGCGCTGGCCATCACACCAGACACCGAATACACGGTGATGTCGATGGCGGTAATTCTTTTGCGGTATCTTTTCATTTTTTCACGATAACGCTCAGAAAGTGATTTTAAGTTTGCGGAAAATTCTTTCACGGTGTCGAATCGATATTGCGACGACGATGACAATGTCATTGACGAAGTCATTGTTAATGACGAAGTCATCATTATTTTAAACCCGCTAGTGTTTTCAATTATTCATCATCGTCAGGGTCGTAGATCAGGGGGATGTCTACTTCACCTACGAATTCTAAACACCAGGTTAAATGTTTTCTAATGGTGTTATCAACCGCGACAATCTCAAATTCTTCTTCTCCCCCCGCGATAATTACTGTCGCGGTGCCACCAAAGTAGGTTTTACCTTTCACGATGATATCAAATTGCTTGTTAGAGATTAACGTCATCCTGTAGATACCATGGGGCCACTTCACGTTAGTGACTTTCAATTTAGCATTAGAGTTTTTTACCCAATCAAAGGTCCCATGATCAACCGTATACACATATTTTTAACGCCAATGTTTGGATGCGGAATTTTTACCTTTTCAAAATCTTCTCGTAGTTTAGCAATATCGTCGATGACGTCGAGATAGGTTTTTTTGATTCCGGTAGCTTTTATCACCGTTCCATCGCCGCGTTTAAAATATGAAATCAAAAGTAAGTTAGATTCTATACCTTTTTGGATTAGATAATACCCGTGGAGTTGAGAATATGTCGTCGTGTTATTGTGACTTTCAGAACCCTCAAAGAAATTTTTAACAAACTCGTTAGTGAGCTTTTGTTCGTCAAACGCGCTTTTAATTTCAGCGAGAGTCATACCTGTCAACGATGTGGTTTCAGACACAGGTGTTCTCCCTAAAAATTTATCCACGATGGTCTTAAGTGTTGTTTGTTTCACCATAAACCTAATAATATCTTTGAGAGTCATCGTAAATGTAGCTGGGACACCAAAGAAATTATTAGCGACGTAGGCATTGTGAGTATGCCTGATAATAAACTCGCTAATTTCAGCGAGAGTCGAGTCTGCCACAGGTGGGGATCCAAAAAACTTACTAACGACGTCGTTGGTGGGTTTTTGTACCTTTTCAAGATTTTCTACTATTTTAAAAATATCATTGTAAATATCGAGATAATTTGCCTTGATTTCATTTTCATTCATCATCCTCCCCGCGTCCTTGTTAAAAAAGAATAGCGATAGATAGTTTTTAATTTCAGCGAGAGTCATGCCAACCACAAGCGGGGTTCCAAAGAATTTATGTATGACATTTTTGCGAAAACTATTATAACCTCGTATATGATCATCCAGCTCACGGCCGTGGGTGGTAATCGTGTTGTCGTGGGCGGCAATCTTGTTGTCGTGGGTGGCAATCGTGTTGTCGTGGGTGGCAATCGCGTCGGTGATCGTAGACACAAGTGCGCCGGGTTTAAGTCGTCCACCGCTGGAATACAGCGCAATAGAGTTTTCAGCAGCATCGCTCTGCCGTATCAAAATGTCATCCAATGACACATTACTGCTTTTCAATTTACCCTGGCGATCTTGAAATACAACTATTTCGTTCGGGTCAACATTTACTAAATTTAACGTCTCAGCGATTTCATCTTCAATTATTTTTTTTACATCCTCGATAGAACCCGCAGATGTTTTTGCGGTGGGTTTCGACATTGACAGAGATTATCCCCAAATATTAATCGTTATTGTAAAGATTCTAGTATTTTCAATTTATTGATTCTCTAAAATTACCTAGTAATTTCCCACTCGTGTATTTATTTACAACCAGATGAGGTGGTTTCTGTGACGATGAAATCTCCGCGACGACATTTAATACTTCACGGCCGCATATCGGTGGATCATTTAATTGTTGTGTTGGCAGCGTGGAATAAAAAATCGGAAACTCTTTGAGTTTCGTCGAAGAATTTATATACCGCATAAACTCTCTTGGCGGAGCTAACCCATATGAATCGAAATAGACAATCCCACGCGAATCAATCGCGTATGCAACCCAGTGAGTTCCCGATCCGCTGCTGTTATCAAGATTGATGATACCGGTTTCAACGTTATTTGGTTTTCTCGGTAATTGATCTCTCATTAAACCCCTCTGAAGTTTTTTATCGCTAGTGTTTTAGCAGCATCAATTAAATCAAAATTTGACATAGGGAGAATTGGGTTTTCAACTAATAAACCGTTCCTGGTATTCTCAGGCCGGATCCGTGAACGGATCTGCCGCTGTACCATGAATACGGGGTTCCTGGTAGTCTTAGACCCAATCCGTGAACGGATCGTCCCTTTTTTTTTATACCCGCTCCCAGTTGCCTTTTTCAACGCCATCCCTGCTGCGGTCTCAACGGCTCCCAACGCTGACGCTTTCGCCACTGCTGGGGCAGCCGCTGCAATCAATGCTGGTATTGCAGCTAACAATGGAAATATACCACCTGATTTTATCATGTTGGCGACTGCAGCTTTTGAAAATTCTATTTGAACTCCTCGCCGTTTTTTCATTGCATCATTGAAATGTTTTATTTGACGATCCGTCAGTGATATTTTATGTGTACCGCCGGACATCTGCGCTGGTTTTAACGTTATTGTGGTTCCACATTCTTTAGCGGATTTTGATCGCAATTTTTTGACCTGACCATCAGTCAGCTTGACACTAACAACACTATATGTCATTTTATTGTAAAACGTATTTATTCTTTCAATTGATCTAATTGGAAACTCTTCAAGTTTCATTTACATATTTTCCACTGGTGCATCAACGATTCTCATTCGTCCACCAACCCCTTCTAACAACATTGATTTATCACTGAGAATGACAGCAATCGCTCCATAATTAGCAATAGCTCCACGAAGGACATTGGCTCTGAAGTGTATATCAACGACGGATTGCCTTGTTAAATCAAGATGTTCCAGCGAAAAGTAGTAGATCGGATACAAGTTCTTAAAATCATGTTGCGATATTTGCAAACCAGTATCAACATTTTGATCACGGCCCATATATGACAGCATACGATGGTACACGCGAGCAATATGGTTTTGACCTAAATTAAGTTGTATGTCTTCGGATGGTTCCTGCTGGCCATTTATTCTCAACGAGACCTCAGTAACTCCTAATTGATCAAATATCATATGACTATGCAATTGTGATTCCACTCTTGTCATATCCTGCAACGTGATAAATATATGACGTGGAGCTGAAACGCCTTGTTGTGATGCCAAGTTCCATGTAAATGTACCATTGATATTTGATTGCTTAACATCTGTTGTTGTTGTTAGCCAACTTAGCAATGATTTGCCGCCTGTTTCCATAAATGAGAGCAGCCGCTCTTCTCTGGTAATTGATGGGGTCATTACTGGCATCCACAAGACCAATTTAGTTAAAATGACTTTACCAGCGTCAGCATCTGGATTTGCAGAATCCGCTGAGATTCTCCAGATTGCATCATTGTCACTACCCTTTCGCACGAGTACTACTGTATGCTTCGCTCCATAAATAACTTTTCGTACATTTCTACAGAATCCGAATATATGATGCAACGGAATCGCACATGAAAACAATTTATGCTGTCCTACCAACATTGCTATTCGTGTTGCAGCTCCTAGATTGTACTGGGGATCAGTATTTATAATCATATTCTCGACATCAACAGCAGCAGCGCCAGCATTATTCTTTGGTTGTCGTACAATAAATTGAATAGGTTCAGCAGTGTTTTTATTATCCTTTGCAAACATGATAGACGGACCTGCTGATCTTGTATAATCATCGGAGTATCTTGCTAACCCAATTATTGTTGTTGCCACATCAACATCACGTTCTATAGACTCAATCTCTTTTCCGTCAATGAGATATCTCGCGGATTCAAATAACGCCATGATACCATTATTGACTAAGCCAACTTTGGTACCATCTGGATACGGTGCGGGTACAGCAGGAGTATCAGTAAGTCGCACAAGTTCTCCTTCTACTTCGATAAACGCTTCAGCGGGTAGAAAGTATTTGCTGCTATCATGGACTTGAAGTTCAATTCGCGATCGAATATCTGCTTGTATTGCATGATAGGAATAAAATTGATAATCGCGGACGGAATCGTCCTTGCGCACTGGGGCTTCCATATCAAGAGCGGGATCAGCTGTTCGTTTAAACATTTATAACATTACTAGTGTTTTCAATTGGTGAATTGCAAAGCAATTTCATCTTTGTAATCATCGTCGTTGAAAATTCTTCGAATTTCTTTTTTGTTTCAAACCACTTCCTGCTATCATGTTTGCGATATCATCTTGGTTACTGTTCGCCAACGACGCTAATTTTTCATCTACTGCGTTATTTATAATTTTACTAACACTTGCAGGCATTTCCGCTGTAGACGGTAACGATTTCTTTGAAAATCCTTTGGATTTTCCGCGTCTCACCAATGATGCTATTTTATTCTTCGCAGCTGAAAACGCTTTTCCGGCGAGATCTCCAACAGCACCAATACCCTTATCACGAATTACATCAATGGCTTTCATTGATAATTGTTTAGCTAACGGCGCCACCTTGGGAGCCATTCTTGTAAATAACCCCGCAATGGTATTGCCGAAACCGTCTCCGTAATATGCTCTATAAACAGGCAATCGTGAGTTCACCACGTAGACGCTTACGGGTTTATCATGGTTGTAGTGTATAATCATCTTGTTATAAAATTAGTAGTTTTTCAATTAATGATCAATCGCTAGCGTCCATGGGATTTTCATCATAACGTTGGGTGTCTTTGTGATTTTCAACTAATTCAGCAATGAGTTCTCGATATACATTAATGTCCATGATACCGCCGGCAAATAATCGTCTACAGATATCAGCTGCTTCATTAATTATTTCCGGTGAGTTGTTTCCGGCTCGTTTCCCTCCGATGAGAACCTCTAAAAGTGATATATCACTGAGGATGTTACCAGGACAACTACGAAACGTTAAGACGTTTTGACCACTACCTGAAATTACTGGCAATTTAGAAAATCCCTCCCCACTACTATAATCAAGTGCTTCCTCCGATTTTTCTAAATCCGTACTTTGTAAATAACTAAAAGGATCATCATCATCATCTCGATCAGATGGTCCAGGCGAAGGCCCAAACGAAGTTTGGGGTGGTAGTTGTTGTTGAGATTCTTCTTGTTTAGCAGGTGAAAAAGATATTTTTTTGGCAGTTTGTTGTCGCCGTCGCTGCAGTCTTTGTGGTTTTCTTTGTAATTTTTGTTTTTCATATTCATTATACATTGTACTCACTATTCTGAGATATTCAATATATGACGTATTCCTGTTGTCAATTGTACCTGTTTCAGTTTTAATTTTGTAAAATATATCAACCCAATGTTGTATACCTCTTACATACTTGTGCTGTTCTGGTTTTAACATTTTTTTTCTGTTTTCATACGTCGTAACAACAAGTGCAGGAAACTCTGTAGGGTCAGTCTTATCAATTGCTGCTAACCCTTCTTCGTTAAATCGCGCGCGTAATTCATCTACTATTTTATCATTGGTCTTTTTCGGACCAGGTGGGTTTTTTGTAACAACGCTGATGTCTTTTCAGTTTCCGCTGCTATCTTTTCAAGCACACCAAGAACAGGCACTTCTCGTCGCTTGCCTTCCTCAGGAATATCTCCGTATATTGCTCGTTCAGTTGCTGTTTTCACATCGCTGGTCGCCTTAGTTATCGGAGTAAACAGTTGTTCACTTGACACAGAAAAGTCAGTCTGCGCTTGTTGTCGTTGTTGAAGTTTCTCGCGAAGTCTGTCTCGAACCGGTATAAACTTTTTAATTGCTGCTAACCGCTCTCGGGCTAATCTAGTTGTAAGCGATTCACCTACCATATATCGTTTGTGAACTGAGTTTTCAAATGTGAAACTATCACAATTAAAAGCTGAGTTATTAAATAACTTAGTTATTAGATATGTACTATCAAGCTAACGTATCCATCTTCGACAGGGTTAAACTGTACGACGCTATCCGCGAGTGTTTCAGAAATAACATCGCTGGGGGTTTCAGAATTGTAATATCTGAGAACGGCGATGAACGATTTGTGTTAACGACGCGGCAACAACAACTACGTGGAAATGGAGGCGTCGCAGTGATTACTTGCTACCACAACCAGATCATCCATTATGCACATAACTGCATGGGCAGGTCCAAACTGATGAGTATCCTTTCAGGAGAAAATCCTATGTGAGTACAAAAAACGCTAAAAAAAAATTATTTTTTAAATTATTTACTGAAAGTCTATCACTCACGTGGTTAAGATACTGGTTTTTCCTCGTTTAACATTTTTCTAAGATCACGAACCTTAGAACTAATTTCAGCTCGTTTTTGATACTCTTGGCCGAGCTTTTGACGTATTGCTTCAACGGTGCTAAATAGCGTTATAAATACATCAATATCATTACCGTACAAACAAGCATAGATAGATTTTTGAATTCCTTTCACGAGTCTGTACATCTTAGGTAAAACATAACGACCCTTACTAGACTGATACTCAATATCTTCATATTCCGAGGTAATCTTGTCACAGTCGAGATCTTTAGATAATATTATCCCGTTATTTTTTAAATTTGAGATTTCGGCAATTATAGCATTTACATCTTTGATATCCATTATTTATATTTTTATATAAATATAGTATACTGTATCTCTAATTATTAAAAAAAAATTGGGTCCTTTTTGACCCGTTTTTTGAAGGACAGTACAATGCCGTATATCTCCACTCGAGTGTTGCGGCAGATTTTAGGCATACATAAATGGACAGTACAATGCCGTATATCTCCACTCGAGTGTTGCGGCAGATTTTAGGCATACATAAATGGACAGTACAATGCCGTATATCTCCACTCGAGTGTTGCGGCAGATTTTAGGCATACATAACTTTATTAATGGACAGTACAATGCCGTATATCTCCACTCGAGTGTTGCGGCAGATTTTAGGCATACATAACTTAATTAAGGATGGGATTTGCGATGTCCCCAAAGCATACATCTCCGAAAGGGAGGCCTAAGGTGACAAACATCATCTTAGACCGCCCAGAAGATATGCTTGGGAGGACATTCACAACCAATGAAACGATGATGGTAATGATTTGGGACGGCACAAGACAGCACGAACATGAAACGACGGGGCGGATTTTCTACGGCCAACCAACCAATCAAAAGCAACCCAATTAAATTAACCCGGTTGCATGATTGACAAAAGACAACCACACGCCCGGGTTAATGGCGCTGGTTAGTTTTGATCGGTCGCATTGGCCTTCGAAAGCCCCAGCTTTCTACCTTTCATATGCTATATAAGGTGACTAATACAGCAGCGTTGATTCACGAGTGTGTTATTTTATTTCCTTGAATTACTTATTAATGCTGTTTCAAAACATTAAAAAAAGACAAAATAGTTTAATAAAACACTAACAAAAATAATGTAGTTGTTAGATAATAGCGTATATTTCATTGGTTTCATCGTAAAATGATTAATTAATCGTAATATTAATTGGACTCCAAGCAGAGCTTGGGGGGCGTAACTCTGTCATGCTATTTTATTATTGTACGATTTATGTCCCTTGATATATGAAAATTGTATCCTGTGTGCACGTGGTAGTAATTGAACTCCAAGCAGAGCTCCAAGCAGAGCTTGGGGGACGTAACTCTGTCATGCGACTTTATTAATAAACGATTTATCCCCCTTGATATATGAAAATTGTATCCTATGACCATTTTTTTTCGACAGAGCAGTTTTAATTATTATTTCAGCAACAAATCGAATTGAAGTCCTACAAATATCGAAATATTTTCCAGCCGCATTTATTTATTGAAAGATTCTCTCCTCGCTGGTTTCTAAATCAAACGATTTGACCCCCCTAGGGTGTTTTGCGTATTTGCCGGTTCCACCTAATTTTGAATTCCGACTTTGTGAGACGGCTTGAAGATTCACAAGACAATTATCAGTCTTCAAGCCATTTATGTGATCAATCACAAATCCGTCTTCGATTAATCCGTTATGACATTCAAAAATAATTCTGTGACAGAGATATCATTTATTTCTAGCACTAAACATCAAGTATCCCATATTATTTACCCATCCAACCGTTTTTTTTAGTCTGCGGTGCCTGACAACACCATCACGGGATGCTTCGTAATTAACAAGCACTGGATGAGGTCTGAAATCTTGGCTCATTTGTATAATAATACTATTTGTCTAATTTATTATCTGCTTTAATTATAAACCTCTGGATATAATCTTGAGGGGTTTTGATGACCTTGTCATTGATTTTATCAAGAACGGAGTCATTAATTCGTTTGTCATAATAGCGTTTTAGTTCTCTGTATCGTTTGCCGCCACAAATGAGGCATAATTGTGATTTTCCCCTGACGCCCACCCCACATCGGAGGCACGGGAGAGGACCTTTTGAACCGTTACGAACGCTTTGTAAATGATACCCACAGAATTCGCTTCTGCATGATTTGTTACACGGGGTTGTTGATCCAATCATTAGCCACTTGCAGTGATTCATTATACTATATTTTTCTATTTAAATACTTGTTTTAATTATAACATGGAGGAGTTCCAAAGATTATCGAAAATTAAGCCTTGGAAAAATGCTAAATTCAATCTCGATAATGAGTTTAAGAGATTATCGAAAATCAATCTTTGAAAAAATACTAAATTCAATCTTGATAAGGAATTCCAAAGATTATCGAAAATTAAGCCTTGGAAAAATGCTAAATTGAATCTTGATAGAGTCTCTGATACACCAAAACGTCTAATCGGTGATAGAACTATACTAAGTAAAATCAGGGAGTGTTTTAATGAATTCTACCGAGACGGTGCAGCATACTGTTGGTCGACATTTCGAATTATACACGAGGATGTCAATGTACCTAACATCGATGCTACTATGAACGATGAAAGAGCAGCTGAGATAATTTCACACCTTGGCGAGCCAGCGAGCTGGAAATTCAAGGGTGTAAAATCCAAAGGAATTTCATGGAAAATCAATTCCCAACAGAAGTATTTTTTCAGAATAAAATTCATTATCGAAGTCGAAGGCAAATGGATTATCAAGGATAAATTTGAACCAATCCTCAAGGATAAAAAAACAATCACGCTGAGTAGAGATTCCAAACCAGGAATTCTAACTGGAATCGACAAACTATACTACGAGAGATCTTATTCTGTAACAGCAATCGTATATGGGATATACCCGCTAAATGATAAACCCGATATCGCAAAACTAGCTCCTATGAAATATTCACCGTTGACTTCGTCAAGGCTCAATTGTGTAGCAACACGGGTAATGGAACACTTCACAAACGCATCCCGAGGAAATAAACTAACTGATCTGCGACGTAGGAAAATAACCGAATGGGAACTGACAGTGAAACAGCACGGTGCAAAGATTTCCGATATAGCTAAATTAGAAACATCATTAAGATTCCCAATATCAGTAATGACGATAACCGGAGAAGTTTTATACGAACCGAAATATAACAAAAATGGAGCTCCAATACAAATTATTGATCATAACGAACACGCGTGGACACCTGCAGTAACAATATTTCCACGAGATAGAACCGTGAGATATATCCCCGAGGAATTCATCGGAGATGTTTTTTATAATGAGAAATTATTCGATGCTATTCATGCGTTGTGTAAAGATGATCCTGTGTCAGTGTGGTTACTTAGAAGTGATGAAGATCCCGAAATAGGATTTGATCAATTTGTAAGACCAAATGGTGAATTATATCGCGTTGAAGAATTAGATAACAGAATGAGAAAAATCGCTAATGATTTTTCACCGGAGAGTTTCCATGAAAAACTACTCACGGATAGTTTTACTATTCCATCAGTGGTAGCTCACTTCGCAAGAGAAAAAAACTCATGGCGTCCAACACTAAGTGATTTTCTCGAGGATGTTAAATTGAGTTGCGTCGAATTTAGTCATGGAGGACTGTGGAATACAAAATACCATCGTGATGGTATGATTTCAATTGATATAGCTGCGTTTTATCCAGGGAGTTTTCTTGGATATGGAGAAGCCGCTGAATACTTTAAACGATTTGGACACCCCACGCATGAAATGACTCGTGTTGCGATTAATGGGCCATTACCTGATTTTGATTTAACCGGATTCGCTCGTGTGATATCATTTGAACTCGCTACAGGGTTACATCTGTGTAGTTATGTTTGGCTTGGTAGACATATATCTGAAAAGGCCTGGATGCCAATAGTGTTACTACGATATATGATTGATTGTGAGATGTTACAATCGTTGATTGTTTCCGAAGCTATTATATGCTATCGAGCTCAGAAAGAAGTTTGGCTACCACAACCCGATCTAGATCGTATAATTAGCGAACAGCGAAAACAGTTTCCAGATGGAAATTCTTCGAATTTAAGCTAGGAAGAAGTCATGAATTGGTCTAAGAAGTTATTTGAAATTAAAAAAGAACAAGCAAAAGATTTTGGACGAAGAATAATCGGTAAATTTACCCAGGGTGGAAGATACGACAATGCAAAATATTCCTCGCGGTTGATCATAGACATCGCTGAATACGATTTTATTGTAGCGGATTTAACGAAACAGGGAAAACTTGTAACCCGTAAGGATGCTTTTCTATCCAATGGTGAGAAATTGGGAACGGTTGTTACCTATTGTGATGGATATATTAAACAATATACGCATTTGAGAAGTTCTATGCTAGCTTATGCTTCTATCAATCTATTTTCGATGATAAATAAATTTCCAGATACCGCGGTTAGAGTAGCCACTGATTCTATTTATATCCACGAGAAATACAAATCAGATGTAGCTAAATTCACATCCCAGGAGGAAGCGTGGGGACGTTGGCGATTTAAAAAGGAAAAACTACATGAGTATTGTGAATCGGCAGATGTTACCATGGATGAAAAGTACTTAAAGTGTGATAAGATTCAATCAGAATTTTCTAATGCACCACCGGTATCTGATCCAATATGTAGATACAAGACAGTTTATTTAAACGGTTGTGGTGGGTCAGGAAAGACAACTCGTGCAATTGAATTATATCGTCGGTCAAATATGATTGTGTTATCACCAACTCACAGACTCGCCAGAGAGATGATACAGCGAGGGGTAAATGCCTGTACTTAACACAGTTTCTTTCGATGGAAAGGCGATGAATGGACCCCTGATCGAATGGGCGATAAATTCATTCCTGAAATCATAATTTGGGATGAAATATGCACAGTATCGTTGAAAATATTACAAACATTTCTCGAGTGGTTGTTAAACAAAAACACAAAAGTCGTCATGTGCGGTGATAACGGCCAACCACCACCATTTGTCGGTGCATCCCCACATGAATGGCTAAAGGGTTTTGTAGACTACTATGAAGAAATTACTACTGATTATAGATCACTTGATGAACAATTACGCGAGTTCAAAGCAATGATTAGATTACAGCCGGATAAAATCCAATGTGAAATAGCGCGTGAAATAATTTCAGAAACTCCCATTAATGTTTTTTGGGAAACGTGGAGACCAAATGATTTGATAGTAGCAAGTAGAAAAATAGTCAGAGACACACTTCAGATGAAGTTATTTGAAACGCATAAAGAAAAATTTGCAACACTTCCAGTACCGTTGTGTTATAGGCCTTCGGATACACGAAAGCAGAATATAGAAGTTGATATTCCAGGGAAGAGTGAAAAGCAGATTCTCGTGTTAAATGATATTGTGCTGGTTGATATCAGCGTCGTTGAAGATGCATTGCGTGCTAATAAATCCCCGTGGACGCTAGGATACGCAGCGACGATACATTCTTCACAGGGATTGACTATATCGGATCCAATTGTTTGGATGGTAGATAATCGCATCGAATGGTCGAATTTAGTCTATCTTGCAGTATCCAGAGTGAGGAGATTAAATCAACTTCGAAGAGTTGTCGTCATGACAGAGTCAGGTGGCGATGATGAAATCATTGGTGACACTACAATGGATGATGCTAGCATCATTAATAAAAAAACTCTCCGGTTATAAACAACAGGATAAAAAAAATAATAGAGAATTTGACATTGATGCTAAATTAATAATTACGCTGAAACAACAACAGAATAATCACTGCGCGAGTTGCAATTGTATAATGCGTTGGCAGTATTCGGATAAAGATCCTCGCCAATTTACCGTAGACAGAAAGAATAGCAGCATTGGTCATATCAGAGATAACATTATGCTGACTTGTCTTGAGTGCAACAGACGCCGGGGTGCTAGTTAAGACCATGAGGTGGCAATTGAGTATCGTCAGGAATCACTTGTAATTGTTCGCGTGTAAAACCCCGCTGAGGGGCAGTTGAATCCAGTTTATAGATTGGAGGTCTACCAGTTGATCGTGTTATAGTAGATATCTTGTGTGCAGTAACACTCCAAATAGGATCAGTAGCCCTTTTTCTGCCACCTTCAAGCTCTCCTGGTTCGTATAAATATCTCACAGTGACATTACTACCAAGAATTGGTTGGGAAACGCTAGCGTTTCTAGAAATTTTTTTGGGTGAAATTCCTTGGATTTCCATTTTTGGTATGGACGCTTTCTTAATCGCGTTGACAGGTTTCATGTTAATTGTTCGAGTAATCTCGTTATTGAGCGCGGTAATCACAGCCGGTAATCTCTTAACCCATTCACGGGATCTTTTATCCTGAATAAACTCCTTCGCGTATTGATATCCAAATAACCGTTCAGCAAGAGTCCGATTAAATCGTTCAACAATTGCCTGATCGCGATGTAGCGCAGTATGTCCTCGTCTGATGGTGACATTATGATGTTTCATCGCTGATAACACTGCACCCTGAAATTCCTTGCCAGGATCAACTTGTAACAGATTCGGCCAACGCAGAGGACCCTTTCGATAAATCTTTTCAAATGCAGAAGCTACTTCAGTGGCTGACTTTGTTTTTAACGGCTCTGCTTGTTTGTATCGACTTGCAATATCAACTACAGTTAACGCATATTTGTAACCGTTGTCATGAGGTAAAAATAATATATCAGCCTGATGAACTTCATTAGGGACAGTCACATCAAAATGCGAAAAATTGATTTGTTTAGGCGGTGGTAGATAAATCTGCCATAGTGCCTGTTTGGATAACCAATTAGCCGCAGTAGCCTTTTTCACTTTTGCGGCGTTGGCGAGTTTATTGATTGCAGCGTTACCCCTCCAGTATCCTTTTGGAGAATAATAAATAGATTCCATATTATTAATTACCAGCACCCATCATCAATTTGCCTTTCATAGCTGATTTTACCAACCACGAAGCCAATTTTTCTTTGAAAGATTTATCAGGAATAGCATTTAACGCATGAATTAATTTCACATCTGCGAGATGCCTGTGTTGCAGATTGCTGCTTTTATATGCAACATCATGAAGGTGACACGCCTTATCAATAGCGTTTATCGGATACTCGCCGGATCTGGGTTGATTTTGATCATCAAGTCTGATATCTAATCGTGTTCCGGGGCCACAGTAGCTATATCCTGGAAGGTGCTTTTCTCCGGGGTACTTTGCCCATGGGGTTCCAGGGAGTTTTGCCAATTTGGCTGCGATATCACCTCCTCGTTTTTTTTTAAATCCTTGATTTTATCATCCTTGGTTTTACCAAGGGAAATAAATCTAAATTTTTTTATACCACATGTTGCACATCTACCAGTAAGTGCTGATCTGTTATTTTTAGTTGTAATCGTCGCCACATCATTTGTGCCAGTACGCGTTTTACACTTCACACAATATAGATCCATAATTTATGTATAGAGATATGGATATAATTGATTTTTCAGCGACTAAAACAAGAGAACCAGTTAAGCATCATGCAGCGCTACCAAAATCTATCCGGATGATTATAATCGGGTCATCTGGATCCGGCAAGACGCAATTGTTACTCAATTTAATAATGAGATGGATGAAGTGGGATAAGTTGTATTTAATTGCCCCTAGCGTAGATGATCAACGATGTTATGAAGTGTTAAAGGATTTTAACGAGAATGCATCATAAATTAAGGGTGAGAACGCCATTGATTTTATAACTGATATTGACGAGGCACCATCCGTGGATGACCTTGATGGGAACATTAATAATTTAGTCGTATACGACGATGTGATGTTAGACAATCAAAAAAATCCTGCTAGGATCTTTTCCAGAGGCAGGCATAAAAACACCGACGTGATATATGTCACTCAACGATACACTCAGATTCCAAAAGTGATCAGAGATAACTGTAATATTCTTGCTGTGTTTAACGGCGTTGATGCACATACGTTACGAAATATTTGGCAGCCATGGTGCTCTGATATGGACTTCAATCAATTTAAAAATTTCTTTAGTAACGCTCTGTCAACCCCGTATGGATTTATAACAATAAATTTACATGATCCTCGAACACGATATCGTATCGGACTCGATCAAATATTTGGTTAACCTAGAACTGAAAGTTCCAGCAGCAGAGAGGGTGGATGACAACGACGTTGGCGTATAGAAGGAAATCTTATTTTATCGAATAGACGCCATTTTTTTTACTATTTGGTAGAAGCCTCAGATCATCGAATCGACGCCTCTATAAGGTTGTAGGGTTCACCCTCTCTGCTGCTGGTGGCAGTCAAAATAAAAATAAAGGCGGAGAACAATTTGTTGGTCTAGAATATCTCGATGAAAGGCTGTTAAAGTTTACTAGTCCGGCTAGTACGCGGCTCTTCTATGCCGACACCAAATGTTTTTAAAACTTTTTGATAGGCAATGGACTCTGACCCTACACCCCAACATCAATGTCAAATATAAAAAGGGGGGGGGGAGGTAGGTTGCAAGGGTCAGTGGAAAGTCGGACTACCTCACCCCATATCCTAGTACATCGCAAATAAGAATGTTTCAGTTTTACGAGGAAATAGAGAACAATGAAGTTAAAGAATACCAACATATAGAACATAGTTGTGCATCATTCCCCCGCTCCCCTCCCAAAGGATTCGTTTTTAACGCTCCATTACGAGAACGTTTCAAGTTGTACGCCCAGCTGATTAAATTGCGTGCTTACTTACACATACATTGCACAGTGTCAACACTTCAGTGGCCTTGACCCTAACAAGTGGAGATAGTCAGAGAACTAGTCTAGATCATGAACAATGACGTTTGTTTACTACGTCGCTGACTCCAGCTTACTGAAAGTAGTCACATAAACAATAACAGTTATAACGTGCACGACTTAAATATTTCGCTTTTTATTACATTATACGACAAATCACATTACAGAAGGCCAGAGGTAAGTAAAGATCCATCTATATTCTTAACCGTATTCGTGCAGTATCGTGCACCACATGGGCTAGTATAGTTTCTTATCATTCACCTGCGTAGTATATGCATAGTATAGTATATGTTACATTATGTATTATTATGTAATACACAGTGCCGGATTACCTAATAGACCGACTAGGCAGCGGCCTATGGGCCCAGCGCCTTTTAGGGGCCCCGCGAGAACGGATCAACATGATATTGATAAGATATAATTTGCGACGGGCGGGGGTTAAGATTTCGCTTAAGGGCTACCAATGGTTTTCTACAGGGTATAATTACAGGAGTCTGTCGTTTTATCAATAAAGTACGGCTAAATGTCTGACAAAATGAAATACCCTTATGAATAATATATATATATATATATATATATATATATATATATATATATATATATATATATATATATATATATATAAACACAAGGAATGCAAGCGTGACCACAACCCTTCGCTCGATTCGACATTTTCTGAGGAGTCTTTTATTGCTTCAGAATCGAAAGAAGACTAAAACACTACACATATGCATTCAAAAGACAATTACTTACCAACGCATAGCTCTTAAATGACCATGTCCTGAATCCAACCGGTGAATTAACCTTTTTTTTTCTCACAAGTACGGTCACAATATTATTATTATTATTATTATTATTATTATTATTATTATTATTATTATTATTATTTCTTTTACAAACTATGAATCAAAGAACAAGCGTCCATCTGAATAGATATAACATTTTATAACGACAGTCATTTTTCAAAAACAAATAATCTGTGCGATGTGATGACACATTGTTTGATTATGATGACACAGTAGATCTCGAGTACATGTTTATCCTAAAATGCCACTTTCAAAACTAAACATTATATTGTTGCAATTTTCGTGTGAAATAGAATTATGTCCACATTCTTCTGTGAGCAGAGCACAGTTTATTTCCTTCTCCGTGTTAACATTTAAGTCATGCTTGTATACAGGGTGAATTAAATACCGCCTCCGCCCCCACCCGGTATCAAATTAGCAATATTCTTAGTTTTACTCCTTCTTCTTGTCTTGGAGTTTTACGCCATTTTTTAAATGATGATATTGTTATACATGACATAACAAACCCTTATGGGGATCAATTGTCAATATTCAGACAGCCGGTATAAATTTTTCCTCAATTTCTTTTCGCGAGTCGAGTTGAAAAGTGGCCGCTATAATGTTGATTAAAAACATTTCAGATGCCGGGGTTTAAAAAAATCTCCTACGATCGCAACCAATCAGTAAAGAGATTACTGCACAATAATTTAATAAACTTATTTAGACCAATCAGAATCACATAAACTGGTATGTTCATATATTATCGTATCAAAAATATTAAACTTCACACACTATAAGCAAAGTGTACCGACTATGTGATAACAAAATTTATTCAACGTGATTTTTAATTATCTACACATAAGCTGTCATTACAGAAATTCCCAGACGAAAATTATCAAGCACTATGGACTTTTACAATGGCAGTTGAGCATTACACTAGGTCAAGCGACTCGAGAAAGACTATATTGGATTGAACTATTATTAGTGCAGGGGAATCCAATGTACGATCGCGTGTACAAGTCATGCATATCTTCCGTCATCTTCTGTAAACAGGGGCTCCTATCATTGCTTATAACTTAATTGTCATACATTAGTATGAAATAATATAAGGGAGAACACTTCTCTTCTTTCATGCGCGACCTATTAAGAACCAACGCAGATATTTCAGGACACACGGTACTAATTATATGGGAGAACTGTGAACCAGTCTAGTAATGGGTGAAGACATAAGAGTACAGTATATATATGGGTTTGGTGGTCCATACATAATTGGTTAATAATGAAAGCAAAATTCTAGTAAAAATATATTTTGAGAGCTTATCCTATCTGTAATTTACAATAAATATAGACAATATTCTATTGATACAATTTTAGGATGTGTACATACTTAACTTAGGAGTGTTCAAAAATGAAAGTAGTACCTGATTCATTTGGTGCATAATCAATAACCTGTTTCATGCACATGTGTATATTAAACAAAATGCCGCGGCTCATATGGCGTTCTCCACACAGAAGTTTGCTCCAAGGAAAGTTGTGCATGGCGAAATATAGGGGCGATCATTAGCACCTAGAAATTAAAAGTTATTGAATTTTGAATATGATGGTGTTTCCATGTTTACTATGGAAGTTGAATTAGTACCCTGACTCCTTCAAGCTACAAGTCGCAAAGCATAATACATTTGATACCGTGCTCTTGCATGCATGTTTAAATATGAATGGGATATAGTAAATATCGAATTACGTTATCACTGAATTTCCAGTTAAGCATTTTTCGAGGAATTTATATGATAATCTTCAATCAAATTTTGATTGACAAGGTGCAAAATAAAGTGAATAAACGCGATTTAAAGGTATGTCTAATGAAATGCTCCAAAATTAGCAGTGTAGCTGCAAAAAAGTGACTTAGATCGCGTACATGAGCTGTGTGAGTGTACTATAAACTGTTGTTACGTTCTCAGAAACATAGGCTGATTTTGCCTGCCGGGACAAACTTGCGCTCATTAGCAATTTGCTCTATTTACTAAGAGATACGGTGTTTTGCGATTCTACGTTTATTCATTAATCTGAGGACAGTGGTAGATGCAAATGTAATTCCTACTTACCATTACCTCGCTTCGACTCTAGGAGTCCTGTTCCAGTGAAGAGCTCTTTAGCATACAGTGTCATGGTCAAAAGTGCACGAGCAACGACCGTATCGCCCTAATGTTTTATATGAATTTTATATGCTGCAGAGATAAGACGCTTATATGTAATTTTACAATATAATTTGTTTAATCATCAAGTGAGAAAGTATGTAACACTTATATTCTCCCGAATTTGATAGAAGTTTATGATATATATATATATATATATATATATATATATATATATATATATATATATATATATATATATATATATATATATATATAGTGTTGGCCATTACTTCCATATTAGTTATGAGTCTGAGGCCGAAGACAGAATTCGATGGTAATATATTATCCCGGCTACTAAGTTAATATTATAGTGTTTCAAACCTTTACTACGTTTTAGGTTCGTAACATGACCTGGTTTTATAGTGTTTCAAACCTTTACTACCTTTTAGGTTCGTAACATGACCTGGTTTTATAGTGTTTCAAACCTTTACTACGTTTTAGGTTCGTAATATGACCTGGTTTGTTTTCGTAAGAAATATATTTCATATCGATATTTTGAAGACACAGATTGAATACACGTTACAATTATTTTTACGAACACCTTAACTCTGTGGCACACCGTTAATGGGCGATATATGACTGGCTTAAATTGTAATACTTAAATAACACACATGCATTTGGTTCATGATGTTAACCTTTTGATATAGTCAGTTTTCGTCGAGTCTCAAACGTCGTCTCGCTCTTTCGAGTACGTTTGTGCATTTTGGAACTCGTAACTTCAGTTTGGTTTAACACAACAACAAAAAATAATGATGGCTTGATGAATAGAAACATATTTTCGAAGTAAGACATGTCATAGATTGTGGTTGTTTGCCTTCAAAGATGGAAATTGCAGATCAAGAGTCAGGTATGGAACGAATTTTTTGGACGTAACTTACCTTGTCTGTTTTTCAAATTACAGTATGATAGACTTGGGCCTTTGTGAGAATGGGGTCATCGGAGTAATCGGAGAAAATTTTGTCTCATGGTAAGATTTTTTTTTGAATTTCAGAAATATTGCTTATAACAGTGCCCATAAAAAAGCAGAAATAAAGAAAAGTTTTAACACACACACACACAGAGATAAAGTTTTGCTGTGGATTTACCCCAATCTTATTATTTGGAAGCTACCAGGATTCCCATCTTACATATACTTTTACTGAACATGAAAAAAACAATTACATTTATGGAAGTCCAAACGTTTGCTCTGGGTAGATCCTTGACATTGGTAGGATAGTTTGAAATTTCAGAGATGTACGAATGACATTGGCCTGATTCTTAATTTTAGTTTAATTCAAATATGCTCATGCTTGTTTGTAACAACTTTATTTCTCTAAAAATAAGCTTTTTGTGATCAACCAATAAATTTGTTGTTTAAAATATGAGTACACTTATGAATGGTTTAAGTTTTTTCAGTAATAAAATAGTGTCAAATATTTTTTCTTAAGTTTGTGATGTGCGTCATATTAAAATATTGTATTTTTTCTGATAATTAAGACAGAATTATCTTCTTTTTTTACACTAGTCTTCAATTTTTGTATATGAAATAATAATAATAATAATATCTTGTATTGCAGAGACCATTGCGTGAATATATTGGCTCTTTTAAACAACCCCAAACATGATCCTGATAGTTATCCTTTTTTTGCAGGTAAGATGTTGTAATTCTCTATTAAATCTCTTAAATAGCTGAGCAACATAAAAAAAAATTCTCCAAAGTTTCTTTCAAGTGTAGATTTTCATGCAGTGTTCTGTGATGTGACTTTTACCTTGACTTTAACCAATTCTGTGAAAGTTTTACTATAGTGTTATGTTTCACTTTCCCAATAAAAATGTAAACTTGTCATGTGCTACAAGTAAGAAATTATTCAGGATTGATTTAGAAGGTAATGATGATGTTGTTGTTGTTGTTGTTGTTGTTGTTGTTGTAGGGTTTAACACCATTTTTCAGCACAAAATAGTCGATACAAAAGCGACTAATATAAATGGTGAAGGAAGAAGCAAGGAAAATCCCCGGAAAGAACACCAACCCACGAGAAGCTACTGGCCAGCTTTCTCACATACCCACATTGGCCGAATCCAAGACTCTAACACACACACAGAGGTGAGATGGCAGTGATCTGTAACGGAGAGCGCTTTAGACCACTCGGCCACTCAGAGCACGTAAAGGTATTGATGGTGTTCAACTAAATATGGCTGACTCAATGAATATATGTATGTATGTATGTATGTATGTATGTATGTATGTATGTATGTATGTATGTATGTATGTTCATTTTATCCCTTGTGAGCATTGTTTTGTTGAAGAATGTATCTGTCATTTTTTGCCCCAACCAAAGGTATATTTATTCTTTGTCTACTATAGGATGCATTGCAATCTTCATTGCATTGTTGCAGTAACTTGTCAATTCCAAACTTGATATTTGCTTTTTATATTACAGGTTTTGTTGATTTATGTTGATTTGTCATATTTAGCTCAGCTAGTCATAGACCAAGAGAACCGGAAGTCATGGCCAGTTGTCCATAATCTGATAGCACAAGATTTTTGTTATCACCATACCTTCTAAACCACTTGGAGGATTGCCGTTAACACATACATGTACATTCCTCCAAAGATCGAATAGGTCCTTAATGAAAATAATGCTTCTCAGATATCAAGTATGTCCATCACAGTGGCTATCTTGAATTTGTTTTTAATTGCTAGTCCTACTAAATGGATATTTACATCAACATAGGAGTTGGACTGAAATACTTATCTAGTTGGTCTTAAATGGCACCCATTAGTCTCATAACAGCCATGTTAAAAATCTTGTGATTGCTTATGATGAATGGAAAATCATATCACCATGTTCTTTCTTCACCAGTAGATTGATTGTGATGTTGGGTTGGTTCTAAATGAAAATGTTTTCACTTGGAAAAGCAATATGGATACCGTAGTCGCCATCTTAACAATTTATTGCTATTCGATTGATTGCAATAACTCAATAGATGTTTGTTTCAGCATGAGCTTTTAACTGAAAGACATCTCATGATAGTTTGCCCTAATGAAGATGGTGGCATCCAATATGGTCATCACAGAAGTCATCTGGAAAATCCTACACCTTTTGTAAACAGAAAGACATATCAGCATATGGTCTTCACCAGAAGACATATGATTATATTTATGGTACTCATTGAAAATGGTACATTTAGGACATCCAGTATGGTAACAATGGCAGCTATCCTGAAAATTTTATTTCTAACTCTGGACTACTAAATGGAAAGTCATGGAAACACTAAGTATAATTTTTTATTTGGCCCTGAATGAAAACATGTGAAGTGCCAATCTGATTTCAGATATGGCTGATTCAATGAACACAATAACTTAGGTTCTCCAACATCTAAGGTTGCCAAACATTATAGATTTAATTGCACACAGAGCAGGAAAGAAGCCTATCAATTGCAGGAATAAACGCAGGAACGTCAGGGTCACTGCCTACGAGAAGAAAAATGGTTTCCATGCAGTAACTAAAGTTCTTCACTTCCTACAGTTATCAAACTTTGTGGATGACTTGCATTTTGGGATAGGCAAAAGCCAATCATTTTAATTGGTGAAAGTTAAAAGGTCAAGGTCACTGTGTTGGAAATATATGTTCAACTTGAAATATGTACCATCAGGAGTTACCAGTCCTTGTGGATGACTTGCACTAGGTAGGTGTAAGGAAGAATCCTATTGATTCATTGGTCAAATGGTAAATTTATTTATCATCTATCATCTACAGTTAAGAATAATTGTAAAAAGCTTGTACTTGGAGTAAGAAGAAGCCTGTCAATTTTTGGGTCAGAAGATGAAAGCCCAAAGTCCACTGGAAAAATAAGAAAGGTTCCTGCACAGAAATGTTAGTTGTGCATCCCATCTCTGAACCAAACTGGGCATGCAGATTAGCTAAGTAATAATCTTATTGATTTTAGGATCAGAAGATCAAACTAGAAGTCATTGGGGTGGGAAGAAAGCCTACATATGTTGGTGACAAAAAGTGACAATTCTTGAAAGAACAACAATGATTCCTGCATGATGACATGAGTTTAAAATCACTAACTTCGAGTAGACTTTAGGGATTGGTTTAATTAAGGGTAAAAAGGAATCCTATTGATTCTGGGGTCGAAGGTTACAGCAACTGTTATAAAAACTGGTTTCTATACGGAAATGTCAGTTATCTACATGTAGGGCTTAGGAATTGAAAATGTGATAATTGGTCATACTCTTGTTGTATCCTAAAAATAAAATGGGGTTTGTCTCTGAATTCTAGTTCATTTTGTGTGTTTAATAATAAAGTAACCATTTAAAAAGTGAACATTGACTATTACAAAGAAGGTGTCATAGGCTAAATTGATTAATCATCACATCATAAATACCTTAAATAATTGATAAGTACGAGTAAATAATCTTGCATTTATTTATTTATTTATTTATTTTTATTTTTTTTATTTTTTCTTCTAAGGTTTCAGATTTATTGGTATGTGCTTTAGAGGAACATCATGGTACCATTGCTGGTCACCATTGTAGGCAGAATTTTTTAAGGATGGGCTGTCATGGTTACTGGAGGAAATGGAATAATTCAGAAATTGAGAAGAATGGAAGCACAATTGCATCTGTGTTATATGACCATGATGAAATCATCAGTAAATGCACCATGTTTTATGGACAAGGTAAAAAAAAAAGTCAAGAGATGGTATAGTACAGGAGTGATTTCATTTTTCAGGGAATTTTCAACTTTACTTGATTTAGGAATGTGACCTAATCTAAGCCTAAGAAATTGTTCAACAAGCACTTTATGCAAAAAGCATGAAATTAAATTAGTTTTCCAGATTTTATCTAAATGTTTATATACATTGACATCTGTTAAAAAGACACATTCCAAATTTGCTTTAAAAGTTTTCATTTTATAAAGGACATCTGCTCATAAAGGACAATGCCTGTATTTGTAAACCCATTCTCCCAAGTTACTTACTAATTTTTTCTTTACATGGATGACACCTGTTCATGAATTACTTTAATTTTGAACAGTACTTTGGCTCTCCTTATAGACAGATTTCAGTATATGCAGTAATTTGTCTCCATGCCTTGAAGATATATTTATTGCTGATGGGTGGGTTATGGACGTTGAATTAAATCTCTACTCTCACATTATTCCAAGTTTTCCGGTTCAGTGTTACCGTAGTGAAGATGATTCTTCCATTCCATTTATATTATAGATATTAAAGGCATACAACCTAAGTAAAAACGAATGAAATTATATATTTATTTTTTCAGTTCACGATTACTTAATTAGATGAATAATTACGATTCAGGCTGTTTCTGAGGCCGAAATCAGGCTAGTATCGGAAATTTTGTGATAAAAACGCGATTCTGAATTATTGTCTGCAGAAAAAAATTCGCTGTTTGCCACGCCTATATTCATGTAACCTCTGTGTTGACCTCTCCCGAAGATTAAGAATTTTAGCCATGCGCAAACACGTGTTTACAAAAATAATGGCGTGTTCACAACTAGATCGAAAACCAAAACTTAGATTCTGAAAGGAGGGGGAAAAAGCTCTTTGGGCAAATTATGGCAGCACACGCATATGTATTGGTGACCAGCATGAACGATGGAATAAAAAAAAGTCCACTTTGAGCCTGGAAACTAATCCAGAGGTCGCCAAATTCTTGCTGGATACTGGTGTCATGGTGAGTCTCAATTTTGCAATGAACAGTCAAGTTTTTATACCGCTATTTTATATCTGTATTGTTAACTCTTTATCAAAACTCTTAAAATAACATATTTTATATAAACTGGCATTATTCCATTTAGCTTGAAATAAAATGTCACAGCCCTGCAACAATATCGCTGAAAACCGCATGTACGTTTTCCACTGCTGCTATTTTTGAGGCCATCAAAGGGGTATTAATGATCATCATTTTCGCTCGCAACCATGAGACTTTATTTAAAGGCAAGCAGTCACTTCTGTTTTTTGTTTGTTTTTAAATAAAAAAAAATTATATATAATGTAAATGGTGATGGCTGTAAATGAAAGTAATGCAATACAGTTAAGTATATATTATGCATACTATTATTTGTAAAGTATATAATATTATTGTGTCTAATAAAACATTTCTTTTACCTTGCTATATTAGGTAATGAATTGAATGGCAGTGCAAGGAAAACATCAGAAAAATGTCACAGAAGACATGGCCACAACTTCTACACCTGGGCCAACAATTCATAGGATACAAATTCCTGCTGTGTCTGATATAACCACATCATAATCAGATATGGCATCTGTGTAAGTATTACTACATTTTTAAAAAATTTTATGTATATTTACTTGTTTACAAATATTTTGGTAGATGCACATCTAAGGATTTACCTGGAAATGTATCATTCTATATTAGTTTAATAGTTTGCAGTTGGTAAAGATTGTCCATTTTGTTAAAATCTGGTTTGTTTTATTCAGAATAATATTTTTGTTGTAAATTGTTTGTTGGCATATGTCTATTTTTTGTTATTGAAATGTTCCTCATCATGCTGTATGTATTTTAGTTAAAGGGCCTCAAGGGAGAATAGTCTTTGACTAAATTAGTCACCACTTTAAATAAGTTATTATTATTATTTCTTGAAGCATTATCATTCAGGTCTTAATAACCAAGATAAATGATAATTTCTTTTGATGCAAAACTAAAGATTCCCAAGTTCAACATTAGTATTTACACATTTCAAAATTTTATTTTAAGGGATTCAGTCTTGTCTGAAGTTGATGGAAAAGTCTAAAAGTTTTATGAACCCATTTGAGAAAGTATACTAACAAAAAAAAATTGTGATACATACATAAAAGGGAATATTTGAGTTAAGTATCCTAAAAAAAACAACCATTATGATACATGCATGATATATGTAACTAAACTAAAAGTAATGTATAGTATTGTATTGGTATTTGTGGCTGGTATTTGTGTATGAAACAGAAAGTTGCTCCCACAAAAGCTTTCTTTTCTGTGTATTATCAAAAAAGTAAAAATTGTTTATTTACAATTTATCTTAAATATAGTATCAATGCATAATTGAAATAATGAAGATATACTGGTTATCACAGAAAGAAAATGAATACATTGTATTATAAATACAAACCACACTGAGGCCATAGTTATGGTTTGTCCATTTAATACACATGGAGAGGGCAAGGGGGGTTTACCCAAATGCATATGCTTGTGTATGGGGGTGGATGGTCTACTGATAATATACGTACACATATACCTCGATAGTAATTTGTCTAATAAGTAACCTGCTTGACTGGGTTCAGTTGGGTGTTTGAGTTTTAGTGGACAATAGACAAACTTTTTAAAGTTATGCTGCTTATTTCTTTGATGCAGCCAGACATTCAACATTGGTGGACTATCTGTTACATTAAATACATATTATTGTTAATCCTTGATCTTTTCTGTGTGGATTAAATATTGGCTGTTCTACAGAATGGGGAGGGCAATCGCATGTATGCAGATGGTGTGTATGTAAATAAAAAGTATGCATGTGTACAGGGAGGGAGGGGTCAAGCTTTGCCCGATTTTTGCACACATGTCCATAGTTGGAATCAGATTTTGTTTCTGGACTTTTTACTTTTTTGCTTGCAGTCTAATTCACACCAGTCTGAGCTATACACATACAGGTGAACAATTGCAAAAGTAGGATAAATTGGGGATGGAAGTAAAAAGTGGCCAGGAGGAAAATGATGGGTCAGAAGAAGGAAAAACTCCCACTTTTACCCTTATGCCGAATGATGTTTCTAGCACACCTAGGTGTATATCTAATCAAATCTCTTGGAAACAGATGTATTTCAATATATTCAAAATTAGCCCACAAATGCGCTCCCTACCCCCAGGTGACAAGGAAAAAAAAATAGTATGGGTGGAATGAGTTGATCATTCTCTGCCTGTATAATGCTACTGTACATTGGCATTTTCATCGAAACAGATTAATGGGGATTTATAAATGTTAATAGTTCTCTGCATCTGAATCAATTTATTTATTTAGTCATTTTACTTTGTTTCAGAAGTACAGCAGAACTGGAGAATTTCCAGAAGTTTGATTTTATTGTATGCCTCCAAAAGACATTCATATAAGCCATCAGCTTTCAGAGCTAGGAATCTGTTGGCAGCTCTTGATTATAACAATCATATTGACAGAGATGTGATTGTAAACACAGATGGAACAATAAGGTAATAAAATTTATTCTTGTTAATGTAATAATTCATCTTTGTTAAAAATATTAATGCTTTACCTGAAAGTTGATAAACCATCTGTTTGTGATACAATTTTATCTTTTACAGAAGACATTTTTTAAAATAAATTTCAAAAACCAATTTTGGTTAGAATTAGTCTAATGTAATTAGAAAATTCTGTATAGAATCTAAACATTTTTATGATATATGGGTAAGATACAGATTTGCTATTTTGACATTTTCATCTGTAGCAAAATGATTTGTTACATGTAATTGTATTCAGTTTTTATTTGGACTTTTGAGAATTAAAAAAATATAAAATGACATTGTCAGTGAAATGTTTGCATTTTCTTGTCAGATACCATAGGTCATTCAACAAAAAAGTGAGAGATGGTCTGCATACCCAAAGAAAGCTGATCAACAGTACCTGTATATTCCAGAAATAAATATGAAAATATTGAAATGAGGTTAGATGATAGAGTTGGCATGAACCAGCCAGTTGTTTTGGACATAAATGATCCTAGGTGAATATCTGATGTACTTGCTCCAATAGCACCACCACCTACAGAAGAGATTGTTACAAAGCAGAAATCTCATTTTAAGTTAAAATGATTTAGGCCTTTTAGTCAGGTAATACCTGTTGATATCAAATTATTATGGAGAGACTATTCTAGTGGTTGTATGGTAAGAAATGTTCCCTACCATGGACCCATATAGACTTTGACTAAGTCTTTTTTGAAGTGCCTACCATGAGCTGAAGTCCAGCATCTGTTTGATTTCCAAGTAGCAGTATATCTTCAGACCACTGTTGATTATGTTCTTAAAGCTTTTAAAAGAAACATGCATTTTAACAACAAGATGTAAGACCTTTTCTAACTTTTCATACCCATTGCATTTATACATGTCTTATATGTATGTTTAGATTGAGGTAAATGCAGTGTATTTTGGCCATATGATGTATAAAAAAAGCACAGCAGAGGCTATACATTGTAAATCATTTAATCTTATAGAAGTAACAAGATTAAAATCATGTAATTACAAGTCTGTATTATTGCATAATAAAGTACTTTTTAATAATTTTATTTTCTAAATGTTTTGTGTAAAATTGCAGTCAGAAAGATTTCTAGTATACTTTGAAAAAGAAAAAAATGTACATTGGAGCAAATGACTTCAATCCATACTCTTCATCTTGATTTAATTGCTCCCGCTAAACATGCCATTAAAGGTTCACATACAGTTTTAAACTGATTTTATAAAGAAAATAATGCTGTTAACTTCTGTCTTTTTTTAATTAAAAAAATTAATAACTTAGAAATGATATTCACTGACTATATTTAACAAATTACTATTTACATACTGGTGTTGACCGTTCCAGTGGCCTAGTGTTAAGAGCATCCACCTCATATGCAAGAGGTTGGGGTCCTTGATCCCTGGCCAAGTCATACCAAACACATAAAAATGGTATTAACAGCTGCCTCATTTGGTGCTCAGCATTAAGAGGTTAGTGTATGGACTGGTTGTCCTACTGTCAGGATAATGTAACGGGGTGGGATGTCATGCTATATGTCTGCGGCATGATGCCTTAGTGCTAGACATCACTATAAACTGCCACACTTCAAACATCATAGCAATATGACTCAAAAATTGTTCAAGGTATGTTAAAAATCCAAATCACACACACTGTTACAATTTTGAAACAGAATTTGGCATATTTCCATCACTGTATAGTAGGTCCAATTTCATGAACTTGAGCAGTGATATATTGTTGCAAACAGGGTTAATGGTCAGTTAGCAATTAAAACACCCCTGTGAATGTTTAAGAGTTTGTTTGTCTGTGTAGGCTAATTAGTATCAACACTGGTAGCATGACCCCTGCATTCCTGAATTTGATATGTATATCTGAGCCAGTTTTGCATTGAACTTCGTACATTATATATACTAATCAGTGTGTGTGTGTGTGTGTGTGTGTGTGTGTGTGTGTGTGTGTGTGCCTAGCTACCCTGATTTTAAAAGAAATGCAATAGGAAACATACATGGGGGTGAGGACATGGGCTTAATTTCAATATTTGCTTCTCTGCAGTAGTTTGTTTAGGTGATGTACTAAAGTTTGGCATTGAGTAAATGATAATCACTTTTGTCAAAAGTATAAAAAACAAGCACAAGATACTAAAACATCAATGTAATTTCTATAGAACTGTCTAGTATTTTGGAATGGGATGTCTGTAATCAATCTGTTATAGTAATGGTACACTAGTTTCTCATATAAAATGTCTCTGAGAGACAAAGAGAAAGGAAGAACGGAGGCAGACATTAGACGGACTGGAGGCAGTTGGACTACCAGTCCAGAGAAAGATCATACAGATGAGTAGGAACACAGGACAGGAGGAGAATCAATTACAGTCAGATGATAAAATAGGCCATAACTTGGTCGAGTTAAAGACGAGTGATAGGGTTTTAATTTGAGTTTCATTTGAGAGATGACTGTTATTTAATGATATTAAATTGTTGTTTATTTGACTTTCACATTTTGTGTATTCATTAATTTAACTGTCGTCACCACTGACTGGGAGCTCTGAGCATTGCATCTCTCTATCACTACTTCAATTCCTCATAAAACCAAGCCGGGAGGTCTTTTGTAATAATTTAAATAATATTGGGAGCACCCCTCCCAACCTAAATAACACGGAAAATCTCTATATATTATATGCCATAATTATTCTTAGATGATATCCTTCATTTTTATGCCTGACTGTACTCTTGAATTAAAGTTATGTCTGTACATGCACATTTGTACATGTATAAGTTTAGTACATTACATAATATATAATAGTTTTACAGTGTATGCAGCTGTGTACATTCATCTGGGTATTTATATAAAGGGTATAATTATTTCTATGGTAAATGAACACATTTAAAAAACTGAAAATTTGATGCATTTAATTGGTGTCAAGTATATTTGATTTAGTTGTAAGAAGACGGCTGATGATGCACATATTATGTGATAAAAGCATTCAATGTTGCTTTTGATGAACTAGTATTTAAGTCTTAAAAACCTTATTCTGTTTCCAGAGCCAATTTTTTTCACATGTAATTTAAATTAATGAGCAGTATCTGGATAGAATAGTATCCTAGTATTTGTAGTTCTGTTGATATTTACAAGCCAATCTTTATTCATGAAACACTGCAACAAGTTTTGCTTTCTCAACTCATGACTATGCGTTATTTATCATTTAACTTAATGTGTTGCTGTATATGCACAATTAAAATCATGTTCACCAGTGTACTTTCGTTGTTTACATCCTTTGCATCCCATGACAATGCTAGTCAACTTCAATTCATGTTTTTAATAAGCAGTCTCCTCACAGCTGCTTTCAAAACATAGCCATACATATAATCATTCTTTAGTGGGTAGGTAGCTAAAACAATTTTTAACAAAACTTGTTCATGCAAAATAAAAATTGCATACTACAAAAGAAATGCTTTATACAACTTAAAATAAACATAAATTTCATTATTCACACATCATATCATTGGATAGATCACCCATGTCTTCCTTGAGTAAATCCAAAATGGTACTGGCCAAAATTATTTATCCATTATACGCCATACACAACAGCTTGGAATGACATGTCTGTTGCCAGTACTTAGGTATCCTTAAGTCCATAAAATAAATTGCCTATTAGCAGTATGCCATTTCCCCCGGTGGTATTATCTTCTTCTGCTGCCTTTTAATAGTGGTTCTGATTACAATGATACAAATTATCACATTTTTAGTTGGTTTATCTTACAACGTAACACAATCTCACAAACACGACAAGTAAACACTTTCAAGAATCGCCCCTTAAAGGAACCTCTTATTGTCAGGATTTTCCATCGTATTGACTTTTTGCCTACTTCTTGTAATTTATCATATATAATGAGAAATCTATAAGCAATACATATATTGTGGGTGACTATAATGAACTAAGGAGAAGGACAGACGAAGAATTAGGCAATAATTACTCAATAGCGAAACATATGCTTACCTCGACTTCATGTGACACTGCGACTACGGAGAAGATCGGTAAATTCCGTTTTTGCATAATTAATTAGCAATCCGTACAGAAAATCGTTATATTTTCATTGATTAAACTTACAGATGTACATTTTTTGAAACTGAATGACCTGTAATTACTCATTTTTTCTACTATACTTTTCATAATATCATGCATTTGCAAGAACAAAAAAGTCGAAAATCTTAGGTTGTATGCCTTTAAAACAGATTCCTTATAGTTAGTGGTGTAGATCACAAATATTTTATGATGACATCAAATCGAAAATTTGATAAATTCAAATAGTAAAATCCATGAATAATTCAAATAGTAAAATCAGTGAATAATTCAAATAGTAAAATCAGTAAATAATTTAAATACATGTAGTAAAATCAGTGAATAATTCAAATAGTAAAATCAGTGAATAATTCAAATAGTAAAATCAGTAAATAATTTAAATACATGTAGTAAAATCAGTGAATAATTAAAATAGTAAAATCAGCGAATAATTCAAATAGTAAAATCAGTGATTAATTCAAATAGTAAATTCAGTGAATAATTAAAATAGCAAAATCAGGTATTCGTTTTAGCATCGGGGAAAAAGCAAAGTGGAGATAACTGCAAAACAAATGAATCAGATATCGTGACACCATAGCATACATTTCTAGTTGGCTTAATGACAAATATAATAAAGATATAATTATTTACTTAAAATGTTAGAAAAATGAATAAGGCTGCATTTACAAATTTACTTGCTTCCAGGAAGTTAGCAACATACCTACAAATCTATTTTGCAGTATTGTCAGTTAAGTAGACATAAGATATGATAAATCAGGTTTCTGTAATCCTGGAAATCCTGGAAATGTTATTATATTACAAAAAGGCATTTCAGGGACCATGCAAAGTTTTGAAATTTCCCATAAGTCTGTCAAAGCTTTGGAAAAGTCATTGAATTTGGTTATTTAATGTTATCAGGTCACAAATTTAATTTCATTGATGCAAAAGTGTCATTAACCTACCTGTCTTTGAATAAGTTCTGCTAAGACTTATTTTAGTCTGCATACTGTGATCTAACTGGCATTTCAAATCAGTTTCCTCACTACACTCAAAACAGAAGGGTGACATCTTTATTAAACTTAAATTAAGCATTTAATTGTATTGTACTATCTCATTTGCAAGGTAAAATAACTAAAAATATTAAGTTTTTATCTCAGATTTACAGTATGTGGGGTTATAACTTGACATTTTCGGTACTCCCGAAATTGGTAAAAAGATCTTGGAAACATTTTTGGAAAAGTCATCGAATTACATTTGTTAAAGATTACAGGAAGAATCTAAATATTCAACATAATTTTTTTTAGATATGTCTTTGTTAAGTTTGGCATTATTCTTTTCCAGAATGGCATTTATGTAATATTGAGAAAAAATGTGATGGACGGAGGAGGATGATGATATTCCAGTCTGTCATACATAAGTCATATTACCATGACCTATGTCTTCTAACTGAACCAGATAAACATTCAGAAAGACAGCAAACATTCTACTCTGAACAGTTTGATTTGGAGGTTCTTGGTTCTGAGTATTATGGTAAGTGATTGGAGGTAAACTCAAATGTCAGTAGGGGAGAAGGGATCATTCTCTAACTACCATTGTCACCATAAACTGTAGAAAAAATCCCATTATCTTTTATAACATATCCCCCTTTCAGCTGAATCACTGTGTAATACTTTCTATATTATATAGATAACTCGATAACTAGTTCCCTGATAACTCGTGAAGCCATTTATAATGCAGGGTTAGTCGTGGATCCCTTTTTTTTATTACTAAAAAGCAGCAATGATTATAAATTAAGAATTCAGTCATTAAACAGACCTGTTTATTCTTCCCACCCCTTCATCAGTTTTTTTGATGTACAGTGAGGATGGGATCGTTCACATTGTTATGTAGGTCATTCCACATCTTGTGCCTTTGCTTATAGTGTGGTCTATGATTTTGGATCCCGTTGTGCACGAGTTATCAAGGGAGAGGTGTGTGTATGTGTGTGTGTGTGTATATATATATATATATATATATATATATATATATATATATATATAGTACAGAATTTATTGCTCTTAAAGTGCTGTGTCTGAAAATGAAATCTATTGAGTACTGTTCTGATGTTCTTGAAATATGTAATATATTTAATATAATATGAAATATGTAATTTTTGCCTAAAATAATAAGCAAAACATAAAGCTGGTGCATATGTTATAGACAGTGAACAATAGAGAGATCAGATATATATTTTCTTGAGATGATTGATAAGCAATAGAAAATTTTGAAGCCAAATGTTATGGATAACTTGGGGTGCTATAATGTCCACACTTATAGTATCATGCTTAATGCCATTATCAATACATATTTTTTAATTAGTAGAATGGTCATTGACATTCAAGTTCAATAGAAAACACAATTCAAAGCATAACTCAATTAAAATCCTGCAGAGTTCTTCAAAATGCAATAATAAATTATCAAATTATTTTTTCCATATCTGAATTTTCATCTGTCAATCAGCACGCAAAGAAAAATTTGTGCAATACAAGGCACATTTTTGTGTGAAGAATATTAGAAGAAAACAATCTTGATAATGGAATTTTGGCCAAGTAAAAGTATGCAGTATAAATAGGTATAAATTGATGTAACATTTCAATTTTCATGGGGAACAGTTTGAGTGTTGCAACTGATTTTCAAGAACATCAGAACAGTACTCATTAGATTTCAGTTTGAAATAACCTTTTTTGATGTTGGGTCAATGATGATTTCATAACAAGAATTCTTACAGGAAGAAACGAAGAGAGTTAATGTAAGCACAAAGACATACATCCTCTTATAGCAATGTCAGATAATTGAGATCTAACATGTATTCATCTGTCCTCAGTTTAAAGTGTAAGTGTGTAAGTGGGTTTGACCTCACATTTTCTTCTTTTAAAAAATGGTAATGATATTTCTACAAGGAAAAAAAAGGTTCAGAATAACCCAGCATACAGTAATTGTATTGGAGAGAAAATGTAATAGGATAATGGGTACTTCTATTTCACCAAATGGGAAATAGAATTGATTTAACAATGGACAAAAATAATTAAATTGACTAAATTAAAGAATGCTAATAAAATAAAACTGCAAAAAGAAGGGTATAAAAAGATTCTGTCAACTTAAATCTCTCAAGCTGATAATTACCTTTATGAGCATTTCAGTAAAGTGTTTTATAATGAGAAAGCAAAAGTGGTATTGCTGAACATTTCCAAACAATAAGTAAATATAATGGTATTCATGTTGAATACAGTATGATTGGTTGTCTCACATTCAGTTGGATATTTTTAGTGGTACTGCTAAAATTATAGAACAGAAATCCAATTGGGGTCTTACATTACATAATTTTGCAAAATGCAAGGAAGTTAATTTTTACACAATACTTTTGAGGAATTATCTACATTCATAAGAATATTAATTTCCCCTAATATGGCATTTCAGAGTTGTAAAGTAACAGCGACACATTATAATAACTTTAGAAGCAACACACAGTGTATAAAAATTTCTGTAATATATATATATATATATATACATATATATATACATATATATATATATATATATATATATATATATATATATATATATATATATATTATGATTTTGTTTTCATTCAGATGAACTTTGCTCAAATTGTATTTGAGGGATGTAAAATGCAATCTTCAAAGGACATAGCTTTTTACATGATGGATTTGATTAATAAAGTGCCTTATGATAACTAAATAGTATCACAAAACCAACAAGGTATTATGGGTAAAAATGTCAGCAAAAGTGCATGAACAAGACATTTTAATGTGTAGCACTCATTTGTTAAGTTAATCTTTACCAGGATACACACTCTATTCTGGCACATTCAAATATAATTATATAGATTTAAAACTGCATTGTTAAAAATTCTTCTACCCTATCAAGTGAATGTGTAGTGACCTCAAATATGAAAGTGAGCTTCACTTTTCTCAGTTTTGAAGTTTCTTTTCTGTACTGTGGTAAGTTAGATGCTTATAATTGTTGGATTAAAATTTGAAGTATATATTGTTTATCATCCTGTATACTGTTCACAAAATATCACGCAAATGCCTTCACTTCATCTTACTGCAGGGTAGTGTACCAGTTATGTGCCCCTCCATTTGGCTTCATTTTTAGCCCTTGGGTCTTCATCAAGATGTTGGATTGCAGTGATGGTGATGTCGATGTCCAGATGATTTACCTCAAAACATTCAGGAAGGTTTGTTTTAATTTACGATGTGAAGACCCTTCTATACCTCATTCACAAATTAAGAGAGTTAATGTAGACATATTGGATCTTACCACTATTCAGCATACAAGTTTAGTTTGTCTTTTTCCCAAATGTATTGACAGTATTGTGTTCTCCTTCATATACAATCCCCCCACCAGTGGCCACATCCTCGACCTGGCCAGTTTTCATGCCAATGACAGGATGGTGTACAAAGTATTCTTCATCCGTAGCCATTCCTATAAGGCAGCATGTGGCCAGCAGTTTAGTCAAAGAATTTCATTTTATCCCTCGCAAGTGGCCACATTTTATCAAATGTGTTGAAAATCAGTAATAATTGATTTAATAAGGTAAGTAATCCAATTATCTCTACAAGTGCATGTTTCCTCATGTCAGATTTTTTGTTTTACTGAGAGAGTTGTTGTAAAAAAAGTACATTTTATCATGCGTTCTACTACATGAGGTAATTATCAAAAACAAATCAGGGTCAACATTGGCTAAATATAGCTTTGTCGAATAAAATTAAAAAGAAATGAACCTTGAACAAAACAGGATACCAGACAAAGACCAAAAACTGGTGTGTCAATGCATGTATCATTTCTTTTATAAATGAGGCATTCTGTCTACTCTATACAAGTTTTGACCTGCCTCACTAAGCCATCAGCATTAAGAGGTTAGTGTTACTGGTTGGCATGGTGTCAGGATAAGAGACTGGATGCTACATGTCTGCAACATGATGCACCCATGCTAGACATCTAAACTGCCACACTGCAGACATCATAGCGATAAAACTAAAAAGATGTTAAAACCTACATTAATGAGCCAAATCGCACACACACAAAATATGTCTGCATAATAATGTTGCACTACAATTAGAAACATAGGAATAAATCATCACAGAACTTTAACATGTCATGATGCAAATGGGAAATTATTGCTTTAGAAGCAGAAGTATTAGTTATTTGACTCCTTGAAAATGGGGAGAGTTCAAGAGTTCTTGCCAATAGATATCATATCGAAAAGACTAAAGAAACAACAACATTATAACAGATAAGGAGAATATTCTGCAGTGGGAAAAAAAGAATATAAGAAAAGAGAATGATTTCTAAATGCAGTATTTGTACCCAGATTTAAACAACATTTTGGAATGCACATGCCAAAAATACCCCCCCCCCCCCTTTCACTTTTATGCATTAAGAACTGTTGTTATGCTCATTTGATACAAGTCCATTCTTAATGTAAGAAAAACCTTTTAATAATGTTACATTTAAACGAAGATATTAAATACTTTTAAGCTACATGTAGCCTTCTTACTACATACAGATACATTTACTTCTCACAAATATAGTCCCCCCTCTGGAAAAGCCAACTATCTTATAAGAGCACATTATTGTTGCAGAAGCAGTTGCTGTATAAGAGGGGATCATTGTAGCATTCATGCTTCAGAGAAAACATCCACCAAGACATTTATAGGTAATTTTTACACTCTTCTGTATGCTCAGTTTTGTAATGTCCCAGTTGTACTATGATTCCATTTAGATGCACCCTTTACATGTCATATGGCCTTTCTTGCAAAGTGGTGCCCAATCTTGAGTTGTTTAGATCATCAGATCTTGATTAAAATCAAACACTGCTTCAATGGCAAGATAAAGAATGGATAGTCACAGAAATACCGTAAAAGTCAACAAATGACAATTTGTTTAGATGTTTGTGAGATTAAAGAGAATACTTGGTACCAGGCTTTGTCAAATCAGTAGCAAGTGGAATGCTATTCACATCTAACATCCTTCAAGTTTTGGTCATTCTGAGTTTCTCCCACACATGGGTAGAATGCATCCAAAGGAAGATGGTGACATACTTCTTCAAACACGGGCATAATAACTCACTGAACCTTTACATCCTGGTGCAGTGGTACCCTAGTTTGTTTGCCTGATATCAAATATACAAATCCCAGAAGCTTAAATGTCCTGGCCGATTCATTGTTAAAGAGTGGCCAGCTACTCCATCCATCCATCTTAATAAGTGGAGTTTGTGCCAAAGGGGCCAACCAGTACTAAACATATTGTAACAGATTGGAAGAACAAACTGGCCACCTTCCCTTCTTGATTCCTGGACCTAGATGCATGGTCATTGATACCTTTTGAATCACTTGTTTGGGGTGTGGATTTGGGGGGATTGGATTATGGCATATGCTTTTTCTCCAGTGGTTCTGATTTTGAAACTAATCCATAAACTTAGGAACATGGGCTGCAAGATAGTTTTGATTGCTCCTCACTCATGGGCAAATCGTGGATCAGTGATCTGCTTGTTTTGTTGGGGATTGTACTTGGGAAATCACTGCAGCCACCATGATGCTGAAGCAACCGCAGTCACCATTATATTATATATGGAGAGGATAGTGAACACTAGATGGCCCTCCATCTTTTAAGGCATAATTGGGGAAAAGTGATGGGTTTGAAATGATTTGTGTCGTAATAACAATGTCATACCACTTTTAATCTCCATTCCCAAATCAGCAAAGATCATTCTTTCTCACTTTGAGAAGAAAAAGCAAACCTATGTTATATTCAAGGATACTGTTCCATGATCTTGGACATCAGAGAGATGATATTGGTCACAACAAGGACCATTCCAAGTGGTCTAATTATGATATATCCAGACTATGCTCGCACCTCATTCCCCAATTGGAACCTCACCTGGGTCTTGACATGGTTCAACTTGCCAATGTACAAGCCAGTCTTTCCTCTTACTGAAGCAGTCATCATACAAGATTTGTGTTCAACAGCTTCAGCTTGTAGAGCTGTCTGTAGATCTAAAGTTCTTGCAGTTCTGTTCTGATGACCTAGTCATACTGTTGATACAACCTGATCAGTTGACTGTCACAATGCAACCAACAACTAACTATCTGCTCTCTCCGTAAATGATCTATCATGAGAGGCGAAATTGTAGGATGCCATCTGATCTGGAGTGCACAGAGAATGTCAGCAATGGCAAGGCACAAAGCACAACATAACCCCAATGTTGCTTACCACTTAGATAAAGAGGGTTATTAGACTGGCATACTTTGAACTATCACAGGATCAAATAAGACTTGTGAAGATTTTGGCTAATGAAAGGCAAGAGATTTTCACCTTTGAATGTAATGTATCAGTTCAATACAGTCCAGTCAGTTGCTTGGCATGTGCTTTCCATATTCTGAAGCTACTATTTGTATGCTAGCTTGACAAAACAGAGGTCTCAGATATGCTTAATCATGCATATTTGGATGCCAGTTTTTGTTATCTGAGATGCAGAAAATCACTTGGGTGGGAGTCCTCCATGCATATGTAATAGGTGGGAGGCAAAATTCAAAACTTGCCAGTCTTGTTTCAGCCATCTGCTTAGTTGGAGTTTGTGTTGATATTTGCAATGACAAAATTCAGTAGTTATAAGGCCCCCTGATGTACATGTTGCCATTATACGAGTATATAGACAGAACATGATGCCATAGCTAGGTGGCAAGTTCAGAGATTTTCACTGGTGGCTGTGTGGGAAAATGTACTGATATTTACATGTACTGATATTACAATGACAGAATTTGGTGGCTGAAACACCCCCTGATGTACATGTTGCCATTATAAGAGTACATCAAAAGAATATGATGCATGATAGCTGTGTGGCAAGTTCAAGGACTTGAACTGGCAGCTGGGTGGGAAAATGTACTGAAATTTACAGTGATTAAATTCAGAGGTAGAAAGTCCCAGAGATGTTCTTGTGGTCATTAGAGCACATCAAATAATCAACTTTAGCTTTCATTATTGTGTTAATTTCTGTGTGTAGCAGAATACTTAGTGCATGTGATCTCGGAATCAAGACATGTTGAGACTTAGACAAAATGTCATTAGCAAATTCTGATAAGTATTTTGTGGTTTAACGGCAAACTCGTGAAGATTGTAATGAGATTCAGAGAGTGCTAAAGTTGCTATAACTGATAGTTTGGATGGGACAGTATAGCCGAGAGTAAGAAAGCATGTGTTGCCTTGCTTAGTGCTTGAAATAAGACCTTCCTTGGATTGACAAAATTCAACCTCAGTCTAATGGACAAACAAGAGCTATGTCAGTGTTAAAAAGAATGTAGAAATTAAAGTCAATGAGAACCCATAATTCTTCTAATTTGCATTGTTTTCTTGTAGTGTGCTGCAAGCTTTGCTTGTGGGACTCCTAATTTTACCAAAATGGGTGTCCTGGGCTCCTAGTTTTAAAATTTTAGCTAGACCTCTGCTAAAGAGAGAGTTGAATTTCGTTCGGCCACTGGAAGCTACACAGAGTGTTTCTATCCCCTCTTCATTGCAGTACAACTTCAGTCCTGCTGTATTCATCATAGAAACTTTTTATAACCAGTTTATTGATTCCACAGGGAGCTGTCTTGCACATGAATAAACACAAAGTTTTCAGTTGTGCAATCCTCACATTAGAAGAAGATTATTCTTTCAATGGAGCAATGATTGTACTCCTGCAGTGTGACACAGATAGAGGTTGGATGATCAAATATTTCCTCCTCGTTCATATTCTCCTGATGTTAATATAATCAGGTAAATGATTGATGGAGAAAGAAAATTGTTCCAAATATATTTATTTGATCATATTACTGTCTATCCATCCAATTAATCACCACAATGCATGCATTCTGTTGAAGATTTCAATCCAATTTGAACTAGTTACATAGGATGCTAATGGCTACCTAGCTGTTATGAGGGGAGATTATCTGTTAAGGGTTACTTCCCTTGATATCATTTTCTGTATAAACTGAAAGACATTTTTCATCAATCAAGCAGGGCAGAATGTGGGGGTAATAGAGAGTAAGTCTTAATGTATCAATAAAGTACTTCCAGAATTTATTAAACAATTTCCATTCAAAGAGAATTTTTTACTTTTTTGTGTGCTTATCTATTGGTTTTGTGATCACAACTAATTTTGAATTGAATAATTACAGATTTTATTACATGTTTTCATCTTGAAGATTGCAGATTTTGTCCCAGCTTACAGAATTTGGGGTTGGTTATGACAAATGTTATGGTATGATGGTTGTCATCTCTTAAATAGAAATAAATTGTTATTATCATGCAGGTTTTATTTCTAAACAGATTCTCATGAACCTTTGAATAAAACAAAGATCGTCATGACACATGGGATAAAACAAAGATTCTTATGACACTTGGGCTAAAACAAAGATTCTCATGACACTTGGGATAAAACAAAGATTATCATGACACTTGGGATAAAACAAAGATTATCATGACACTTGGGATAAAACAAAGATTCTCATGACACTTATGATAATTTAAAGATTATCATGACACTTGGGATAAACCAAAGATTTTCATGACACATGGAATGAAACAAAGATTCTCATGACACTTGGAATAAAACAAAGATTGTCATGACACTTGGAATAAAACAAAGATTGTCATGACACATGGAATAAAACAGAGATTATCATGACACTTGGGATAAAACAAGAGTAGTCAGTACTATCTTGCACTTATCTTTAATAATTAGTAAAATACTTATCTTTAATAATTAGTAACACACTTATCTTTAATAATTAGTAACACACTTATCTTTAATAATTAGTAACACACTTATCTTTAATAATTAGTAACACACTTATCTTTAATAATTAGTAACACACTCATCTTTGATAATTAGTAACATCAGTTCATATTAATGAGTTAATTTCATTTGGTTAAGTTTGTTGTATTATCATAGTTAGTTGTGACCATGTTTCTGTATAAATTTTATGAAATAAATCATTTAAGTTGTTAAATAAATTTTCAGGTAATTATGATAGTGAGTGACATCCTTCAGAATAAAGGTATAAACATTGCTGTGGAAGAGGCTTGTAATCTTATTTTGTTTACCACTCAGCTATTAGATGGTTACATGTTATTTTTTTAGTATTTATATTTTTCATGCTTTGTTTCCTGTACAGTAATTCATAGATATATAAAAAAAATAGTATATGAAGATATTTTAGTAAATACAGCATGTGTTTGCAAAATTGAGATCATTATAGCCTGTGCCATGTTTCAAAGACTCGTGTTTTGATAATAATACTCTGTTGACTGTAGGTAGTGTACATGTCATTATGGTGTAAATTACATACTTTGTCCAAAACTTTATGGAAAGTGCAGTAAAACATTCATAACATGAATATCAGTTACATGAATTCTTGGTATCACTTATTTATCTTTGTTAAGTGAGAATAATGTAGTAACCTTTCCATGTTTCCATGCAGGTTACATGAACATCTTTGGCAATGACAATTCAAAATAAAAAAAGCACTTGATTAAATTTTTTTATGCTTCTAACTTGAATAGCCATGATAAAACATGTTGGACTGTCAGTGCAGCATTTTGATGAAATATGAACCAGCGTATAAGCTCCAATGTGATTTGATAATCAGCCGCACTGAAGACACAAGTTTGTCTCTATTATTAAATTTCATGTTAGGCCTTTCTGTAGACAGATGTTGTGCTGAACAGTGATCAAATATAGACCTGAGAATGGAGAGTTGGGAATCGTTTGATAAACCCCTAGACTATTAATAGATAGATGTTGATTTTATTTATAGTGTTATGTAGATCTATATTGTGTGATTTATTTTTGAACATGATTGAGATTTATACATACCTGACTCTTTTCATGAGTCAAAGAAGTAAGCACGATGTTTACTTAAATTTGTGTTGAATTCCTGATCTTATTTGCTAATTAATTTGTTTTCCCATAGGAAATGTATTATTTAATAGTGATATTGGTGTATTACGGGGATTTATGAATTCTGTTTTGTATCAGTCTCTGGGGAATCTATGATCAGAGTTTGTAGTTGTGCTCAGATATAATTCTAGACAAATTATTTTTTTAAAACAGTCATTGGAATTACTGAGTGCTTATTGACTGGATTAAACACTACTTTTAGAATAATGAGAACTCGTTCAAAGACGGTAAGGATTTTATCATTGTGGCACACATGGACATTCAAGGCTATTGGAATTAAGTCAGTCTTTTGTTTTGGACTTGTGATAGGACAAGTACAATTATTTGGAATTTAATTCACAAAACTGTATTTTTTAAAATGTTCTAAATGTTGGTTACACTTCTTTATGTTACACAAGATTAAGACATAGAGAGGTAATAATAGCAACTCATGCAATTCTTTTGAGGGAGTCATACAAGTTTGAATAGGTATGCAGTAGGAAGGTATTGTCTCATAAGGCAAAACAAATATGTGTTTCTGGGCTACTGACCTTCCCTGTTTTCCATTGCTGACCTAGCACTATTTTCCTCATGGTCAAGAAATCTTTAAAATAATGCAAATTCCCTAACTTTATGCATCTAATTGAACTGATTTTGCCCAGTACTTGAAGAGCTTTATAACATTATTTATTTTAATAAATACCCTATCTATCGTAATTTTAAAACCAGTCAAATAAGAATAGCATATTATGGGTGATGGGCCTATTAGATTATAAATACTTATGAACCTGTATTTTCCTAGTTGATATTCTTTTAGGAAATTTTTTTTCTTTCTTTCCAGGTGGAGTTTCTCTTGATCGTGTTATGATCAGTGTGCTTTTTCTGTCCTGGATTATAAGGTTATCTATCAATTATGGTAATCAGTTTGATACAACCATAATCTTGTCTATAGTATCATTGGTACATTTTATTTACAGTTTTTATTGTCACCACTTATGGCATATGATGTTATTTTGGCCATCCAATGGCGTTGTGCATTTAGGTCAGTGTGTGGTGTTGGGCCATCCAATGACATTGTGCATTTAGGTCAGGTGTGTGGTGTTGGGCCATCCAATGATGTTGTGCATTTAGGTCAGGTGTGTGGTGTTGGGCCATCCAATGACATTGTGCATTTATGTTAGGTGTGTGGTGTTGGGCCATCCAATGATGTTGTGCATTTAGGTCAGGTGTGTGGTGTTGGGCCATTCAATGACCTTGTGCATTTAGGTCAGGCTTGTGGTGTTGGGCCATCCAATGACGCTGTGCATTTAGATCAGGTGTGTGGTCACATCAAGTCAAACAAATTTCTAGTTACAAATATGATAAATATGTCATAGTGATTTGGTATTATATCTCAAGCTGGTATAGGTATTAATATACTGTAAATGTTACAATATTATTAAACCATTGATTGCTGTATAATAACACATATTTGTTGAGATTTACTCTCTAGTCAGATACAACATTTGATGCAAAAGACTTGTGTTGTATACTTGAGAATTTATTTTTCGAGTAAATTTCATCTGGTTTTAAGCTCATTATAAAAGCTCACACAACTGACATCATATACTATGTTCCTGTTATGTGATTAAGCTCTTTTCATCGATGCTTTTAACTCTTCAAATTAAAGATGGTTTGTCTTTCTTGAATAATATACAGATTTTGTTTTTGATACTGATTTTACCAGTTAGGTGGTATCAAGACATTGGATAATGATCTAAGTTGTGTGTTGATAGAAAATCTTGTGTCATATGACTATTCTTTTAGTGCCCATTTCTCTCCCATCAGGTATGCCATAAACAAGATATGTGTGCGTAGTAAGGGAAAATATTCAGCTAGTTTTTACCCTAAAAAGGCGTATGCACTTTTTAAGTCGTATGCAGATACTATGCTGAATATGATATCACATGTGTTTCAAAAATCATATGAAAGGAACTTTAAATGCTTTTTTTCCAAAGGTGATTTTCAAACCACAAATAATAAGAATACATGTAGTACTGATTCGAATAGTGTCCAGATAATATTGTAATACATGTAATATATAATGTCATCAATATTTAGGTTTTGGTAACACCAACAATTACAAATCTTCATTCTTATCATCAACAGGTCTTAATCATATGGCCACTAAAATACAGTCTCATTTGCAAAATAATAGAACTGTCTTTGCCATTTTTTTGTTCTTCATAATTTCCTATTCTGAATTACTCAAAATAATTCATCAGTAAATTATCAAATAACAAATATCTATCATAACTATGAATGTTCTGTCATTAAATTATAATTTATAAATGGGAAGACCTTTTTACACACATCATAATTATTTATTATAAAGGACTGTTATGTAATATAAATACTGTCATGTAATAACACTGTCATGTAATATCAACACTGTCATGCAATAACACTGTCATGTAATATCAACACTGTTATGTAATAACACTGTCATGTAATATCAACACTGTCATGTAATAACACTGTCGTGTAATATCAACACTGTCATGTAATAACACTGTCATGTAATATCAACACTGTCATGTAATATCAACACTGCCATGTTGCATCTATTATGACATCATGGTTCATTTGTAGCTGTTTATGTTATGGCTGGCACCATCTCCATCTGCTATAAATGGAACTTATTCTCACAATATTTTTATTTTTTTGTACATAGAAGTACCAGTTAACTTGTATAATGAATAGAATAACACATACTAGCATTGTAGTTATAATAATTTGAAGAATTCATTTCTATCTAAGAACTCTTTTCTGCACTCATTTATGTCTTCCAAGACGGTATTTACTCATAAATTTTTCAGCATAATTGTATTGCAGATGTTTATCATCCTCTATATAATACATTTCAAAAACAGTTCAAGATGAAAACTAATGTACGGTGCTTAAAAGAAGTAAATTGGATTCTGCACCATAATTTAAATTCTTGTCTGTACCTTCACCAAATTCTTGGGATAACTTGTATGTTATTATGAAAGAAATCTTCTAATTTAGAGGTCATGAGGTCACAGTTGAAGGTCACAGTGAATGAAGAAAGAAAAATGCTTCAAATTTTAAAAAAAAGATTAATTTAGCCTAAACTTAAAGTGTGGAAGAAGACCATTAATCTGGGATGAAACATTTAAAGCTTGAGGTCACTGAAAAAGAATAATCTTCTTACCAAATAACATTAGTTATAAATTACATACTTGCACCATATTTTTTAGATGGCTTTCTCTGAAGGCAAAATCCACATGAATTTAGGGGTCAAAGACCAAGGCACTGACTGAATAGGGAAAAATTCATTTTTTTCTGAATTATTTGCTGAGATGATATTTTTTTCTATACTGCTGTTTAGAATTAGCCAAGACATGCTATATCTGTAAAGAGAAAGTAATGAAAATTTAATGGTATTAATACAATACCTGTAATTATTACCTTTGCTATTCTCTTCCCAGATGAAAGAACCCTCATCCATACTTTGATTCTCCAATATATCATTAGATGGAAAAATCCTGAACAAAAAGAACAATGATCTAGTCTGACTCCCACTTCATATACCCATGCTGGATATTCACCCTCATTTCTTGACTTGTGTAAATCACATCATATACCCATGCTGGATTTTCACCCTTGTTTCTTGACTTGTGTAATTCACTTCATATACCCATGCTGGATATTCACCCTCGTTTCTTGACTTGTGTAATTCACTTCATATACCCATGCTGGATTTTCACTTCATATACCCATGCTGGATTTTCATCTATGTTTCTTGACTTGTTATTCACTTCATATACCCATGCTGGATTTTCACCCTTGTTTCTTGACTTGTGTAATTCACTTCATATACCCATGCTGGATTTTCACCCTCGTTTCTTGACTTGTGTAATTCACTTCATATACCCATGCTGGATATTCACTCTCATTTCTTGACTTGTGTAATTCACTCACAGAACAAATTTTTTTCTTCTTGTGTTCCTGTATGCAATTGAGCATTGGTATGAGTTTTTCTTAATAATTTGATTGCTAATACTTCCTGTCAATTTGTGTGTTTGTGCTAGCTCATTTGGTAGATTTTAAATATTTTTTGTGCCAATTAAATGGCAGTGCTTACATTTTATGATACCTTTTCCTGTTTGATCAGTAATATTGTAAATAATTGATATCTCCAGTCATGCATTTTATATTGCCTCCCGTTATCAGTAGAATAATGGAAGTTTCCAGAATTTTAAGGTAAGTATTATCTGCTCATCTGGAATGTTCTGACTCCTATCAGTATGTATTGAATAAGACATCATTCATTATCATCAATATAATTGTTAGGCATTGAATTATATGATGGTTCACTGAATAATATATTCTGAAGATTCAATATGATGGTATTCAGGGGCCTCACACCAATTGTTACCATCAGTATTGTTATTTTTAATAGGTTACATGCCATTCATTATCTATCTGTATATTTATCTATCTATCTGTCTATCTATTATTATTATTATTCTTATTCCCTATAATTTCAGAAATTTGTTTCAGTGTAGCGAATAAAAATGGTGCTGAGTGGGGGCGGGGGGACTGAGATGTGAAAAGGCCCCATGGGACATGTACCCTACCTGCTCACTGTGTACTAATTGTATATGCTCTGATATTTTTTGCTGTTGACTATGGTCCAAAAGCAGTTTGGCACCTTGCTGAGAGTTAGCATGCATGTATGGGTAGGAATAAAGGTCCTTCTTCCTTGTTTCCTTGATCCCCAGAGAGTATTCGATCCTTCTCTGAGTCCCTTAGGATTAAGAAGAAAACTCCTCAATGCTAGGAAGGTGTCAGATCTATTTATTTGAGAAGAGTGATCCTTAATCTGCCCCCGCAATGGAAACCTTATCAGAGTCCTCTCTGTGTCTCATATAAGACTCCTCGATCCTAGGATGGTATGAGATCTTTCTCTCCAGATAAAAATTGCCAGTCAGTCCTTTTGGGGACAGGGAGTTGGCATATTGACTGGGGAGTGGAGAGTGGAGATGGGATCACCATCCACTTTTTGTATATGTTTTCTTTCATTATCTCCGGGATGTCAGAGTGTCCATTGCAGTGTGGTAAATCTTCCAGTTTATGGTGCAGTGGATTTCTGTGCCTTGGTCTTATGGCATTACATCATTGAATTGTGTAGAATTAAGTAAAAAGAAGGCTATTCCACAACTCCCAGACAATGAAGGAAGACCGGTATCATTCTTTTACTCCCAGAAAGTATTCTAATAGGGGCAGTCACATCACTGCATGTGCGAAGTTGCAGAGCATGAATGCACATATCACCAAATCTTCCTTCAATGGATTGATGTGGTTTGGAAAGTAACACCTCTCTTCAGGATAAAGTGCAAGGTGAGGCTATCTGATTGGTCCAAGTGGAGATGGTTCATTTCTACTATTAAGAGCTGCCGTGTAAATTTGCTTAAGTTCTGTTACCTGCTTCTTTTATGCCATTAGTGTCTCTCTGTTGAGCTATAGTGTTCGGTATTGTATTACTGCTTTAAAATGGGGTGGGTGGCTAAAATTGATTTTGATAAGATACTGGTAATTCTTATATGTCCTATTGTAAAACTTGCTCCATTCTCTGATTTGCTAGAAGTAGTCAGGGTTCAAGTAAAAGGAAACACATATCCCTTATCAGTCTATGAAGTGGGAATGATACTGATGTGTGTTTTCTTTCTGTTCTTGAACTTTATATTCAATGGATGGCTGGAATATCTAAGTGTGGATGATGGTTCTTCCATCCCAAAAGAAGTTAGTAAGGCAATAGTCACTACTAATTATTACATTACTAAAACTAATTTAAGCCCCCAATATCATACAATTTTTATGCTTTGCTTTTCAGCAGTAAATAAACTACTTCAGTTTGCTCTTATATCCATGGAGGAGAGAAGAATACATGGAGTTGTGACTGTCACTGTCCAGACCTCTGTTAGTATGGGATTGGAGGTTGAAGGTTTCAGAGCACAGCAGAAAAAGTGTGAGTCACAACCATAAAGCCTGCAGACTATAAGGCAGCGGTTAATGACCTCAGGGTAAATGTAGATACTTTGAAAGTCACCTTTTGGAGCTCAGAAAGTACAGAGGTTAAAGATCTATTAACAAAGTCAAGAACTTTAGACATCGCGGATGAGACCTCAGGTAGTAAACAGGTAAAGGATCCCGGTGTAAACAAGGGATTTTGGCAAAACACTGCTCAAACTTCTGTTCTTATAGAGGCTGATAATTCCAGAGTAAAGGGAGGAACAGAGAACTTCAACTCCATTTCATCCAATATTACTGTAGAAGAAGACCACACAGGAAAGGTAGAAATTATTAAAATCATTGACAAATCTAATAAACGGGCAGAAGTTTATAAGTTTAGATCAGTTGAGGAAAATGAGAAAAACATAATGGAAGCCTCATCTCAGGAAGAGGTGGAAATTGATAGAGCAGTGTGTCAGGTGAATAGAAATGAAAAGGAACTTGACAGCTGTGATGACAGGGTTCCTTCCAATGAACTGTTCAAGGAGCAGGACTTTGGTGATAGTGTAAAGATAGATTTGATTCAATCCTTTTTCCATGCTAATTGCAAATCTGTTGGACACAAAAATGAAGATAGCGGACAAGACCTTTCTTACTACCATGATATTCACCAGGAAAAAAAGCAACAGATTATATCTGGCAACATATCAGAGTTGTTAAAAGAGAAACAGAAACACAGTCTTAGGATTAAAGGTAAGCTAAGGTGTGGGGGGGGGTTCATATTGTTACTCCCAGCTAATAATAATAATAATGCAAATATATATAATACGGTAAAGAGAAATTTAAAATTTCACAAATTAAACAGCTTCTTTAAATTTAATTTTAAATATCTTGGATTTTAAGAAATTAATTTTAATAAAAAGTAATCAGACAAGTAGTACATTGATGTTGTATTAAAATACATACTTAAAGACATGCAAGCTACCAATACCTCACTGAAAATCATAAAGGTAGAGATATGTTCATTATTTCATGAAAATTAGGAACTAGTTTATAGTTCAATAAATATCTTAAGTTTTCTTCCTCACACAGATATTTTTCTTAATGCTTTATTTGAAGAATGACTGATTTCTGGAATATTTAACATTAATAAGTAAGTAGTCATAGAACTTAAAATGAGAGTTTTTGTTTAATCTCTGAGGAAACCTAAAGGATTTCTTTAAATTTCATGAAAAACTCAATGCTTATTGTTTAATTGATGAACAGAATTTCATGAGTTGAATTGTTTTCGTCTCACTGCTCTCCCTGTCTCCAAAAAATACATATACGTCAAGTACTTCTAAGCAAGATAATGTAAATTCCTAAATTGGTGGGAAAGTTCGAGAAATTCCATGAAATGGGGGCCTGCTTGCATATCATATTATTGTTACCCAAAAGCTTTGTATGTAAAGGACAGTAGCTTTGTATGTATTTGACAATAGATTTGTATGTATTGGACAATAGATTTGTATGTATTTGACAATAGATTTGTATGTATTGGACAATAGATTTGTATGTATTGGACAATAGATTTGTATGTATTTGACAATAGATTTGTATGTATTGGACGAGAAGAAAGATGTGTCTCAGAGAGAAAAGGGGAGATAGTGGTTCATCTCAGTAGTCACAAAATTGCCTGAGCAACAACAACAAAAACTTTTATTCTAAAATCCAGATTAGAAAACACACTTAAGGTTTCTTCAGTATGATAAATATTTAGCAGACATCATCATTATATAATCTTGAAATTTTCTCTTCTAATTAAACCCAGAGCAAACTCCCAACAAATCAGAATTGAGGAAATTTGTATATGGGTATTTATGCTAATGAAGCTCATGTGTTTGGGACCTAATAATGTTCATTTGAATTTCTTATTTTGTATTTCTGTCATTAATGTTTTCAGGCAGTGATGCAAGCGATAGAACTGTCACCTCAACTAAAAGTCAAGAATGGTTAAAGAAATATCCAGATTCTGATATCAGCATATTGTTCAGAGACACGGGCATGTCAGAGGAGAAAGACAAAATTGCAACATGTTTTCATGAAGATAGGAAATTTCTAAAGTCACAGCCATCAGCCAGTGGTGTGAAACAAGAGCTTACTCCAGTAGCAATCAAAGAAGAATCTCTATTACTAGTCATGGAGGAACCTTCTGATGCTTCTTCCCAGAAGTGTAAGGAGATACATGATATGAATTATGACAGTTGTTTAATAATTACAGAGAGACCCTCTGACTTTATTTCTCTAGAGTCTGAGAAGAAGAAGACAATGAAAGCTTTGTTTTCAAAATTACAATTTATTATACCAGATAACCCTTTGAGTGAGGATATAGGTCTTGACAAGGAGAAAGGTTCTGTTGGAACTGAGATGCAAATTCTATCAGACATGGATCTCACTATGCAGAAAGAGAAGTGGGGGGTTGACATTAATGAGATAACAGGGACAGATATTGATCTGCAAGAAAAGAAAAAGCATCATCTTAGACAAATTGTGTGGTTTTCAAGAAATTGGCTTCCACTGCCCAGACTTGGCAGGGATGAAATAGTTGGATTTGTTGAAGAACAGACACGTGATGGACATGGAGGGTCTACCTTGCCTCCTTCTGAACATGAAGAACTGAGGGAAATGTTAAGACTCCTTGCTTCAGATAATGTACCTGGACCACAGATCACTATGAAATATGAGATGCTTCGACTTTGCACAATGAAAACCTTTCCTGGACGTGATCGACCATTTGCCATTAGAATAGTAGGAGTTGGATTTTATTATGCTGGACACAAGGACCAGGTCATATGTTATTGCTGTGGCAACCGTAAAGACAGTTGGACTCTTGGAGACATTCCACTGTTGATTCACCAGAACATGGCTCCAGATTGTGGCTTTCTCACGCATAATGCTCGAGTCAATGTTCCAATTAGAAAAGAAAATTCCTCTGAATCACCATCTCTTGCAGAAGTTCGGCTTCTTGCAGTCCAAAGATTTTATGAGTCAAATCAGTCCGACACAGCACAGAGTGAGTCATCTTTGATGCTTCCATCAAGTGAACAGAATCGGCAACACTATGTATCAGACAATCTGCCAACTGTTTCAGCCAATGTATACTCTGTGGAAGAGCCACCACCAAAGTATCCACAATATGCAGTTAAGAACATGAGGATTAACTCCTTCCAGGGATGGCCAGCAGAACTTCGACAGAGGCCAGAGGAAATGGCTGAATGTGGATTCTACTATGCAGGTACATTAGGCTTTGATGTACTCTGTGTCAATCAATATACAAATGTATGGATCAATTAGGTATTATAAACTCTCTTGATGTAAATTTGGTTCTGTAACTTCATTATGTGTGTGCATTCAGAGACAGCAGTGTCTAGTAACCTATGACTGATTCTTTTTGAAAATATACATTTGGTGTCTTTTTTCTAAAATTTGTTTAGCAGCTCCTGTAGCCATTTGGAATGAAGATATGTTTAGACAATACAAAGAGTAAAGTATTAGATGCACTGAGAAAATTATATTTGATGAACTGTAGATCTAAGCCAAATTTAAGGTAATACAAGTCCAAATTTTGATATTATTTGCCATTGTTTGAAAATGAAACCATGTACATATGACCCATATGTATATATATTTGAGTGTGTTCTACGTCTTTCTTTGTTTAGATGTGGGAAGGGAGGTAACAAGTTGGAAGTTTAGAATTTTGATATTTTTTTGTATATTAATAAATTGTGCAATTTACTTTATTATTTTGGGTCATAAAAATGAAGACACTGCAGATCATATCATGTCTTATAATAAGCATATGCAATTTGTTTACTTTGTGTTTTCACTAATTCTGAACCAGTTTAAGCATACCAATTTGGTAAAACTTCAATGACTCCCAGTTACATGATTTCTACTTACATTAAATACTTGTAATTTATAGAACCTGATAACATGCTTAATATGTTAAATTTTTTCACTATTGGAAGACAAATTAAACTGAAGAAAACCATGTTTGTTAAATTCCAGGATTCAATGATTGTGTGCGCTGTTTCTTTTGTGGCGTTGGATTGCGACATTGGATGAGTGAAGACGATCCATGGATTGAACATGCACGATGGTCACTGTCATGTGTATATGTACTCAAGATGAAGGGGGAGGAGTTTGTCTCTTTGATAAAGATGGCAGTAGAGATAGCTGAGAGGGTAAGACAGTTACTTAGAATAAAATGACAACTTTGTTTATAGATAGTTTGCCCTAATGACTCCAGTAGTATTCCTGTCATAACCCATACTAACATACAGTATGTAAGCATAGCACACTTGTTTAGGATTGTGTCAGACAGTTGTAGCATAACACACTTGTTTAGGATTGTGTCAGACAGTTGTAGCATAACACATTTGTTTAGGATTATGTAAGACAGTTGTAGCATAACACACTTGTTTAGGATTGTGTCAGACAGTTGTAGCATAACACACTTGTTTAGGATTGTGTCAGACAGTTGTAGCATAACACACTTGTTTAGGATTGTGCCAGTGGTACTTAATTAAGCATAACACACTTGTTTAGGATTGTGTCAGACAGTTGTACTTGAGCATAACACACTTGTTTAGTATTGTGTCAGCCAGTGGTACTTAAGCATAGCACACTTGTTTAGGATTACTATTGTGCAAGACATGGATTTTGTCACATCGCTTTATCTAAGCATAGCACATTCAGACTGTATCAAACAATGGTATTTAAGCATAACACACATTGTTATGGATTGTGTCAAACAGTGATATTTAAGCATAACACACATTGTTATGGATTGTGTCAAACAGTGATATTTAAGCATAACACACATTGTTATGGATTGTGTCAAACAGTGATATTTAAGCATAACACACATTGTTATGGATTGTGTCAAACAATGGTATTTAAGCATAACACACATTGTTATGGATTGTGTCAAACAATGGTATTTAAGCATAACACACATTGTTATGGATTGTGTCAAACAGTGATATTTAAGCATAACACACATTGTTATGGATTGTGTCAAACAATGGTATTTAAGCATAACACACATTGTTATGGATTGTGTCAAACAATGGTATTTAAGCATAACACACATTGTTATGGATTGTGTCAAACAGTGATATTTAAGCATAACACACATTGTTATGGATTGTGTCAAACAATGGTATTTAAGCATAACACACATTGTTATGGATTGTGTCAAACAATGGTATTTAAGCATAACACACATTTTTATGGATTGTGTCAAACAGTGATATTTAAGCATAACACACATTGTTATGGATTTTGTCAAACAGTAATATTTAAGCATAACACACATTGTTATGGATTTTGTCACATAGTGATATTTAAGCATAACACACATTGTTATGGATTTTGTCACATAGTGTTATTTAAACACTGCAATTTTCAAAGTTTAGCTTTATCTGATGCAAGTTCACTTTGCTCATCATTTTTGTTCTTTTTCAGGAGGCAACAAGAAGCAATAGTGAGGGAAACCAGGCACTAGAAATTAGTAGTAAATCAGTCTCAGCTTTTACAGTAACAGAAGGTATTAAAGGAGATAACTCCACAAGCAAGACATAATATCCACTCTAGGGAGATACAAGCATTTAATTCATCATAATGATGGTATCATATCATGTCAGTTACAGACCTTGTGTGCTGCAAAATATAAAAATACAGTAAAAATTTTCTCAAATCATTAAAATTGTTGCACATAATTTTTGATAAGAACTGAAATATGACATTACTGATTAAATGTATGTACACTGAAGAAAAGAGGGGGCCTGGAATAAACCAGAGGAATACATTTGATGAAGTAGACAATGCTACCTTTATATAAAACTATAAAGCTAACAGTGAACATCAAGGAAAGCAGTGGTTTACCCAAACAAACAAAAATGCGTAAAAATGTGGACTGAAGACCATGCAACATTATGTATAGTAATACCTGTTAAAGGTGTATAGGAATTACAGTCCACAGGGTAGTTGAACTGTTTCTAATCATTCAAACTAGATTTTGATAAAATAATTTTTCTGACCTAAAATCCCCAGCTATTTAGAATCACTACAAATTCAGTAGAAATAAGTAAAATCATGAAAAGAGACTTGGTATTTTATCATGTGATACAGACGAAAAGGGTAGTTTGCCAGATGTCAATTTCATTTACACTTCATATGCATTTATTCTTCATTTTATTTTTATTCCATTTGCATTTCGTACATGTTGTAGAAGTTTTGTCAGTACATATTTTACAATTGTTTTGCTGTGTTATTACTTTTTTTATTGATACAACAACCTGTGATAATTTTGTAACATCAATTAGCATTGTAAGAGCAATTTCACATCTTTTAAGTCATGAAAACGTATTTTCATTAATATTTCATTTAATTTTCATGTTAATTCTTCAGTCTGTTTTGTATATTCATTCTATATTTCCTTTATATTGTATTCATGATTTAGTTTATGATTATTCTGCATTTGTGATGTGATCTTTCTGATTCTGCTTGTATACCATTTTCATTTCACTGGTATAAATTACATATTTCAGGGTCTTGACATGGATGTCCACATGCAAAATGCTCCCAGTTTTTAACTGTATGCATTGAAAATATTCCTTGATTAGTACACCATGTGCATGAAAGTAAATTTGTAGAATGAACAAAATTGAAGACTATGGAATCGAAGAGTTCAGGAACTAATGATAGTATTATGTATGTTTAGACTGCAATATTTGTGCTGCACATTCAACACAAATAAACACTGTGTTGACAATCATCCATTATGAATGGCAAGATTAGGTTGCAGAATATCACTGATTGATCTTGTTTCATATCTAAAATTAAACATACACTGGACCAGTCTGCAATGTGTAAAAAGTGGTCTGATTGAATCTTAGTGCAAGTGTTTTAGGATTCATAATTAGCAAACAGCTTTCTTGAACAGTTACCTTTCATTTGCAAACCATCCAGGTAAGGAAATGTAGGCAGCTAAAATAAACTTTCTGTATCTTACTAAAAGACATATACTTGTAGGTTCGTTGCCATTTTGAAAAAAAATGGTAGAAATAAGCTTTTACAAAGCTGCAAAGTGGACACCAATGTTGTGGTGGTAAGTTCATGAGATTGTCAACCAAGTTAGTGAGAACTGAGTCAGATTTCTATAAGAAAGACAGTGAGATATGACAGTCAGTTTTTAATTGTATATTTCCTAAACAACTCAATAGGTTCTCTTTATACTTCATGTGAATTGTTATGAAGCTATGACAATTCATTCTGTGAAATGCTCTTGCTTGACCCTTTTACCACAGTATGACTTGATCATAGAACGTTTACATTGAGGTTTTGTTTCAGTTTTGTTTTCGTGCTTATTTTGATGAAGTGGCGTGTTTAATTCTCAACATGCTTCATATATCTATTCATCAGGCGATCAGCAGGAATAATGTCACACAAAACATCATGAGTGTGATTATTTCTCAATTTTTCCATTCTATATTTTATACAGAATTTACCTCTAATTAAAAATTGAAGACTTGTGTGTATTATTATTATTATTATTATTATTATTATTATTAATATCATTTCTGATTGGTATAAAACAAGTGTAAATGGCTTCTTCAAAGATTTTTAGAATCTTGTGATAAAAATTGTTATTGAGAGTACTGCGAAATGCACAGTCAATCAATTAGGTAAGGTTCTACAGGATCTAGGCTTTTTTGGGCTGAGGAAAAGGTTTGCAAGGCATGTTAGATATCAATATAAAGTATGGCAGAAACAGGTATAGAACAATGTTGATTTATTATGAGAAACAAAATCCAAAATATTACATAGCCAAATGAAATCCTCCAATTGTCAAATAATTCCTCTCTGACAAAAGATATCAAAGAAAAATAATATGAAATTGTGTGTTCATTTTTTTGAGATGTTGAAAAAATAAGACAAAAATATAATAACTTCATCATCAGCAAAGGCTATTCACAATGATAAAATAACTATTGTATTGCAATATTTTGCTGCAACATATATGTATTTTGCGAGTTGGGAAACATGACATTTATTATATAATTATAGATAACTGTCATATTTCAACACTTGCTATATAGATCTAAACATGATAAAATAGCTATTCTATCTTGATATTTCGCCACAGCATATACATGTATGTATTTTGAGAGCGGTGAAACTATACAATAATCATGTAATTATATTAATATTGTATAGTTTCCTGACTCACAATAGAATATTCAGAATGGTAAAATAAACTATTCTATCTCGATATTTTGCCACAACTTATGTGTTTTTGTGAGTTGTGAGGCTACACAATTATTAAATAGTTACATTAATATTGTATAGTTTCACCATTGATGATAGAGATGTTACTTAATTGACATGGCTACATAAGTTTTGTATTTTGTATATGCTCATTTGAATCGTTCTTTAACACAATCAATCATCTTATGATATTTTTTCATTTCATCATTTTCTTTTTCTTCTGGAATAAGTAAGATCATATCAGATTGTATAGTTGATTTTTTTCTTCTCTGGAAGGTTTTCTATCAAATTGTTAAATAAATCACTAGCATTATCAACTATCCTCTCTTGTTTATCACTGTCCACCTCGAAAATAACCCAGGATGACCAATCTCTTGATTGAAAGAAATTTCTCCCATCTCTTAAAGAATTGATCCTGTGTGCAGGAAACCAAGAATTTGGCTGTTTCTTTCATTGAATTAAATTTAACAATCTTTTTCTTCATAAAGATTGAAGCATAACATCCCTTTACTAATATCACAGGGGTTATCTGAATGATATGTTGATTATACTTGAACATGATAATAGTTTTAAAAAATTGTCACATCGTTACAAAATCTTTCAATTGCATATCTTTCATATCTTGAAAGCATCATTATTTTATGTTATTCTGTCTAAAATATTTATGTCTAAGTAATACTATTAGCCAAACAATTATAGAGATCTCAGAATGAATAAATAACCATTCTATCATTGTTTGGCGAATCTACTGTTTTTTTTAATATATATATTAGACTTAAAATATATATATTAGACTTAAAAACGGTATATTCTCAAAACGACTATGCAGACATCAAAATGTATAAATAATCGTTCTTTACAGATATTTTGACCTGGACAAAGAATCAAGTCCGGCAAGAATATTTTCTCTAAGCAAACATAAAAATACAGATATTGTATATATAAAAGCCATACATGAAGATACCTAAAATGATTAAAGATAACTGTAATATTTAGCCGTATTTAATGGAGTTGATGCACATACACTTAGAAATATTCATCAGACTTGGTGTTCAAGAAATATGGCTATAAATAAATAATAGACTTCATTTCATGTGTGCAAGCTACCCCACATGGATTTAAATCGATAAATGTACATGAGCCTCAGTCATGATATTGTGTAGGTCTTGATAAGATCTTCAGTTAAGAAATAGCAGTTAGTCTGATACAATAATTAAATAATTACAGTATCATTAAGGTTTTTATCACAATGAAATGTCTGTTGGGTAAAAAAACATTCAACATTTTAAAAAACACTAACAACAAACGATGAAGTAACAAAAATAAGCTAACACAATTTTAGAACTCTCAGTTTTTCTTAGAGGCTTTGGTTTTGCATTCGTGACCTAATATTTCTCATTTACATAGGAATCTAAATGATTTTTAAGCAAAAGGTCTGTGCACCATCTCTGCTGCTAAAAGGAAGAACACTGAATGATATCAGTAACTTACTTATGAGGAATGCTTCTTCTTAAAGTTTTGATGCCAAATTCTGATTTAGGTCTGTTTATAATCTTTGCTTTGACCTTGATTCTTTGGTATTAGTTGCTCATGTATCTAACCTCAAACCCATTTGGTTCTATGAGTTTTTCCTCAGAAATGGCCTTAAAATTGCCAAAGAATGAGAAAAACTGTTAGTTATGAATGAAAGGTAAATTGTACCTTCTCCAACTGTTCTGGCATGGTTCGTGTAATGTTATCTGATGTTAAGAAATAGAGGAACTTTCATGAGTTTTTCCATTGTAATCGAACTATTCTAAGCAATCAAAAGATTAAAATTATTATTGTCATACCTTTTTTTTGGGATGAGAAACATACACGGTTCTCTTTTAAACTTATTGAAATAATTTTATACTTGTTGTTGAGAAGAAAAGTAAGTATTCATAATTGCAATAGCCCGCTCGAAACAGATCGCAAGGAAATCCACGGTAGGGAAGGCTTCGAGACAAGGCACCGAAAATCTTCACTACAACAAGTTTTGGAATCACCGCATCTATTCTTAATTGAATAGATGTGACACAGATTATAAACAACTATAAAGAAAAAAATACCACAAAAGAAAGAAAAACTGGAAACGAACCTGGCACGTGATTCTGAACAATGGGACACTATATGGAAAATATTTGCGATATATGAATACAATGCCTGAATAAAGGGACTATGTTAATGAACATAAACTGTACACAAATTTGGAACTCTACAATGGACAATACTTTCGAATATTGGACTACGTTTATAAATAATGGAACTATGCAATGGAAAATGCTTATGAATATTGGACTATGTTTATAAATAATGGACTACGAATATGGATCTCAACAAATGACAATGATTCTGATTTTGGACTATGATTATAAATAATGGACTATGAATATAGGAAACTGGAACATAAATGGACTATGAGTGTTAACTATGGATGATTACACATGAATGGACAATGAGTTAATAATAATGAACTAGACTTGATATAGATGTATTTCAGTTTGCCAGAACTAACTAAAAATGGAACAGATTGGATTTTGAATATGAATATGAATACTACAACATAAATGGGAATTTAATATACAGTTACGTAATCCATAAACAAAACTTAGAACTCTACAAATGACAATATTTCCGATACTTGGACTGTGAAAAAATGGATTATAAGTGAGAACCATGGATTATACATGAAGTGACTATGATTTTAATAATAATAAACTACACATGATACAACTCAGATGAACAGAAAGGATATATTTCAGTTTGTCAAAACTTTCTAAAAATGGGGAAAAATGATTTGGTATGCTAATAATAAATACTATGTAGACTATGAATACAGCGAAAAAAAATGTTATGGCTTGTTAATAAATAATATAATGGAAAAATGATTGGCATATTAATAATAAATATTACGTAGACTACTAACAGCGTGGGAAAGGTTGTTCCCTTTGATTTGCCTAAACAAAAGACCAATAAACCGGGCAGAACTCAGGCTCGACGTTTTTCCCACAGTGAGAACTTGTGTCACTAACTGACCCAGATTTTACACACTTCTCAAAACACAACTACCGTATACAACAGCACAAACGGAGATTCGATCAAACTGTGCTTAAACTTTGAATACTTTCAACTGAAATCTAGAGTACTGGGAAACAAGAGTACTGTGAAATAAGGATGAATGTGATTGGGCTACACTGAAATCCTTATGATCGTGAATATTTTCCTTAGGAAAAGATGGAAGTTGCCTAAAACTATAGCTAATAGACTAAAACAACACTTTATCTCCATATAGAAATAATTTGAACCCTTTAACTTTTAAAAACTATAACTTTGACTAAAATAACTATACCACGATACATGTTTTGAACACTTTAACTGAAATCTAGAGTACTAGAAAATATGAGTACTGTGAAATAGAGATGCATGTGCATCCACCACACAGAAATCTTTGTGATCGTGGACAATTTTCCAAAGGAATAGAGATGGACGTTGCCTAAACTAGAATTTGATCAAAACAACACTATGCCACGGCATAGAATAATTTAACTGAAATTAAAAGAAACATAAGCAAGCAGACATAAATAATAAAATACACTTAATTATTAAAAAAGAACTAAAAATTTAAACAAAAATTTAAAATTTTAATTTAACAAAAGTAAGACAACTAAAACCACAAAGGGACTACAGGAAAGGACCCCCCCCCCCCTTTCCCCCGTGACTAACTAGTCCTGAGGGGAGGGAGTACAATCCTAGTTCATGACAGACAGAGCAGGAAACCAGAACTTGCTGCAAGCTCTAGCAGTGAGTGCAATACCCTATACTAGCTCTGGCTGAGGGTAGGGAGTACGACTCTCTCTGTCTTTTGGAAATAATGTAACTCAACAGATACAACAAACAAAACAAAGAATAATCCTGGCAAAAATTATTAAATATTGATAATAAAAACACACTGATATAGACATTTTAGACATAAACAGGATGTTACCTAAAACTCGAACTAGGGAGAGTTGATGGGTATCAACACGAAATAATACTGATTTAAGGGAAGTAACATATTTCTTGATACTATGACACTTTCACTTTGAAGTGTGATTGTATGCCAATGCCTTCCTAACTTTCATAATAAAGACTAGAGTGCTGAACAGAGTCGGGGCTTCTAAAAATTCATCATCCTAATTGCTCCCCCTCCTATGTGGCCCTCATGGTCATGTTTTCAGCAGTTTCCTTGATCTGTTGGTAGATAACCCAAGATAATTATCGTTGATAAAGGACTTGCTGTCATAGAACAGATGGTCCCACAAAAACCATCCTTAAAGACTAATCTCAAACAAAGTATCCAGTAGAAATAATTTTCATGTAATGTTGACAAAAATACATCACCCAAGGTTTAAGGCAAGACTTCCAAGTAGAGAATTATCTGTAATTGGTGTATTAGGAAATGCAATGATCCTAATCATGTACATTTAACAACCAGAGCAGGAGTGAAAATGTCATGCCTTGTTAATGGAAATGGGTTGTTTACAGTGACGTGGGAACTTTTGATTTAGTTTTCCTTCTTTATCAATTGGAGTTTCTGGCTACATTTGGTGACATCTTATCCAGTTTAGTCCCCCCCCCCCCATACCCCCAGTCTCAGATGTATCTGTATTGGGGATAGATAATCAATATAGATTCCTTTGTCCAGTTAAGGTATTACTTTTCTAATTGGCTAAATTAAACAGGGACAAGAATGGGTAAGAACCTAATTATCTTGATCTTAAAAGTACTCCTGATATTTTGGCAGGCATGATCTCCAGGTGGAATGTTCTTTAAAATGAACTGTGAATTATTTCATGAGAATCAAAGCACAGGAGGTCAAAGCTATTGCTGCATTTTGGGCATTTCTTAATCATTATGATTTGGATGATGTCTTGAAAACCGTATTCCGGAGATCTCTTCCCACCCTCTTATTGTTCTAACACCAGTCAGTGTCACACCAAAATGAAATAATGTATGTCTTAGGCCAAATTGTGTCAGGTCAGCAATTTTTCAGTGTGCATTAGAGCACCATACCGACAGCACAAGGTAACTTCATTTTGAAAGATTGTCTTAAGATCATCAGCCTTCCACCAAACTAATTAAATTAGTAATGGAATAATTGCATAGTAATGCATTTTGGAGTGCAACTAATTTTACCTGCTAATACTGCCAAATATCTCTTCTCCCTCACTACTCTGGTGTCCCTTTTATTCTTGGTCAATGTCACCTTAGCCTTTCATATTATTTGTGATATCATTTGGTGTTTTATACATGTTACACATAGAATATTTGTATGTGGGTATCTTGTCCAAAATAATTGATGTCATATGATAAATTATTTAATGACAATTGTCACCTTCTGACTGACATTATCTAATAGAAATCAAAATAATTTCCTTCACTTAGCTTCCAGCAATAGTAGTACAGCCGATTCTGGTGCTGTCAAAGACGCATCAGCCAGCACAGGAGTTGCAGGTGGTAATGCCACTGGAGCAGCAGCATCCACTCCATCACATGGCAATATAGAGATACAGAAATATTTGTTGACAGATGCAGCTCAGAGTGTACTAGACATGGGCTACCAACCCAAGCTGGTGCAGCGAGCAATTGAAAGAGTACTATTAAACAAAGGTTGGTTACAGACACATTAAGTCATTCAATTGATAAACATATTTTGGCTATGATCTCATAATTAAACTAATTGGGTAAAATCTTAGTATACCATTGTTATAAAAAAAAAACGGGTGGTCTAGATTGAGGGCAGTGAAGAAAGATAATTATTTTGAAACTAATTTTCATAGGTCTGCTAATATTATTAAAAATTATGCAAACTATATTTTTACTGCATTGACAATGAAAAATTAGTAAATTTTTTGTTTACTTCAATTTTTTACTGGGTTGTAGTCTTAACGTCTTAAAAATAAATGAGATATTCATTGATCATGCATCTAATTTGCCTTTAACAAAGTCGGTAAAAGACATCTAAGATGATTGTTCACATTATATGTGATCCCATACCTAGCTTTTTCTTTAAATGTTAGCCAGGCTGTTTCTGTCATGAAACTGGGACTCAAATATTATCAGACTGAGCTTAATTTTACACTTTAATGCATATTTTTTCAATATTTTGTTAATTGGAACTAGGAGTTCAAGATCTGACAGGACAAATTATTATGGAGGCTGTATTTGATATTGAAGAAGAGAATAAGAAACAGTCTCAAGCTCAAGCATCTTCTCAGTCGGCTGAAATAATGGAAAGTCGTGGTAAAGGTAACGTGACTTTATTTTAAAGTTTCTCATTGTTTCCTTTGAAAACATGCCTAATCATTTTAATGCTGGGGAGGAGGTCAGTTATCTCCCAAATCTACCAATCACAAAGAGATGTGACATTTTTATTTACCTTTTATTTGGTATAGAGATGAAATGAAACCCGTCTTGATATAATGACTGTATGCAAATAAAAGACCTCTCAGTAGCAATTTATATAATTTACTTTACTTCATTATTTTCTTTCACCATAAAGCAATAAAGTTTTATTTCTCCATGAGTGTTTAAGTCCTTGTCATATACAATAGAATAAAGTGCAATACAATACAATACAATGCATTGCAAATAAATACGATACAATACAATACAATACAATTCAATGCATAGCAAATCAATACAATACAATACAATACAATACAACACAATCTAATGCAATGCAATACAATACAATACAGTACAAAAATACAACACAATACAATACAATAATATAATACAATACAATACAATACAATACAATACAATACAATACAATACAAAACAACACAATACAATACAACACAATCTAATGCAATGCAATGCAATACAATACAATACAAAAAATACAACACAATACAATAATACAATACAATACAACACAATCTAATGCAATGCAATACAATACAATGCAATACAATACAATACAATCAATGCAATACAATGCAATGCAATACAATACAATACAACACAATCTAATGCAATGCAATACAATACAATACAACAACAAAAAACAATACAATACAATAATATAATACAATACAATACAACACAATCTAATGTAATGCAATACAATACAATACAAAAATACAACACAATACAATACAATAATATAATACAATGCAATACAATACAATACAATGCAATTCAATACAATACAACACAATCTAATGCAATGCAATACAATACAATACAACAACAAAAAACAATACAATACAACAATACAATACAATACAATACAATACAATACAATACAATACAATCTAATGCAATGCAATACAATACAAAAATACAACACAATACAATACAATAATATAATACAATGCAATACAATACAATGGAATTCAATACAATACAACGCAATACAATACAATACAACACAATCTAATGCAATGCAATACAATACAATACAAAAATACAACACAATACAATACAGTAATACAATGCAATACAATACAATACAATACAATACAATGCAATACAATAGAATATAATACAATACAATCAATGCAGTACATTGCAATGTAATAGAATACAACACAATACAATACAAGAATACAATACAGTATAATGCAATACAATACAATGCAAAGCAATACAATTCAATGCAATGCAATACAATACAATACAACACAATACAATGCAATAATACAATACAGTATAATACAATACAATACAATGCAATACAATTCAGTGCAATACAAAACAATGCAATACAATAGAATATAATACAATATAATACAATACAATCAATGCAGTACATTGCAATGTAATACAATACAACACAATACAATACAATAATACAATACAGTATAATGCAATGCATTGCAATGCAATACAATACAACACAATACAATACAATAATACACTACAGTATAATGCAATACAATACAATGCAATGAAATACAATTCAATGCAATGCAATACAATACAACACAATACAATACAATGCAATGCAATACAATTCAATGCAATACAATACAATACAAATCAATACAATATAATATGATATAAAATAATATAATATAATATAATACAACAATTAATCAGCAGAATCAATTTTAGGGATATTGATCATATGCATCAGTTGATAAAAGATATTTGGTCTGCATGATTGTTTATCTTCAATGGATTTAGTAATTTCTACAACATCTTGCAGAATCCTCTACTCAAAATCAACCAAAGACAGCTTATATAAATTGTATTCAGATTTTCATCAACTGAGTGTCAATTCTTGTATTTCTACAAAGAACTGTAGATAAGCCAAATACAGGATGCAGCTTACATCATTGCCTTCCATTTTCAATTTTCGTTAGGATTCAAACTTGAATTCTTTAGAACATTTAATTACTAGGGCTTTAAAAATTTAATTTGTAAATTATTCTTGGATTAGTTTTGGATTTAATTCTTAAAACAAAGTTTTTTTTCCATTTTTGTAATTTTTTTCCAGGGAAATAAATTATTTGTTACATTTTACAAAGCTTTTTGTTTTCACTTTTTCTGTGTTAGTGTTTATTATAGCCTAAACACATAGCAATTTATTTCTGTAATTTTAATGCCCCTTCTTCTTTATAGGTTATGTTGGTAATTTTTCCTTAGGTTAGAATTTCAGCTAATTACTGGTTATATTAATTACAACTAAGTATGTACAATATTTATAAATAATATTAGCATAGTTTAAAACTATTGAAGGAAGTTTAACAGTAGACTCTGAAGTAATACAAATATGAATAACTACAATTCCACTAAACATTACCATCTTAATGACATCTGCCTATCCTAACTTTTATGTTCCACTTCAAGTGAGGAAGACATATTGTGTTTTGTGCTTTCTGTCAGTCTGTCTGTCTGTCATATTAAGAGTGGTGGTACATGTTTAAAGATTATATATTTTGCTGCAGGTTGTTTTAAACTTCATTGAATGATTTGGTCAATGAATGAATGTTTTCTTTTTTAATCTCAGTGACTAAAATATAATGTATGTGCTTTATAAACTTTTTTTTATTGTGGCATCATATATTTGATTGTGTGATGTATGCTTATATTTGATCAAGTAATCATGTATTATGTAACAATGCATAAAAATGTGTATGTTAATTTAAAGTCATCAAAGCAGTTATACATAATATTGAATCCAAGCATTATATTCAGATGAAGACTTTTCTTGCTACAGATTAATAGCTGAAGTTCATAAATGTTAATGGAATATAAGTAACATTCTTATTTAGATTAAATATATTGTCAATGTGATTAAAATTGCTCAAATCTCATTTAAGTATGATGAGTATTTTTTACAATTTCCATAAATATTTTGACCATATCAAAGCTATTTATTGCCAGTGATTGACTCAGTACTACATCCATTTCCCAGTCTGCCAGCTTTTGATGTGACTGTTCAGAACAATGACAATATAAGTACAAGTTCTTTGGATAATCTGATGGCCCTTTTATTTATAAGTACTTTTCTTTCTGTCAAGGTGCTGAGGCTACAAAAGAGGAGTCACCGGAGGAATCACAACTTGATCTAGAAAAGATTAAAAGAGAACACAGAGAATTACGTGACGCCACACTTTGTAAAATCTGCATGGAAAACACCATCAGTGTAGTTTTTCTGCCTTGTGGTCACCTGGTGACATGTCCTGACTGTGCCCCAGCCATGAGGAAATGTCCAATCTGCAGGACATTGATTAAAGGGACAGTCAAGACATTTTATGGCTAATTGGTATTACATCCAAGTCTTGGAATCAACTTCATCATAAGCTGTGTTTCTAATGCTGCTTAATAGCATGGTTCTGTATTATTAGTTAATTGGTTTGTTATGACTTGGCTGTGCTTGGTATTGATCTGGATCCATTTGTGGGGGAATTCTTAGTATATAGGTTTATATCATCAAGTTCTATGACAAATTTGACAATGTTGATATCCATTCATATTAATGTGGCTGTCTTATTACTGCAGTGGAAGAAATATCTCTGATCAGACTATATATAGTCCCCCTCTTACACGGCCACCCCTTCTGCACCGGGAAAGTACCCTTATAAGACAGGTGGCCTTTTCAGAGGGAGGGGCTAAATTTATTATAAGAAGTACGTAGTAAGAAATGTACATAGTAAGAAAGCTACATACTTCAAAACATTAAATATCTTCATCTAAATGTAAATGAAGCATTAAAAGGTACTTTTTGGTATAATAACAAATTTATTTCAACTGAATATATGTTACTATTTTTTTCTTCTTGGCCACCCGCTTCTTACGGCCAGAATCCCTTGACACCGATAAGTTTTAGTCCTACATGTAAGACATAGCACATGTTGATTTTGTTCCGGTGCCAAAACATAAATATCATCGTCAGGTCTTACATGTAGGACTACGACAAGTTTGTATTCAAAAGTACCCCTCAAGAACAGCCATCCCTCTAACGTGACCAGCGGCCAGCATTTTAGTACAAAAAATGTAAAATGTCCCCCTCATGAATGGCCACTTTTGTTTCTTCAAATGTATCCAGAACCAATAATTAATTCAAATCTTTACGTAAGCTAAGCAATTTTGAGTGTCAAGTTTCCGTTAAAAGTGTCGACTAAAGATTTATAGTATATCATTATCTATAAGATGTTTACAGGAAATGGGCTCAATAATGTTATGATAGAGTTTGGGGTTTAACACCTATGTCGAGTTCTTCTCTTTGATGATTATAACCAGACGTAATTGTTAATCATACCAGGATCAGCATAGGCTAAAAATAAATTTTGTACATTGGCACACACAGAGAACTTTGACGAAAAAAAAAACAGGTTACCCGACAAAGACCTGAAAAGTCACATGACAACAAATGTATGGCTTCCATTACGAAGACTGTATTTTGTACCTTTGACACAAGTTTTGTCTGCATAATTAAATTGCATACAGTCAGCAACAACTGAATAAATCATTACCAAACATTAAATGTCATCTCGTTAATGGATACATTAATTTAAAAGAAAGTCGGTTGTTCCACTCAATGACATCGGGGGGGGGGGGAGAGAGGGGGTGAACTTGCCTAACTATTTTATGTAGAAAAGACTCAAAGAAAACTAGTTTATGTTGAAATAATTTGAATAAACAAAGTCATAACCAAAAAGAAGGTTATTCAGCAGCAGTGGGAAAATGGAGCAAATGAAAGATAATTTTGTATGTACCAAGATGTAAATGACAATTTTGAATCCATTTGCAATGTGCATGACAACAATACTCACTCACATATCACACTTATGCCAAGAAAGAAATAATAGTAACGTATATTCAGTTGAAATAAACTTGTTATTATAACATAAAGAACATTTTAATGATTAATGTTACATTTAGACGGCGATATTTAATGTTTTTAAGTATGTAGCTTTCTTATTTCATACTTCTCATAATAAAGTTTGCCCCCCTCTGGAAAGGCCACCCATCTTGTAAGGCCACTTTCCCAGTGCAGAAGGGGTGGCCATATAAAACGGGTACTACTGTTTTCAGAAAAGGTGGAAATATTTGACAAATTATCTATCTTTCCACCTTAATCAAGTTTTTGCAGGAGAAAAATATAAAAAAATTGAGTGATCTACATTAACCTCTTGCATGCATGCCTTCACAACCCTATTTATCCTACTACAAGAATTTGCTCTAGTTTTGCATTGATATAGTGTTTGTCCATTCTCATGGACTAGTGTTTGGCCTAACCTATGCACCCAGAACTTTTACCAGAATAATGGGAGTAGTTGCCATCTACATATGATCACTGTAGATTCCTGTCTGCCAGTATTTTGATGACTGGTTGATCTACAATAGCTTGTTAGAGTCCTTCAGTCAAATGATGACTTGCTGCGTTCTAGTGATCCATCTGAGCCTTTAACTCAACCTAGAGAAATTGCAGTCTGTGTATTTTTCTTAAATGAGGATAAAGATTAACCTGCATTAAGTGGGACGGGGCAGTTATAATAATTACCTTGTTCATGGTGCTGAGACTAAAGATGTTCCTGGCTGCCCTGTATATATATATATATAAGATAGGTTCCTTTATATAAGTGTGACAGATTTATTCTGTCTTTCAGTGTGAAAAACTAAATGGACATTATGTTCTAACATATAGTTAATATGTTCCAGTTCTACTGATAATGAGGAAAATTCCTTGCTGAATGCAACACAGGTGTTGAGGAGTGTATTTTGTTTTAATTTTAAATAAACCTGTAAATAGTAGTTTTATTTTATGGATTTTTTTTCTTAACCCATCACATTTGTACAAATATTTGACAGTAGTGGTGGGATACTCTTAATGAATTATTCCATTGGTTGCATTGGTTTTAATTGGTTGCATTGGTTTTAATTGGTTGCATTGGTTTTAATTGGAATTTCTCAACATTATGAAATTTTGCAATTAGGATACATGTTTTGTTGCTCATACATTTCATCAATGAAGCATCACTATAAGTGCGATACATTTGTGGAATGATTGTCTTTAGTTGTTTCCTGGATTTGAATTGTTGCGATATATCAGTGTGGATTATGTCTTAGATATATTAAGATTTGGGCAATTCTTATTCATCAATGAGAATTTGTTGAAGGAGGACTTGATGGCATAAGTACACCGTTTGATGCCTTAATTCCTACTTCAATTCACAAACTAGGTTGTGATGTGAGGAAAATTGTAAAAGTTACAATGGGATTTTGAGACACTGAAGACAAAATGTCAATGAGATCTTGAAAGTTTAGGAAATGTTGCAAGCAACATCAGAAATAAAAACTTTCAGAAGCCATTTGTAAGGCCAGTGGTCTATGATGGTTCAAAACCCTATACACTGTATATAACAATTTTGCTTATTTATGTTAGCATTTATGTATGAGCTACATGTATAAATACATTCAAGTAAGGAAATATAGTTTCAGTGATTGTTTTATGTATGTGCTTCCCTGACTTACCTTTATCAGCATAACAGAAGTCAACCAAACATTCCTTATATCAATTTAAAAATATTTAACTGCTGTCTAAATCCATATCCATACTCTGCCCATATAATCATGGCTTTAATTGGTTATGAAATCTAAATATATAAAAAGCTGTTTATAGCAACAAAAAATAGTAGTTTTTAATTGTTATGCATGTTATACTTGAATATTATACATATTTAAAACAGAGGCAAAGATTTTGTGTCAAATATTTTAAGACAAACATTTAATACAATATGGTTTGGCTTTTTTATTAAATAAGTTTGACATATTTCAAATATTGGGCATAATGATGCAAACAATGTCAATGATTTTGTTAAAGTAATACAAAGATATTCCCATTGTATGTTTTACTCTGAACTGATTCCTAAAAAGTATTTGTTGTATTTAATAGCTTTTATTAGAATGTAAATATATTGAGTCAGCATCATATTAAAGTGTCTTTCATAATAACCTTTGTAGTTCTTCTGTTCATTAACCAGAAATGCTTATGAGATAGTCTTTTGTCTGTTTTCTGTCAATTAGCACAAGCTTACTAGGTAGTTATTGCTGAACTTCATAAACTACTGTTTTGATTCCAAATAACCTTTACAAACACATTCACACCAAGGTCTTATTGGTTATAAATGTCAGTGGTACTCCTTGGACATCAAATATCACAACCAAGCTGGGCATCTTGAAATGTTATTAATACCTCAACAAAGATGGTATTGTTGACATGAGGCTCAGTTAAATACTTCTTTTGATATATAGACTTTGTACCTGATCTTAACATAAAACACCTCACAACCATGAGAGTTCAACGTATAGGTATAACATACTTGTATTAAACTGTCAGAAGCATGACTTATGTCTGCATGTTTTAATTGAAACCACTTACCACAACCCACTTGTTCATAGTGAATTGTAGTAATTGGGCAAATTACATTAATTGGAATTATCCATTCAATTTACTTTCATTTGTTTCTTACAGGTTAGAATGGTTCTAATTTAAATATTTAAACATTTTATAAGATATTTTCAAATTGTATTTATATCCAATTGAACATTTTCTATTCCTATCAATCTATTGTAACAATATTATGTACTATTACAAATAATTTCCAGTCAATCTTACTATTACCCCAGAAATTGGAATTTCTAATTATTTCCTGTTAACACAATGTGTCTTATAAAACAGTTCATCATACATCATTGAATTTTAATTAATTTCATTTAATTTTAAATCAAACAATCTAATACATATGCATTTACATATTCATCTGTACAAAAATGAGAAGTAATGATTCTTTTGTTTTGGTTTACATATCACTATATTTATTTCAAGAACTTGTCATTTAACACTTTGTCTTGTTGAACAAATTAAACATGTTTTGACTGAATAAATCTCCATGTATGATGTATTTGTACACAAAGTGTTATGAATTAGTTTCATGCTGAGCTTATATTTTTATTAAACAGTATTAGCTCAATCAGTCAAAGACCAGAAAAGCATAAAAAAATGGATAGCTGTTAAGCATTTTGTTTTCATCTGTCCGGTGGTATAAGTTTGTTATACTACATCTAAACTACTTGGAGAAATTTGGAATTGTATACATGTACATTCCAATGTCTAGTTGGTTGTAAATGAAAAGGGCACTACTTTGCATAACAACCATATTGAAAATTGTTTTATCATTACTTCTTCTGAGCAACTGGTCATATCAACACCAAGTTTTCATTAAAAGACTTCAAATGATGTTTAGATGAGCCTAAATGACAGTGATGCTGATCTTGTGTCCAATATGGCCACCACAACTGCTATTTCTGTTAAACAGAAAATTACTGACATCCATTATGGCTGCCACAGCAGACATCTTTAAAATCTTGTTGCTATACTTCTCAAGGAGGGATGGTCACCGACATGGCATCATCACGAACAAGATTTCTTATTATGTCTAGTTGGCCGTGAATGAAAATGGTGCTGATATGAGATCTAGAATGAACTTTATATGATTATTTACCATGAATACATGTTGCTATTGATATGGGCATTTTACTAAAATAATTCTGGTGATATGTAGTTGATCCTAAAAGGAAATGTTGATATTACATACAAAAGCAAAATGTTGTTGATATTACATACAAAAGCAAATGTTGTTGATATTACATACAAAAGTGCCACAACGAAAATGGTGCAGATACGATATCAAGTATGGCCACCATGGCTGCCAACTTAAAAATATAATCTGTCGCATCAAAAATCATTATACTACTAGAACTGAATGGAAGTTCATATTGGCATAGAGATTTAACTAGAAGATATCTTGGCATTTATTAGGATTCAGAATGTAAATGGTACCGATATTTCATCAAATATTGTCACAGCAAAAAAGAAAGGACGTGGGTCTGATATTCGACATGGATGCCATTTTGAAAATCGTTTCAAAATTCCTATAAATCTTAAGTCTAATTGACCTGGGAAATTCACGAATCTGTTACCAATACTCAAAATTGTACACGTGAAGTAAATTAAGAAACTAGATACTCGAGAAAACATGGAAATCCTGGAGAGGTGAAAATGAACCAGAGAACAGAAAAGTTTGAATGAAATTTACAATTGAAACTTCCATAAACACGTTTTTGTGAGGCCTGTGCAGGAAAAACGTTTTAATGAACAATGAATGTACACAGTGTCCATGAGCATCTCAGCTTAGAAGAAAGAATAGTATTGCGGAAAGCTGAGGGGGGGATGTTGTTGATAGTATCTTTGTTTTTTTTTCTTCAGAATAATAAAAACGAATAATCACAGACCATTTTCTCAGACAAGGCACAGTTACAAAGATCTTACAAATATATTGTATAAAACAAAAGCTGACCAAGTCATCTCACCCGAACGTGTTGATTCTGGAGATGACACAAAACGTTTTGGCGATGTTTGGGGTTGTTTTAGCGCTCAAAAGCTTGAAATAATCGTTACTTTTGAAGGCCATACATACACAGCAAATTAAGATTAATGACAGGTATTTTCAAATAACTCTTAAGTCAATGTGAAATTGGAAAACTGCCTAGTTCTTTGAACTGGTCTAGTCGATCACAGGATATAACTTGTATAATTCTACTGCAACAAAATTTCCATATTCACGACATAACACTTGATGATGATATAAATACAATAAATATTGAGTGACTTGAATGGAGCAATTAATTATGGATACGTGTGTGTATATATAATCCAAATATTGGATTAATTACCATACGAACGCACAAATGTAATAATTAAAAATACAAATCAATTACTTTACAAAATATAAGGACAAGGAGTGAATGATCACAGTGATTTTATAATAAAAAGATGGATATAGTTTTACTAAGCTAGCAAACAATGCCGAATTTACTCGTGTAGTAAAATAAATTCACCCAGTGAAGTTATGCAAACAAATAGGGACAGATATACAACTTATCTGTATGCAGTCTCGAAAGATACAATGGGTTTTACGAACCCCAAAATTAGTCCACGCTTACAAGGTTCTATGTAAAGAGATACAATCCGTCATCAGCACTTTATTTCAGCTCCAAGGCTGCTACAGTTCAGCTTCAGCAGCAGAGGGGGAAAATCAGACAACTTTTTACAGGCGTCGACGAGGCAAACTAAGGCTTTCACGAAAATGTTATATAGAAGCGTCGATTCGGTAAACTGAGGCTTCCTCATAAATCGTCCCCATGGTAAAAGAAAGGACGCCGTTTGGTTGTCGCGCCCCCGTTGCTGCTAACGGGTTAACGACTTTCTTTTACGATTTCGATTTCGATTTCGATATCGCGTCCGAGGATCATGTAAATTTATCGTTACAAATCCATGTGGGGTTGACTGAGTGTGACTAAAGAAATTTCTAAAGAGATTATAATTCATATCACCGCCGCACCAAGTCTGATGAATATTTCGTATCGTATGAATATCAACTCTGTTTAATACAGCAAGAATATTGCAGTTGTCTCTGATCACTTTTGTATTTGTGTGTACCGTTGAGTAACATATATCACATCAGTGTTTTTATGCCTGCCTCTGGAAAATACCCTAGCAGGATTCTTTTGATTGTCTAACATGACATCATCATATACAACTAAATTGTTAATACCTTCATCAATACTCGGTGCTTCTTCGATATCGGTTATAAACTCGATGACATTATAACCAGCAATCTCTGAAGCGTTCTCGTTAAAATCCTTTAACACTTCGTAGCATCGCTGATCGTCTACACTAGAAGCTATTAAATACAACTTATCCCATTTCATCCATCTCGTTATTAAATTAAGTAGCAGTTGTGTCGTGCCACTTCCAGATGATCCGATTATAATCATACGAATAGAATTCGGTAGCGCTACATGATGCTTAACTGATTCTCTTGTTTTTGTCGCCGAAAAATCAATTAAATTCATATTATAAATATATTATGGATCTATATTGTGTGAAATGTAAGGCGCGTACTGGCACAGATGGCTTGACGACGATTACAACTAAAAATAACCGATCAAAACTTTCTGGTAAGTGTGTACAATGTAGTACAAAGAAATTTAAATTTATTTCTACGAAACCTAATTTTAAAAAAAACGAGGAGGTGATATTGCAGCCAAGCTAGTAAAACTCAAGGAAACGCCATGGGCAAAGTATCCAGGAGAAAAACACCTTCCAGGGTATAGTTATTGTGGACCCGGGACCAGACTTAATATCAGAATCGATGATCAAAACCAGCCGAAAACCGATGAAGAACCAATAAACGATATTGATAAGGCGTGTCATGCTCATGATGTTGCTTATAAAAGCAGCAATCTGCAACATAGACATATCGCAGATGTGAAATTAATTCACGCGTTGAATTCAATCACTGATAAATCCTTCAAAGAAAAACTGGCTTCATGGTTGATAAAATTGGCGATGAAAGGTAAAATAATGATGGGTGCTGGTAATTAATAACAACATGGAATCTATGTATTATTCTCCGAAAGGATACTGGAAGGGTAAAGCAGCATTTGGTAAACTCGCTAGAGCCGCAAAGGTGAAAAATACTACCGCAGCTAATTGGTTGTCTAAACAAGCGATATGGCAAATTTATCTACCACCGCCTCAACAAATTAACTACTCGCATTTTCATGTGATCGTTCCTAATGAAGTTCATCAAGCTGATATATTATTTCTGCCGTATGATGGTTTTTACAATACGCGCTAACTGTAGTTGATGCTGCTAGTCGATACAAACAAGCAGCACCGCTAAAGATAAAATCATCAACTGAAGTCGCTTCTGCGTTTGAAAGGATTTATCGAAGGTGTCCTCTGCGCTGGACAAATCTATTACAAGTTGATCCTGGCAAGGAATTTCATGGTGCGGTTCTATCAATAATGAAAAATCATAATACTGCGTTACGACGAGGACATACTGCACTACATCGCGATCAGGCAATTGTTGAACGATTTAATCGGACGCTTGCTTAGCGGTTATTTGGATATCAATACGCGAAGGAGTTTATTCAGGATAAACGATCCCGTGAATGGGTCAAGAGATTACCAGCTGTGGTTACTGCGCTGAATAATGAGATTACTAGAACAATCAACATGAAACCTAACAACGCGATTAAGAAAAAGTTTATACCTGAAAATCCACAAAAAGATTTTTCAAAACAACCAATTCTCGGTAATGTCACTGTAAGGTATTTATACGAACCAGGAGAGCTCGGAGGTGGCAAAAAAAAAGAGCTATTGATCCTGTCTGGAGTGTCACCACGCATAAAATATCCGGTAGAACGCGATCTACGGGTAGACTGCCAGTCTATAGACTGGTTTCAACTACCCCTTAGCGAGGATTTACTCGACAACAACTGCAAGTGATACCCAAGGATACTCAATTACCACCGCGTGGTCTTAACTAGTGCCTCTTCGCCTGTTGCATTGAAGACAGGTCAGCATCACGTTATCGTTAGTATGACCAATGCTGCTATTCTTTCTGTCTACGGTAAATTGGCGAGGATCTTTATCTGACCAACGCCAACTCAATATATAATTGCAGCTCGTTCAGTGATTATTCTGTTGTTGTTTCAGTGTAATTATTAATTCAGCATCAATATGAAATTCTCTATTACATTTTTTATCTTGTTGTTTATAACCAGATAGTTTCTTTCTAATTATACCCTTGACAGAATCATCGCTGACAATAGTGTCCTTATCATCTCCTGACTCTGTCAGGACAACTCTTCGAAGTATACGATGTGGGGCAGGGGTTAGAGGAAAATCGCAGTTGTGTCTCGATTGTGGTGGTAAGCGGTATAGAGAGTTGAAGTGCTATTATGATAAGAGAGTTAAAAACTCCATTAAGAACTCCATCAATGACTCTGACTGTGTCCTTGACAGCGTTCTTGACAGAGTCAAGGATAAAATCATAAGAACACCTCAAGACTACATTGAAAGATTTTCAAGTATGATTCAAGCAGATAATTAATTAGACAAATAATAGTATAGTATATAAATGAACCAAGAATTCCGACCGCATCTTGTGATTGCGAACTATGATGGTATTGTCAGAAACCGTAGATTGAAGAAGCCAGTTGGTGTTGTGACTAATGTGAAGTATTTGAGGTTTTGTGTTGGGAAGAAAATGCATTTCAATCATTGTTTCGCATACGAGTGTTTCTATGGATTGATAAAGGATGGTTTTGTTATTGATCACTGGAATGGTATTAAAACTGATAATTCTTTAGATAATTTACGAGCTGTTACACAAAGTGAGAATACTGCATCTGGAAAAACTGGAAAATACTCAAAAAATGCGAGATCTGTAAAATCATTTAATACAGTAACTAACGAAGAAATAGTTTTTCAATCAATGAATGAAGACATTTGATATTTTGATATTTGTAGATCCTCAGTACGAAAAGTAGCAGAAGGGATAACCAAAACGGATGTCTCCCGAAAGACTGGACAAAGGATTAAGTTTTCGTACATCTAATCATGTTTTGCACTATGTGCATATAACACCAAGGGAGATAACTCGTGTGGGTATGTAATGGCTTTTGAAAGAGTTACAGATCTCAATGAGTTTTTTGAAACATCGCGTCATCTGATTGGCTGATTTTGACTTGTATGGTTCTCAAACAGGATGACCAATTGAGGAAATTAAATGCTTTTTGTAAGAAAACAAATCAAATATGTGGTGTTTACAAATAATTATATTCTTTTTTTAGTGTTTTTCTTCAAGTTATCGGTGTTGCTTCAGCGCTGTCAAATAATCAGTATTAGTACACAAAAAAAATAAAATAACACTCCTCCATGTTTGACTTTCATGTATTAAGCAGCTTATCGTCTGTTATATAATTGGGCTTTAGCTCGAAATTTAAGCGCAAAAAGCAAATCACACCGTCGCACGTGGTGTGAATGTTATTTACATTCAAACCGGGTCGATTTTGTAGGTTTGCTTTTTGCGCTTCAGCGTAGGATAGCCCGTCATCCATTGTCATTTTACATACTATATCATCCATTGTTATTGTACATACCATATCATCCTATAATCTATTGTTTGTGCTGTCCTTAATTAAGTATACTCATAGTGCCTATATGCCCCCTAACAAAACGGGGTAACGGCATTGTGCTGTCCTTAATTAAGTATACTCGTAGTGCCAATATACCCCCTAACAAAACGGGGTAACGGCATTGTGCTGTCTAAAAATACGGGTCAAATTTGACCCCCAAATTTTTTGTTTATTTTTGTATTAGAAATATATAATTATCATATATATGAATTCTGAAACTATTAATGAAATCGTATCTGAAATATCGAATCTTAAAATTAAAAAAATACAATTGTCAGATGGTCTAAACTGTGATCAAATTATGTCCGACTTTCAGGATATCGAATTCGCTGCCATAAATAACAAATACGTCCTTTCAAAGAAGTATGCGTTAATAAAGAGAATTCAGAATGCCATTCAAAAATCCCTTGCATGCTGTGATGATATTACTATGTTCATCCCGTTATGTACTATCGTGGAGCGAGTAAGAAGAGAACTGGGCCAGGAGTATAAAACCAAAAGGATGGTAAATTCGAAAATTAGAAGTATCAGAGCGCTGATCAGTCAGAATCAAAATCCTCCCTTGGCCGATCACTAAAAACACTTCACGGCGCCATTTTCCCTACACTCACCCCGGGCTATATGAACCTACAATGCTATATTGTGTACCTGTTAAACAGGTATGAATACAAACACTACTGCATGTATAAATACCTGTCGATGGAAATACAAGGACAGGTGTGCGCGGCCGACAAGGAAGTTTTAGTCGACAAACAAACGCGGTTGAAATTCTATCCCTGACTGTCAGGGATCTACGTTCTAGTATCAGGAAGTAGTAAAATATTTTTTTTTGATTGAAATCTCATAGTACACTAATTGGAAAATTGCTTTACCGTTTCAATAATGGTAACCGAATCATTATCGACTAGATTAGCGAGAGAAAGATTGTCCGCTATTAAAAAATTCCTCCCCGTCCGCGACTCCGTACGAAGAAAACTACAACAACGACAGTCTTCAGACTGGCTTTACAGGGGAATCTGACAATTGTTTAAACCGTTAACTACGGTAACGAAGGAAGTAATATCATCAATCTCCGAGGAAGGAAGAAAAAGAGTCTTTTCTTCCTGTACTCGAGAAAATAGCAAGAAGATCTACACAAACAAACAAATCTTTAAAAATACTTCCTGGTGATATAATAACTGCTGCATGACGACAAGAACAACAAGAACGACAACTTCAAGAAGAAGTTGAATGATTAGGTGATATTGATATTTCCTCACCGACTGAACGAGAAGAACAAAAAGGCGCTGTTGCAAGAGAAAACTATTCACCTGAAAATATATTTACGGATGATACGATAAATATAATTATAGAAATCGAAACAGACTCTGAATTAGTTAAATTTACTAAAGATAGTTTTTAAAAAATAACAGAGATAAGTATTTAAAAGACGACAAGTCTAGAAATTTTATAAAAGCTAAACACACCTGGGCGAATAAAGAATTTTTAGCAAACCGCAGTAAAACTTAAATAACAAAATAAATACGTGTTGATTACAATTAATTTCTAGCTATGGTAAGGGGTGTCACACAACCACTGCCAGTGTATACAGCAGACCCAATCTCTGGTGAAATACAAAAAATGGCAGAAGCTGATTCTGAAAAAGGTGCAACCGTTATCACTAAAAAAAAAGCATACGGTAAGGGATTATCAGGTAGTGGTCCAGTTAGTTTTCCTGGCAATATTCTCAGCGATATAGCACGATTAGAAGTTCTCATCGGAGGGAAACGAGCCGGAAATAACGCACCGTCAATAATTAATGAAGCAGCTGATATCTGCAGGCGGTTATTTCAAGGTGACATCATGGATATCAAAACATAGCGAGATTTCATTGACGAGTTAGTTGAGCACCATGGTGATCACCATGGTGGCTATCATAGCGACTATCATAGCGACTGAAAATCCTATGGATGCTTTTGTCACCACATTAGATAAATAACAATTAAATAAGAATGATCATACACTACAACCACGATAAACCAACTGGTGTCTATGTTGTAAACTCACGATTGCCAGTTTACAAAGTGTACTATGGTGATGGTCTCGGTGATACCATTGCAGGATTATTTGCAAGAATGGCTCCAAAAGTAGTGCCGATCGCAAAACTATTATCAATGAAAGCCATTGATGTTATTCGTGATAAGGGTATTAGCAAAATCGGAGATTTTGCTGGTGATCTTGCCGGGAAGGCGTTTTCAGCCGCGAAGGATAAACTAACAGCACTAGTTCGACGGCGAAGGAAACCGGTGTCATCAGTGACGAAGTTACCAGGGTCATTACCGTCAACAGCGGAGATGCCTGCGAGTGTTAGTAAAATAATAAATAACGCAGTAGATCAAAAGCTAGCGTCGTTGTTGACAGAGTCATCAGCGACTTCGTTGACCGCAAGTGATCAGGATAACATAACAGCAAATATGATAGCGGGGAGCGGCTTAAAAAAACCATGACGACGTCGACGATAAAAATCAAAGATTTTCCGATTTAGATCTTGATAAATCAAGGAGAATATATAATAAAAGGTTCAAACGGACACCTGATACAGCGTTTGATATGGATGCCCCAGTACTCAAGAATGATTCCGTACGTGATTATCAATTTTTTTTTCTTATCACGCAGTACAACCAGATCTCCGATCAAAAACACCGTATGACAATAACCCAACTATCCGAGTTGGTTTTGTTAATAATGGTATCATGGCGTTATTCGAAAGCGCTAGATATCTCATTGATGGAAGAGAAATTGAATCTATTGAGCGTGAAGTTGATATTGCCACGGGAATAATCGGGTTAGCGAGATATTCCGATGATTATACAAGATCAGCGGGTCCATCTATGATGTTCGCGAAGGATATTACTGACCACGCTGAACACGTCCAGTATTCCAGAGTAAAGGCAACACAAGCTACTGCAGTTAATCCAGCGCCAGCCGGATATGTAAGACCAGCTGGTGATTTTGATGTCATAAATAATATTCCTAATTACAACCTAGGGTTTGCAACACGCGTAGCAACGTTACAGGGACAGCGTCGACAGTTTTCATGCGCGATTCCACTGCATCATATTTTCGGATTTTGTAGAAACGTCAGAAAAGTTATCTATGGAGCGAAGCATACAGTAGCACTCGTGCGAAAGGGTACTTATGATAATGCATTCTGGCGTGGCGCTGGTGGTCCTACCGGTAAAGTCATTATAACAAAACTATCACTGTGGATGCCAGTACTGACTCCATCAATCGCAACAGAAGAACGATTACTATCATTTATGGATCAAGAAGGAAAGTCGTTGCTGAGTTGGCTAACAACAACAACAGATACCATGGATTCTAATATCGATGGTACACTTACATGGCACTTGGCATCGAAACAAGGTGTTTCAGCTCCGCGTCGTATATTTGTTGCGCTACAGAATACTGCGCGATTAGACAATCAAGAACGCAGCCATATGATTTTGATCAGACAGGTGTTAATCAAGTCTCGTTGAGAATAAACGGACAGCAGGAACCATCCGAGGATATAGTACTTTATTATAATACCAACCAAATAGCACGGGTGTATCATCGTCTGTTGTCATATATGGGTCGTAATCAAAATGTTGATACTGGTCTACAAAAATCTCAGTTGGATTTTAAAAATCTGTATCCGATCTATTACTTTTCACTGGAACATCTCGACTTAACAAGACAATCCGTCGTTGATATACACTTTAGAGCTCGTGTAGCCCGTCCTGGTGGTATTGCTAATTATAGAGCAGTTGTTGTCATTCTCAGCAATAAATCAATGTTACTCGAAGGTGGACGAATGAGAATCGTCGATGCACCAACGGAAAATATGTAATTGAAAATCCTTCGGATTTTTCCAATGTAACAATTAGATCAATCTGTGTTATATAATGTCATATAGTGTTATCAGTGTTACATTAACTCCTGGTCAACTCAAGAAATTACAATCCGAAGCAAATAAAAAATGTGGAACCACAATAACGCTAAAACCCAATCAGATGAATGGCGTGGTGAATAAATTGTCGCTGACAACTCGTCAAGTAAAACACTTCAATGATGCTCTCAAAAATAAAAAAAGCTGTTCAGGTTACACTCTCTGCAAAAGCGATCAGCAACATGATAAAAACCGGCGGTATATTCCCGCTGTTAGCTGCGATTCCAGCGCTGATTGCGTCAGCGGCCCCAGCGGTGGCTAAAGCGGCAGCGCTAGGAATGGCACTAAAGAATGCAACTGGGGGATCCGTTCACGGATCTAGGTATAAAAAAGGGAAAGGGTGTAAGATTAAAAGGAACCCCGTATTCATGGTACAGCGGAAAAGACCTGAGAATACCGGGAACAGTTTACAAGTTCGAGAGTCTTTGATTCGAGATTCTTTGACTCCAATGTCAAATTTTAATTAACTCGATGCTGCTAAAACACTAGCTGTAAAAAACTTCAGAGGTGTCGTTAAGAAAGATCAGCTGCCAGCACAATCAAAGAGCGTTGAAACCGGTATCATTAATCTCGATAACAGCACCGGACCTGGAACCCACTGGGTTGAATATGCGATTGATTCACGTGCAATCTTCTATTTCGATTCATATGGATTAGCGCCGCCGAAGGAATTTATGAACTATATAAACCACTTAAAAACTCCTTGTTGGTATTCCACGCTACCAACACAAACGATGATTGACCCACCAATATGCGGCAACGAAGTATTAAATGTCCTTCACGCTATTTCATCCAACCAAGGAAAGCCACCCCATGTGGTCGTGAATGAATATACTAGCAGTCGCTGGAAATCAAAGATTTCATCGAATATTTTAGAGAGAGAAAGAATTTTATATAATAACATGATTGATATTTGGGGGAGATCTTTATTATCACTAAAGAAACCCGAACCCGATGGCGTTGCGGGAATATCTGCAACCGATGATATAAAAAAAACTCATCGAAGATGAAATAGCTGAAACGTTGAACTTGGCAAGTGTTGATTCCGGTGAAATAGTTGTATTTCAAGATCGTCAAGGTAAATTGAAAACTGGTAATGTTTCCCTTGATGATATATTAGTTAAACGACGAGACGCAGCCGAAGGCGCCATCGCGGTATTTTCCGATCAGGGTAAACTCAAACCAGATGTACTTATGTCAACGTTTGCGAAACGAATTAGCGATTTAGAACCATTAAAAACTGTACGCGATGAATACAACGATCATATAATTACATTTAATAAGTTTACTGAATTACAAAAATCCATCGTAGACAACATTGATAAATCCGTAGTAGAATGTTTTGGTAATCCACCAGTGACCACACCAAAACTCCCAGAGATAAAAAAAAAAATCTATTTTGGAATTTGCAGCACTTCAATCCAAATATGAAAAGCATGTAAAGCAGTTTTCAACGTTTCGTAAAAACATTGTAGATAAATTTCTTGGAACCACATTCGATAAACTTGACATAAAACTCCCTGATATTAAGAAGTCCATCGATGAGATGAAAAACTTCATTGAGGCAATTAAAAATGATGCAACGAGGGTGACAGAAGTCATTGAAAAAACAAAAATTCCTCATGAGAGCACCAATAACAGTATACACGATTCAACACGGATCATTTGCGTGGACTCCTACGAATAATATATTAAATATCACTGCAACCGTCAAAGGTATTTATCGATTAACACTAGTGACACCGACTCATTTTAGTATTTCATCGTCGAGTTCATTTGGAGTCAACAATATGATATCAACAATCATACAATTGAATAGTTCACAATAAAATCTACTGATAGAAATTTAGCCAAGGTTTCAACAACATGGTACGTGGAATTTGTTGCGGATTTAAGTAAACAATAAAACTGAAAATCTTCGACTTTTACTAGAGGTTTCAACTGAAAATCTTCGATTGGAAAATCCTATGGCATTTAACTAGCAGTTTTAATTGAAATCGTAAACGATTTGAAAATAAAATGACAACATCACAACAGTATCGCTATGATCAAGTCAAAGAATTTCAAACTAAACTCAAAACCCTCACTGTGGGATATCAAACGAAAATAAAGAAATACCGACGAAGAATCACCGCAGTTAATGTTACCGTGTACTCGGTGAGCGGTTTAATCACCGGAGCCGGAATGATACTCTCTTCGGTGATAATGATTGCCCCTGTTGTAGTTCCAATTTGCATATCCACGGCGACAACAATCGCGGAGATTATTTCAATAATAACAAAAAACATATCATCATGCAGCCAGAGTAAACTGCGCAACCACGTAATTAAATTTCATATTGTATCAACTGCGTATTCGCAATTATCCTCGATGATATCGTCCTCACTCGATGATACATTAATATCAGATAGCGAGTTCTCAGCTATGGTGCGTATTTATGATTCCGCGATGTCGAAATTAGAGCAGGATAATAATAATAGCAACGATGACAACATCGCAAGAACTACTTCAACGAATAGCAGAAAATAACAACCCGGTAAAAACAAGCATGATTTAAATAAACTCAACGAAACCTGAATTCAGTGGGAATTTCTCGACTCCGATTCCCGTGAAAGATATAGCGCTGGCAAAACTGTGAATATATCACAGTTGGCCTAATATTAGGTCGGTAGCGTTTGGCGGTCAACAACTAAACAATTCTTTGGTATTTGCAGATAAGAATCGCGAAGATGGAACTCCAGACTGGAACGTTGTTTCAATACCAACAGGGTCCTACCAAATTGAACAAATCAATAACGAATTACAACGGAGAATAAAATCTATTACTGGAAAAGAATTGAAAATCGCTATAACAGTTCACGAGCCGACACTATCATCTACGCTTGAGATAAACTCACCCGGGTATGTCGTAGATATATATATATATATATATATATATATATATATATATATATATATATATATATATATATATATATATATATATATATATATATATATATAACAGCTCAATTAGAACCGTGCTAGGATGGCCTGAAATCCCACCTCTACCTGAACCACAAAAATCTGATTATATTTCCACGAAACAAGATTACCGCGGCTTTGATGTTGGGCGTGTTGGTGATGTTCTTAAATTAAGGTATATACTACCATCAGACGAGATTTTTAGTCGTTTAGGAATATTTGCAGGAGGCACCCGTGGTGAGCATTTTACATTAAATGAATCAGATATTAATCAAAACATCAAATTAATGAATAGTGATTTTGAGCGATTTCGAGGTTATTTGATAACGGCAATCAGTACAATCCTACCACACCGAGACGATGTCATCAAATACACAGAGGTGTGTAACCATATTATCGCCGACATGGATGAACTTAATTCAAGATATATTCAGCTGATATTAACTGATGATCGTCCTGCAACGAGAACAGCATTTGCAGCGCATCATAATATCCGCGTTGAAGATATTCCTACATTTAAACTCGCAGGATATAACGTACCAGAACTAAACAAATCTTTCAGTGACATCATCGATGTTGGGTTCGAAAATATTCACGACACCTGGAAGAATAAAAAAAACATTAAAAACACCAACAATCCTCAAACATAATAATTACCTAGACGGAACGGGTCGGCATATCGCTCCATTCAACGTAAATATATCCACGGTGATTGCGCTAAATTTAGTATGTGATGTTATCGAAGAAAGCTATCAAATAAATCTCGAGCGATCAAATCAAGCTCAGCAGGGATATATTTTATATTCCTTTGCATCAACAGCTCCTCCAGGATTTCTAATCATTGAGTCTCCAATTAATCCAGTCTATATGCGATGTCATAATGATTCATTAACTAGAATTAATTTCAAACTCACTGACCAATCCAATAATTTGATTGATTTACAAGATGAGATTTTACAAATTAGTCTGCTTGTGAAATCATAAATGATTTTTATCCTAAAAAAATCTTTAACCCGTTAGCAGCAACGGGGGCGCGACAACCACATGGCGTCCTTGTTTTTTACCATGGGGACGATTTACGAAGAAGCCTCAATTTACCAAATCAACATTTTCGTGGAAGCCTTAGTTTGCCTTGTCGACGCCTGTAAGAAGTTGTCTGATTCGCCCCCTCTGCTGCTGCTTCACAGCTGCTTCACAGTGGTTTTTCTACGTTAGGAGGTAGGTCTTTTCTATAATTTGTTTTACTTCACTTCACTAAGAGAGTCAATTCCTTTTTGCCGAAACATATAGATTGAGTGTGCACGTTCCTACAAAAAATACATATTTTTACCATACGCATCGAACTCGGCCAGGCGATCTTCGAATATCCTCGTGGATATAACATCTTCTTGCTTAAACCCAGATAGAATATCGCTTCCACCATCCCAAAGAAGTGGTTTTCCTCGGCAGTTAGTTTGCCTAGTTTACACTAGGGACAATAGGTTACACAACGACCAAATTTTCCATCAACTTTATTGATGTAATTCTATTCGTTTATTGCAGAGAGTGCATGTGAACTCATATAGCATTGTCACACGCGTCAGGAACAGTCAGTATATCTCAATACGGAAACAAACTTGACCCATTTCGATCTTTCCGACGCACACTCTGCGTCGTGGAAGCCCGTAGCATCGGTATTGTCACTAATAACCCAAGCTCAATAAACCAAAACCAGCCGATTACTGTCAGATTTTCAAATCTTGTCAGCAATAATATTGTGCATGTCACTACCAGGTTGACATTTACTATTGTTCTAACTGGCATCATGGAGTTCAAACTGATGGCAACCGCACATCGTAAAAAAAACTTGGGCCGGGTCATAGTTGATTAAATAGCTGTCCTGCTCGATCTAACAAAATTGCCACCTTTAAAGATGCTGATGTATAGGGTGTATTCAATGATCTCTTGCTGACGGATAAAGAAAGTAACCAAGTTGTCTAACAGGAAATCTAGAATGCAAACCCTGATGCCGTAAATGTCGCTGCTGACAATAGCAATATATGCTAGTCGCTCAAGAACACGACGCGTCTATCGCAGCCTCGTTTTGGAACATTTTATATTTTATATTGAAATGTGTTCGAGTGTTATTTTTAATACATATATTTATATGAGAACTTTATATATCTAGTTGGACGCTCATCCTACAAAAATTTACCTGTTGGAAAGTTTTTCTTCCATTAAGCCTTACTTAGTCTATTCAGAGAAACGACGTTACTCAGTTACTCAAACTGCATCTGAAATAAATCAGGATTTTACGATTTACGTTGAATTACGCTTCATATGAAGCAAATAGGAATTAACCGAGTCAACCGAAAGTATTTCTAAGTCATTTAATTAGTGTTCTGCGATTCGTCAAATACATTAATTAGGATTGGTTATTTTATTGACAAAATCGTATTTGTGCTTAATCCACATAAAAATGATAATGGGCAATTTCATCATATTGCTTGATAAAGCTTTCAACAAGATATAAATTATTCAGCTCATTTAATGTTTATGTTTATGGAGTATGTTGTTATGGTATTGTCATGAAACGAGTGCGTCTCAAGTTGTTACACAACTTGTATTTATTCATACACGTTCTGAGTACACAGTAATAAGAATCTATGATGGATTGCGTCGCCCCTGCCTTCGGGAGCATTTTCTAGCTTATCCTATCTGTAAATTTTTAAAAAATGTCGACAATATTTTATTGATGCAATTTTAGTATTTTTACAGGCTTGACCTTGGATTACTCAGAAATGAAAGTAGCATCTGATTGATTTCGTGCAGAATCAATAACAGAGGCTTGCACCAATGATAGTTGTGCATGGCGAAACATAGGTCTGATCATTAGCACCCATACATTTTAAGTTATTGAATTTTAAATATGATGGTGTTTCCATATGTTTACTATGGGAGTTGAATTAGTACCCTGACTCCTAAAAAGCCGTTCCTATCTAATGTACAGCTACTAACGGGAGCAGTTATTAGTTAGAACTAGCAAGTAAACTACGATACCACACGGGTATCGCGATATTTCTACGTTTTCGGAATATGTTTGCATAGCTCCACTTTTGACGTGTGCTTATCTTATATACACCACATCACCAATTGATTTATTTTATAAATGTTCAGAATGATGGCATGTACACTATTGAAAACTGTGTAAATAATAATAGGTTGAGTGAAAAGGAAATAAATTTATACGTTAGTTTTCTTCTCTCCATATTGAGTATATGCGGATTATGGCTTATCCTCAGACTTGTTATAGATCAACACAGGGACGTCATTTCAAAGAGAGGAGGCAAGACATGACGGGCTTGGTAATTTTCGTATATAGGCTACAACGATTTTACAGCTCATGCTAATTCAGAGAAGGGGTGGCAAATCTCCCTTCCCCTTCCAAATGACGTCCCTGGATCAACTTCGCAATGTTATCAACGTCATGATAAGGTGGGCTGAGTAGCAACCAATCAAACACAGACATTGCGCTGATTAATATGCGGACTTACTCCAGTGTGATCAAGTCAAGTAAGAATCCTTGAAAATCATCAAAGGTTTAAACAATGCAAACATTCAAATTCAGTTTGGTGCAACGCATATAACAAATCAAATTCTGAAAGATAAACAGATTTTATGTTTTGCCAAAGGCTAACTAACATATCAAAGGTTAAAGAATATATACGAATATAAAGTTCCATTATATTCACTATTGAATCTTTTATTTGGGTGATTTTAATTTTATAATATAACCAGAATGTCTCTATTAGGACAGAATTTTTATTTTTATTTTCTCAAATTGTCTTCAAGTAATTTTTCACCAATATATATTTGAAGTAATTTTCTACTAATATATATTAAGATTAATTTCATTTATTTCTATATCACAACTATATGCTATTTTAATAAAGTTGCACCCTTACGAGCAAAGGCAAAACTCGCTTGTATTTCTACACTTCTCTTGCATTGCAAAGACAGCAAGAAAAATATTCTCAGCAAGCCACATATGTTACAGACTATACATTAATAAAATTCCAATTTAGTTAGTTTATTGTTAATGCTGCAAACTTTCTGTCGAATGACGTAAAACAACTTGGACGTTGTTGTGTCATGGAGATGAGAACATCTTTCTGGTTGGTATGAAGTATACACTTGTATATCCAGGGGTAACCATATTTGGTCGTGTAGTTACGTCCGGATGACACATAAACAACGGTGCAGACCGCGCATCATCAGTTCCTTCATTCTGAAGCTAGAAAGACTCGACTCTATAATTACAGATCCCGTACATAATTCCCCAGACGTAGCTGTGTCTCATCATCGTAGTGACAACTCTTTTAAGGAGCTTCTTCTTCTTCTTCTTTTCTCTCTCTTTCTCTCTCTCTCTCTCTCTCTCTCTCTCTCTCTCTCTCTCTCTCTCTCTCTCTCTCTCTCTCTCTCTCTCTCTGGCATTCGAAAATTAGCACGACCAAATGTTTATGAGAACTCTCTTTCTCATAAACGTTGGTGGAGAATAAACAACAAAATTGGATGAGGATATCAGGAATAAAGGTGTCACCTCACACAGTTACGATCTCGAAACAAACTCGTACCAAAACTATTGCGACCATCAGATTTCACGCCGCCCAGATACGCCACATCAGCTTCGGAAGCGACAGCACAACTACATCCACAAAGATAGATATCTGATTCCAACAATTTCACTTCTGTTGAACGGTGCAGCATCCATCTACACTTTGTCAGTGACAATCTATCCACCTCTGACCACCTTGACCAGTGCGACAGGTACATTAACCACACATAGTTTAGCGCCCGTGATTCAGCCTCCTTCTGACCTCGGTTCGCCAGTGCTTGTGACCCCGAAAATTACTCTTTTTACCGCAATACCACTGAACATTACACAAACTTTTTCTGCTGTGTCAGAACCTAGAACATTTACTGTTCACCCTTCTAACCCAGTGCATTTCACTTTATCTCCGCCAGAACATTTTTATAGGAGGATACTCATTTTGGAAACAACAGATTCTCGCAAATAGATTTTCGCAAATTCAGCTATTAAATTAGATAGTTTTAATGGTGATCAGTCTCAAATTCCTGTTAACTTGTAAGATCATTTTGTACCAAGGGCTAAGTTTTATTAATTATCAGAAGCAAAGGTTTTGAATGCTTTTCCTTTTCATCTTGATAGTCATGCCAAAATCTGGCAAGGCACCTTACCAGATAATGTTGCAACCAATTGGCACATTCTAGTCACAGCTTTTAAATCTAGATTTCACAATAACGATATCATTTTAGATCTATCGATTTTGCAAACTCAGCAAGGGTCTTCCGAATCAGTTTTAGATTATCTAAGTCTCCTTTTGCAAATTGCAACTATCAAAACTATTCCGGAATAAGTTTTATTAGCGGTGGCATTAAATGGATTGAAACCTTCTATAAAAAGAATCGTAGTGAACAAAAAACCCAACAAACATGGCAGCAGTCTTAGCAGACAAATCCATTGCCACTGTTGATAACACTTATTTGTTTAACCTTAACACAATTCTCGATGAAGTAAAAACAACTTAAGGATGAGTTTAAGGCTGCTAATTCTGAACAGAACCAGTACATCAACGCGTGCTCTCAACCACATGCAAATACGAATCAAAACAGCCATTTCGCCCTCAAAACACAAACTAACAGCAGCGCTTCATGTATTACAAGCATTATACAAATATTCCAGTACATTCACCACCGTTTCCAAACAATTATACTAGTGCCAGCTCATTATCTCGTGACATGTGTTACCAACAGCAACCACAAAGTCGTCCCCCAAACCCTTGTTTTGGTTGCGAAGGACCAAGTGTGTCAAGGTCAGTCTGTCGTGCATTGTACAGTGTCACTTTTGTCATAAGATAGACCACCTTTCACGTGTATGCATGTCCACACGTAAACAATATGAATGCGCATCTCACGGGAGGACACGAACCTGTCATGAGTATGACCACAGGAGTCCGAGGTTTTATCAATAAAGTACGGTAAATTCTCTGAAAACATAAATTCACCTTATCGAATATGTGAGGGGGCAAATTTCTGGCGATCTGTCTTTAACCCATGTTCAGTTTGCAAGGATTTGAACGGTGAATGATAAGTTCCATGCATATGCTGTATTAATACAGTACTCAGCCGCGACATGTGAAACATGAATAATAACTAAGGCCTTTGTCTTTCTCTAATTTAATAAAACATGTCCGATTTTAGCAGAAACAAGAATACTCATTTCATGTCGGTCCCATATGAATAGAGAAATGCAAAACGAGAGCTAGAGCAGTTTTATTTTGGACATGCATGAGTCAAGATGTTAACAACATGTTGAACAGTTTTATTTTGGACATGCATGAGTCAAGATGTTAACAACATGTTGAATAGTTTTATTTTGGACATGCATGAGTCAAGATGTTAACAACATGTTGAATAGTTTTATTTTGGACATGCATGAGTCAAGATGTTAACAACATGTTGAACAGTTTTATTTTGGACATGCATGAGTCAAGATGTTAACAACATGTTGAATAGTTTTATTTTGGACATGCATGAGTCAAGATGTTAACAACATGTTGAATAGTTTTATTTTGGACATGCATGAATCAAGATGTTAACAACATGTTGAACAGTTTTATTTTGGACATGCATGAGTCAAGATGTTAACAACATGTTGAATAGTTTTATTTTGGACATGCATGAGTCAAGATGTTAACAACATGTTGAACAGTTTTATTTTGGACATGCATGAGTCAAGATGTTAACAACATGTTGAACAGTTTTATTTTGGACATGCATGAGTCAAGATGTTAACAACATGTTGAACAGTTTTATTTTGGACATGCATGAGTCAAGATGTTAACAATATGTTGAACAGTTTTATTTTGGACATGCATGAGTCAAGATGTTAACAACATGTTGAATAGTTTTATTTTGGACATGCATGAGTCAAGATGTTAACAACATGTTGAATAGTTTTATTTTGGACATGCATGAGTCAAGATGTTAACAACATGTTGAATAGTTTTATTTTGGACATGCATGAATCAAGATGTTAACAACATGTTGAACAGTTTTATTTTGGACATGCATGAGTCAAGATGTTAACAACATGTTGAATAGTTTTATTTTGGACATGCATGAGTCAAGATGTTAACAACATGTTGAACAGTTTTATTTTGGACATGCATGAGTCAAGATGTTAACAACATGTTGAACAGTTTTATTTTGGACATGCATGAGTCAAGATGTTAACAACATGTTGAACAGTTTTATTTTGGACATGCATGAGTCAAGATGTTAACAACATGTTGAACAGTTTTATTTTGGACATGCATGAGTCAAGATGTTAACAACATGTTGAATAGTTTTATTTTGGACATGCATGAGTCAAGATGTTAACAACATGTTGAATAGTTTTATTTTGGACATGCATGAGTCAAGATGTTAACAACATGTTGAACAGTTTTATTTTGGACATGCATGAGTCAAGATGTTAACAACATGTTGAATAGTTTTATTTTGGACATGCATGAGTCAAGATGTTAACAACATGTTGAACAGTTTTATTTTGGACATGCATGAGTCAAGATGTTAACAACATGTTGAATAGTTTTATTTTGGACATGCATGAGTCAAGATGTTAAAAACATGTTCAACAGTTTTATTTTGGACATGCATGAGTCAAGATGTTAACAACATGTTGAACAGTTTTATTTTGGACATGCATGACTCAAGATGTTAACAACATGTTGAACAGTTTTATTTTGGACATGCATGAGTCAAGATGTTAACAACATGTTGAACAGTTTTATTTTGGACATGCATGAGTCAAGATGTTAACAACATGTTGAATAGTTTTATTTTGGACATGCATGAGTCAAGATGTTAACAACATGTTGAATAGTTTTATTTTGGACATGCATGAGTCAAGATGTTAACAACATGTTGAACAGTTTTATTTTGGACATGCATGAGTCAAGATGTTAACAACATGTTGAACAGTTTTATTTTGGACATGCATGAGTCAAGATGTTAACAACATGTTGAATAGTTTTATTTTGGACATGCATGAGTCAAGATGTTAACAACATGTTGAATAGTTTTATTTTGGACATGCATGAGTCAAGATGTTAACAACATGTTGAACAGTTTTATTTTGGACATGCATGAGTCAAGATGTTAACAACATGTTGAACAGTTTTATTTTGGACATGCATGAGTCAAGATGTTAACAACATGTTGAACAGTTTTATTTTGGACATGCATGAGTCAAGATGTTAACAACATGTTGAACAGTTTTATTTTGGACATGCATGAGTCAAGATGTTAACAACATGTTGAATAGTTTTATTTTGGACATGCATGAGTCAAGATGTTAACAACATGTTGAACAGTTTTATTTTGGACATGCATGAGTCAAGATGTTAACAACATGTTGAATAGTTTTATTTTGGACATGCATGAGTCAAGATGTTAACAACATGTTGAACAGTTTTATTTTGGACATGCATGAGTCAAGATGTTAACAACATGTTGAATAGTTTTATTTTGGACATGCATGAGTCAAGATGTTAACAACATGTTGAACAGTTTTATTTTGGACATGCATGAGTCAAGATGTTAACAACATGTTGAACAGTTTTATTTTGGACATGCATGAGTCAAGATGTTAACAACATGTTGAATAGTTTTATTTTGGACATGCATGAGTCAAGATGTTAACAACATGTTGAACAGTTTTATTTTGGACATGCATGAGTCAAGAAGTTAACAACATGTTGAACAGTTTTATTTTGGACATGCATGAGTCAAGATGTTAACAACATGTTGAATAGTTTTATTTTGGACATGCATGAGTCAAGATGTTAACAACATGTTGAATAGTTTTATTTTGGACATGCATGAGTCAAGATGTTAACAACATGTTGAATAGTTTTATTTTGGACATGCATGAGTCAAGATGTTAACAACATGTTGAACAGTTTTATTTTGGACATGCATGAGTCAAGATGTTAACAACATGTTGAACAGTTTTATTTTGGACATGCATGAGTCAAGATGTTAACAGCATGTTGAACAGTTTTGAAATTTGTCAAAGATATCAAAAGATTCATGTGACTGAGCCACTGATGTCACTTCCTTTACAAGAAAGACCATGGCCGAACATTTGAACTGATTTATTTGAAGTTGACAAGAACGACTACATAGTCAGTGTGTATTCGTACTCAAACTACCCAGAAATTGTAAGCTTTTCAATTCAATCCACTTCAAAATTTTAAAATCCATGAAACGTATTATAACAAGACAAGGTATACCTGCACGATAATGTTCCATTTTTACAGACGCCTTGATTTTAAATAATTTGCCAAAGATTGAGAATTTTAAACAAAGGCTGCTCTGGATATCTCAAATCAAATGGTTTAGCTGAAAAAGCAGTACAGATTGTGAAATGAACCAATCAAAAATGTAAACGAATTGGAGAAGGTCCAGATCTTTTCCTTTTAAATAGATCTAGAAATGGATTGTCCCCTGAACAGTTACAAACGAGAAGAAATCCTAAAGTTAATCTACCACCAAATATAGAGACATTGCTCTAGCAAACGGATTGTCTCTTGAAGATTTACTAATGAGAATAAACCAAAATCGGTAATGCATGATTTTAGTGCCAAAGAAATGTCCAAAGCTGAGGAAATTGATGACCAATGTGAATCATCAAACGATGAAGAGGCAGATGTCAAATTGAATTCATCAAATTTACTAGTGATACGCAACAAAATGGATTTACAACGCAGAATATGAAGTGGAATAAATATACGGAAACCTAAAGGACTGTTCGAACAGTGTGAAGGATCCGTGACATTGAAACTGTCTATTAAAAAAAAAAATTCTAGTAAGATAACATAGTAATAAAGTAGTGTTCTGGTTAACAAATAGACAAGATATTTAAATTCAAAAGTACTTTAACGTCTGTAATATTAAGTAGTTTGTTCATTCTATTCTGGATAAATGGTAAGTTTAATTCTATAAATCACATGTTAGAATATCTAGTTTTAAAATGTAAATAAAAGTTTTATCTGTACATTGTAATTAATTATCCGCTCTAGATAATATCGAATTTTTATGGAAGAAAACTGTACATCATAAAATTATACACAAAGTTAATAGACTTTTATATTTGTTTTAAAGATTGGGAGATGTAATGGTATATACATAGAAAATTTTCTCCTGCCTTCTTAGTCTGTTTAATGTTATAATGAATAATTTATATTAGGTCTAGAATACCCGCAGATATCATATTACCAAAACGTGCACTGTATGCTTTGAAACTTAGAAGCCGGTTCCGATCGTGTAAACACATGTATATAATGTACTACATGTATATAGCAACGGTGCTCGACGCGAGCATGATGTTAAGGAAAACTAAAAAGGTATCAGAATAGGTCATGGGTGTAATACACCAGAAAAAATACCCCACACACGTTCATAATTAGATACATACCCAAAAGATGCAGCTTACACAGAGTGGCGTTATTCTGTATGTGGGGATTTAGCTGGAGTATATTGGTTAGGTTGTACTGTTATTTTGGTTATGTGGTAATAGCTCACATTTTAGTTTTCTGTCTAATACACTTATTGTGTTTTTGTATTTAAAAAATCTGGTTCAAGATGTAGTGTTGCAATAGCTTTGTTTCTTTGTTGTGTATCTGGTTCTCTTTCCGTTGTGTTACAGGTTCCGTTACAGTTTCTTGTGCATTGTGTGTGCTACGGTCTATTTTAAGGGGCTATTTGGTTCGTTTCGTGTCCTGCTAAGTTAGAAGATTTCGTGGAAAAATTATGTAGCGTAATTTCCCTTTATTGGGGATCTAGGTGTCGTATTTCCCCAAATAACTATGTATTTTCTATCGGTGTAGGATAAGCTATGTTGGTCGTGTTATCTCATTTTTTGGGTAGTGTGGAAGTAGGGCGCGTTCGGGTCACATGTCACTCAATAATGTAGAGGGTTGGCATCTGGGTCCGTTTTTTGCACTGCGTTAAAGAATATTTCTAGTAATTAAAGTGTTTTGGGTATTTTTGTTCCTGGTTCATGGTGTAATAGTAAAACGTTTGTTTTATCTGTTGTGTTTCTGGTTCTTACCGTGTATGTTTGAAGTCTTTTTGTTGTGTTATTGGTTCTTTATTGGTTTCTTGTGCATATTGTTGGCTTTATGTGATGGGGGAGGGGGTTGCTATATTTATGTGTTATATGGTTGGGTTAATTTGTTTTGGTCATAGAAATCTATCGTTTTCAGTAGCAAAAATAAGGTAAATTTAACAGTAGAAAGTAAACTAGTGTATATGTTTTTTTTTTATCTTCTCAGGTTCTTGTTAATGTGCGATAGTAATTATATTTGTTGTTGTTGTTGTTGTTGTTGTTGTTGTGTGTGTGTGTGTGTGTGTGTGTGTGTGTGGTAGTTTTTCTGGGGTATTACAGGTTCTTTATCGTATACTTGTGGTATGTGTGCATTTAGAACTACTATATGGTAAAAGGTTTTCTGACGTCACGTTTCGCGTTATTCGAGTTTCGTGTTAGTTAATTAAATACGGATGCGCATGGTTTTCCGGTAGGAGGTTTTTATTAGTAAAGGATAGAACTAGTGTATATGTTGTTGTTTTTTTTGGGGGGGGGGTTTGTTTTGTTTCTCAGGTTCTTGTTTTGGTGCTATAGTAGCTTATGTGGGAACTACGAAACCTATACAAAATGTTTCCACAAAGGACCAAAATACAGAACGATATAGGAAGAAAACAAAGATAACCCGTATCCTCAACTAATAACAATTGATTGACGGGGGAAAAAAATAGACGGCAATAATGGAATTATAAATGTAACTGACTGAAATCGAACTTATTGGAATTGCAAATTAGCAATATAACATTGGACACGGGGCTCTCTCACAGACAGTTATGTCACCCCTAAAGGATGGCACCCTAAATGCGAGATTGTCATGAGAACACCTTGCCTAGTAAGTTTATTTATCATCTGTCTCTTTAGAAAAGTAATCTGTTTATCTTTCTCTCACTTATCTCTCCTTAGCATAAACAAAGGCTAGGGCTCATGTGAAAATATCAGCTTCTTAGCAACTAATAGACGGATGGCCCTTATGAAACCTGTAATGTTTAGGTTTTTATAATGAGAGAGGAAAAATACTGTTTCTAAAAACACTTTTTTATTCCATAGCATACAGAGTATATCTGATTGTCTGACCTACATCTAGCACCCTATCTGTTAGCCTTGTCTCCAATTCCTAACATACTGATTCAGCAGTGGGAAAGTCTATAGTACCGTATAGCACTGCTTCTAGAACACTACAAAACCAAAACTCAAAAAGACCTGCACTCACGTGACCCTACTCACACAACGCCATAAATATAATAATAATGAAAATATTTTTTTAAAAAAAACAACAACCACGCATAACAAAAAAAGATTCGCTTAGTACTAATACAGACCTTACCTTTCTGACTTTTTTTAAAATACAAAACTACACTAGGAAAACAGTAAGGAAACAACTACAAAAAGAATTTGGTCTACGCTATCTAAAACAATAAATATAGGATTAACAACTATACATACACTATAGCACATACATTATGGACACCACTGACTCTGGCAAAGTCACTTCGCGAAATAACGTCAGGTTCTCTGACGTCACGTTTCGCGTTATTCGAGTTTCGTGTTAGTTAATTAAACACGGATGCGCTTGGTTTTCCGGTAGGAGGTTTCTATTAGCAAAAGATAGAACTAGTGTATATGTTTTTGTTTTTTTTTTGTTTCTCAGGTTCTTGTTTTGGTGCGATAGTAGCTTATGTGGGAACTACGAAACCTATACAAAATGTTCCCACAAAGGATCAAAATACAGAACGATATAGGAAGAAAACAAAGATAATCCGTATACTCAACTAATAACAATTGATTGACTGGGGGAAAAAAATAGACGACAATAATGGAATTATAATTGTAACTGACTGAAATCGAACTTATTAAAATTGCAAATTAGCAATATAACATTGGACACGGGGCTCTCTCACAGACAGTTATGTCACCCCAAAAAGATGGCACCCAAAATGCGAGATTGTCATGAGAACCCCTTGCCTAGTAAGTTTATTTATCATCTGTCTCTTTAAAAAAGCAATCTGTTTATATTTCTCTCACTTATCTCTCCTTAGCATACATAAAGGCTAGGGCGCATGTCAAAATATCAGCTCCTTAGCAACTAATAGACGGATGGCCCTCATAAAACCAAAACTCAAAAGCCCTGCACTCACCTGACCCCATTCACACAATGGCCATAAATATAATAATAATGAAAATATTTTTTTAAAAAACACGATAATCACGTATAACAAAAAAAGATTCGCTTAGTGCTAATACAGACATTACCTTTCTGACTTTTAAAAAAAACTACAAAACTACACTAGGAAAACAGTAAGGAAACAAAAAGAATTTGATCTACGCTGTCCAAAAAAATAAATATAGGATTAAGAACTATACAGACACTATAGCACATACATTATGGACACCACTGACTCTGGCAAAGTCACTTCGCGAAATAACTAAGTTTGAAATTGGATAGGAATTAGCCAATCAATCCAAAAGTACTACCCCAAGTAGTAAGGGACGAACGGACGAGCCTAACTCCACGCCCATGCAGTAAAAGGCAATATGCTCAATGCTATTTATAGGATAACAAAGCTTTAATTTTTATTTGACGAATGAAACCCACATTAACCCGTCATCTTTTTTTTACTAACAACAAAACACCAATACTAAATATACTTAAGAGTGGCACAAGGAAACCCTACACCATACATTTTTAGAAAAAAAGGGTGTTACCTTAAGGCCTAAACCAGCTTATATGCTGGGGAAGGCTGAAGGGTATCAACAGTGGGCCATGGGTGTAATCTAGGGTATTTTTGTAACTCTGTATGATTTTTATTCTTTCAAATTATTGTTGGTTTTTTTCTCAACATCCAGCTCGCGTCGAGCACCTGTGGTAAGAATAAGTTTGGTAAAAGGACAGCTTCCGACGCTGGATTTAATCGCTTAAAAACTAAGGCCAATATACTTACTTACTTAATTGATTTTTATAGTTATAACCGTCCACTAGGGACATTTGTATAACTTTTATATCCAGTCTGTCACTGGACATTTGATATTCCCCTCTTTGTGAGGGGAGTTAAAGTATCGATTTCTTAATAGGGCGTTACATTGAATTACTAAAAAGTAACTATCAATGTAAATGTAGGCCCAGGAGAGGTAGGCAAGGTCAATCCACACCTCTGTTTTGCAGCATGTCCGGAAGAGGCAAAGGAGGCAAAGGCAAGGCAGAGAACATCCAAGGCACCGCAATCCGCAGTCCCACCCGAAGAGGAGGAGAACGCACCACCGGACACGAAGAAACCCAAGGAGTACGAAGGTCCCACACCCATTTTGTTAATGTAACCTCACAAGTGCTATATTGTTGTGATGTGTGTTGTTTTGTTGTTATATTTTAAACTGTTGCAGCCTTGTGCTGCAAGGGACTGATAGTCCTGGGGTAAGACTACCTTATATATTCTAGTAGGGACTTTTGTGTGAATGCATTGTGTGTGTTTGTGAGGTTACCAGATTTAATGATTTATTCAATCAATCCAGTTATATTAATGGAGGCCCTATGCCAATATACATTTCCTAAGTGCATATATATAGTTGTGCTATTTATACACTTTCTTAATTCTGCTACAGTCGAAATCCGTTAGGGGTTGTACTGTTGCCATAGCATCAGTATCTGAAACATTCCATGGCTCAACAGAGATGCAGAATTATTTGCTTACGTACACAGCTCAAAGTGCGCTGGATATGGTATACCAACCAAAGCTCCTTGCTCAAGCTATTTAGAGAATATTGATGAAAAACGGTAAGTGTACACCTAAATACAATACTTAGTCTGTTTAGCATGCACCTAACTGTGATAAACTCAAAATGAATCAAGTAGACATTATTCATTGGGAAGTATTAGCAAGACAAAGATCACACACTTTATCACCAGGTATATTAAATGCTGGCAGAGCTGACTGTATGCTGTTCCCAGTTGAAAATATTTTGCATGAGCAGATATAAAATGAAATTCTAAATTCTGCTAAATATATTTTTGAACTAAATAGAATGATGGTTAACAGCTTACATTTACGGAATGTAGTATTACATTTTGCATTGAAACTTCAAATGTCAACTATCATGAAAACGCATTGATACTGTCAAGAATAGTTAACCAACTGAAAAAGCCGAGTGTCCTTGATAAATGCAGGTTAAATGGACTTCCGGTGTGAAATGTCCGTGATTAATTGCATGATTTTAGCAGAAACAAGAATACTCATTTCATGTCGGTCCCATATGAATAGAGAAATGCAAAACGAGAGCTAGAGCAGTTTTATTTTGGACATGCATGAGTCAAGATGTTAACAACATGTTGAACAGTTTTATTTTGGACATGCATGAGTCAAGATGTTAACAACATGTTGAACAGTTTTATTTTGGACATGCATGAATCAAGATGTTAACAACATGTTGAACAGTTTTATTTTGGACATGCATGAGTCAAGATGTTAACAACATGTTGAACAGTTTTATTTTGGACATGCATGAATCAAGATGTTAACAACATGTTGAATAGTTTTATTTTGGACATGCATGAGTCAAGATGTTAACAACATGTTGAACAGTTTTATTTTGGACATGCATGAGTCAAGATGTTAACAACATGTTGAACAGTTTTATTTTGGACATGCATGAGTCAAGATGTTAACAACATGTTGAACAGTTTTATTTTGGACATGCATGAGTCAAGATGTTAACAACATGTTGAACAGTTTTATTTTGGACATGCATGAGTCAAGATGTTAACAACATGTTGAACAGTTTTATTTTGGACATGCATGAGTCAAGATGTTAACAACATGTTGAACAGTTTTATTTTGGACATGCATGAGTCAAGATGTTAACAACATGTTGAACAGTTTTATTTTGGACATGCATGAGTCAAGATGTTAACAACATGTTGAATAGTTTTATTTTGGACGTGCATGAGTCAAGATGTTAACAACATGTTGAACAGTTTTATTTTGGACATGCATGAGTCATGATGTTAACAACATGTTGAACAGTTTTATTTTGGACATGCATGAATCAAGATGTTAACAACATGTTGAACAGTTTTATTTTGGACATGCATGAGTCATGATGTTAACAACATGTTGAACAGTTTTTTTTTGGACATGATGACTCAAGATGTTAACAACATGTTGAACAGTTTTATTTTGGACATGCATGAATCAAGATGTCAACAACATGTTGAACAGTTTTATTTTGGACATGCATGAGTCATGATGTTAACAACATGTTGAACAGTTTTTTTTTGGACATGATGACTCAAGATGTTAACAACATGTTGAACAGTTTTATTTTGGACATGCATGAGTCAAGATGTTAACAACATGTTGAACAGTTTTATTTTGGACATGCATGAGTCAAGATGTTAACAACATGTTGAACAATTTTATTTTGGACATGCATGAGTCAAGATGTTAACAACATGTTGAACAGTTTTATTTTGGACATGCATGACTCAAGATGTTAACAACATGTTGAACAGTTTTATTTTGGACATGCATGAGTCAAGATGTTAACAACATGTTGAACAGTTTTAGTTTGGACATGCATGAGTCAAGATGTTAACAACATGTTGAACAGTTTTATTTTGGACATGCATGAGTCAAGATGTTAACAACATGTTGAACAGTTTTATTTTGGACATGCATGAGTCAAGATGTTAACAACATGTTGAACAGTTTTATTTTGGACATGCATGAGTCAAGATGTTAACAACATGTTGAACAGTTTTATTTTGGACATGCATGAGTCAAGATGTTAACAACATGTTGAACAGTTTTATTTTGGACATGCATGAGTCATGATGTTAACAACATGTTGAACAGTTTTATTTTGGACATGCATGAGTCAAGATGTTAACAACATGTTGAACAGTTTTATTTTGGACATGCATGAATCAAGATGTTAACAACATGTTGAACAGTTTTATTTTGGACATGCATGAGTCAAGATGTTAACAACATGTTGAACAGTTTTATTTTGGACATGCATGAGTCAAGATGTTAACAACATGTTGAACAGTTTTATTTTGGACATGCATGAGTCAAGATGTTAACAACATGTTGAACAGTTTTATTTTGGACATGCATGACTCAAGATGTTAACAACATGTTGAACAGTTTTATTTTGGACATGCATGAGTCAAGATGTTAACAACATGTTGAACAGTTTTATTTTGGACATGCATGAGTCAAGATGTTAACAACATGTTGAACAGTTTTATTTTGGACATGCATGAGTCATGATGTTAACAACATGTTGAACAGTTTTATTTTGGACATGCATGAATCAAGATGTTAACAACATGTTGAACAGTTTTATTTTGGACATGCATGAGTCATGATGTTAACAACATGTTGAACAGTTTTTTTTTGGACATGATGACTCAAGATGTTAACAACATGTTGAACAGTTTTATTTTGGACACGCATGAGTCAAGATGTTAACAACATGTTGAACAGTTTTATTTTGGACATGCATGAGTCAAGATGTTAACAACATGTTGAACAGTTTTATTTTGGACATGCATGAGTCAAGATGTTAACAACATGTTGAACAGTTTTATTTTGGACATGCATGACTCAAGATGTTAACAACATGTTGAACAGTTTTATTTTGGACATGCATGAGTCAAGATGTTAACAACATGTTGAACAGTTTTAAAATTTGTCAAATATATCAAAAGATTCATGTGACTGAGCCACTGATGTCACTTCCTTTACAAGAAAGACTATGGCCAAACATTTGAACTGATTTATTTGAAGTTGACAAGAACGACTGCATAGTCAGTGTGTATTCGTACTCAAACTACCCAGAAATTGTAAGCTTTTCAATTCAATCCACTTCAAAATTTTAAAATCCATGAAACGTATTATAACAAGACAAGGTATACCTGCACGATAATGTTCCATTTTTACAGAGGCCTTGATTTTAAATAATTTGCCAAAGATTGAGAATTTTAAACAAAGGCTGCTCTGGATATCTCAAATAAAATGGTTTAGCTGAAAAGCAGTACAGATTGTGAAATCAACCAATTAAAAATGTAAACGAATTACAGAAGGTCCAGATCTTTTCCTTTTATTTAGATCTATAAATGGACTGTCCCCTGAACAGATACAAATGAGAAGAAACCTTAAAGTTAATCTACCACCAAATATAGAGACATTGCTCTAGAAAATGGATTGTCTCTTGAAGAGTTACTAATGAGAAGAAACCAAATCGGTAAAGCATGATTTTAGAGCCAAAGAATTGTCCAAAGCTGAGGAAATTGATGACCCATATGAATCATCAAACGATGAAGAGGCAGATGTCAAATTGAATTCATCAAATTTACTAGTGATACGCAACAAAATGGATTTACAACGGAGAATATGAAGTGGAATAAATACACGGAAACCTTAAGGACTGTTCGAACAGTGTTAAAGATCTGTGACATTGAAACTGTCTATAAAAAAAAATTCTAGTAGGATAACATAGTAATAAAGTAGTGTTCTGGTTAACAAATAGACAAGATATTTAAATTCAAAAGGACTTTAACATCTGTAATATTAAGTAGTTTGTTCATTATATTCTGGATAAATGGTAAGTTTAATTCTATAAATCACATGTTAGAATATCTAGTTTTAAAATGTAAATAAAAGTTTTATCTGTACATTGTAATTAATTATCCGCTCTAGATAATATCGAATTTTTATGGAAGAAAACTGTACATCATAAAATTTTACACAAAGTTAATAGACTTTTATATTTTTTTTAAAGATTGGGAGATGTAATGGTATACACATGGAAAATTTTCTCCTGCCTTCTTAGTTTGTTTAATGTTATAATAAACCATTTATATTAGGCCTAGAGTTCCCGCAGATATCATATTACCAAAACGTGTACTGTAATGCAGCTTAACATGCTTTGAAACTTAGAAGCCGGTTCCTATCGTGTAAACACATGTATATAATGTACTATATAGCAACGGTGCTCGACGCGAGCATGATGTTAAGGAAAACTAAAAAGGTATCAGAATGGGTCATGGGTGTAATACATCAGAAAAAATACCCCACACACGTTCATAATTAGATACATACCCAAAAGATACAGCTTACACAGAGTGGCGTTATTCTGTATGTGGGGATTTAGCTGGAGTATATTGGTTAGGTTGTACTGTTTTTTGGGTTATGTGGTAATAGCTCGTATTTTAGTTTTCTGTCTAATACACTTATTGTGTTTTTGTATTTAAAAAATCTGGTTCAAGATGTAGTGTTGCAATAGCTTTGTTTCTTTGTTGTTTATTCGGTTCTCTTTCCGTTGTGTTACAGGTTCCGTTACAGTTTCTTATGCATTGTGTGTGCTACGGTCTTGGTCTATTTTAAGGGGCTATTTGGTTCGTTTCGTATCCTGCTAAGTTAGAAGATTTCTAGGAAAAATTATGTAGGGTAGTTTCCCTTCATTGGGGATGTAGGTGTCGTATTTCCCCATTTAACTGTGTATTTTTTGTCGGTGTTGCATAAGCTATGTTGGTCGTGTTATCTCATTATTTGGGTAGTGTGGAAGTAGGGCGCGTTCGGGTCGTTTTCAATATTTTCGTAAATTAGGACTAGGAAATGAATAACTGACTGGATACATTATCATTATAATGGAATCTGTATTTGAAATGGAGCAGTACAGTAAAATATTAGCCCCAACTATCTTTATGACTCAGGAAGAAAATGAAAGCAATTCAAAATTCACATTACCTTTCATTGAATGTGCGCAGGTGTCCACAAAGCGAGGTTGAAATGATCTTTTTCTCGCCAAACCTTTTTAATTTTAAACTTTTTTGTGCTATAAATTAAATTAAAAAAGTTTGTTAGAAAAGTAAATAATTTATAAGTTTGATAACTTTTAGAATTGACAGCTACAATTTATAAAAGTAAAATGTTTCAGTGTCTTTTTGAGGGGTACGTATTTGCATATCATACAACGGGCAGAAAGATTTGCCATGAAGAAATGGTTCAAATTGAAATGGAATTTTAAAAAATGATGCAGATTTGCAAGTTCAAGTTGATTACTGGTTGCAAGATTTAAAACAATTGCCGCCACACAAGAATAAAATCACTTCTGACGTTTTGGGCTAAACAAACATATTATGCCGATACAAAAACTCCAAAAAAGTGCTTTTGGCAAACCCCGAGATTTATGTGGACTACTACAAGTTTCAAAGTATTTTTTAAAAATTATAATTACTTTATTTGATCATTATAGGAGAATTTGAAAACAATATTCTGAACATCTGCAGTTGTAGCTAGACGACGAATATTCTCAAGAGAATTTTATGCCAAATTCAGCTTACCAGTGCCTTCTTTTTAATACATGTTTTCTCCTTCAATATCAGAGTGCAGCACCACACTAAATACATACTACAATGAAAATAAAGTGATTTGAAACATGTTAATTTTCAAATAGGAAATACGACTTTTTCGGGGGAAAGGGGTGGAAGAAGCGGAGCTTTGTGACGTCATATTTGAGAGGGTCTGACTTTTTGTGATGACGTATGACGAGTGGGTGGGAGGGGGGTCAAATCGGCCAAAATCGCGTGACTTCATTTATGGATGGCCCATAAGAGATGGACTTACTGGCCACATAAATGCACTACTCTGGCTGCAATCTTAGTAAATACAGTTATTATATATATGGTCGAGCAATTCGTGGATTTCTAAGTACATTTGTCCGTCTTTCAGACCTATCATAAGTGTAAATATTATTTTAATACATCAAGTGAGACCACAATTGTTCAAATGATATATATGCGACTTAGCACCTCGTGGTTATTATCAACGTACACTAAATAATTCCTAGCCTTAAATTTGAGAAATCGTTCAATTATTTCCAGCATTATTTCAAAACTTGAATGCAACATTGAATGTATACTGTGCAACGGGTTTGTGACCATATATCCAATGTAAATTAAATAACAATAGGTACAGCTCATATTAGCTCACGAATCAGTTTGTTTTTGTTTGACATTTATCGTGATAAAATATTTTAATTCATAGTTATGACTCTTAGTTGTGTTACGTAAATAATATATGTTTGAGAACCCGAGATAACACATTCCAGTAACCTTTCTCTGCCGATTGTGAAATAACAGCTGCCGACACCGGGAAAGAACTTAATATAAATCCAGAGAAGATGATGAGAGAACACAGATAATTACTTAATAGACTTAATAGAGAAGATGATGAGAGAACACAGATAATTACTTAATAGACTTAATAGAGAAGATGATGAGAGAACACAGATAATTACGTGAAGCTACATTCCTCAAAGTATGTTTAGGCAACACCATAGGTGTGGTTTTCCTACCATGTGGTCATTTAGTGACCTGTCTTGACTGCGTAGAACACTGATTAAAAGGATTGTGAAGCCATTTTTGGGATGAATTTGAACTTTCCAGAACATGCTAAATCGGGTTATTTTTTAGTACATACATTATGCTGAGCAGCGGTATAACACTATCAAATAAATTAATGTTTTTAGTGATATTTTCATTTGGTTAATTCAGTGTGTTTACGTTTCATTGCGGCAGTTTGTGAAGGTTAGGACTTATTCAGTTTGGAGTGGGGTGCTCCCAATTTATTTAAATTAATACAGAAGACACCATCCTAGGTCATTTTTGTCAGACATTAAGGTAGTGAAAGAGAGATGCAACGCTCTGAGCTCCCTGTCAGCGGTGCCGACAGTTTAATTAATGAATAAACAAATTGTTAAAATTCAAATAAGAACAATTTAATATAATTCAAAAACAGTCAGGTCTCAAATAAAATTCAACTAAAACCCTATCACTCGACCAAGTGACGGCCTATTTCATCTTTTGAATTAGTGTGTTCTGAGTTCCTACTCATCTGTATGTTTCTTCCTTCTCTTATCCTTTGTCTCCCTCCGTTCTTCATTCTCTTCTGTCTCCCAGAGACTTGGATCCTGCTGGGGTAATTCCCTCTGGTCCCTAAAAGCTTCAAAAGAATACATGCAATCTGTTAGGATAGAATTTTTAGTAAAATTAATAAGATTGCCATTACTGTAATACAATTTAAAGAAATTGCAATCCTATTAATTTTGCTCAAAAAATCTATCCGAAGGTGTTTTTCAGTCTTCAAATTTGTCAAAAAGAGCAATTTTGCCCTTCGTTGGTGAAATAAGTAAAAACCTATTCGGTTTAGCCACAACAGGAGACGTTGCCACATTAGCAAGTCACATAAATATGCTGACAAGACAGAATAATAAAATGCTCTGTACTCTTGCCCGACATGGAGGTGATTTTTCCTCCTATATTTCACAAGTCGACACTCGCTTAAAAAATATATTATCAGCTATTGGTCAAAACTAGAAAACGCTTCAGTTACTAGAACATACAATGGTTGAAAATGAAGAAAACATACGCCTACAATACCAGAAAGCAGAAGAACTATTTGCCTTGCAAATGTTAGAATCCCAGCAAATTAGGCATGAATTAGAGAAATTACAAATAGAAACTGCGGAATTGGCAGCAGGAAAGTTGCCTCCGATACTGATTCCACCTCATATTTTAGCGGTCTCAATCAATCAAATCGAAACTATGATATCTATTGATTATCCAGGCTATTCAGGAACACCGAAAGATACACGTTATTATTATCAATTTGGTTCATTCATAGCAACGCGTAAAAACCGCGACCTATATATTGCTCTGCAAATTCCAATCTCATCCCGACGACGACCATTCGAATGTATCGAATTCAATCATTTCCGGTCCCAATTAACGCTTCATCTACACATGTTACGCAATTACTTGATTTACCAGACATAATGCTTGTATCTGATGACCACCAATTTTACACAACACTAGTGTTATCGACCCTAAATCAATGCACCGGTAAAAAACATTTTACATTGTAATATCCGCCCTACACACAAACCTTTGTCTCAAGTTGAGTGTATCAATAGTCTATTCCAGGAAGATAAGAATAATATCCATCAGACCTGTAACTTCTGTTTCATAACAAACCGAGTCGTGCCACATATTCTAGACATCTCCTCAAATCAAATATTAGTTTACCTTATGGACGAAATAATACTTGAATGTCAAAATCAACGTCGCATTGTTAAAGGTTATCGTTTTTGCATCATGAGTATTCCTTGTCACTGCGCAGTTGTTACTACATCTATGACATATCACGGACATATCACTACTTGTTCTGACAATTCGACTGAAGTTACCCAACTTCACCCAATTAATCTAGCACTTTTACAACAATTTTTCAACTCCACACATTTAGCAGCCATTTTATGTAACACATCCTTTGACAATCCTTTAATTATCTCTGTACCCGAATTTTCACTATATGAACATCAAATCTCGCAATTCCTTGCTACAGATAAGGAGATTAATTTAAGTCTTAAGAAAGTAGCGGCACGTGCTAAAAGCGATCAAAGAATCTTATCTCCCTTAGCAGAAACAATGTTGAGTGGTGAAATTTCAGTTGATGATGATTCCTGGTTTGATTCCAAATCTATTATGACTATAATTAGTCTATCTGTGTCTATTTTGAATACATTGGCAATTGTTTGGCTCATATGGCGATTCAAAACATTGTCATTGTCAACGGCACTCTTACTTGTTCATGCGACAAAAGCAGAATCTACAGTCCATTTTCAGTATACCATAGCACCGACGACCATTGTTCCTGATTGGTTTACTACTATTTCTGATGTACTCACTTGGGATCATTTGATCTTTTCAGTTTCAATTATGACGTTTGCAATTACTCTTGTCCAAGTCTATAAATGGGTTACTCAGTCCAATGCGCAAACTAACCTTCGCTCGCTTGAGGTTCTCCTGGGCGAGGGAACAAAGTTCCTCCAGTTTGTCCCGCATGTCCGCGACGTAATGGTAGGTAGTGCGTACTTCCTCCACAGCATGATCGTCCGTCCACAGCTGTCTCAGTACGGCGATTGGGCCACCTACGGTCCTCCCGTACAAGAGTTCAAAGGGAGAGAATCCTAAACTCGCTTGTGGTACTTCCCGGTATGCGAAAAGCATGGCAGGATTATACCGATCCCAATCCTTGGGGCGGCCTTCGCACAGCTTCTTGAGCGTGTTTTTGAGGGTCCCGTTAAACCGTTCGACCAATCCGTTACATTGGGGGTGATACGGTGTAGTCGTGAGGTGCTTAATTGACATCAGTCGGTTCACCTCCGCCATCACACGACTCATGAATTGTGTCCCTTGATCGGTCAAGATCTTGTCTGGCACTCCGACTCTGGACCAAATCGCAAACAGAGCTTCCGCTACGGTCTCCGAATCAATATTACGCAACGCTACGGCCTCCGGATAGTGTGTAGCGTAATCTACGACCGTTAAAATATACCTATTTCCGTGCACAGAAGCAGGTTTTCTCGGTCCAATCAAATCCATTGCGACACGTCTGAATGGTTCGTCGATAAGGGGCGTACTCCCTAAGGGGACAGGTCGATGATCCGTTTTCGGTGCCATTCTCTGACACTTGTCACAGGAGAGACAGAACCGCTTAACATCTCCTCGGACTCCTAGCCAGTAGAATTCTTTGACAAGACGGTCACGTGTCATGACAATTCCCATGTGTCCACCCATGAGACTCTCATGTGCGAGCTTCAACACTTCACATCGCTTTTCCTTTGGCACGACGACTTGATTAAAGTGTTCGTTGTTTTTCCTGGCGTGGAGATACAAGATCCCATTCTTGTATGCGAACTTCACCGCGCCATTCGGAGTTTTTCTTTTTGTTCCCGCTTCAGCGTGTTTGTGCAACTACGCCAGAGTTGTATCATCCTCTTGCAACTTCCTCAACTCGGCTGGAAGAACGTTACTCACCGGTGTCGTTGTAACTTGGATCGGCTTCGCTTTCGTCTGTCGGCTCTTGGACCTGATCTCCACAGCACTCACTGGCATCGGTGTGCAGGTTTCTGACGGTTACGGACAGCCGGCTCAACCTCAACCACACGACGCGACTCAGTGGGTCGGGGTTGATCCGCACCCCCGGAACCTCCACTCTTCGAGTGCGCCTGCTCGTATCGCTCCGCCATGCTAGCGATCTCTTCGAGCGACTGGTGTTCTCTTTCTCTGCTAGAAAGACTGTCAATTCGCGATGGTAAGTACTCAGGACATGTTCATTGAGTATAACCTCGCGCAGCCCGTCGTACGTTCGTTCGACTTCAGCCATCTTCATCCACTTTTCAAACAAACCTTGAACGCGGCTGTGGAATTGAGAGTGGATTTCAGTTACCTTTTTCGTTGAGTCCCGAAAAAGTTTCCGGTACGTCTCGGCGGTCAGCCGATAGTGGCAAAGAAGGGCCTTTTTGGGCGCATTATAGTCGTCATCATCGTTTGCAGCTAAACCGTGGTAGACTTCCCGAGCCGCACGTTGCAAAAAGGCTGAGACATTAATCGCCCAATGTTGTTCAGGAACCTTATGAGCGTGGGCAAGTTTCTCAAACTGCACGAGAAAATCGTCGATAGCCTCCTCCCTATCGTTGAAACGTGGTCGATAAAAGGTCGTCCGGTCCCTCCGGAATTCGTACTGGCGTCGTCCCGGTCGTTAGCTCTGGCTTCTACTCTCACCCTTTCCATTTAAAGAGTGTGAGCGAGTTCTCTTTCCTTTGTGGCCGCTGATATCCTGGCCAGCTCCAGCTCTTTCTGGGTTTCTCTGTCCGCTGCTTCCTTGGCCAGCGCTTTTTGCGCTGCTATCTTGGTTAGTTCTTTTTCCGCTGATATCTTTGCCATCTCCAGCTCTCTCTGTGCTTCCCTTTCGGCGGCAATTCGGGCTATCTCCGCTGCTTTTTCCGCCTTCCATTCTTTGATCCGTTCTTCAATGAATGTCGTCAGGCGATCTTCCTCATATCCGAGATCTTCCGACCCCATGACACGGTACTCCTTGCTCATTTGCCTTTCAGTAGCCATAATTATACTAATAGAAAGTGATACCTTGTCTCTTAATAGCAATGCACAGATATAACAAGTTTCTAGTTAAATACTTACCTGCCAACAGCAACTAATTTCGTTCAGGTAAGATATTTGTTCGATATCTGCTTCACAAGTATTGCAATTAACGAAAAATCTACAAAGCATGCAGATATCAAATATACAAAAAAGAAGAGAAAATCATAAAAATTCAAAATACACTGGATGGAAAATATCTCACACTGTTCACTAATAATCCTACTAATAACTTTAGGTCATAAAATAATATATATCTAATTCAAATCCCGGACGAAGCGCCCACTATGGCGGCCCGTGTTCTAGGGGTGGGGTTCTTCCGAAATATTTAAATGACTTATGAGGAAGTTCCCTTGACCCTTAATTAAAAATTTTAAATTATTGATAATAGATTTATAGGTGTGAACCCCTAGTCAGCAATGCCAACGGTTACAATATAAATAAACACGAAGATAAAATTCAATTAATAACAATTTAATAAAATGTGAACTTTATACGATAATTAATAATCACTCGTCTCTCCCTTGACCAAGTGACGGCCTAGTTCATCACGTGATTCCTTAGTGTGAGTATAATTTCCCCTGTCCTTGTGATCTACTCATCTAATTTTCTCTGTTACACGCTTCCTTTCGTCTTTCTCCTCCTTTCCTTTTACTCCTTTGACTCTTTGTCCCTCCTGTCTTCTCCACTTCCGTTCCACGTTCCTCCAGTCGATCTACTCCAACTTATAATTTCCTTCTCTCCTCGTAGCTCCTTCTACTTCTCCTTCCTTCCGTCTCTCAATCCGAGAGTATGACAAAAATTCTCAGATCTGTCACTCAAAGCTTCCTGTGAAAAACCACAAGGCGTTAACACAGGGGTCATAAAATCTTACCTCACACTAAATCAATAGTTAACCATCAGCTATGGCGATAACGGTTTTGGTCACGCATGCGCACACATCGAAATTACCACACACGCTTCTCGCAATTTACACAATGGCGCAATAACACGGTATCAGAAAATAATTCCGCAGACATCCATACACTGCGTCATATCAGTACATACACGCAGATATATATATATATATATATATATATATATATATATATATATATATATATATATATATATATATATATAACATTGTACACTATCGCGATCATTTGTAAATGTTCTAAATTAAATGCAGTTCTGTTATACTTCCGTACGAAGATTCAAAACTAGTCACTTTTACTTATATTATTTATTATATTTATTATATTATTTTTTTCTATCTTTTTTCACTTTTAACACCAAACTGATTGTCATATACTTCTTTCCAGCTTTTGGTTTGATCCATTATATTCCTGCAATATACAAAAGATTCACACAGACTTGTGAGAGCCACTATGGGTCAGTTTTCTGTGCTGCGAACTCGCAAGCTAAAGGTCTCGTGCCGGAATTCTACCAAAATTAGTCCGAATTAGCTGCTGCGATGTGTATTGAACAAGGAACTATACTCGCAATATGTTTTTGCATTATATAACCTTTGGTATATTGGAACAAATATTTATACACATTAGAAATATCAGGTGTATAACATTATTACATAAAGTGAAGTTCATGTGACCAACAATTAATCTATGAGTGAACGGATTGTGTTAATTTTCCTGAAAAGACCACTGGCATTAGAATATTATAATTTTGTGTGCAAGATCTGCAATATAGAATGTCTGTGTTGATTATATTCATATTGTTTTTAACTGGTTTCGCATTGAACGTATTTGGCGACCCAAGAAAGATTAAAAAATTCATGTCATTCAGCAAGAGTTTCACAGAAGATAGATTTATGGAATACGGCAAGAAAATAACAGTTACAACTGTCAATTAAGATGAAAAGAGTTTAACTTTCATAATTGTTGATACTCACTTACGTTGCTCACTTATTTAGTTGTAGTGCCTTTGTTATTAATGGAAGAAATGCATGACAGCTTCTTTGCACTGTTGCTTCTGTTTAAATAGTTGTGAATAAACTGTTTAAAAGTTTAATATTGTCAGAGAGATCTATATTGCTGAGTACAACTTTTCATTATCACTTTCAACAGTCCATCATACCTGTATCGAAACATCTTTCAAGATGATTCTGGGTGAAAGCAGAAAATTTAAAATCTCTCTCTCTCTCTCTCTCTCTCTCTCTCTCTCTCTCTCTCTCTCTCTCTCTCTCTCTCTCTCTCTCTCTCTCTCTCTCTCTCAAACCAAGGCCTGTTACGAAACCGAAAAAAGTGTCAGAAAACAAAATTAGGGAGAGAGGTTGAACCCTACAAACCTTTAGAGGGTTCTATTGGACGAACCAAGGCCTATTACGAAACCGAAAAACAGAAATTGCCTTTGACGATTTTTTTTGTCGATCTATCTTTATCTTGATCTAGGGTAATGCGACTTTATCATTATAAATCCATGCGGGTTTGACGTAGCAACCCTAAAGAAATTTCTAAAAAGATTATTATCCATATCCACTGCACTAGGTCTGGTGAATATTTTGTAATGTATGAGTATCAACTCCTTTAAACACAGCAAGAATATTACAGTTATCCCTGATCACTTTTGGTATTTGTGTATATCTCGTGAGTAACATAAATCACATCAGTATTTTAATGTCTACCTCTGGAAAATATCCTGGCAGGGTTTGCATGTTTATCTAACATTATATCATCATATACGACTAAATCATTATTACTTCCATCGATAGAATCAACACTCGGTGCTTCTTCAATATCAGTGATAAATTCTATAACATCTTCGTCTGATATCGATTTTGCTGTCCCTTTAAAATCCTTGAGTACATCGTAGCATCGCTGTTTATCTACAGATGGTGCTACCAAATACAATTTGTCCCATTTTAACCATCTCATTATTAGATAACGTAAGAACTGCGTCTTGCCACTTCTGGACGGTCGAATTATAATCATGCAATTAGAATTTGGTAGCGCTGCATGATGCTTAAAAGGTTCTCGTGTATTTTTCGCCGAAAAATCAATTACATTCATGTTATTATAAATAAATTATGGATCTATATTCTGTTAAATGTAAGACTCGTACTAACACAAACGACTTGACAACAATTACAACAAGCAAAAACAGATCAGCACTTGCCGGTAAGTGTGTAAAATGTGGTACAGATTTTTTTTAATTTGTGTCTTTGAAATCGGGTAATGATTTTTTTTTAAAAACGAGGAGGTGATATTGCATCAAAATTGACAAAAGTCCCAGGGACTCCATGGGCCAAATACTCAGGAGAAAAACACTTTCCAGGATATAATTACAGTGGCCGTGGAACCAGACTCGATATCCGACTTGATAGCCAAGACCAACCCCGACCCGGCGAATATCCAATAAACGATATTGATAAGACGTGTCATGCTCATGATGTTGCTTATAAAAGTAGCAGTCTGCAACATGGACATATCGCAGATGTGAAATTAATTCATGCGTTGAATTCTATTAAAAATAAATCTTTCATGGAATCATTTGCTAACTGGTTAGTAACATATGCGATGAAAGGTAAACTGTGTATTAGGTGCTGGTAATCAATATTAATCTGGAATCTGTTTATTATTCACCAGGAGGATAATGGAGACGTAAATCAGCAATTAATAAATTCGATAGTGCGGTAAATGTCAAAAAAGTAACCGCGCAGATTGGTTATCAAGACAGGCGATATGGCAGATTTATTTTCCCCCGACTAAACATATTAACTTCTCACATTTTGATGTCAGCATCCTTAATAAGTTCATCAGGCTGATATATTATTTCTGCCGCATGATACTGTTAATAAACGGACATACAAATACGCACTAACCGTCGTTGATATTGCGAGTAGATACAAGGAAACTGAACCATTGTTGACCAAGGCGACATCAAAGGTATCTGTTGCATTTGAACGAATTTATCGACGAGGACCTTTACAGTGGCCAAATCTATTACAGGTTGATCCTGGCAAAGAATTGCAGGGTGTAGTGTTATCAGCAATGAAGCATCATAATGTCACCATACGACGAGGATATACTTCAATACACCGCGATCAGGCAATTGTTGAACTATTTAATCGAACACTTGATGAGCGGTTATTTGGATATCAATACGCGAAGGAATTCGTCGAAGATAACGATCACGTGAATGGGTCAAGAGATTACCAGGTGTGATAACTGCGCTAAATAATAAACTTACTCGAAATTTCAATTTCAAACCTATTAACGCGATCAAAAAAAGTATATACCCGTACAAAAACCGCGAAATGATTTTTCAAAACAACGAATACTCGGCAAAGTCACTTATAAAATATTTACATGAACCAGGTGAACTTGAAGGTGGTAAAAAAGAGCTACTCATCCTATTTGGCGTGTCACGACAAATGGTGGTGGTTGTTCATGATCACCACACATTATCACAGCTGTATTTTTCAGTAACAACCAATCAAGAAATATTTTTAATATACTAGTATCTAACGACACTGTGCATATCTCATCCCAAATAGTGATTTTCGGAATATATTTCTCACTCATTCGATCAAGAGTACATGCGCCACCTTTATATAGAAAGAAACTGTGATTAGTGCATGAATTAACTAATTGTTGTTTCATCTCTCTTGCAAGTCTGTGTGTGGGTATTAGCACAATCATGTCTGACTTCTCTCGAAATAATTCGATCACTCGTGCTGTAATTCCAGACCCGCCACATCCATTTAAGTAAACGGTTTATAATCTACATACTGGATCGGATAACGAAGGAGCGCTCGATAATTATGATATTTGATTATTTTTTATGTAATTATCTTCAATCGTAACGTCTGCTGAATAATCGTGCAACATTTCTTGTTTTATTCTCCATGACCCCAAGCGCTGATCAGAATTTGTAAAAATGAAAGCCACTGATTCGTTATGTTTGATATTTATATAAAATTAATCAGTGGCGACCCTGACTGCGGTATCAGGAAATCTATTTATCATCGATAGCAAATTGATAGAATTATAAGCCAGCAAAGACGACCTTAAATATATGCATTGGAAGAGTCGCCATCAATGTAGCTAACAGTTGTGCCGAATTTTGTTCCATCGGACAAGAAAGCGTCTTTGATGATAAAATCGTATTCAGCATCATCTATAATTAATCGTGAATAATGTCGCTTGTGATCATATGCTCCACCCTGGGTGAATTTACCGATTATTCTTCTACCGAGATCATTTGCATTTTATTATTGACTTCAAAGATGTCCTTGGATTCTTTAACAATATATTCTTCGTCGAGATCAGGAAATTTGTCTTGTAATCGTGAGCATAAAACCACGAATGATAAACTAACAGCGCTGCAACACGAATATAAAACCACGGATGATAAACTTACAACTCTGCGAGCCGAGTATGATATCTGAGAGAAATTCATTTTGTGTTGGCTTCCACATATTTTTCTCTCTACTTAAATGAACTGCAACTGACGGGACTGTAAAACCGTTTATTATTAATTGGTCGTTATTATCAGTTGAAATCAGCTAGTATTTTCATCTCACCATGAAGAGATTCAGTACGGTATATTTCACCGTTAGGTCTTACAAATTGGTCGAATTTACCATCCTGTTGTTTGAGACTATGAAATAACCACATTGACACAGGATCGTTTTTACTTAGCGTGTGAATAAAATCAAACAAATTCCCCCTCCCAGAGTTTTCTGGAGAGAACTCCACCGGAAAGTATTTTACGGTTCTATCCCAAAGAAATATTGTTACTGCGTTAGTCCACACGTGTGCATTATGATCAATGATCCTGATTCGAGCCCCGTTTTGTATATTTCTGTTCGCATAATACTTCTCCTGTTATAATTGCTACGGTTTTTGGGAATCTTAATATCTTTTCTATCTCAGCCATATTTTGATTTGTGGCTCCAGCATCCTTGACTGTTAGCGCCCATTTGTTTGTTTTGTTACGTCTTAGATCTGTCAACCCGTTTCCACGCAACGCATTTGTAAAAATGCTCTATTACTCGTTCGGCTACACAATTTATACCTGTCCCTGACAAAGTAAGCAATGCCAGAGTGTGGGACGAGAAAGCTTAGGTCTTTAACCCAGTATACGATACGATGTTGGAGTACGAGGCAAACACAATTGTGTCTCAGCTGTGGAGGTAAGCGATACAGAGAGCGTTATTATGATAACGAAATTACGACCTTGATGCTGTCAGTGCTAAAGTCATAAGAACACCCCAGGACTATATTACTTGATTCTCAATAAACAATAATTAAACCAAATAATCAATTAGACAAATAATATATGTGTATATAAATGAGCCAAGAATTTCAACCGCATCCAACTATCAGCAACTATGAAGCATCAAGCGACAGTGTAGTCAGAAACCGCAGGCTTAACAAACCAGTCGGATTTGTCAGTAATCAGGTTTACTTGATGTTTACTGTTGGAAGGGAAATATATCTGAATCACATGTTCGTATTCGAAGTGTATATGGAAAAATTCAAGAAGGTCTTGTGATTGACCACATTAATGGTATAAAAACTGATAATATTTTTATCGAATTTACGAGCCATCAATCAGAGTCAAAATACTGCATTCGGAAAAGCTAGTACTTGTAAATCCGTTAAAAAAGAGCGATTAAATCTGTCAACTGAGAGACTAACGAAGAATTAAGCTCTTTCAAAAAATATTTACAAAAAATTCGGTTTGCATACATAAAATAAACCCCCATTACCGAAGGGAATAACTCCACCAGGGATGTATGTGCGTGTGTGCCATTGTTTCTGTCATTCATTCACCCCTCTTGATGTTCTAGCCTATTGTTTGAAAGGTTAGAGGCTCACAGCGGGGACTGTATTGTTCTGCCCCTGAGCCTTGGGGGTTCATAGAGTTGTGCCGTCTTATATATGTGACTCCTGGACATCTAAGATGTTATAAGATACCTTATGAGTTTACATGGGGTCATTTATGTATGTATATCTCTAAGCGTGATAAGATGTCATAGGGCACCTTAAAAAGAGTGGAGATTGTGTTGTCCTAAACTGAAAACGGGTTAAAATTATCCGATTTTTTGGATACATTTATATATTAGAAATATATTTATTAGATAATGAATTATGCAAATAGCAATGATAAAATTTCTGCCATTACGGATTTAAAAAATCAACCAATACAATTATCAGATAAATTAGATTGTGATAAAATCCTTTCTGACTTTCAATCTCTAGAAGACATAACCATAGAAAATAAATATACGCTACCGTCTAAATATAAATTTATTAAACGGATACAACAAGCCGCTAATGAATCATTCGCTTTAAACAGGGATATAGATAAGTTCGTACTTTTGTTTACCACAGTAGAGAAAATAAGAACTTATCTATCTAAACAGTATTAAATTAAAAAGACAATAAATTTCCGTGTCAAACAACTCAAACAACTTATTCAAAACGAAAGTAGTATCACATTCCCGATAGCGAAAACGCCTTCTAGGTATGGGAAGTGAAAGTAGGTAAGTGTTATTAAATTTGTTTGCGCCTTAGAGGAATTTTATAGTAAAACCGTACAGGTGCTTTATCAGCGCTGACAGATATGGTATTTACTAGTAATAATTTCATATTGAAAATCATAGGTTTTAGTGTTAATAAATTGTTTACTCGATACAATACTTCAGAATAATAATTTAAGGCCTGTATCATGTTTGGGTAAGCTATCATTTATCTATATAATATATAATTTTGATAGTTTCAACAAACTTTCGGACCAAAAAAATATTGAAAAATCGTCTGATTTAGTAACTTTTGTAGGGTAATTATCCTACCCAATGCACATGATTTACACGAAATCTTAAGACGGAAATCTTAGGATGGAAATCTTAAGATGGGAAATCTTTTAGGATTGAGAACTTACGATGGAAATCCTTTATGATGAAAGTCTTAAGACGAAAATCCTTTAAAATTTCACATACAGACTTATTTGTAAAATTTCTCCCGCTAAGTCCAGAAAATTATTGGACTGGTTAGTGAGCTTAAAATTTATTCTCGTTTGAACAAAATGTGTACATGTACAAATCATTGTAACATTAATATGTTGATTCATCACGTGCACGTTTGAACAAAATGTGTACATGTACAAATCTCTATTACTATAATATGTTGATCCGTCACGTATAAAATGTGTACATGTATAAACATGTACAAATTCATGTTACTTTGTATTCTGGCGGCCGCTATCGGCCATCGTATACAAATGACTCACTTGTCAGACCTACATCAGCCTTATATCTGGTTTCTATCTATCAGATTCAGTAGTGGGAAAAGTCTCTAGTATCGTATAGCATTGCTTCTAGAACACAACAATTTCACAGGCGAAAAGGCTTATATAGCTGTTTAACTTAAATTAATACTTCTTTCCAGATTTTGTGTGCCTTGGTATCAAAGGAACGGTCTTGGCTTTGGTAATGTCAACAAGGTGAATACGTGTGTCAGAAGAGGAGTGCAACTATATAAAATGACGTGCATCTGAGGTCGGGTATGTATATTGGGACTGCATGCAGACAACATTAGCATAATAATATTTTATGCTTCTGCTGCCTGTATTTCGGCGATGACTATTTTATTGCATCATTTATATTCATTTGTTCAACAATTACCCGTACAATTGGCTGCTTCTCTAATACAGCCTCATTTTGTTCAAGCTTCTTACTCTTCAGATTTTCTTTGATTAACTTTGCATTCCTCTTTGGAATGAAATATTGCTTGAATCTGTTATGGGCTTCCACTTCAGACTCCTGTTAGTAATATACGGTAGAGCTCTTTGCAACTGAAACTTAGTACCTTAGTACTAAATTAGGTTGATTTAGCTACGTGATCTATGTTATTACATTCTTATTAAAGACTTCATAATTTTGCTTATGAATAGTAAGGCTACATGAAAGTTAAAGCCTCTCAGTCTTTCTTCCCTAGCAATGCGAAACCGGTCATGATACCACTAAACCATGGAAAACACTTCAGAAAATGCAGAAAAAAAATTGTCAGCATTAAAAAAAATCCGCAGTAATTGCCTCAAATTAAAAATCTCTAAGTGCATTAAAAAATCCGGATTTTCTGATGCTGACAGCTAGGCGTAATCTAACAAATAATATAGCGATACTGTATATATTTAAATATAAAATCGAAATATACTCTAATTGGTATTTGCAAATGAATATTATGTTAATAACAATCTCGCATTATTCGCTAGGAAAGTTTCTTGTATGCCAATCTTTTATAAATATTCTGATGTAAAACATAATGTTTGAAACTTTTACCCACAAGATTTATTACATAGTTTGAAATAATAAATAGCACGTCCCAGTTTCCTTGCAGCGTACTAGCATTATTAGTTACCATTCCTTTTCGTCTTATTTAGTTCGTTTGATGTAATTGCGTATTGTTGACATTGACTTTGATGTTGCTGTTGCTTGAGTTCAATATCCTTTATATAAACCTTCAGTCTCAGAACACTTATTTTAGTTTAATGTCCTTGAATATATATATATATATATATATATATATATATATATATATATATATATATATATATATATATATATATATATATATATATATATATATATATATGTGTGTGTGTGTGTTTGTGTGTGTGTCTATTTTATTCTGCTACGTACCTGAATCTGCAGTTAGTTGAAATTCTTGTCTGTATATTCCGTTCTCAAACACATCTTTCATCGTTATTTTGTCCAGTAGCTATTTTGCATTTTGGAGTGTTGCAAAGGCTTATACATCAGCGGTATCACCGTCCAATGTAAGGTCTTTGTGGTAAACACTGTATCTGAATATACTTTGTCAAACAAGATTTAGTACAAAGAGATTAAAATTAATGGATAGATACCTTCCTGCATTACGCAATGTTTCTGATTAATACATTGAATATAGCTAACTTAATTACAGTAGTTAAAGGCATTAAATCTCCTCCTTTCAAGTTCTATCAGGTAGTATCAACAAGGTACGAACTAAAGGCACATTCAGAACAATTGCCATACATATAATCTTATATAGCGTGTCGAAAAGGTTCAACAGTGATCTTTATTATGATAACGAAAAGTAAACAATATTATTTAGAGTTATATTGTATGATTTTTTTAAAAAAGCACAGTCTGAGCATTGACAGAGTAGTCTATATATTACATGCCATATTTAACGATAAACGGACTTTTCTGCTATTTACCTGGATTAGCACAAAAATAAAGACACACAACAAAATGATATATTATTTTTATACAATATTCACTTTAATTGTCTACATCATATGTTTCACTTTCGCTCAAAGGTTGTAAAGTCATGTCCGCAAATTCTGAATGCTGTATTAGAGAATTGACGAATTTTTCTTTCAGCATTTGCAAAGCGCTTTGATTTGTCATTTCCCTGATATATATATATATATATATATATATATAAGTAGTAATATGGGGCACTCTAGCGTCAAGGGAAAATCCAGTCAAAAACAGCTTGGGCTAATCTAGCGTCAAGGGAAATTTAACATGGTGGGCCTATCTAGCGTCAAGGGGAATTTAACATGGGAACTATTTGGGCCTATCTAGCGTCAAGGGAAATTGAACATGGTGGGCCTATCTAGCGTCAAGGGAAATTGAACATGGTGGGCCTATCTAGCGTCAAGGGGAATTGAACATGGGAACTATTTGGGCCTATTTAGCCTCAAGGGACATGGAACATGGGGAATATGATTTGTATGGGTATAGGGAAACTGTCTAGGGACAAGGGAAAAAAAGGGTGGCAATGAAAGCTACTATCTTTTCGAGACTTATGAGTGGCCCTGAAAAGGGCCGTTAGGCGTAATGTTAACGTTGTCTTGTTAACACAGAGGACATCTCACAGATCTTCTCTTCCTTAAACTTCTCCTTACTGTGGGTCCATAGAAGAGAACTCTCTTCAAGCAACCTTGTCTTTCCACATAGACTCTTCTCTTCCAATAGGCTGTCTCCGTCCTATGAATGACACTCCATGATGATCTGACATACATGGGTATGTCAGTCCTAAACAGCATACTTGACACAAGGGTTGACGATTCAACATTAGTCCACATCTTCTGATGAGAACAGGTGAATCGAATGCCGTGTACTGCGGTTATTTATAGGGGAAGAGCGGATTGAAACGGATTGAGTGTATCCACCAATCCAAACGTGCGCTACAAAAGTCAGACACAGCCATCCAATCGGAAGAGAGCAGTCTGTGACGTCACCTTTTCTATATAGAGGTACTAGCGCCTGTGCGCAGTCAATCGATTCAAGAGAGTTGTCAATCATGGCGGACCCTAAGAAGACAATGAATTGGAGTGAGACAGGAGTAGAGACAGCAAGTCATGGACCAACAGTGACTACTAAAGTCATGACAAATCTACATCCAGAAGAAGTGGATTTTAACTGGGATATTGTGGATTTTTTAACATCGCAAGAATTTATTCCGGAACCTTCGTTGCCTTCTGTATCTTCTTATGGACACGTCGATGATTTTAAGCAGAGACAAAAAGAAGCATTGGAGCGATTTTTACAACAACAGAAAGTAGAAGAACAAGCTTTTCTTATGCAACAGCAGGAAGAAGAAGAAGCAAGAAGAAAACACCAGGAAGAAACAGTAGCAGCAACGGAGAAGAATGAAGACCAAGGACAGAAAGAAAATAGTGAAAATCAAACGGTTACGACGGTACTTTTAGATATTTTAGCTGAGTTAAAGAGTCTGAAACAAATGTATCAGACTTCTTTATCACGACCGAAGAGAAAAAGACCTTCTCGAGCGAAACAACCCGATCTCTCTGTGACTACGTCTACCTTACCACCGTTAGTGATTTCTACCAAATCATTGACAGGAACCACCAGTCCCGAAGTAGGCCTTGGCCGTGGCAAAGGCTTAAGACAGCTCAAGAGGATTTCATCCCGTTTCTGAGTTTGTTTTGTTTTAAATACACAAAACACCAACGGTCCTTTTCAGGACCACTCCAATTATTTCGAAAAGAAATACTATGTCAATTGCCTATTTCAATGAAAACTCAAAAGTCCTTTATGTTTTTAAAAACCCATGATGTACGTGTGAGTGAATGAATGTGTGAGTGTAGGTAATTATACTATCAAATCAAAACCAAGAGACACTTACGTTTTTTCTCTTTAGTTTATTCTAGTACAAACGTCACAATTCAATATCACAACATAACATAACACAAGACCACTTTAAAAAAGTTCATAGGTTTTCTTCTGTTTCACTCTTTCTGTTTTTTCATTTTCTTTACTGTCACAGCTTTTTTTTCTTCCTCTTCACTTTCGTTTCGTCTTCTTTTCTTGTTTTTGTGAACGTGACGGGGTTCTTCCTTGGAGGAGGGTACCTCTTTCTCCTCCTGTTCAGAATTTCTTTCCTCCTCCTCCTCCTCTTCCTCCGCCTCCTCCTCCTCCTGCTCCTGTTGTTTCTTAGGGCAGTTTGGAGACCAATGTCCTTTCTCTTTACAATAATAACAGGTATCTTGACTTTTGTCTCTATTGTAGCCTTTTTTATTTTTGTTACGATCTGAACATTCTGTAGCCCAATGTCCTTTCTTCTTACAGATATAGCAAGTATCTTGACTTTTATCTCGATAGGAGGGAGAGTAGGCTGTCGGCTGGTCTGACGAAAACTTTCGTATGACCCCACGTAAAGCTCTAATGAGAAGTTCCACTTGTGTAGGTTCTTCCATCGTTCTGGTCAATGTGAGAGTGAAAGGAATACTGAACCGTTAGACACTAACCCTTTATATATATATGCACGGATCGAACATGAATATATAGGGGTTATGGTCTTTAAAAGGTAGTCATTTGACTTTTTGCAGACAAGATGAAAAGGCCACATCATGCTGTGGAGAAAGGAAAAGATAGTAAGAGACAGAAACGTAATGTATCGCCTAGCACAGTAGCTGAAGTCTTGGCTCAAATTCATGCCAGTGATTTTGAAGATGACATGAGTGAGCCCGAATCCACACCCAGACAATCCACGTCCAAGCAAAGTGCACCACCCTTAGTAAACCCTGAAAATTACTATCACATTCGAGAGACAGAAAAGCGTTCCTCTCGAAAATTTAGAACAACGGCTTACACTTATGCCGTAAAGTTTAAAGATTTCAAGGCCAATGTACCTTTGGAGAATACAGAAGGGTTCATTACTGAGGTGTGGGATTCTGTGTTAACTGCACTGAAACAGCAATGTCAAGCCAAAGAAGACCATCGCTTGAGACTTTCTATTCATCACGATAATTTGAAGTCTCCCGTTTGGATCGAGTTTACTAGCCCATCAGAATTAACACCTTCCAAAGTCATCGACAAAATTCAACATGTGCAACAATCCAACGACAAGTTTCACATTGACGATGGAAAAGCCACACTGTTTATGACCCACGTGTCTCTTCCCCAGGGGACAGCACGCAAAAAAGTATTATTGGTCGACAACCTTCGCAACACCAAACTAAGCCTCGTCCGAATTAACAATCCTCAAGACCAGATGTGTTTAGCCCGTGCTGTCGTCGTGGGACGAACGTATGCCAACAAGAACGACACGGCAGAATGGAAAAGAGCCTGGAAAACTATTCAACAATCGGACCGAGCCAAACAAAGAAGTGAAGCAGAACTCCTGTTACAGCAAGCGGGGATATCCAAAGACACTCCTTGTGGCATTCCAGAAATGCAAAAGTTGCAAGACGTCTTGGCTCCACGTTACACCTTGAAAGTACACCCTCAAGAAGTGCGTGGACCTCTTTTGTTTCGAGGCCACGATTTCAAAGACCGAAAATACATTCACGTCTATCATCACGATGGTCATTTTGATACCATTACCAGTATCACTGGATTCCTGGGATACAGTTACTACTGTGAAAAATGTGACTATGGTTATAACAATCGAGAACAACATAAGCATTGTGGATCAAAATGTGAGGGATGTTTGGCCTCACAACCTTGTCTGGACCAAGGACAAGAAAGAGTTCATTGTCCTGTGTGTCAGCGCACTTTTGTCAGTCCTACCTGTTACCAACAACATTTGAAGATGCAAGGTTCACAGCAGAAAAGTGCTTGTCAACTGCTGAGATTGTGCCCTACTTGTGGACAAGGCATACGTACTAGTAATGCCAAGTTTCACGTTTGTCGAGGGAAGAAACGATGTCACATTTGTCGCCAAATCGTGGACTTGGAGCACGAATGCTTCATTCAAAAATATCAACCCCAACCAAAAGATACCCAGAAGAAAGGGAATTTTATCTTTTTTGATTTCGAATGCATGCAAGAAACTGGTATTCACATTCCTAATTTCTGCGTAGCTCACCGTGCGTGTGAGCAGTGCATCCAAGAACCTATCTTTAGTCATTGCCCTTACTGCAGCAAGATTCCTGGAGGACGTGAAAAAATCTTTCGAGGGTCAAACACGCTAGCCGATTTTGCCCAATGGATCCTAAACCCCATCGACGAAACGTGGAGTCCAGAAGACATCGAACGTTACGGCAATTGTCATTGCCATGCCACGGTCATGGCTCACAATTTCTCGGGATACGATGGGCAATTTCTGCTTAGATACTATGCGGAACAAAGTACCGAACGGCCTCAAGTGACTTTGAACGGAGTCAAAATCATTTCTATGCAAGTAGGACAAGTACAGTTTAAAGATTCGATGTGTTACTTGGCCATGCCATTAATTCGCATGCCTAAAACGTTTGGAATGACAGAAATGGCTAAAGGTTATTTTCCACACTTTTTTAATACCGAAGCCAATCAACATACCGTTCTACCCCATTTGCCTGAGGCTGACGACTACGACCCCGACACCATGCGCACCGAACAACGAGAAGCTTTCTATGCTTGGTACCAGACTCACGCCTCGGACCCCTTTGACTTTCAAGAAGAAATGTTAAAGTACTGTCGATCTGACGTGGACATTTTACGACGCTGTTGTGGAAAATTTCGAGAATTGTTCATGGAATACGGAGGGATCGATCCTTTGAAAGAAGCTTGTACCATTGCCAAAGCATGTTCTTTAGTGTACCGAAAACGCTTTATGCCTGAAAATACTCTAGCGGTCATCAGTCCTCAAACGACAAATTTTGTCAAACGTCAATACTCGGTCAAAGCCCTACGCTGGCTCCATTACTTGTGCGACAAGGAAGACAAATGGATCCAACACGCTCGCAACGGAGGAGGCGAAAAGACCATCGGAACGTATTCGGTAGATGGTTGGGACTTAGAAAACCCTCAGATTGTGTACGAGTTTAACGGATGTTTATTTCACGGATGTCCCCTATGCTACCCTCAACGAGACACCAAAAATCAGTTTTTACAACGAACCATGGAAGACTTGTACCAGACTACGTGTCAGCGACGTTTGAAGTTAGAACAGCAAGGATACCAGGTGGTGGAAATGTGGGAACACGAGTACGATCAGCGTTTGAAAACCGATCCCGAGTTTAAACGCATCGTAGAAAGTTACAAGTGGGTGGACCCCCTGAACCCTCGGGATAGTTTGTACGGAGGACGAACGAATGCTACCTGTTTACTGTACCAAGCGGACGAGGAGAAGGGAGAAGAAATCAAATACTTGGACGTGTGTTCGTTGTATCCGTACGTCTGCAAATATTGTCACTTTCCCGTAGGGCATCCAGAATTGATGACAGAACACATTGATTTGGACCACATTCGACAGTACGAAGGATTGATCAAGTGTAAAGTCTTACCACCCACAGACTTGTACCATCCCGTTTTACCTCACCATTGCCAAGGAAAACTGATGTTTCCTTTGTGTCGCACATGTGCCGAAACGTGCAACCAAGACCAACCTTGTCATCACACTCAGGAAGAACGTGCCTTGACAGGAACGTGGGTGAGCGTGGAATTGTTTAAAGCTCTGGACCTGGGATATCAACTGTTAGAAGTGTACGAAATTTACCACTTTCCCAAAACACAACAATACTGCAAGGGCGACGAGAGACAGAAAGGTATTTTTGCAGACTACGTGGATACCTTTTTAAAACTAAAACAAGAAGCTAGTGGCTATCCTTCCTGGTGTCACACTCCCGAAGACCAAAAGATATTCTAAGAAAAATATCGGGAGCAGGAAGGTATCACTTTAGACCACATCGAGAAAAACGAAGGAAGGCGGTCGTTTGCCAAAGTGATGCTCAATTGTTTGTGGGGTAAAATGGCACAACGTCCGTCTTTATCCAAGACGGAGTATTTGTCCGAACCGTCTCGCTACTTCCAGATGATTCACGACCCAACCAAAGTCATCAAACACGTGGACGTCATTCGTGAGGACTTGATCTTAGTCAATTACGAAGAAGAACTAGACTTTGTAGAAGCCGACAAATTTGGAAATGTCATCATTGCGGCTTACGTGACAGCCCACGCTCGCTTAAAATTGTACGAAGTGTTAGAACTGTTAGGAGATCGCGTGTTGTATTTTGACACAGACAGTTGCATCTACATTCACCGACCGAACCAGTGTAACCCTGTCATCGAAGGAGACCGTTTAGGAGCCTGGACCGATGAACATCCCGACGACAAGATTCTAAGTTTTGCAAGTGGCGGTCCTAAAAATTACGGCTACGAATACCGAGACCCCCAAGGAAAAATGCACACCGAATGTAAAGTGAAAGGATTGACTCTTAATTATCGCACCAGTCAAGTGGTGAACTTTGACGTACTACAAGATGCCTTGCAGTCGGGACAGGATGAAACGTTTCAAGTGACTACCCACGAACCGCACAAGATTGTCCGTTTACCCACACACCAAATTGTTAGCCGACCTTTGGAAAAAGTCTATCAAATCGTGTACCAAAAGAGAGTACGACTTCCCAATCACTTCACTCTACCGTACGGTCACGTCAAAATTGGGCAGCATATAAAAAGGAACATCGTCCACGATCAATAGTTCATTTATCACTCCAACGACCCAGCGAAAAGAAGATGAATCCATTTAAACAGACATCATTCAAATTTGGGAATTCTCAAGTGGAGTGCGATGCTAAACCTTGCGATTGTAGTGATGCCAGGCTCTGTGACGTTAGCGATTCAGCAGGATATCGTAGGAACTTTGCTATGACTACTACCCCTATATCTACCCTGGAAAGTGATGCTGTGCGTGTCAAACCTGAGGGATGCGAAAGCGGTGCGACACGTTATCGTGGACTCCTAGGAATTTCACCGTACCTGCATCGAACAGAAGTGAGGAGAGTCGAATATTCGTTCCCGACGAGTTTGCCTGAATACTGCCACTTTAAAAGTCGATTTCAAACCTTCAAAGATAAATGGCCAAAATATCTGCCTGGACCAACTCCTGAAGAATTAGCCAGAGCCGGATTTTTCTACTTGGGCGAAGGGGATAAAGTCAAGTGTTTCAGTTGTGGTGTATCCATTTACGAGTGGGAACAAAAAGATTCCGCTTACCTGGAACATGCTCGATGGTCTCCGAATTGTCAATACCTACCTTTAGTGGGACCTAGTGATTGGAAGTGACACTACTACTCCATGTCGTGTAACACGCCTAGACCAGTATATAATATAAAACATAATATTCAAGGATTACCCTACGAATTGCAAGAGAAGATCTACAAGGACGTTTGGCAAGGCCTTGCTAAAGAAAAATCTCAATGGGTGACTGTAGAACTTTTGTGTCGTGAAATTCACAAGAGGAAAGTGACAAAAATTAACCAACGTGTTAGATTTCTCTGGATCAAGGGTATTTTTTTGCTCTGTTACCAATTTACTACGTTCACCTCTGAAGATGCTTTGATCCTTCTTAACCGTTACCCTGAATGGCAGTGGGACGAAATTACACGTTATATTAATCACTTTCGCTTTTTGAGCAAATTTAATTCTGTGTTTAATTCTGGGTTGAATCTACACTGATGATCTTCGACCTAAAGAAGTATAAAAGAGAACGACCATGCCACAACCTTTATCATTGGTGATCCAACAGATTCCGTGGAAGGATATCAATGAGAAGATTCACACGGTGAAAGATTACGAACACTTATTACAAGAACTATACCCTATGAATTGGGGTCGACGTGTCGTGTGTGTTTTAGTGACTTGCTTTCTGGGATTTCGTTTACCTGCCGATTCCTTGTGGACACTTTACGAACACTACCTATCAAAAAATAAGACAGTATGGTGGTTCCTTTAAATGTCCACGAGAGACTTATTCTGTTCAAAGCCTTACGCTTTCATCTGGATACGTCTCGACCTTTCCAAGAAAAAAAGATTCGTCAACTTTTACGTACGGAAGCAGTGTACGAAGATGTGTGTGTAGCTTGTGATTTACACCCTCATTGGACAGATGTACGTGACTGGAAAAGTTGGGATTTTGAGGCTTGGACAAACGAAGTATCCCATTATGCCCAAGCGTTGTGTTCCTAAAATGCATCGTCGTGTGAAAAAAGTCACTTTTAATCCTGTGTTAGTAACAGTACCAGAAGAAGAAAAAGAAAAAGAATCTATCACCCAAGACAATCCTTCTGTTCAAGACAGAACTGTCATGGACATTCCCCCACAAAGACCCTTTCGAGAAGACACCTATGTGACTGTACCCCCTGTAGAGGAGACTATAAGAACATTACATACTACCTCTAGGACACCTTCGTTACCCAAACCACGTTGCACAGTGACTTGTTTATATTCCACTTTGATCGTTTGCCTAGGTATTTTATTCCTGTATTTATCCATTTGGCTTTTATGTTTTCGTGTTGTTCAAATTTAAACATGCATTCAAATAAACGTGTCTTGAAAAAAGTATAAAAACCTCTTGTCTTGTCTGTTTTTGTGTCAATACTGTCATACCACTACACGACTATGGCTCACTCTACTCTTTCTACTACTCCTTCCTCCTCCACATTCAAAGTCATTGACGAACACTTAGATCAGGCTAGTTGGAAAGCCTTGTATCTTCGTCATCCTTTTAACATGTTAATTGCTGGACCGAGCGGTTCAGGCAAAACCGAATTTGTCAAACGTTTGATCGAACATAAACATCATTTGATCGATCGTCCACCTCAACGCATCGTGTGGTGTTACAAAGAGTGGCAATCGGCATACAGCCTCTTGCAAGAAAGTCAAGGTGATTCCATTGTGTTTGTAGCAGGCATTCCTAAAGAAGACGAGGGGATCGTGTCTGACCCTAGTCAAACTCATTGGGTTATTTTTGACGACATGTTAGGAGAAGACGAAGAAGAAATTAAACTGTGGTTTACACGTAAAGGGCATCATCGTAATGCCAGTGTCATTTACATTACACAAAATTTATTTCAACAAAGTAAAGCCCATCGTACCATTAGTCTCAATGCTCATTACGTGGTCTTGTTTAAAAGTCCTCGAGATAAATCACAAGTGCAAGTTTTAGCCAAACAGTTAGGAACACCTTGGCTAACTCATGCGTACGATGATGCCACTCAAACGCCACACGCCTATTTACTCGTGGATTTAAAACCCACCACCCCTGATTATTTGCGATTTCGTACCGATTTGTTTCACGACTGGTGTCAAGACGGAGGACCTGTCGTGTACACGTCCTCCTCGTTGACATAACACTATGAAGCACTAAAAAAATCTATAAAAACCTTGGGTTACTTTGACCTGGTCTCATACATCGTCAACATGACGTCCCTTCAGTCTCATCTTCCGATCAAATTGATTCGTGCCTTGTACGGCATCAGTCGCGAAAAAAATCCACAAAGACGTGCTCACGTCTTAGAAGCCAGTCTCAAAGAAGTCTTACGATGGTTTACGGTGACAGCACGTCAAATACTGCAAGGCATCATTCACATTCCACATCAAACCAAACGCTTTTTTGACAGAAACAAAGTAGCCTTGACGCAACTGGCCAATCCTCGCATTGACACTCACACCAAAAAGCAAATCATATTGAAACCTGGAGGCAGTGGTTCTCTAGGAGGTGTCATCATTCGTTCCCTTTTAAAATGGGATCCCAATACTCCCAAAGTTCACCCCAAGAAGAAAACAAAAAAAGCCAAACAAGCCCCTAAGAAAAAGAACAAGGGTACCAAGACCAAAGCACAGAAAAAGAAAAGTCCACAGAAAAAAGCGGTCACCCGCAAAAGAGGCACTTCGGCCAGGACACAACCTTACCTTCGTCAACCACGACCTGTAAGAAAAGATCTACAAGGACGTTTGGCAGGGACTACGTTGCCAGTAGCCTCAGGGGCTGCCACTTCTCCGTTGCTGGTGATGCCAGCCAAACCCAATTTGACACCCGTTTTTCCTAATTTGATGAAACATTGGAAATCTGCGTCTCCCAAAACGTCTCCTCCACCGGAGACACCCTCGTCCACCTTAGCGTCAGTAGCAGCTGCTCATAAAGTACCTGCCCCCAAAGTCAAAGTCCAAGAAAGATCTGGCATGTTAAAGAGTTTACTAGATTTGTCCAAACAAGAACTGTCCCGATTGAGTCCATTGCGAACTCCTTCACGACGTGTGTTACCTGCCATGAAGTTGATACGACGCAAAGATAATCAGTGGCGACGCATTCCAGTATAAAAATATGACTTGAAAACCACGACGTCAATCAGTATTTTTTTCTGTACCACTGATGAACACTCAAGGATGCCTCCTCAAAAACGTGCACACCATCACCCTCGACGTTCTACCGTCCAAAAAGGAAAAGGAAAAAGACAATCTCGTCATCCTACCAAACGCTCAAAAACCAAACAACGACGTCCTCCCGTAAAAAGACACAGTCATCCAAAGAAAAAGAGAAGTCATCAAAGGGGAGGCATATTAATTGGTCTTATTAAAGGTATGCAGAAACTAGACAAAGCAGCTAATAACCGAACTGGTATCTTTAGCCCTGCTTTTGAGGATTTAGCGAAGCATGCCGCTACTTTTTGGAGAAGCCAATAGAAAAAAGAAGATAAAAGAGGGTGTGTACCAATTCTTTGACATCAGTGTATTTCTGGAACGAACAAGCAAAGATGTCACCTCGCAAAAAACATTCTTATTCACCCCACAAAGGAAAGAAAAGGAAAGGACTACCTCCTCGTTTAGCCAAACACGGAGACGTGTTGTCCGTCCTGTCCAAAGCCTCTCCGCCCATGCGAAAACAAATCATTAAAACAGCCTCCAAAGATGTCATCGATACCGTGTGTGAATGTTGTTTGAATGTTTTGAAAGGCACGATACCTTTGTCTCCACACCAGAAAAAATGCTTCGCCAAACATCGACACGTTCTTCGTCAAATGGTCCAAAAGAAAATATCCGTCCGTCAAAAGAAAAAGATGTTGGTGCAACGCGGAGGATTTTTACCCATTCTTGCTCCTATGTTGACAAGCTTAATACCAGGTTTGATACAAGGGATGACCCAAGGGTTAACTCAAGGGATGGGTAGAAGATAAAAGGGCCCTATGGAGCACCACAATCTCAGACATAACCTTTGAAAGCCCATGGAAGGACGAAAACTAACTTTGGTTCCTTACAAACGATGGATGGAATACCATCATTGGCAAGAACAACGATCCCCCCATTTACCACCCAATCCTAATTTGGCTGAGATGTCGCAATTACAACACGAATTGCAATCCTTGATCCATCGCCACGATTTATCCGAAACCGAAAAATCACAAAAGTACGGTCAACTCTTGAAACGGCTACAACTCTTTCATCAGAAAGCTGTGGAACAAACAGCTCAACCCACTTTGTCCGATTTTAAGGCTCTAATGAATAACCCGTCACCCTCACCCTCACCCTCTACAGCAGTTAAAACAGACGTTACCCCACCATTACCCAAGGAAGAAGAACCCCATGATCTCTTTCAAACACCTACTGCTACTCCCATTCCGAGTAAGATTGCTGCTTCCTTGTTGACCCCTTCCCCCACTCCCCCACGAGAAGAACTCAAAACTTGGGTTAAAAAGATGATGGCTACTCCTTCTTCGACAGATGTGAAAAAGAAAGAAAGGAAACCAGAAGTGAGAAAAGAAAAGAAGGCCAAAGAAGCTATCCCATTACCTCCGCCACCACCATTACCCTCGACGTCAACTCCTGTGGCACATCGGACACGTAAAACCGTTTCCAAACAACCCGCATTTCGTCCCACCCAAAGCAATATCCTCGAAGAGTGGGTCCCTTATTAACGAAAACCATGGAGAAGGTCTTAGCCAGCATTTACTACGATCCAGCTCACCCTGCAGGTTACGGAGGCATTCAGAAATTGTATCGTGCTGCCAAAACTCGCCTGAAAAAGCTCCGTTTACCAGCAGTACAACGATGGTTACAAGAACAAGTGACGTACACTTTACACAAACCCATTCGACGAAAATTTCACAGAAGTCGCACTCAAGTGGAAGGCATCGATCATCAATGGCAAGCCGATTTAGCTGATGTCTCTCATTTAGCCACCTACAATCGTGGCTACAAATATTTGTTTTGTGTCATCGACGTCTTTTCTAAATTTGCCTGGGTCGTACCATTGACATCCAAATCGAGCGGAGAGTTAGTACGAGCTTTGCAACTGGTGTTGAAACAAAGCGGTCGTCACCCTCTTCGATGGCAAACCGACAAAGGCACCGAATTTCTGAACCAAGCTTTTCAACGAGAATTAAAAAAACGTGACATTCATTTTTTCACCACCGAAAATCCTGAAACCAAAGCCAGTATCGTGGAACGTTTTCAACGTACCTTGAAAGAACGCATGTGGAAATATTTTACACATCAACACACTCTCAAGTACATCGACGTCTTACCACACTTAGTCCAAGCCTACAATCAATCTTACCATAGAAGCATTGGACGTTCCCCACAAGAGGTGACACCTGACAACGAAGTCACTGTTTTTGAGCGTCTGTTTGGTACGTCCCGGACGAGGGCTGTCCCCAAGAAAGGTAGAGAAGTGTTAACCACGGGAGATTGGGTACGCATTGGCAAAACCAAACGCACTTTCGACAAAGGTTACTTACCCAACTGGACCACCGAATTGTTTCGTGTTACTGGACGAGTGCGCGATCGTCATCCTACCGTCTATAAATTGGAAGACATGAACGGAGAAGTATTAAAAGGAACATTTTACTTGCCTGAGTTACAACGTGTTACCAAAAAAGAAGACGACGTGTACGACATTGAAAGCATTCTCGAACGAAGAACCCGTAAAGTAGGAAAACGTCGTGTCAAAGAAGTCAAAGTACGTTGGAAAGGATATCCTCCTAGTTTTGATTCTTGGATTGACGCTTCGCAAGTCATCGACTATAAAAAGAAGTGACCATCATGCCCTTCAATACAGCTTCAGCAACCACAGTGACTACTCCTTCACCCACGTCATCTCTGCAAGATTTACAAAAGCAACCCTTGTGGGTGTGGTGTGGAGAACGTGTCCCTAAAACGCAAATCGTTTTTTTCTGTCAAATCTTTGTGGTATATTGTGTCATTGGTGCAGCCATTGCTAATTTGAGTTTGCAACAAGGAGACAAACAATTGTGGACCATTTTACTCAGCAGTTGCATCGGGTATCTTCTTCCCAATCCTTCCCTGAAATACTCTTACAACGGGAACAACAGTAACAATATTGGGAGTCTGGCGGCCAACGTTAGTCCTTCTCCTGATAGTCACCCTTCCAATCACAATCCTCTTTTAGACACTCCTTTAACCTCGAGTGACTCCTCGGACAGAAGAACATTGGAAATATGAACAACACTATTAACCAATTTTACTTAACGTTACCCAGTGACAGTTCCATGGAGGTGTTTCCTAACAACACATTGTGTTGTTACACGTCTAAATTACCTCAAGCCATGCATTTGGATCAAGATGATCACTGGGAAGCAGCTTTAGTGGAAATAATACACCCGACACAAATCAAAAACATCGTCGAAAATCAAAACTTTTTCACAGTTGAAGTGTACGACAAGCAATTGCAACAAGCCTTAGATGAACGAGGCATCACTGGCATTGACAACAAGAAATCAGATGGACCCGCAACTAAACAACTGTCCACTCATGTGTTGACCATTCCTGCAGGCTACTATTTTAGCGGTCAACATTTAGTGACTACGATTGCAAGCAGGTTCAATGTTGTGTTTGGTAAACCCCTGGACAAAATCAGAGAAAGTGTTACCTTTGAGTACATTAAAGTGGCTCGCCGCTTCATGATCAAATTTTCAGAGAAGAAAATAATAGCCATTACCTTTTGTCCTGAATTGTTTGATATCTTAGGTGGAGACCTCAAGATGCTCCCGAACAAAAAAGAAATACCAGGCATATCCAGTAACTTGGATTTTACCAAATATTTTCGATCCCCTGTAGAAATGAACCAAGGACTCAATTTGATGTTTGTGTACTCCGATGTGGTGGAGTACAACGTGGTAGGACACACCTCTGTACCGTTACTGCGTGTCATTCCTTTCAAAGTGGATACCACTACCGCTGAAGAAGAAGGTGGAAATACCTATCACGTTCACCGTGAATTTGTACATCCTCATTATTTACCCGTCAGTAAGTCGTATTTCGACAGTGTCAACATTACTATAAAAGGAGAACTAGGTCAAAATATTCCATTTACCAAAGGGAAAGTCACAGTGAAACTCCATTTTCAAAAACGATTCTCCAACAACTGAAAAAGTGATGTATCCTGTGTACCAAGGAGTCACTCGACAACGAGGACATGGTTTAGGAGATATGTTTAAATCAGCCTTTCGTTCCGTAGTCCCTGTTTTAAAACCAATGGTGACACGAGGATTGCACACCTTAAAAGATGCCGCATTGACTCACGGCAAAGATTTTCTTTACAATGTTCTCATTGACAAACAAAACCCTAAAGAAGCTTTTTTGAGAGCAGGCAAAAATACCTTGCTTCAAACGGGTAAAGAGCTTTTGGGTCGACGAGAAAGTCCTATAAATGCTCTGAACGGTACCACGTCTGACATTCCTACTTCCCTGACGACACAGCAAGGACAAGGTAGAAAGCGTCGACGAAGACACCCTTTCAAAAGTCTCCGTACCTCAAAAGTTCGAAAGACAAAGAAAAAAAGAACCGCTCGAGACTTAGACATTTTTGATTATTAAAAGTGAAGAAAAAAAACCTAAAGAAAAAATGATGCACCAAGAATCTTGTGCCTGTTCCAAGTCGGAACTGGATCTCTTTGCCATGCCACCCACGATGATGACCATGCAAGAAGCTCAATGGGTCGAATTTCATCCCGTCTCCTCTTTGACGGATTCAGCTCCCATCGAGTTTGAAATCAAAGGACAACCCGAAGATTACATCGATCTCAACAACAGTTACTTGTATTTGAAAGTGAAAGTGATTAAATCGACGGACAACACCAATCCAGGAGCCAATGATAGAGTAGCTCCTGTCAACAATTTCATGCATTCCTTGTTCAGCGATGTGGATTTGTACATGAATAACAAACTGATCAGCAGTAGCATGGATACTTACCCTTACCGAGCGTACCTCGAAAATCTCTTGACGTACGGAAAAGAAGCCAAGAACACTCATCTAGATGCTTGCGTGGTATGGAAACCTGACACCGCAGATAAGTTTAACGACACAGCCTTGCCCGTACCAGCAGCTGCTGATGGCAGCGCTCCTGCCGATCCTCACAATGAAGGTTTTAACGAGCGTCGAAAGAAAATCTTGCAAGGACGTAGTTTAGAACTGTTCGATCGTTTGCATTTGGACATGTGGTTTCAAGAGAAGTATTTGCTGAACGGAGTAGATATTCGCTTGAGACTGAATCGAAGTAGTACTGCTTTCCATTTGATGGCTCATGCCAACGAATACAAAACCATTATCCAAGAAGCCAGGTTATACGTACGTCGCGTGGAAGTGTTACCTAAAGTGGGAAATGATATCAGTCACACTTTGAGCAGAACGACAGCCAAGTATCCGATACGACGCGTGGAAGTCAAAACGTTCACCATTGCCGCTGGACTCCGATCTAAGATCGAAGATCATCTGTTCCAAGGGCAGTTACCCAAACGTTTATTCATCGGTATCGTCAGCAATGCAGCCCTCAACGGAGCCCACGATGAAAATCCTTTCCAGTTTAAACACAGCAGAGTATCCAAAATTGAAGTCAGTCGCGATGGCAAAACTTTGTGTACCCGACCCTTCGAACCCGACTTTGGCGAACAGAAAAATTACTTGAGGTCGTACTTGTCGCTGTACGAAGCCACAGGACAGTTAGGAACCAACACCAGTCACGGTATTTCCTACGACGACTATGCAAGAGGTTACACGTTGTGGGCTTTTGATTTCACTCCAGACCAAGGCAGCGACGAGGGACATTTCCACCCTATAAAATCTGGGCAATTGCGTGTGGAACTTCAGTTTGCAGCACCTCTTCCCGAAACGGTGAATATCATTCTGTATGCTGAATTCGATAATACCATAGAAATCAACAGTTTGAGAGAAGTCATTCTAGACTATTAGACATTATGGAAGACCCTTGTCCTTCTTTGAATAGTGGAGAATCCATGGAATGGGAGGTTACAGAAAAAGCAGATCCCCAAGACCAAAAAGAAGAGGTAGTGATCATGCAATCCAGATGGCCAGAACAGGAACAACAGTTAGTGGCTTGTTTTGCACAACACTTGGAAGATAAAATGAGAGACATGATTAAAAAAGATTGTTATGGATGTCAAATCGATCATCCCAGTCAAATTCAACACGATAAATGTATGATGATGAGTCAAGAAGAAAAATTGGATGATTATCTGAACGAAGCATGGAGTCTCATCTCCGAAGAAGACGTGTTACTTCAGTGGTATAAAGGCTTACGTGATCATTCCTCTCCTCCATTGTTTGCTCGAGAAATCGATCGCATCGAAGCTCTCTTGGCCAAAAGTAAAGAGACGAAGCAAACCATCAGTTACTTGTCAGACCGTTTCAAACAAAAAGTCTGGATTGAATTGATGACTTATCATCACCTGTGAAAAAAAGGGAAAAAAAAAAACAAGGCTACACAACAAAAAATGGATACTTGGGAACTTTATTATCTTTTGAACCGTAGTTCGTACACTGCTTCTTGGAATCCTGTCGTGTGTGCTAAAGATGAACTACCTCATCGCAAACCTCAAAAGAATCAAGCTTATGTCATCAACACAGATGACAGTCATCTTCCAGGAACTCACTGGGTAGCAGTCTACTTTCCTCAAGAGGGATGTGCGGAGTATTTTGATTCGTATGGATTGCCTCCTTTCGAAGATGATATCATTGACTTTATGAGAAGAAATGCTCAGACGACACGATTCAATAATGTGAAATTACAAAGCACAGATTCTATGGTGTGTGGACAATATTGTATCTATTATCTGCATCATCGCAGTCTTGGATATTCTTTAGAACATTTAGTGACTTATTTTGATCGTCATTCGTCTCGAAACGACGACAAAGTAGATCGATGGTTTTGTGACCATTATGGTTATCTGTTGTCTTTAGCTAGGAAACGTAGTGTACATCAATCGCCCAATGACTTCCAACAGTGGAAATCTCAATTTAATTCACAACGTTGTCAACCATGTCAAAGATAATGTATTGGTGTTATGGACGAAAAAAAATGTTTGTTCTTTGAAATAATGTTTGTTCTTTGAAATAATGTTTGTTCTTTGAAATAATGTTTGTTATTTGAATAAAAATGTTGTGTTTTGAAAACCAATGCGTCTGTCGTTTGTTTTACATTTGTATTCATATAAATGCTCTTTGACTTTTCTTTCTATCCCTCACATCAAACTATCTAAACGTTTCAAAACCCTAAACCGCAGAGGGGTGTTTTCCATCACGTCCGCGCTTGAACCATATAAAGCAGGGGTAGTCTCCAGTCTGGCCATCCATTGTTTGACTCATCCTCCTACGAAGATGTGCTCAAGACTAGCTAAGCTGAACGAAGCTTATGTCACTCTGCATCGTATCAGACACAATCTGATGCCAAAGCCTGAAGAGATTGAGAATGTAAGAATGCTACAAGTAACGGAAGACCTCATAGAAGAACTCTTCAGAGAGGAAATTCAAAAAGAGAAAGAAGAATGGACTGAGAAGTATCGACTTCAAAAGCAGCAGAGAGAGAGCAGAGAGAACAGCATCAGCAGCATCAGCAACAGCAACAACAGCAGCAGGAACCAGACAGAAGTTTTGTCGACTGTCGTGTGGACACAAAAGAGTTCTCTTTCTCTTTCCGAAGAAGCAGACCCTATCGTGTAGCCAAACGAGGACGCAATCTTAGACGATAAAAGATTGTCATCCTTCCTCGTACACACAAACACAAAAAACAGCCCTTTTCAGGGCTACCCAATATTCTCGAAAAGAATTAATCATTCAATTTGCTTATGGTATGTGAGGAAGTTAGAAAAAAATTAGAAGTGAGTCTATAATCACTGTCTCTTTTAACTTTTGTTTTGAAGTGCGTCTATAAGCACAACGTATTTTTTCAAAATAACTTGTTCAATGTATAATTAATAGGAGCCAAGTATAAAAATGTGGGGTGTTTTCTTTTAAGTCCGCGTGTTTTGTTTTTTTGGTAATGATAGGGATAATGTAAGTTTTTTGGATCTAGGGGGTGTTTTCCATCACGTCCGCGCTTGAACTATATATAAAAAAGCACTCGTCAGTCTGGCTACCTATCGTTGACGCATCAACACAAAAGATGAGTAGAGTTCAAAAGCTAAGAGAGCTTCAGATGCACTTGGAGAATGCGAGGCGTCTCCTGGACGAACTGGCAATGGAGGCCTTAGAAGAACAGACTAGGATTGAAAAAGAAGAGGAGGAAAGAAAAAGGAAAGAAGAGGAGGAGAAGAGAAGACCTATCTTGCCTCACCGTATGATGAGACAAACAAGTCAAGTTACTCCTATGGTGAGGACGCCTTCACCACCAGAACCAGTTCGTCCACTACAGACACAAGCCCCACCGCAACAAACACAACCTCAGCCGCAACAACCACAGCCTCAGCCGCAACAACGACAGTTGCGGAATAGGCGAAGATATGAAGAGGCTTTCACTATCCCTCAAACAGAAGACTGGGATAGTGAAGCCACTCATTCTCCCTCTTCACTCCCAGTCACAAGGGTGAATTGGGAGAATGATTGGAGTAGGAGATGTGTGTGTGGGGCTAGACCTGGGAGATGTCAGCATTAGCCAGGTGAATTTTGAAGTTAAAAAAAACAGCCCTTCTCAGGGCTACCCAAATAACTAGAAAAGAATACTATGTCAATTGCCAATGAGTATGAGAGAGGAGTAGTGTGATTATAAACACTGACTCTGTTTAGATGGTATATGTTGTGATTTTGGATAGTATATAGTATGGTTTGTTTTGGCTGCTTCCCCGTGTGTGTGGTTACTATAGGGTGTAATTTTGGATAGTATATGATAGGGTGTGTTTTGGCTGCTTCCCCGTGTGTGTGGTTAGTATAGGGTGTGATTTTGGATAGTATATAATAGGGTTTGTTTTGGCTGCTTCCCCGTGTGAGTGGTTAGTATAGGGTGTGATTTTGGATAGTATATAGTAGGGTTTGTTTTTGGCTGCTTCCCCGTGTGTGTGGTTAGTATAGGGTGTGATTTTGGATAGTATATGATAGGGTGTGTTTTGGCTGCTTCCCCGTGTGTGTGGTTAGTATAGGGTGTGATTTTGGATAGTATATAATAGGATTTGTAAGAAGTATCTAATATGACAAGTGAATGTAGGGGGTGTTTACTTTCACGTCCGTGCTTAAGATATATATACGCAATCGTCGGTCCTTGGAGCCATTCAATTTTGAACACATCAAGATGAATTTTGAATTGTTTATCCAACTCCGAGACAGCTGGTTTCGGATCCTTGATGCAGAATATCAAGTGGAAAGACTTGAGGAAGAATTTCAGAGTAACCATGGCTTTGTAAGCCAACTGAAATTAGCAAGAGATTTATTAGAAGGTATGATAGAGGAGGAAGACCAGAAATTAAGAAGACGTATTAAAAGAAAATATATAAGAATAGGGGACTTGAAGCAAGCACTTGATCATGTCATCAAAGTCAGGTGTTTTCTAGAAGAAACATTACATCTGATAGAGTGGGAATATGTGAAGTGGGGTCTAGACAGGCTAAAGAAAGCAGAAGCAATGATGAGAATGGTGATGGAAGAACAGGTGATCCAGATTAAAGAAAACTGGTCTAAGGAGAGAAAGGAAAAAAAGAACAAAAAGACAAAAGAGGACTTTGATCTACTCAATCTAAGATGGATGAGAGTTCAGGAAAAGTTTAGAGCTATGGGACATCCTGACTGGATTCCCGAAGAAGAAAAGAAGAAGAAAACGGGAATCATTGGTAAAATCAAAAGGTGGTGGAACAATGGCAGAAAATAAAAGAAGAAGAAATATCCAAAGGCTCTTTTCAGGGCCACTCATAAGTCTCGAAAAGATAGTAGCTTTCATTGCCACCCTTTTTTTCCCTTGTCCCTAGACAGTTTCCCTATACCCATACAAATCATATTCCCCATGTTCCATGTCCCTTGAGGCTAAATAGGCCCAAATAGTTCCCATGTTCAATTCCCCTTGACGCTAGATAGGCCCACCATGTTCAATTTCCCTTGACGCTAGATAGGCCCACCATGTTCAATTTCCCTTGACGCTAGATAGGCCCAAATAGTTCCCATGTTAAATTCCCCTTGACGCTAGATAGGCCCACCATGTTAAATTTCCCTTGACGCTAGATTAGCCCAAGCTGTTTTTGACTGGATTTTCCCTTGACGCTAGAGTGCCCCATATTACTACTTATATATATATATATTCTTCAGTTTAACAAAATCCAGCCTCTGGTCGCACAGGTACTTGATTATGGGTAAATTAATGCACATGAGTCTGACGTTTAATCAAAAAAGTACGGCGAAATGTCTGACAAAATGAAATACCTTTATCAATAATGCATGCCAATCCCATAAATGCCGGAAGGGTGATTAATGCAGGTGCACCATTTTCCCATGAACCATTAGATTAATTTGACTTATCATCGCACCAGAGGCTTACTCATACATACGGGGACAAATTATTATCGTTTAAATGATTCGTCAGTGCAACAGCAATCTGTAATTGAAAGGTGATTTTTACAAACCGTTATTGGTGTGGTCCATCTCAGAATCATCATAGGAAGGACCCCTAGCGCCAAAAAGTAATTATTGTTTTTACTGTGATTGTGCATATGTACAAATTAAAAAGTATTTATATAAATAGTTTTACATAATTTTACTTGGGTCTACAGTGTTTAAAGAGACTGGTTTATGAATCTCTCCTGCCCGCTCACTGACGATGGCATACCACTAATGGGTAGGAACCGAAGCCTCTCTCCCAACCCCCCAATCCATACATAGATCATATACGTAAGCATACTCAGTTTGAAAAGTTATATTGATAAAGAAAATTTGAAGATGTGATCACTTGTTGATCAAGAGTTGTTTGTTCAAAACCATTCTCAGTTTTAAAAATTATATGTAAAAGCAATTGGAATTAAAAACACTTTGGTATCAAGAGTTAATTATTTAAAACATCTCCTTTTTCATGGACTTATTGGTATTAGTAATAAGGTCCTTTACTTATTCATATAAATCTTCGTAACAGATTTCGTCTGTATAAAGAATTGACTTTTTTGTACTCCTCCCTGTTTTTGAAGTATTACATATTTTATGTTATTTCTAGCCGTCTCTGTTATGGGGCAGTGGGTGATTATGTTTATTTCATTCCACGGTCTTCCACACAGGTGACACAGACAGACAATCTGTATGATATGTCTCTTGAACGCTTCTTCTCTGGTCATCCATTCATCATGTATGTATAGAAACATCATTGTTTGTTGGGAGGGAGTTCTAATTTTCTCCCATTTTCTCCAAATTTGTTTCCAGTTTGACGTGTTTTTATTATATTTATACAGGCATTTTAGTATTTTTCAGTAGTTGTTCATTTAGTTTGATGTAAACTTTATAATTTTAGTCAATTTTCCAATTTTTTTTTTTATATCTTTATATTTATATATGATCTCGCTCACACGTTAACATCTTCATGGAGCTTTCAAACATTTGGATAGTTTATTTTTCCTATAAATAAAATACAATTGTTTTCGCAAATATCCATAGAGATACACATAAATGGCCTCCCTTAGATATTGGAATGTATTTTCTAGACTTCTTAGTCTCTTAATAACATTAGATGTTCGTTTGTTTCCTAAATGCGGTAGTCCAAAATCACCTTCACTTTTTGGTTTGTATACTAGTTTCTTTGGAAGATAGTTTTTTGAAAAAAAATATTTTTTCCATATAAAATGGATAATTCTATCTTCCAACGTGTTTAACAGAGTAGTAGTCAAATCAACTGATTTTGTTATATAGTTGATCTGGTTGTAAATATAAGTTTTTGCAACTTGTATACGTTCCATCATATTTAACGTCCATGTTTCTGTTTTCATCTGCGTTATCTAATCTGTCTTTAAAGTTAAGGTCTGTGGAGTCCTTTCCATAAAAGACTCATAGTGCCTCAACGTTTTCTTTTATTAAATTAAGACGTTTTTATTAAATTAAGACGTATTCCAGGGTGGTTACCCTTCCAATTCCCAATCAACAATACTTCAGTATTGTTATGATTGTGGCATATTCCAATTGTAAGTGAAGAAAAGAGTATTCATTCCTTATAAAATTGGAGCAGTCATCCGCATGGAGGAGGGTTTTTAATTCCTTATCCATGCTGGGAATCCTTATTCCTTCAATGTTCTCATTTTATGAAATATTTATTTAATGCTTCAAGAGATATTGCGTAGAGTAGCATGGACAGGGGGCATCCCCCGTGTAGTAGGGACTTTTAGATCATTTAACTGTTTTCCAGTTTTCTTCCAAAACAATACAAGCAGAATCTTTACAGTACACTCACACCATGACCTTAAGGACATTATTCATTTTAGTTTAAGTCTAGTGAGAACAGGCAGATGTGTTTTTGCAAATTAATTAAATGACTATTTACAGAACTTACAATTAGTTTTAGATTTTGAAAATGATTATGATATTAGAGAAAAGGTATTAGATTATGTTTCTCTAATTAGCAAGAATATCTCAGATATAGATTTTAAAGAAATATATATTTTATAATTGAACTCTGACAATCTTTGTCAACCTTAACACTTAAACCCCATTTATTTAACATTTGTATTTTGAAGAAGAGGTTGAAAGTGAGTGTGAGTCTGATCAGATATATTAAAATCATTTATATGTTTTTAAATCAACTTCTGTACAGCTCATTAGTGAGATATAAAATGTTTAGTTTAATGTAGGAAACACAGATCTATGTAATAGAAACAATTCAAGCCAGTTAAAGAAATATGATATCAGTTGTCTCCAGTGAAGTCCGCTCTAGGCTTATATATTTACCAGAGGAGAACTGGCTAGGGGGAGAGTTTGAATTTGAATTAAAGAAAATGGTAACCTATCTGTTTGTTTGTTGGTTCTACCAGCTAATTCCCCAATGTAGCTGCCACCAACCCCATCCAGCTGCAACAACCGTCTCATCGTTATTTCAACAGGGACGTCCAACGTCAGTGCCCCCATTGACAACAACTCGTGACAGGATGCCATTTATACAAAGCACTGATCCAGTCGATACAGTTCGCACTGAATCCGCATTTATTTAAAACTTTCATATTAAAGCCTTGCTTTATTTGATCAAAACCATTTTGTTTTGCTCGAACAGTAGCATGGCACCTCTCTTACCCCTGTGCTCCATCAAATCAATGATAGAGCCAATGGAGAGGTAGTTGTTGACAATGTTCCGTCCTTGACTCCCACAATTTTGATTGGGGTCAATTAGTGAACTCATAGATGTACTTATTCTGTATATTTTACTAAAGATTTTATAATCCGAATTGAGTAACGTGACATGGCGCCAGTTTCCGACAATATCCCTCTCACTTCTCGCTTTATATATCAGGGTAATGATTCCTTTTATTCATTGATTTTGGCTTTTCTCCTGTTAAAAGAATAATAATATATAGTGTCAAGTGCCAAATTTTTCGTCAGTGAAATCCATTAATTAATTCTTAGTCTAGCCGACAATTAACTGTTATCTTGTGGGAGAGTTTGCACGGAATGTTTTTCTAAACTCGGTTACCATCATTACTATGTTTATAGTAAAAATGAACTAGCTGCATGACAGGCAAAAGAAAGTGAAATTCGCACGTAGAATTGTCAGAAATGATTTGAGATAAATGATAGGGTGTTATTTCAAAACCCAGGTGGCATTTTTGGCACTTTGTTAAACAGTTTCCCAAATGTCTGTAGGAATAGCATTTATTCCGATTGGTCAAATGTGGAATCAGGGGGGTGGGTCGAAACCTGAAATTGGGGGGAAATATATTCTCTGAGCAACTGAATTTTCGTCAGTCTAGGAAGACCTCTGCAAGAGACGGTCAGCATTATTAATTCCGACATAGGAGAAGACTCCGGCCGTACTTTAAGAAAGACGTCCGTTAAAAAAACGTTGTTCCAGGAAATTGAATGTGGAACGATTGTAAGACGCCAAAAACACAAGGTATTTAACTCAAATTCACATTTATCATGATGTAATTTGTATGATGTTTTATTCGCTACAGATGCATGACGTGTTGATTTTTGTATGGATAGTTCGGTTTTTACAGTGATTTAGTAATGTATTTTGAATTCTGAATTAGAATTTTTCACCTTATATACTTAGGTAGGTTAATGGGTGGTGTAGAAAACCCGCTGTGTACATTTATGATTGGAAAGTGTTACATTAATTTGAATTTGTCATGTTAGTGAATATTGATTGTGGGCTATGATATATTGCCTCACTTTACGTAATGATTTACGGGAATATATGTGACTTTTCAAATTCTGACGTCGATAATTAGCGGTATAACTGTATTGATCTGAAGACTTGTGTAGTATTTGTTAGCCGTATAAAGGTTATCACTGATAGTAAGATCTGATTGTTCGAACCAGAAAGACGGACGGACAATCTCAACTCTCAAAACCTAACGAGATACTTAGGGCGTTTTACCCTTTTCTTTTCCAATGAAAATAGTTTGTTTGGAGAGAGAGGAATAGAGAGAAGATCTAGATTCAAAGAAGGAAAAAGAGGCCAGATGTCAGAGTTGTGGAATCCCACGTTCCCCAGAGGGCAAAGTAAAGTCGTGACGCAAGCAGAAGGAAAAAACAATCGTCGAGCAGGTCATGTGAATGTACCAAGCGACCAATGTTAATGAACACTCGATTTCGTGATGAAATTTGCTATCAGCTATTAACGGCTAAATTCATCTATTTTATTAGTGTTTTAATTTTAATTAATGTATCCATTATTTTAAAGCTTCGGTTTTAAAGTGCTTCTGAACTAAGAATATTCAGAAGGAATGAAAATTGTAATTTACAGTGTCTTTCTTCTCTTGATTGCATTTCGATTAAATTCTTTATTTAACTTTACGGGGGCTCGTGTGTTGTCTTTGTTGAAGATACCGACTCAGATTACCATATCCATTCTATGACCGGGCAAATTACACCGTAGAGGTCATCCTTTAGATAACGAGTAATAGCGGGATTCAGTTTCGAGTGTTGTTTTACGAGTTGCGCAATACCTCTGACCAGCGGCTTGTGCAATATTGTACCAATAGCGCTTGATACCAAAGCACCCCCGTTATAAAGTGGAGTGCTCGTCCTGGGATTTGAAAATTTTCATTGCGATTGATGTAATCTGAGCGTGTTTTGAACAAAAGCATAAATCTGTTATTATTATTAAGTAGGAATCGAGTGAATCAAACATTGTCTGCTATTTTTGTATACTTCAATATCGTGCATGCAAATTCCTTGCGTTAAAAGTGTATTCTAAGAATTTGAGATTTATACCTTCTGTGTGAAGTTATCATAAAGTGTTAGGAGCGCTATTGCATAAATATTCTCTTGAGACAAGAGCCAATTTGGGCAAGTACTGTATTTTGGACAGCAATTAATCATATCTCGTTAGCAGTATCCCACTGTTACTGGAACTTTGCCTGGTTAAATATTTGTGACTGATTTGACCTGCCCATCTCGCTGCAGATAAGGCTAGATTACGGTTCAAACTATTTTCGTAGGGAAGAATTCGGTTGTTGTAGGTCAGTTAAGGATGTAGTTCTAGGAAAAATAAAAGAGGGGCATAATGGCGACAGACAGACAGTTACTAAAGGAATTTAAATCTATTGGCAAGAACGAACTTGGGTACGACGGAGACAAGCTATCTGAATTTATGGAACGTAGCTTAAAAGAGCATAAGGTAGAGAAAGCTAGAGAACGGGAACAATTAGCCATGAAACGAGAGAAGGAGAAAGAAATTGAACTAGCCCGACTACAGGCGGAAGAGAAAGCTAGAGAAAGAGATCATATGCTAGCCATGGAGAGACTAAGGCTCGAAGCCGAGTTCAGAAGGGGTGAAGAATCGAACGTACGTCCGGACACTTCGAGTAGTCGCTTGGAAGACAGACGACATATACAGTTAACCATGCCGATGTTTAACGACAAAGATGAAATAATTGACAACTTTTTGACGCAGTTTGAAAAGTTGGCCCTGGTCCACCAAATCCCTAGGGACCAGTGGGCCATCAATATTACAGCCTTTTTGCAGGGGGCGGCGAAAGATGTGTACCACAACATGACCCCAGCCGAGATAGACGATTATGACGCTCTGAAGAAAGCTTTACTTTGCCACTGTGAGTTGTCAGCGGAAACGTTCTGGAAACTTTTTAGGGAATCGTCAAAAAGGGCTACCGAAACACACGCGCAATTTCATAGTCGAGTGCGCGTGATTTTTGACAAATGGATGAAAATGTCTGACACCGCATTAACGTACGAAGGTATTCGCGAAGAGATTTTAAAAGAACACGTGTTAAGTACCTACAGAAAAGATTTAATTGTGTTTTTGGCGGAGCGCGAATTCTCAACTTTGGATGAGATAAGCGTAATGGCCGAGCGCTATGAGAGCGCGCATGCGCGTCCAACTACATGGAATGGTAGGGACAGACCTGGAATCGGTGAGCTTAGAAAGACCACTGAGGTGGCACCCCAGAGACGAAATGGTCAAAATGGTGGGAGGCCAGGGGCCGGAAGTCCCAGCCAAGTACATTTCCGTGGGTCGGGAAGGACTCAAGGGGTAGATAGGGATACCTCGGGTAGAAGAGGTGAGCCAGTGTGTTATGGCTGTAATAAACCAGGCCATGTTGTCAAGGACTGTAGAAAGTATCGTCCGACAACGGTTAATTCGGTAACTCCGAATACTGTTAAGGAAGGGAAAACAGTGGAGTCTACGAATGTAGCGAAGGCTACGGTAAATGGTGAGGAAGCCACCGTGCTGTATGACACCGGCTGTAGTTACCCGGCCTTGGTAGATCGTAGATACGTTAAACCTGAAGATTATATAGGTGAGACGGTGGAAGTCCAGTTTGCTAACAGGACGAAGGATTCGCTTCCGGTCGTTAGCATAGACCTTGATTCGCCATATGTAAAAGGGCGAATTCAAGCAGCGTGTTCGTCGGGACTGTCTCATGACGTAATATTAGGGTGTAGGTATGTGTTGCCCCAACCTAACCCTATGACGTGTAACCCTATACATATCGGGTCAGTGGAGACGAGGAATATGAAGCAAAGGTCAGGGTCGAAGCCGCTAAGATCCGTGACTTCGCCCATAGACATTTTGATACCTGGTGAGTTAGAGAAACTTCAAAAGGAAGATGTGTCTCTTGACAAGATACGTAGGTACGCGACGGACGGGTCCGTACGGAAATTGCCAGATGGCGAGGTTAAGTTCGCGACAAAACGCGGTATTTTGTATCGGTACGCCAAGAAAGGGGTCGATACGTTTAAGCAAGTTGTGGTACCCGTAGGGAAGCGCGACGAAGTGCTTGGGATAGCACATGAAGGTCTTCTCGGAAGCCACATGGGCGTGGCGAAGACCAGAGATAGGTTGGTGAGGGAGTTTTATTGGCCAGGTGTGCATGGGGATGTGAGGAAGTTTTGTTTGTCATGTGACAAGTGTCAGCGAGTGGCACCGAAAACCTCCCATCGCCCACTGCCACTAGGAACCACCCCACTAATTGACGAACCTTTCTCGAGAGTGGCGATGGATTTGGTAGGTCCGATTAAGCCGGCGGCAGAAAGAGGAAATCGGTATATATTAACGGTAGTAGATTACGCTACCCGGTACCCGGAGGCAGTGGCCTTGAAAAACATTGACTCAGTCACGGTGGCTGAGGCCTTGTTAGGGGTGTGGTCGAGAGTCGGAGTTCCGGACGAGATACTGACCGACCAAGGGACGCAGTTCGTGAGCCAGGTGATGGAAGAGGTAAATAGATTACTCTCCATTAGACACCTGACGACAACCCCGTACCACCCGCAGTGTAATTGGTTGGTAGAACGTTTCAATGGGACATTGAAACAGGCTTTGAAGAAGCTATGTGAAGGTCGACCTAGGGATTGGGATCGATACCTTCCGGCGATACTGTTTGCGTATCGAGAGGTACCGCAGGGAAGTTTGGGTTTTTCACCTTTTTAGTTAGTTTATAGGCGGACGGTAAGGGGGCCCATGGCTGTATTGAAACAATTATGGACGGATGAGCAAGCATCTAAAGAAGTGCGAACAACATGCCAATATGTTGTCGACTTACGTAACAAACTGGAAGAAGTTTGTAAATCGGCTCAAGAAAATCTCTGCCACGCAAGGGGACGTCAGGCCAAACACTACAACAGAAAGGCGAAGGAACGTCACTTTGAGGTGGGTGACAAGGTGTTGTTGTTGTTGCCATTAGAGCACAACAAGCTGCAAGTCTCATGGAGGGGACCATTTGAAGTAACAGAGAAGAAAGGTGGACAGAACTACCGTATCCGAGTAGGGGATAAGGACAAGTTGTTCCACGTCAATCTTCTGAAGCGTTACCGTGTGCGAGAACCACCCACGGAGTTCCTGGTGGCTACCGTCGTAACGGAAGAACCCGATGACAACGCAGGGCAGGCGGAAGTACTCCCTAGTTGTCCGTTGACGAGGGAGGAAACCTACGTCGATGTTGCACTTGACGTTACGTTAACGTCAGACCAACGTAAAGAGGTGGAGTCGGTACTTCAAGAATATTTGAGCGTCTTAACAGAGAAACATGGGAAGACAAAGCTGGAGGAGTTCTCTTTGAAGCTGCTGGACGAGAACCCAGTGAAGTTAAGGCCATATCCGTTGCCGTACGCTAAAATAGAAGCGGTCCGCAAGGAAGTTCAAACTATGTTAGACTTAGGTATTATCGAACCAAGCGAGTCGGCTTATAGTTCTCCTGTTGTACTGGTCCAGAAGAAGGATGGGACACACAGATTTTGTGTCGACTACCGAAAGTTAAACCGAATCACAGAATTCCAGGTAGAACTTTTACCTGACCCTGAGTCCATGTTTGCAGGAGTAACCCATGAAAATATTTTCAAAGATTGATCTGTCCAAAGGATACTGGAAAATTCCAGTCCGTAGTGAAGTCAGAGCAAAACTCGCCTTTACAACTCCAGATGGGACTTACCAGTGGGTAGTCATGCCATTCGGGGTGCAGAATGCGCCCAGTGTCTTCACCCGTATGATGCGGAAATTCCTTGAACCATTGTGGGGAATGGGAGTTTCCAACTTCATGGACGATCTTCTATTAGCTACAGCTACATGGCAAGGACACATACTTTTGCTGAAAAACGTCTTAGAACGACTGCGACAAACCGGACTGACCGCACGACCATCGAAGTGCCATATAGGGTTCAGACAATTAGACTACCTAGGATATACCCTCAGCGAGGACACGTTAACCCCAGAGAGTTCAAAGGTCAACCAACTTAGGGACGCATTACGACCGACTACTAAGACTGAAGTTAGATCTTTTTTAGGTTTGGCAGGGTACTATAGGAGATATGTTGCAAATTTCAGTGCTATTTCGAGTCCATTGACTGACTTGACTCGGAAAAAAGCGCCGACCAAAGTAGTATGGACAGACGCATGTAAACGCGCATTTCAGACGCTAAAAGACAGACTGACGTCAGACGCCATAGTTAAATTGCCTGACGTGACACGGGATTTTGTTTTGAGGACAGATGCTTGTGATAAAGGTTTAGGTGCAGTGCTATTGCAAGAACACGAGGGAAGCTTATTTCCAGTTGCGTATGGGAGTAGGAAACTGTCAACAGCGGAAATTAACTATTCAGTGTCTGAGAAAGAATGCTTGGCGATTATCTTTGGAATAACTAAGTTCCAACGTTATTTGTATGGTAGGAAGTTTACATTGGAAACAGATCACCAGCCGTTGGCGTATTAGGCCCAGGCGAAATTAACTAACGGCCGATTAATGAGAAGGTCGCTGTTTCTACAACAGTATCAGATTCAATTGCGCTACATCAAAGGAGCAGCAGAGAGGGTGAGCCGGACAACATTTTTAAACAAGTTTTCAATGAAATCAGGCTTAAAACAATGAAATCAGGCAAAAAAATCAATGATCAGGCAAAAAAATCAATGAAATCAGGCAAAAAAATCAATGAAAAATCAATGAAATCAGGCAAAAAATAATAATGAAAAATCAATGAAATCAATGAAATCAAAAAAATGACTAAGCCTCCATTCGTCTTCAACCGAATATTTGATCCAGTCCGGTCCTAGGGTCATAGGATGAAAATCCTTAGGACTTTACAAACAGACTTATTTGTAAAACCTCATCTTGTAAATCAATTAGATTATTGGACTGGTCAGTGAGTTTGAAATTAATTCTGGTTAATGAATTATTATGACATCGCATATAGACTGGATTCACCGGGGACTCAATTATTAAAAATCCGGGAGGGGCTGTTGGTACAAAATATATCCTTGCTGAGCTTGATTTGATCGTTCGAGATTTATTTGATAGCTTCCTTCGATAACATCACACACTAAATTGAGCGCAATCACCGATGAAATATTCACATTGAACGGAGCAATATGCCTGCCGCCACCGTCTGGGTCATTATTATGTTTGAGGATTTTTATTTCCGGTGATGATGTTTTTTTCCATGCATCATGAATTATTTTAAAACCAACATCGATGGCATCACTGAGAAGTTTTTGTAGTTCTGGTACGTTATATCCTGGTAGATTGAATGCTGGAATATCTTCTATGCGGATATTAAATTGTATTGCAAACTCTGTTCTCGGTAGGAGTCTTTCCTCATCTATTATCTCTTGAATAATTTGTGAATTAAATTTTTCCATATCGTCGATAATTTTGTTACATGTTTCTACGACACTGATAAATTCATCTCGGGTAAGAGAGCCGGATTTAAGAGGTATTAACAACAGTGAAAAATCATTATTCATTGCTGTGAAATTTTCAGTGATTCTAGGTCCCTTAACAACACGATATTGCTCTATTGTAACTATTTCCCTCCCTCCCTCCCACTCCCTAGTTTCTTTGAATTTGGAATCAAATAAGCCATGAAATTTTATAACATCTGTGTGATCTATATAGCTTTTTACTGGATTATCAGATTTTATCCTGTCTGTGACATAATCAGATTTTTGTGGTTCTGGTAAATCAACGGTTTTTCCCCCTGGTGGTAATTCAGGCCATCCTAGTACGGTCCTTATTGAGCTTTGATAGATATCTACGACGTATCCTTCTGTGCTTATTTAAATGGCAGATGACAGTGTTGGCTCATGAACTGTTATAGCTATTTTTGATTCTGCTCCAGTAATCGATTTTATTCTACGCGCGAATTCATTATTGATTTGTTCAATTTGGTATGACCCTGTTGGTATGGAAACAACGTTCCAGTCTGGGGTACCGTCGTCTTTATTTTTATTTGCAAACACCAGTGAATTATTCGGTTGTTGACCACCAAATGATTTTGATCTGATATTAGGCCAACTATGGTATACTCGTAATTTTGCTAGCGCTATCTCCTTCACTGGGACCGGAGAGGGGAAATTCACACTGAATTCTGGATTCGTTGATGTTATTGAGATCATGCTGGTTTGTACTGGGTTTGTGTTCTCCACTATTTGTTGAAGTAATTCCATCTGTGTTGTCATTGTTATTATACTCATGATGTATTTCTAATTTTGATATTGCGGAATCATAGACACGTACCATCACTGAGAACTCACTATCTCATATCGTTGAGGTTATTGAGATCATTCTGGTTTTCGGGTTTGTGTTCTCCAATTCCATCGGTGTTGTCATTGTTATTATACTCATGTTGTTGTATTTCTAATTTTGACATCGCAGAATCATATATATCTACCATCGCTGAAAACTCACTCTCTGATATAATTGTATCATCGAGAGATGACGATATCAATGAGGATAATTGCGAGTATGCAGTGGACACAACATGAAAATGAATTATGTAGTCTTGTAGTTTCCGTTGGCTGCATGATGATATTTTTTTTGTGATTATTGAAATAATTCCAGCGATTGTTGTTGCCGCAGAAATGCAAATTGGAACAGCTATCGGGGCCATCATTGTTACTGAAGACAGTATAATACCGGCTCCGGTGATGACATCACTCACTGCGTACACAGTAACATCAATTGCGGTAATTCTCCTGCGATATTTTTTAATTTTCATTGCATACTCCTCAGACAGGGTTTTGAGTCTATTTTGATATTCTATGACCTGATCATAACGATATTGCGATGATGAAATCATTTTTATTTTAAAAACGCTAGCGTTTTCAATTGTGAAATCCGAAGGATTTTCCTTTCAATTGAAGCCGTTAGTGAAATTGCTTTGCAATTTTCAACTTAAATCCGCTACGAATTCCACATACCATGTTGTTGTGACCCTAAGCAAATTTTTATCAGTAGATGTTATTGTGAACTTTTCAGTTGTATTCTTGTCGATGATCGTTGAAATCGTATTGTTAACCCCGGATGAACTCGACGATGAAATATTAAATTGAGTCGTTGTCACTAGTGTTAATCGATAAATACCCTTGACGGTTGCAGTGATATCTAATTTGTTGTTTGTAGGTGTCCACGCAAATGATCCGTGTTGGATCGTGTATACTACGTTATTGGTTCTGTCATGAGGGATTTTTGTTTTTTCAATGACTGTTATCATCCTCGAAAAATCATTTTTGATGGCCTCGGTGAAGATTTTCGTCTCATCGATGGATTTTTTAATATCAGGGAGTTTTATTTCAATTTTATCTAACGGGGTTCCAATAAATTTATCAATGATATTTCTACGAAATGATGTTAATTGTTTTCCGTGTTCTTCACTTTTAGATTGAAGTGTTGTTAGTTCCAACACAGAATTTTTTAATTCATCGTTGAGAGTTTTTAGTCGATCTGTAATCGTCGAAATAAGTACACTTGGTTTGAGTTTACCCTGATCCGAAAATAACGCGATAGTATTCTCGATTGCGTTTCGTTGTTTAACCAATATATCATCCAACGACACATCACTGGTTTTCAATTTACCCTGTTTGTCCTGAAATACAACTATTTCATTCGGGTCAACACTTGTTAAATTTAACGTCTCAGCGATTTCATCTTTAATTTTTTTTTATATCCTTGATAGAATCAGGGGTTGCAGTGTCATCGGTTTTGGGTTTCAGAAGTCTTCCCCAAATATCAATCATGTTATTGTAAAACTCTTTCTCTCTTTAAAATCGTTTCGATTTCCAGCGACTACTAGAGTATTCATTTACGACAATATGAGTTGGTTTTCTAGATGCTGAAATAGCGTTAAGGACATTTAATACTTCGCTGCCGCATATTGGTGGGTCATTGATTTGTTGTGTTGGTAGCGTAGAATACCAAGTCTTCATTGAAATTTTTTTAATATAACACATAAATTCTTTTGGCGGGGCTTATCCATATGAATCAAAATAGACAATCCCACGTGGATCAATAGCGTATGCAGCCCAGTGAGTACCAGGTCCAGTGCTGTTATCTAAATTAATGATTCCGGTTTCAACATCATTGGGTTGTGCCGGTAATTGATCTTTCATAAAGACACCTCTGAAATTTTTAATCGCCAGTTTTTTAGCAGCATCCATTAAATCAAAATTGGACATGGGAACCATCGAAAATTTTTGAGTTAATAAACCGGTCCTAGTCTCAGGCCTGATCCGTGAACGGATCTCCCGCTGTACCATGAATACGGGGTTCGTGGTAGTCTTAGACCCTTTCCGCTGTACCATGAATACGGGGTTCCTGGTAGTCTTAGACCCTTTCCCTTTTTTTTTATATCCTTGTCCAGTTGCCTTCTTTAGTGCCATTCCTGCTGCAGTACCAACGGCTCCTAACGCCGCTGCTTTAGCCACCGCTGGAGCTGCTGCTGCAATCAATGCTGGTATTGCAGCTAACAATGGAAATATACCGCCTGTTTTAATCATATTTTTGATAGCAGCCGCAGAAAGAGTAATCTGGACACCTTTTTTTGCTACAAGTGCATCATTGAAATGTTTTACTTGACGAGTTGTCAGCGATAATTTATTTGCACCACCAGTCATTTGATTAGGTTTCAACGTGATTGTGGTTCCACATTTTTTAGCCGATTCTGATTGCAATTTTTTGATTTGACCAGGAGTTAACGAAACACTAATAACACTATATGACATGTTATACATAATAGATTGATTCTAAATCGTTTACAACTTCAATGAAAAATCGAGAAAATCGTTCAAAGATTTTCTACTGGGGCATCTACCACTCTCATTCTTCCTCCAACACCTTCAAGTAGCATTGATTTATCACTAAGAATGACAGCAACCGCTCTATAATTAGCAATAGCACCACGAGTCACATTACCTCTAAAATGTATATCAACAACAGATTGTCTTGTTAAATCAAGATGTTCCAGTGAAAAGTAATAGATTGGATACAGATTTTTAAAATCCAACTGTGATATTTGTAGACCAGTATCGACATTTTGATCACGTGCCATAAATGACAACAATCTATGATAAACTCGTGCAATATGATTTTCTGTGTAATTAAGTTGTATATCTTCAGATGGTTCCTGCTGGCCGTTTATTCTCAGTGAGACGTCTTTCACACCTAACTGATCAAATATCATATGGCTGGAGAGTTGATTGCCAACTCGTGTGTTATCCTGTAACGCAATAAATATATGACGTGGCGCAGCAACACCTTGTTTTGATGCTAGATTCCACGTGAATAACCCGTTGATATTTGATTGCTTCACATCTGTACTCACTGATAACCAACTCAACAACGACTTTCCCTCTTGGTCCATAAATGATAGTAATCGTTCTTCTGCGGTGATTGATGGAGTCAACACTGGCATCCACAATGATATTTTTGTTAAATTGACTTTACCGGCATCAGCATTGGGATTTGCATTGTCTGCTGGAATCCTCCAAATTGCGTCATTATCATCACTCTTTCGTACAAGCGATACTGTATGCTTCGCTCCATAAATAACTTTTCTAATATTTCTACAGAATCCAAATATGTGATGCAGTGGAATCGCGCATGAAAATGATTTACGCCGCCCTTCCAACATTGAAATACGTGTTACAGTTCCTAGATTTAAATTAGGATCGTTGTTTATAATCATATCTTCGACATCAGCATCACTATTATCACGTCTTTTTGGTCGTCTTATAATAAATTGATTTCCTCCAGCGGTATTTTTAACATCTTTTGCAAACATCATAGAAGGCCCTGCTGATCTTGTATAATCATCAGAATATCTTGCTAGCCCTATGATTGTTGTAGCCACATCAACATCGCGATCTATGGACTCAATTTCTTTTCCATCAATGAGATATCTAGCACTCTCAAATAACGCCATAATACCATTATTGACAAAACCGACTTGAGTACCAGCTGGATACGGTGCTGGTACAGCAGTAGTATCAGCAGTTGTTACAATTTCTCCTTCGATTTCGATAAACGCTTCACAGGGCAAAAAGTATTTACTGGTATCATGGACTTGAAGATCAATTCTTGATCGACTATTTGAGTCTATGGCATGATAGGCTTAATATTGATAATCGCGTACAGAATCATTCTTGGGGACTGGGGCGTCTATATCAAACGCTGGATCAGGTGACTTTTTGAACATTTTATTCTATTTATCAGAGTCTAAATCGCGATTTTCCATTTTCATCGTGAAAAACGCTAGCCTGAAAATCCGTAGGATTTCATCGACGTAGTTTTTTAAAGCCACTTTCCGCTATCATATTTGGGTCGGGGGTTAAAGCCATCGACGCTAGTTTTTCATCTACTGCGTTATTTATAATTTTACTAACACTTGGAGGCATTTCCGCTGTAGACGGTAACGGTTTCTTTTTTCGCCTCACTAATGATGTTATTTTATTCTTCGCAGTTGAAAATGCCTTTCCGGCAAGATCTCCAACAGCACCAATACCCTTATCACGAATAACATCAATGGCTTTCATTGATAATTGTTTAGCTAACGGCATCACTTTTGGGGCCATTCTTGAAAAGAATCCTAAAATGGTATTGCCTAAACCATCTCTATAGTATGCTCTATAAACTGGCAACCGTGAATTAACTACATAGACGGGATTGGTTTATCATGATTGTAGTGTATGATCATTATTATAAAAACACTAGTGTTTTCAATTGTTATTTAATCACTGTGATACCCATTTGCTAACTCGTCAATGAAATCTCGATATGTTTTGATATCCATGATACCGCCTTGAAATAACCGTCTACAGATATCAGCTGCTTCATTAATTATTTCTGGAGAGTTATTTCCAGCTCGGAACCCTCCTACAAGAACTTCTAATCGTGATATATCATTGATAACACTATCAGGACATGTCCCACTGCACAACCCCTTCCCGCTATAACCAGTTGCTTCATCCATTTCTTGTAAATCCGTTTCTTGTAAATAAACATCATCATCATCATCACGTGGTATTTGTTGTTTTTTAGGAGAGAAAGAAATTTTCTTTGCAGGTTGCTGTCGCTTTCTTTGCAATTTTGGTTGTTTAAACTCTTCGTATTGATTATACACTGTACCCACCGCATTGATATATCCATTGTATGATGCACTATCTGTCTTAATTCGACTTTTTTCAGTTTTGATTTTGTAGAATATATCAGCCCAATGAGTGAAATTCTTAACATATTTATGATGTTCTGGTTTCAACCATTTTTTTCTGTTTTCATAAGACGTAACAATAAGCTCAGGAATTTTTGTTGGATCAGTCTTATCAATTTCTGCTAACCCTTCCTCGTTAAATCTCACGCGTAAATCATCTACTGTTCTTTTTGATTCCATTTGTTTTGTTTGTTCAGTTTTCGCTGCTATTTTTTCAAGTACATGAATAAGACCCTCTTCTTTTCTTTTACCGTCAGGATCATCTCCCAGTATAGCACGCTCTACCCCTTTCGTTGCTGTGGTTACTGGTTTAAACAATTCTTCAGATCCCGCAGCAAAATCAGTCTGAAGACTCTGTCGTTGTTGCAGTTTATTTCTTACAGAGTCACGAATTGGTACAAATCTTTTAATTGCATCTAATCGTTCACGAGCCAATCGGGTTGTTAATGCTTCATTGACCATTATTTAAAATCGCAAACAATTTTTCAATTGTAAAACACTTTTTCAATCCCGACCTAACACCATCATGGAAGTGTTATTTCATCGTGAAACAGCTTCTATCAATGATGTTGAAAGTGTCATAATTGTATATAAAATAAATAATACTGACACTTTCAACATTCGATTTTTTGACATGTCGGATGATTTTTGATACGGTCATGGAAGTGTTATTTCATCCTATCAAGGTTGTGGAAAGTCACATAATTGTATATAAAATAAATAATACTGTGACTTTCCACACTTTTCCCTTGATCGTCCATCAATTTTTTATTCAGTATGAAATATTTTCACTGTTTTAACACGGTCACGGAAGTGTTTTAACAGCTCTATCATTGATGTTGAAAGTATCATAATTGTATATAAAATAAATAATACTGATAGTTTCCACACTTTTTTGACATGTCGGATGATTTTTGATACGGTCATGGAAGTGTTTTAACGGCTCTATCAGGTTTGTGGAAAGTATCATAATTGTATATAAAATAAATAATACTGATAGTTTCCACACTTTTTCCCTTGATCATCCATCAATTTTTGACATCCCTAGAGGGTCGGCTAAAAAAAATGATATGGTCGGGCAATCAATGATCGGGCAATCAATGGTCGGGCAATCAATTTTCCTGAATTAACGCCCGTAGGTTTCTAATTTTAGAGTTGACTTCTTTTTTCAATTCGTATTCGTTACCTAATTCTTTTCGTATTCGTTCTACGATAGTATACAACGGGACAAACACACTGATGTCACTGGAAAATGAAAGAGAGTCTCTAATAGAATTCTGAATTCTTTTGATGAGTGCATATTTCTTGGGTAGCATATACTTGTTAGTGCTAACCCGTATTCTATATCCTGAAAATCCGACTTGATTTGATCAGGATTTAACCCATCTGATAGTTCAATATCATGACTTTTCAATTTTGCTATTTCAACTATGATGCTATTCATGTTTTCAGAATTCATTATTCTATAACAATGACATATCTCTAATTGAAAAATATGACGCATTAGACATAACTAAATTGAACTTTTGTCCGTTCTTTTTTGAAATAGCCGTCTTGGTTATTCCCGATGCAACTTTTTGTACCGAGGCTCTACAAATATTGAAATACTTGCCGGCTTCATATATTGATTTAAATATTTTCTCTTCGTTAGTTGTTGTATTCAAAGATTTTACTGGTCTCGTTTTTTTTGAGCATTTTCCAGTCTTTCCTCGTTTGGTATTCTCACTTTGTGTGATAGCTTGCAGATTTGATAAAGAATTGTTCTTTCGATTAGAATCCTTGTGATCAATAACAAAACCATCTTTGATCAATCCATTAAAACATTCAAATACGAAACGATGATTGCTATATATCTTCTTTCCAATAGTAAACACCAAATACCCCATACCATTGTCAGCACCAACTGGGTTCTTCAGTATACAGTGTCTTACAACACCATCACTGGATGCTTCATAATTTGTAATCACAGGGTGCTGTCTGAATTCTTGGGTCATCGTATACTATACTATTTGTCTAATTCAATGACTGATCCATTGCAGTGATTCATTATACAAAAATCTTTCATTTAGATACTTGTTTTTAGTATAGCATGAGGGAGTTAAGGATAGTGCCTTCGAAAAATGCTAAATTCAATACTGATAAGGAGTTTAAGAGATTATTGAAAATTAATCCTAAATGTAATATCGATAAACCCAAAAAACGTCCAATAGACGGAAACATGAGGGAGTTTAAGAGATTATTGAAAATTAATCCTAGATTTAATCGCGATAGACCCAAAAAACGTAACAAACGTCCAAGAGACGGAAACAAACGTCCAAGAGACGGAAACATGAAAGAGTTTAAGAGATTATTGAAAATTAATCCTAAATTTAATCTCGATAGACCCAAAAAACCCAAAAAACGTCCAATAGACGGAAACATGAAGGAGTTTAAGAGATTATTGAAAATTAATCCTAGATTTAATCGCGATAGACCCAAAAAACGTGTAGTAGACGGAAACATGAAGGAGTTTAAGAGATTATTGAAAATTAATCCTAAATTTAATCTCGATAAACCCAAAAAACGTAACAAGAGATCACCATGGAAAGATGCTGAATTCAATCTTGATATAGTTTCTAATACACCCAAGAATAAAATTCTTGATAAACCCATCAGAGACTGTTTTAATGAATTCAAGCGTGATGGAGCATCTTATTGTTGGTCAACATTTCGAATTGATGGTGTTGTTGACGCTACCATGAATGATGAAAAAGCAGCAGTGATCATTTCACGTCTTGGGGAAGAAAGTCATTTTTTCCGAATCAAATTCATTATCCGTGATGGTGGAAAATGGATCATTAGGGATAAATTTGAACCCATTCTCAAGGGCAAAAAACTATCACCGTGAATCAGGATTCAAAACCAGGAATTTTGACCGGAATTGATAAACCCTACTACGAAAGATCTTATCCTGTCACAGCAGTTGTTTACGGGATCTATCCGCTCAATGAAAAACCTGATATTGCAAAACTAGCACCCATGAAATATTCGACAGGGCTCAATTGTGTAGCAGAACGCATAATAGAACACTTCACAAATGCGTCCCGGGGAAATAAACTAACTGATCTAAGACGAAAAAAAATAACCGAGTGGGAATTAACGGTAAAAGAGCATGGGGTAACAATTCAGGATATAATTAAATTAGAAACATCATTGAGATTTCCAATATCGGTAAGGACAATCACCGGTGAAGTATTGAAAGAAACGAAATATCAATCAAAAAAAGGAAACCCAATTGAAATTATTGATCATAACGAACACGCGTGGTCATCTGCAGTAACAATATTCCCACGGGATAGAACCGTAAAATATCTATCCCAAACCGAAGAGTTTTTTTCAGAGCAGAAATTATTTGATGCTATTTACCATTTGAGTAAAAACGATCCCGTGTCAATGTGGCTATTTCATAGTACTTCAGACGAAGAATGCAAATTTGATCAGTTTGTAAGGCCCAACGGAGAATTATACCGAACTGAAGAACTGCATAATCAAATGAAACAACTAGCTAGTGAGTTTTCTGGGGAGGGGGAAGACAACGATCAATTATTAGCAAACTGTTTTACAGTACCATCAATTGCAGCACATTTTGCTAGAAAGAAAAACGCGTGGAAACCAACACGAAGTGAGTTTTTATCGGATGTCAAATTATCCTGTCTTGAATACAGCCATGGAGGATTATGGAATACAAAATACGACCCTGAAACCGTTATTTCAGTTGATATGATTGCGTGTTATCCAGGAAGTTTTCTTGGGTATGGAGAATGCGAGAAATATTTCAAACGATTTGGACACCCCACACACGAAATGACCCGTGTTGTTATTAATGGACCACTGCCACATTTCGATTTAACCGGATTCGCTTGTGTGGTATCATTTGAAATGGCTGAAGGACTTCATCCGTGTAGTTATCTTTGGATTGGTAAACACATGTCTGAAAAACACTGGATGCCAATAGTGTTATTACGGTATATGCTTGATTGTAAGATGTTAAAATCATTAATTGTCAGGGAAGCAATTATATCCTATCGAGCACAGAAATCAGTCTGGTTACCACAACCTGATCTAGAAAAAATAATTAGCGAACAGCGAAAACTGTTTCCTGATTTTAATGAACAACAAATCATGAATTGGTCCAAACAGTTATTTGAAATCAGAAACAACGAAGCAAAAGATCTCAGTAGAAGAATAATCGGTAAATTTACCCAGGGTGGCAAAGATGACAATACAAGATATTCTTCACGGTTAATTATAGACAATGCTGAATACGATTTTGTAATCGCGGATTTAACGAATAAGGGTCTATATGTCAATCGTAAGGACGCATTTATGTCCGATGGAACCAAATTGGGTACAATTGTTACTTACAATGATGGATACAATCCGCAGTACACACATTTGAGAGCTTCTATGCTTGGTTATGATTTTATTAATCTGTTTTCAATGATTAATAAATTTCCTGACACCGCAGTTAGAGTTGCCACTGATTCATTTTACATAAATAGCAAAATAGCTGATTTTAAGGCTACTGGCAACGAGAATTGGGGATCATGGAGAATTAAGAAAGAAATGCTTCATGATTATATTCAATCAGCAGATGTTACAATTGAAAATAATTATTTAAAAAGCAATCAGTGTTCAGAATTTTCTAATGCACCACCGGTATCCGATCCAATATGCCGGTATAAAACAGTTTATTTAAACGGTTGTGGAGGATCAGGAAAGACAACACGAGTAATCAATTTATTCAAGGATAAAATCAACATGAATGCGTTAACACCAACTCACAAACTTGCCAGAGACATAAAACAACGATATGTAAAAAATTCTGGTACTTATCACAGCTTTTTCCGATGGAGCGGTGATAAATGGACCCCTGAAAAAATGGGACAGAAATTTATTCCACCGGTGATATTATGGGATGAAATATGCACGGTACCGTTACAAGTATTAAAAACATTTCTTGAATGGTTGTCAACGAAAAATACAAAAATTATCATGTGCGGCGATCAAGGCCAACCACCACCATTTGTCGGTGAACCTCCTCATGAATGGTTAAAATCATACGTTGATTATTACGAAGAGATGAATGATGACATTAGATCATTAGATGAAATATTACGTGAGTTTAAACAACTAATCAGATTACAACCGGATAGAATCCAATGTGAAATAATGCGTGAAATAATTTCAGAAACTCCAATGAATGATTTCTGGGAAATGTGGAGACCAAACGATTTGATCATTGCAAGTAAAAAAATAGTCAGGGATACACTTCAGATGAAGTTATTTGAATTGCATAAACAAAAATTTGCAACACTTCCAGTGCCTCTTTGTTATAGGCCCTCGGATACACGAAAACAGAACATTGAAGTTGATATTCCAGGACAAAGTGAAAAACAAATTCTCGTATTAAATGATATTGTGCTGGTTGATATCAGCGTCGTCGAAAATGCATTGCGTGCTGATAAATCCCCATGGACGTTAGGTTATGCAGCAACAATACATTCTTCACAGGGATTGACTATATCGGATACAATTATTTGGATAGTAGATAATCGCATTGAGTGGTCGAATTTAGTCTATCTTGCAGTATCCAGAGTACGAAGAATAGATCAACTTCGAAGAATTGTTTTCGATGATAATGACACCACAATAGATGATATTGATATTAAAATTATTGATAAAAAACTCTCCGGTTACAAACAACAGGACAAAAAAAAACAACGAGAATATGACATTGATGCTGAATTAATAATCACTTTGAAGAAACAACAGGATAATCACTGCGCAAGTTGCAATTGTATTATGCGTTGGCAGTATTCGGATAAGGATCCTCGCCAATTCACCGTTGACAGAAAAAATAACAATCTCGGTCATGTCAGAAATAATGTGATGTTGACTTGTCTTGAGTGCAATAGACGCAACGGTGCTAGTTAAGACCATGGGGTGGCAATTGAGTATCGTCAGGAATCACTTGTAATTGTTGTCTAGTAAAAACCCGCTGAGGGGCAGTTGAATCCAGTTTATAGACTGGAGGTCTACCCGTAGATCGTGTTATACTAGATATTTTGTGTGCAGTAACACTCCAAATAGGATCAGTAGCCCTTTTTCTGCCACCCTCAAGCTCTCCTGGTTCGTATAAATACCTCACAATGACATTACTACCAAGAATTGGTTCTTTGAAATCTTTTTGTGGTTTTTCAGGTATTGACTTCTTTTTAATCGCGTTGATAGGTTTCATGTTGATTGTTCTAGTAATCTCGTTATTCAGTGCAGTAATCACAGCTGGTAACCTTTTAACCCATTCACGGGATCTTTTTTCTTGGATGAATTCTTTTGCGTATTGATATCCAAATAACCGCTCAGCAAGGGTTTTATTAAACCGTTCTACAATTGCCTGATCACGATGAAGTGCAGTATACCCCCGTCTGATAGTGACATTGTGATATTTCATCGTTGTTAAAACAGCACCCTAAAATTCCTTGCCAGGATCAATTTGTAATAGATTTGGCCAGTGCAGAGGGCTCCTTCGATAAATCTTTTTAAATGCAGAAGCTACTTCAGTGGCCGATTTTGTTTTTAACGGTTCTGCTTCTTTGTATCGACTTGCAATATCAACTACGGTTAATGCGTACTTGTAACCGTGGTCATGTGGCAAAAATAATAGATCAGCCTGATGAACTTCATTGGGTCCGGTTACATCAAAATGCGAGACATTAATTTGTTTAGGCGGTGGTAAGTAAATTTGCCATAGTGCCTGTTTGGATAACCAATGAGCCACAGTGGTTTTTTTCACTTTTGCAGCGCTAGCGAGTTTATGGACTGCTGATTTACCCTTCCAGTATCCTTTTGGAGAATAATAAATAGATTCCATGTTGTTATTAATTACCAGCACCTAACATCAATTTACTTTTCATAGCCGATTTTATCAAAAATGAAGCCAATTTTTCTTTGAAGGATTTATCAGGAATAGCATTTAACGCATGAATTAATTTCACATCTGCTAGATGCCTGTGTTGCAAATTGCTGCTTTTATAAGCAACATCATGAAGGTGACAGGCCTTATCAATAGCGTTTATTGGTTCCTCACCGGGGTTTGGTTGGTTATGATTATTGAGTCTGATATCTAATCGTGTTCCGGGGCCACAGTAGCTATATCCTGGAAGGTGTTTTTCTCTAGGGTATTTTGCCCATGGGGTTCCAGGGAATTTTGCTAATTTGGCAGCGATATCACCTCCTCGTTTTTTTTTAAAGGTTCCTTGGGTTTAGAAACAAATCTAAATTTCTTTGTACTACACTGTACGCATTTACCAGAAAGCGCTGATCGGTTTTTTTTTTGTTGTAATCGTCGTCAAGTCATCTGTGCCAGTACGTTTTTTACACTTCACACAATATAGATCCATAATCTATGTATAGAGATATGAATATAATTGATTTTTCAGCGACTAAAACAAGAGAACCAGTTAAGCATCATGCAGCGCTACCAAACTCTATCCGCTTAATTATAATCGGACCATCTGGATCCGGCAAGACGCAATTGTTGCTCAATTTAATAATGAGATGGATGAAGTGGGATAAGTTGTATTTAATTGCCCCTAGCGTAGATGACCAACGATGCTATGAAGTGCTAAAAGATTTTAATGAAAACGCTTCAGAGATTGCTGGTGAGAATATTATTGAATTTATTACAGATATTGACGAAGCACCATCAGTAGAAGACCTCGATGGAAGTATCAACAATTTAGTTGTATACGACGATGTCATGTTAGATAAACAAAAAAATCCTGCAAGGATTTTTCCAGAGGCAGGCATAAAAACACGGACGTGATCTATGTCACTCAACGATACACTCAGATTCCAAAAGTGATCAGAGATAACTGTAATATGCTTGCTGTATTCAACGGCGTTGATACACATACGCTACGAAATATTTGGCAGACATGGTGATCTGATATGGACTTCAATCAATTTAGAAATTTCTTTAGTCATGCTCAGTCTACCCCACACGGATTTATAACAATAAATTTACATGACCCTAGGACACGATATCGTATCGGATTGGATCAAATATTCGGTTGAAATCGTGAAAATTCTTCGAATTTCAACAAAGGATTTTCATCGATGGAGATTGATTTCATTGATTTTTCATTATTATTTTTTGCCTGATTTCATTGACTTTTTTGCCTGATCATTGATTTTTTTGCCTGATTTCATTGTTTTAAGCCTGATTTCATTGAAAACTTGTTTAAAAATGTTGTCCGGCTCACCCTCTCTGCTGCTAAAGGTAGGGATAATGTAGGAGCGGATTGTTTAAGTCGGTTAGGGATGTCTGAGGTGAATAGGTCACCTAAGGACATGTAACGGGAGCAGAGTAGTTCACCGAAAAATTTGGGAGAGTAAAAATACCGATTTTACTCTTAACAAGGGGGTAATGTCAACTGCCAAATTTTTCGTCAGTGAAATCCATTAATTAATTCTTAGTCTAGCCGACAATTAACTGTTATCTTGTGGGAGAGTTTGCACGGAATGTTTTTCTAAACTCGGTCACCATCATTACTATGTTTATAGTAAAAACCAACTAGCTGTATGACAGGCAAAAGAAAGTGAAATTCGCACGTAGAACTGTCAAAAATGATTTGAGGGGTGTTATTTCAAACTCCAGGTGGCATTTTTGGCACTTTGTTAAGCAGTTTCCCAAATGTCTAGGAATAGCATTTATTCCGATTGGTCATATGTGGAATCAGGGGGGTGGGTCGAACCCTGAAATTGGGTGAAATATATTCTCTGAGCAACTGAATTTTCGTCAGTCTAGGAAGACCTCTGCAAGAGACGGTCAGCATTATTATTTCCGACATAGGAGAAGACTCCGGCCGTACTTTAAGAAAGACGTCCGTTAAAAAAACTTGGTTCCAGGAAATTGAATGTAGAACGATGGTAAGAAGCCAGAAACACAAGGTATTTAACTCAAATTCACATTTATCATGATGTAATTTGTATGATGTTTTATTCGCTACAGATGCATGACGTGTTGATTTTTGTATGGATAGTTCGGTTTTTACAGTGATTTAGTAATGTATTTTGAATTCTGAATTAGAATTTTTCACCTTATATACTTAGGTAGGTTAACGGGTGGTGTAGAAAACCCGCTGTGTACATTTATGATTGGAAAGTGTTACATTAATTTGAATTTGTCATATTAGTAAATATTGATTGTGGGCTATGATATATTGCCTCACTTTACGTAATGATTTACGGGAATATATGTGACTTTTCCAAATTCTGATGTCGATAATTAGCGGTATAACTGTATTGATCTGAAGACTTGTGTAGTATTTGTTAGCCGTATAAAGGTTATCACTGATAGTAAGATCTGATTGTTCGAACCAGAAAGACGGACGGACAATCTCAACTCTCAAAACCTAACGAGATACTTAGGGCGTTTTACCCTTTTCTTTTCAAATGAAAATAGTTTCTTTGGAGAGAGAGGAATAGAGAGAAGATCTAGATTCAAAGAAGGAAAAAGAAGTCAGATGTCAGAGTTGTGGAATCCCACGTTCCCCAGAGGGCAAAGTAAAGTCGTGACGCAAGCAGAAGGAAAAATCAGTCGTCGAGCAGGTCATGTGAATGTACCAAGCGGCCAATGTTAATGAACACTCGATATCGGGATGAAATTTGCTATCAGCTATTAACGGCTAAATTCATCTATTTTATTAGTGTTTGAATTTTAATTAATGTATCCATTATTTTAAAGCTTCGGTTTTAAAGTGTTTCTGAACTAAAAGTATTCAGAAGGAATGAAAATTGTAATTTACAGTGTCATTCTTCTCTTGATTGTATTTCGATTAAATTCTTTATTTAACTTTACGGGGGCTCGTGTGTTGTCTTTGTTCAAGATACCGACTCAGATTACCATATCCATTCTATGACCGGGCAAATTACACCGTAGAGGTCGTCCTTTAGATAACGAGTATTAGCGGGAGGCAGTTTCGAGTGTTGTTTTACGAGTTGCGCAATACCTCTGACCAGCGGCTTGTGCAATATTGTACCAATAGCGCTTGATACCGAAGCACCCCCGTTACATATAGGAGTTCAAGTATTGGACTTAACATTTCTTGGAATTTTATGTAAAATTTAGATTTGAGACCTTCCGAAATCGGCGCATTACGTTTTTTAAAAGATTTTTTATTGCATTTCTTATTTCATCAGAAGTGATGAAACCATCACATAAAATTCGGTTTTCATTTGTTATTTTATTTAGCATAGTGTTATTAACATATTGATTCATTCTGTCGGGATCAATATTTTGTGAGGTATATAGTTTCTTCTAATACTCTTGAATTTCCTTGAAAATTTCTTTTTCTTATTAGTTATCACTTTATTTTCTAAAGTTTCTCTATCTTTTTATTCTTTCACCTTTTCAGTTCTAGTCTCCTAAAAATCCCTCTTTCTTTGGTGTATAGATCGCTATATTTCCCCGCTTCAATTTTAGTACCCTCTGTAATATTCCTCTTCTGTCTTTTTATCAGCATTGGTTATTATTCCTTTCTTTTTCACTTCAATAGTATGAATCCATTCATTATGTAGCTTTTTAGCAGAACTATGGTATTTAGAGATCCTTTTTACAATTTATTTTAATCTCTCCGATTCGACCACAATATCGGTTTAATCGTTTTGCACAAATTCGTGTAGGTAATGCTGAACTGGGCTCACATTATCTTTGTCGTTTTGGTGAGAACTGCTCAGCTTCCATCTTGCCTGACCCCACTTGGTCAGGTTTTCTATATGGAGTGTAACAGAATTAGGCGAAAATTGAATTTATTTTTTCTTGAATAACAAAATAATCTCACCATTTTTTTGTTTCGTCGTACATGCGTTACCTGGGGTGAATAAGTGGTTTTTTTCCAAGGTAAGCGGCGTGTAACGATTTGTATGTGCCTGATTTCGAATCACATGAAGTCAGGAACATTAGAATCACGGGTGCACGGTAATTTTGCCGTGAATTCTGCTCACCTATTTGAGGATATATAAGGCAGAATATTTCTGATAATAATTACGAGTCCAAAAGTATCTTATCACAGGAAAGATAGCTCGTCATTCTATCTCCAGCCAAAGGGGTGTGTTAAATTTAAATTTCGTTTTATTGTGCATTTTATTCAGTTTATCATTTCATGTAATGATGCCTTTATTACAATGCAGATTTAAACGTGGAATATTTGGAGTTAATAGTCACTATTAGACTTTAAATGCAATAGCGTAATCTAAGGTTTAGATTATTTTTAGAGACAACTATTATTAGTCTGGTTTCTTTATTGTAGCTGATATTGTAGCGGAACGTCTGATATTGTAGCGGAACGTCTCTGATATTGTAGCGGAGCATCTCTGATATTGTAGCGGAACGTCTGATATCGTAGCTGATATTGTAGCGGAGCATCTCTGATATCGTAGCTGATATTGTAGCGGAGCATCTCTGATATCGTAGCTGATATTGTAGCGGAGCATCTCTGATATTGTAGCGGAGCATCTCTGAAATTGTTGCTGATTGTAGCTGAACGTCTCCGAACGTATCTGAATTGTAGCTGAATGTGATTAATTGTGCCATTTGAATGTGAGATCAAATTGAGGTATCTGGCTGTCTGTCTGTCGGATTGTCTGTCCGTCTACTTTTGTTATGATGTGTAAATATCCGGAAATCTAGAGATCTGAGTGTCGGAGCTGTCTAGAGGTGTAAACATCCGGGGTGGCATCTAGGTATTTGGGAACGCTGGTTCTAGTAGATGCTGTATGCTGTCTGTACGTATAACTGTGGTGGATCCGTGAAAGGCAAACGGCCGATAAAAGTATTGGTCAACCCTAGGTATTCGGGGAAACTGGGCGGCGATTCAACAGTTGGTGAATCGTACGGTTATACAGGGTCGAGACACATGTGTGTGTTGCAATTGTAGTACAATTGAATGCAGTGTTATATTTACATAGTTACTTCAAATCACAATAGTATTTCAAGGGATTACATGAATCTCGATAAAAGTTAGCAGCTTGATTAAATACAGGTATATGTTCGTGCTAGTTGTCGCAATCCATACGTGCGATAGTATAGTTTGATGTTTTGTATTTGTTATCGCAATTTATACTTGCGGTAATATAACTTTTTTAAAGGTTCCTTAGATCTGTGTATAGTCCAAGAGATACCTTTGTATCTGTGTTTTAGTTTGTATTAAATTTATTCATGTATTGTGAATGATTGTGTTTGTAATCGTGGGTTGAACGCATGAGTTATTGTGTTGATACATCATTATTTTTCATTAATAATTTATTTCATAAATTTATATTTTCTTTCACATATTGTGTTTGTGTTGTTCATTTGATCCACCATCCACTCGGTAACAATTCTGTTACAATGGTGTCAGAAGTGGGATCGCTGGATTAAGTGAACTGTCAATCATTTTTGTGAAAGTATACATTTAATGTTTATATTTGAGCGTGACCTTCTTGACTAGATAATACTCAAGTTGGGGTTTATTTTTGTTTAGTTTATCTAGGTCCGTGTGTCCAGTATAAACGTATTTAAAGCATTGGTTTGGTTACCTTCATCAGGAAGATAAGGTCAGCCTGTGTTATATATATCTATATTCATATTACAATTGTCATGTCATCCCTTAAGGACTTGGTTGCCTTAGGCAAAGAATGTGGGTATGAAGGTGAAAGTTTAAGGAAATTTATTCAAGAAGAACAAGCCCGGGAAAGGGAAGAAAGGGTAAGGGCAAGGGAATTAGAAAGGGAATCCGAAGATAGGAAATGGGCCTTTGAGAGGGAAAAGATAGAATTAGAGAAAGGGAAGATAGAATTAGAGAAGCAGGCCGAAAAGGACAGGATAGGATGGGAAAGGGAATCGGAGGAACGGCGAATAGAGTTAGATACACGAGCAAAAGTAGAAATGTTAGAGTTAGAAGAAAGAGTAAAGCAACGGGATCATGAGCGTAAGGTAGAATTAGCAACATCTGGAAGAGAACACGATTCTGCCACTAACAAATTGAGGGGCCCCAAATTACCTCCCTTTGACGATGAAAAAGGTAACATGGATAGTTATCTTCATCGGTTTGAGCGGTATGCCGAAAACCAGAAGTGGAGTCAAAATGACTGGGAACTGCATCTTAGTGCTCTATTAAAGGGTAAAGCACTGGATGTATACTCACGACTTCCGAGAGACGATGTGTTTAAGTACGACGTCCTAAAGGAAGCACTTCTCAAAAGGTACGAGCTCACTAAACAGGGTTTTCGTAAAAAGTTCAGGTATAGCATGCCCGATAAGGGAGAAACCTTTGGTCAGTTCACCGTTAGAATTGCGAACTATTTTGAGCGGTGGATTGAATGCGGCAAAGCGGTGAAAACGTTTGAAGGGTTGACTGATTTCTTGCTCAGAGATCAATTATTTAATACAGTTGGGCGAGAATTAGATCAATTTCTGAAAGAGAAAGTCTTCACAAACGTAAAAGATATGGCTAAGCAAGCCGATTTCTTTGCCGAAGCTCATGGGGGAACCCAGAACGTGGTTTCAAAAGATTTTAAGTCTGGAAACCAGTCTGCGAGACCGATGCCTAGGGAGCTTGTGAAATCAGCTGATGTAAATAGGTCAGTTAGGAATCTAGGTATTCAGCGTCTGCAATGTTACTTGTGTAATGCATGGGGTCATGTTCAAAAAGACTGTCCTAAAAGAAAAGGGACTTGTACATAAGGTAGCAGTGGCTATACAAAGTAAAGGTATATCTGATAATATCGTACAGGTAGAACCATGTATTCATTCGCTTGGCACGTATCTATTTCCCGAGGCGCGTGTACCAACAGTGAGAGGGTTAGTCAACGGTCGAAAGTCGTAGTATTACGTGACACTGGTTGCACGAGCGTAGTGATCAAACGTAGTCTCGTACAGGATAACCAAATGCTCGGGTGGGAGTCACCATGTATGTTACTTAATCAGACAATCGGTCGCATTCCCGTAGCAAGGATCACGGTAAAAACACCTTTCCTAACGGGAACTGTTGATGCCCTTTGTATGGAAAATCCTATTTACGATCTGACGATCGGTAATGTTGAAGGTTCTCGTCTTCCAACCATGGCCGATTTTAAAATACCTTTGGCCAAGGCAATCGAAACGCGAGCGCAAACACGGCGAGAGAAAACCGCGTTTCATAAATTAATAGTCCCTGAATCGATCTCAGGAATTTCGCGTGATGATTTCAAACAAGAGCAAGAACGTGATGAATCCATCAAGACAATTGTTGAGAAAATCACGTCCGGCGCGATTAAACACTGCAAGGTGGGGGTAGCTCGAGATTCGTACGCAAGAACGGATTAATTCATAGGGAGTTTAGTGTTCTGGAGGGTAAGAAGTATTGGCAAGTGGTCGTACCCCAGTGATATAGATCTCAAGTACTTAGGGTGGCGCATGAGTCAAGCATGGCAGGACACCTAGGTAAGGCTAAGACCACTAGCAGGGTAGTCGCTGAATTCTACTGGCCTGGTGTTAATGGCGATGTCACACGGTTCTGTAGGTCGTGCGACGTATGTCAGAAAACCGTATGTAAGGGAAGGGTCACAAGGGTGCCCTTAGGACAGATGCCATTAATAGATACACTGTTTAAAAGAGTGGCAGTAGATATTGTAGGACCAATACACCCAGTTACCGAAAGAAAGGATCGGTATATTCTTACTCTGGTTGATTACGCAACCAGATACCCCAAAGCCGTAGCGTTACCAACTATTGAAACGGAAAGGGTAGCTGAAGCATTAGTTGATATCTTCAGTAGGCGAGGGGTATCAGAAGAAATCCTCACTGATTGTGGTGCCCAATTCACCTCTGACCTCATGGGTGAAATAAGTAGGCTGTTATCCATCAAACAGCTAAACACTACCCCATACCATCCGATGTGCAATGGACTGGTAGAGAAGTTTAATAGTACCCTGAAAAGCATGCTACGAAAGATGTGCGCGGAACGTCCGCAAGACTGGGACCGTTATTTGAACGCTGTTCTGTTCGCGTACCGTGAAGTACCGCAGGAAAGTTTAGGGTTTTCACCCTTCGAACTGTTGTACGGTAGAACAGTTCGAGGCCCGATGCGGATACTACGCGAACTATGGACTGGTGATGTCGCGAACGAGGAAATAAAAACAAATTACCAGTACGTGTTAGATCTGCGAAATAAACTTGAGAGTACATGCCAGATGGCACGTGACGAATTAATTAAATCGGGGCGCAGATATGCCAAATATTAGAACCGCAGAGCGCGAAATAGGAAATTTCTTGTAGGAGATCAGGTGCTATTGCTTCTTCCAACGAGCTCAAATAAGTTATTAGTCCAGTGGAAAGGTCCCTATGAAGTTAAAGAGGTAAAAGGTGACATGGACTATAAAATTGACATGGACGGTAATTTAAAGACATTCCATGCTAACATGCTCAAGTTGTACATCAAGAGACAGAGCGACAATGTCAAAAAGGTGAGTTGAAAATATGGGCGCAGACTACTTGAGTAGGGCATGATGGGAAATTTGTATGAATTTGCCCAGCATTAAAATCCAGATTGTAGTATAACCAGTGTAAATGTTGTAAGATATCATCAGTAGTTATTTTTCTTCTATTCGGTGTTAGTTTTAAAAATGTGTACATTTTTATTCTTAGGGGGGAGGTATTGTCACAGAATTAGGCGAAAATTGAATTTATTTTTTCTTGAATTACAAACTAATCTCACCATTTTTTTTGTTTCGTCGTACATGCGTTACCTGGGGTGAATAAGTGTTTTTTTCCATGGTAAGCGGCGTGTAACGATTTGCATGTGCCTGATTTCGAATCACATGAAGTCAGGAACATTAGAATCACGGGTGCACGGTAATTTTGCCGTGAATTCTGCTCACCTATTTGAGGATATATAAGGCAGAATATTTCTGATAATAATTACGAGTCCAAAAGTATCTTATCACAGGAAAGATAGCTCGTCATTCTATCTCCAGCCAAAGGGGTGAGTGTTAAATTTAAATTTCGTTTTATTGTGCATTTTATTCAGTTTATCATTTCATGTAATGATGCCTTTATTACAATGCAGATTTAAACGTGGAATATTTGGAGTTAATAGTCACTATTAGACTTTAAATGCAATAGCGTAATCTAAGGTTTAGATTATTTTTAGAGACAACTATTATTAGTCTGGTTTCTTTATTGTAGCTGATATTGTAGCGGAACGTCTGATATTGTAGCGGAACGTCTCTGATATTGTAGCGGAGCATCTCTGATATTGTAGCGGAACGTCTGATATCGTAGCTGATATTGTAGCGGAGCATCTCTGATATCGTAGCTGATATTGTAGCGGAGCATCTCTGATATCGTAGCTGATATTGTAGCGGAGCATCTCTGATATTGTAGCGGAGCATCTCTGATATTGTAGCGGAGCATCTCTGAAATTGTTGCTGATTGTAGCTGAACGTCTCCGAACGTATTTGAATTGTAGCTGAATGTGATTAATTGTGCCATTTGAATGTGAGATCAAATTGAGGTATCTGGCTGTCTGTCTGTCGGATTGTCTGTCCGTCTACTTTTGTTGTGATGTGTAAATATCCGGAAATCTAGAGATCTGAGTGTCGGAGCTGTCTAGAGGTGTAAACATCCGGGGTGGCATCTAGGTATTTGGGAACGTTGGTTCTAGTAGATGCTGTATGCTGTTTGTACGTATAACTGTGGTGGATCCGTGAAGGGCAAGCGGCCGATAAAAGTATTGGTCAACCCTAGGTATTCGGGGAAACTGGGCGGCGATTCAACAGTTGGTGAATCGTACGGTTATACAGGGTCGAGACACATGTGTGTGTTGCAATTGTAGTACAATTGAATACATTGTTATATTTACATAGTTACTTCAAATCACATTAGTATTTCAAGGGATTACATGAATCTCGATAAAAGTTAGCAACTTGATTAAATACATGTATCTGTTCGCGCTAGTTGTCGCAATCCATACGTGCGATAGTATAGTTTGATGTTTTGTATTTGTTATCGCAATTTTTACTTGCGGTAATATAACTTTTGTAAAGGTTCCTTGGATCTGTGTATAGTCCAAGAGATTCCTTTGTATCTGTGTTTTATTTTGTATTAATATTTAATTTATTCATGTATTGTGAATGGTTGTGAGTGTAATTGTGGGTTGAACCATGAGTTATTGTGTTGATACATCATTATTTTTCATTAATAATTTATTTCATAAATTTATATTTTCTTTCACATATTGTGTTTGTATTGTTCATTTAATCCACCATCCACTCAGTAACAATTATGTTACAATTATTATACTTCTAAGTATTGGAATAAAGTACAATTTATTTAATTAATGATATATTTTTTTAGAAAAGAGCAACCAATGATCAATCATTATGCAGTCATTTTACAAATTTTAGTTTCATAATGTTGATTAAACACTTTTAAAGAAAATTTTGCTCATCTATTTAATATACATTTACTTGCATATTGTTCATTTACTAAGAAAATGACCAATTAAACAGTGAACACTCAGCAAAATTTTAATGTTAAGTGAACTAACAGAATGTAGAGCTTTTTTAAATTTTCAATGTAATGATAGTTAGTGTTGTTTCAATTATCGATTATAATCGATCATCAGTTGGTTGATTAGATAATCGATTGTGAACTCCATAATCGATTGTGTGTAAAGGGAGACTACTTTTTAGGTGTATGCACAAAGGTTAATAAAACTCCCAGCCACTAAAGTTGACCTGAAATTTATTAATTCCCTTCACAACTACAAATATGAAACCTTATGATTCATAATTAGGAACATATAGTCATTATTACATGGTCAATTTGTTAAATTGTTGATTTGTTTCAGTTAAATTGCAACATTTTTTGTAGTATGTATTATTAACAATGACAAACAAGAAAAACATATCCTTCTGTACTTTAAATTACGGACACATCACATGTGAATGAAATAATTTCAGGGGATTGTAGTAGTATTTCAGTTACTTATGACTGATCAACCATAAAAAGTTGCGTTAATTTAACAAAGTTGTAGAACAAAAGTAACACACAATGTAATGTTATTGTCAGGTTAAAGTATATGTGTCATTAAAAGAGATTACTCCTGTACATTTATAAACATATTAAACTCTTGATCAAAGATATAACAATTTTAAGAAATTAAAATTTGCTCTTAGTAACTAATTATAATTGATGATCAGTTGGTTAATGGGTAACCTATTATCGATTATGAATTTCTGACCGATTCCCATCACTACTGATAGTTAAATAAATCACCTGAAATCAAAATTATACATACCATAAATACTTTGTGACAAAAAGATAAATTATCTTGCTTTCAAATTATTGATTTGATTGATGGATTGTATGATTACTTGATTTGATCAATTTTTTAAATATCTTTCTTTATTTTAAGGTTTCAGTTTCCATGATACAGGCCTCAGGAAATTGTCTGGATGCTTGTTTGGCTGGCCTCAGCAGAGAGTGTGATTTCTTGATTATTGGTGATGCTGACTGGAACACATGTCTATGTTCAAATATTGAGATGAATTATTACACAGATGTGGGAATGTTCTGTAACCATGAAGAAGGAATCAGTAATTGTACCATTGATTTTTGCCAAAAAAAACAAGAAGGTACAATTTTTGTGCGAGTGTCACAATAATAATATTATTACTTGATGTTGCAATGTAACATTTTTATGTACATCTGATTATTTGACTAGGTGTTCATGAATGATTTAGAAAGTTGCTAACCCATTTTGTTTTCAGTGGTTAATAATATTCCTAATCCAAGTCTTTAAACTTTCTCAAGTTCCAATAGATATTAAATTTTTTATTTTCTACTTTTTTATGTTTTGGTACCTGGAGTAGCCAAGTGGTCCATGGCATTCACCTTTAGAAAAAAAAACCATCCCACCTCTGTCCACATAGGTTTGATTCTTAGGCTCAGCCAGCTTGGGTATGTGAGAAAGCTTGGCAGTAGCTTCCCATGGGTCATTGGTTCTTCCCAGATTTTCTGGGTTCTTTCTTAAGATATAGTGGCTGCCATGTATAGTCTATCATGTGCTGAAAAATGATGTTGAACCCAACCAACAGCAATTGTCTCAATCTGTATTTACAGTGAAACCTTGTTTACTGTACACCTTACATAAAGAATACTTATTCATAAAGGACTATATTTTAAGACCTCCTATCCCATATTTACTAAACAATTTTCCATTATATGAAGGACAATGCATGTTTATGTTACCCTTCTCCCTAGTTTTTACTGCAATTATTCCACTACATACAGACATTTGTTCATAAAGCACATAATTTTTAAATAGTAACTTGAGTATCTTTTATAACTGGTTTCACGGTATTAAACAATAAATTATCCCCAAACCTGCCGATTTACTCATTGTTGAAAGGTGACTGATGGAGGTTGAATTAAGTCCTTATGATCCCATTGTACAGTGTGACCCTGCAATAAAACAATAGTCCAGGTCCTTAAAGCAGGCACAGAAGTGACTTGCTTCATTTGGATAGTTATCATCGTAAATCAATGCCTATCAAGTTTAAATTGGTTTTGTATTAAACAAGTACATAAAACAGATCCGAAATCTGAACATGAGTATAAATAATTTTCACATGAATTTATAAAATTGGTGAGGGTTTGGGGTTTTTCTCCTGCAACATTCATATTTGTCAGACTTGCCCAAAGCATCTGATTTCTGAACAGCAATAAAATGCATAATCCAGAGAGAGTTTCTGAAAGGAAACATATTTAGGCTTGAATAGTACATAGGGGTGATCACGCTACCAGGTAAAGCGGGCAACTATGTTGCCTGAAATATGTAAAGTTTGTTTCTGGACATCATTCATTTTTGTGAAAATAGAAAAAAGATAGTAAAGAGAATACTATTTATCCTATGCATGTTAATCCTACCAGTATGTAGGAAAATAATAAAACCTTTAATTCTCAATCCTATCAATGGATCGCTGTAATGAAGCAAGAAAGTGACTGGTTTTATCAAGAAAATCCCTCATTCTAAAAATGGGTCCACAGTGGCACAGTACATGTTCTTTGTTGTGTTAATTCTGTTGAAAAGATCACTCTAGTTTACTCATATATTGACTTTAATGCTTAAATACATTTGTGTACTTACAGTTACGTTTTATCGACAACAGTGAAATTGTGAGAAACAGTATGGTATGAAGTCACTTGTGCATTTGTCCCAATGTTCATGTTACATGGGTTGTTTTAAAAGAGTTTAGAAATCAATTTGACTGCAGTTTTATACAAAAATAATTTTTAAGAATGTTACCAACTTGCGATTACAAGACATTAATCTTTTAGTCCTATCAGTTAAATTATCTATGATGTATATTTCTGCCCTGCTCTTTTAAAATCATATGGTCAAAATTCACTGCATGTATCCCAATCCAAACAAGGATGAATAATATAGATATGAATATAATGATTTATATTCACATACAAAATGTGATGATAATAAACATACAACATAGATTTATGAAAATAATGTATTGCTTGAAACTAATTATTAAATACATACTGATAAAAAAGGACAAAATTAAATTTAAAATAAGAGAAAGAACCACACACACACACACATATATATACACACACATTGTCATTGTTTATTGCTTTGCTCACACTTCTTGTTAGTTGTTGGAATGACAGAATTACAACTGAAAAGTGTTTTAATTCTACCATCAGACCAGTTTGGGTCAGTTACCATAGTTTCCTTGAGCAAGGGATTAATGTACTTGAGTTGCTTGGTGATAAAGCACCAAATGAAACATTAACTTTCTTCCAAAAATGGAAAATTCTGAAGAAAAAAATTACATTTTAAGTGTGTGTAAAGGAGGACTTTAAGTAGTAAGATCTTTAGATGCGACTGCTTTAAAATGCATTATTTTGTTTCAGCGGGTTTATCATCTGTACTGAATCTTCCTATGGATGCTGCCTTACAAGGTATTCATGTACTGAAAGAGTTTCAGAGACTTGGTTCCTTCCCAGAAAAGCGAATAGGATATTTACACTTTATGATGAATTGGGATCGAAAGAAAAAGTTTAAATTCCAGCCTAGATCATCATTTAGAAATAACACTTATCGTTGTGATAAACATTTTATGTACATACCAAATACATATCCAAAACTGCAACAGATCTACCAGACTGAGGTGGTTAATTTGGAAGCCATTCGTCCAGAGTATCATGGTCAGCGACTTGAGCTTACACTGACAGAAGGTAAACACAGATATCAATTTAAAAGTGTTAGCACACACACACACACACACATATATATATGGAGCCTCGGGTGGCCAAGTTGTTTAAAGTGTTTGCTTTACCAATCACTGCCACCTCACTTCTCTCAGTGAGCTCTTTCAATGTGGCTTTGTGAGATAGCTTGCCATTATCTTCCCATGTTTCAATGGTTCTTACTGGGGTTTTCATGAGCTCTTCCTCCACTAGTTATGCTGACACAAACTGCCTTCAAAGATGTAATATGCTTCCAACAGTTTATATTCTGCATGTTCATTTTCATGTCTACACAGATTTGATCTGCTAAAATAAAAAGAAAATTGCTCTTGTTGGCCGTCAGGAGATTAATTAATGAAGGACTTGAGATGTTATTGAAAAATCTTGGCTCCATTTTTGATATATAATTGGGAGAGAGGAGGGCATACTTTTAAGGAAACATTACAACTTTCATGATTGTTTTGTAACTTCACTTCTGAAAAGCAGACAATGCATCAACACAATAAGCTAATGGTTGAAATCATTTTCCAAAGATTTTGAACACACATTCCAGTTTTTAATAATTTCTTTAAATTTTTTTAACCATAATATGATATTTTTGCATATCCAATTAAATTGTAAAACTTTATTAGCATTGTGAGATGTTCTGCTACCCCATTAAGTAAAAGTGGTAAATTGGCTTTGCTCAGATGAATAAAAAAGCAAATTTTCCTATATTTTGGCATTGCTTTTCTTTGTTAACTGCTCTGGTGGCCTAGTTATTAGAGCATTTGCCGCGGAAGCGGGAGGTCGTAGGTTCGAACCCCGGCCAAGTCATACCAAAGACTTTCAAAAATGGTACTAACAGCTGCCTCGCTTGATGCTCAGCATTTAAGAGGTTAGTGTTAGGACTGGTCAGCCTGGTGTCAGGATAATGTGACTGGGTGGGACATCATGATACATGTCTGCAGCATGATGCTCCAGTGCTAGACACCACTATAAACTGCCTCACTGCAGACATCGTAGCGATTTGACTGAAAAATTGTTAAAGCTATGTTAAAAATCCTAATCAATCAAACAAACAAACAAACTTTTCTTTGTTTGATATGAACCATTGCTCTTGTTAATTAACAGATTGATTGCAGATGAAACCCTGTATTTATTGAATCCCATACAATTAAATTCTTAAACTAGATGATGAGTGACCTTCAAGTATATTATTACATCTACTACTACAATGTCACACATGGGTGGGCATATTGTAATCAGGCAGGCTTCATTATCTAGAACTCTTCCATTTCAGCAAAGATCTATCTCCAAAAAAGGATATTTTTAAAGAAAAAAAGGAAAAAAAGGCATGATAGAAATCAAGTTATAAATTAAATCTATGAGTGACTGAATTTGAGAGTGTCTTCCAGGGTCCCATGTATATTTCACTGAACATCTCTGAACCAATTTTAGTACACATTTTATACATATGTTTATATCAGCAATAGTGTAATTCATTTCAGCAACTTATAGGCAACATATGAGCATTAATTAATAATAGGGCATCTTATTTGCTGAATCTTCAATTGTCTGAGATGTATTTGAATGCAACTGATATATGGTAATATGCTGGCTTATATTACCTAATTAATGCTCTCATGTTTTTAGGTTAGATCATGAATTATCGCCAAAGGCATGTGTCATGTTATCCAAGGACCTCACTCAATTAGTCCAAATGATATAACTCAGTATTAGTTTTGTGGATATCAAAACTGAGAGTCAAATGAAGGGTTGTGTTATGGTCACATGAGTGGGTAACATGATCAGATGCAAAGATACATGACGGTAACACATTGTGACCTTGAGGGTAGTTCAGGGACACCTTAAGATGAGAGATTGTCATGATACAGCATAATGTTAATTGTCATTAATTTGACTTTTAGCTAATGACAAATAGGATTCCAACACTGATATGCAAAAGGAGCAACAATAACAGTAGTAAAAATATGCCAATTAAGATTAGATTGTTGTTTTCAAATGGAAATATTTCTAAACAGCTTTTCATGTAACTTGGAATAAACCAGATTAAAAAAGTAAAGAGTATCATTAAGGTACATATTAATGACTTAATTTGGCATCAAGTAAAGGCTATTTCTTGCATCTTTTTACTATTGTAGATGCTGTTTCTGAACACGTTTGATGAAATTATCATGCCATATAAGTCCTTTCCTTGACAACATGAATAGTACATGACATCCAATATGTAAGTTAAATTTGTGATTTTGCATACATATTGGTTTAGTCAACACTAATATTGTATGAGATTTACTCTAGTTTGTTTATTCTTGTGACCTGTGGACTGTTGGTTTTAGGTTGATTACTCCTGCATGTTCCAAAAACATTGTTATTGATTTAGCAATATCAGGTGAATGTAACGTAAAACTTCCACAAATACAATTTCCTTTATTTGAATACTTTTCATTGATTGACTTGTCTAACCAAGATAAGGAGATGCACAGATTTCTCAATAGATGCATACCTTCAGGTATTCTTGCTTGGAATTTAAATTTGACCCATTTCTGGTGTATTGAAATTCCAACCATAATTTCATTTTTCTCATGTTATGACCATGTTGATCTGGATAGAATCGTCAGTCTCTTTTACCACTGATTCACAACCAGCATTATTTCCTATTTACAACACACAGAGCTAACATGTCACTGGTATCATGCTTAGTGTTTTGTGATTATCTTTGATATTTTATGATGAAGGGAGAGAAAATAAAAATGTGACCTGATTGGATCATCTTTTTGTTTGATTGCCCATCAATTATAATCAACTAGACAAAAGGAAAATATTGCAGATTACAAAATAAGTAGTCACAGTTAAGTTGACAAATGATTTGTGTTTCATTGCCATTTGATTTGCTTCAATCAGCAAAATGTTAAAAATTCTGAATCAGTTATGACTTGTTTAGATTATCTTTTCATCAAATACTTGTGTACACGTGTGGATAATGTGATTGTGGCTTTTCTAGCCAAAATCATATGAAGGCAAAGGCAAGGTCATGGAAAGTTAAGAAATCTTCTCAGGATAGGTAAAGAATGTCCATAAGTCTTAAGGTTTGTTGCAGAGAAGGTTGCTGCTAAGTTTGTAAGGTAAGAAGTACAAATAGGAGGTACGGCAATACTTAAGTGACATGTTCTGTTGACAGATAACTTCAGAGTATATCATTATTTGATGATGCTGGAAAAAGATAAACCTGTCACAGACACATCAATTCACACTGAGTATTGAAGAGTACACTAATAACAGTTGTTGGCCTGCTTCATTTTTGCTCTGGCCATACAATTTTATCAAACTTAACATCCTGAAGAAAGTGTACAGTAATGGCTCAGGTTGAGACAGACTTTTACCAACTTGTTGTTCAGGCTGAAAACTCAGTGGGCATTTCAGTCTGATGCCTTGATCTTTTTGAGCTTATGAGTCAAATCAGACAAACAGTCACAATGTGTCCCTGTCATGGCAGCCATGCAGATGTGTGCATAATGCATTACAACTGCACTCACTTCAGAAATCAGATCCCCTGTCTGCAGTAGTTGACCAATTGCAGACATCAATAATTTACACATCTAACCTGAATAATATATTTTAGATGTTTCTTAGATTACCCACATATATCTGCATGTTTTGACATCTCTAGGATATGCTACAAATGTACAAATGTTTGCTTAAAGTCTGTATAAATGGAATGTATAGCGTCTACTGGCAACCTGTCTAATTGGCTTATATCAGAGTTCATGATCAATTCATTGTCTAATATTTCAAAACAATGCTGCAGATTTGTATGCCTTTTATGACAGAAGGAATACAATTTGTTTAACTGTCTGTCCTAACTGCCCATTGTAACCACTGTGCTACACAGTAATTTGTTGTAACAGGATGAGCAAAAGTGTCAGAAAACCATTTAACAAGACTATTCTTTTGCTTCCATGTTTATACTAGCACCATCCGCATTGCAACAAAGTGAGGGTCATTATGTTGGGTGGTATCAGGTACATCAAGATTAAAAAGTTGCAATAAAAAAAACCCCATCCAAATCAGAGCTTTCAGGATGTTCAACAACAACAATCAAATGGACTTTTAGGTCAAGGTATACAATTCTAACAATAATTTGTTATTTGTGTATAACTGATGTATCAATACTAATGTCTGACTTGATGGACATGAATTTAGCTCAAGATATTATCTTTGAAAGTCTTCAGTAGGATGCTGAATATACAGTTCATGAAATCTGTTTCTATTGATGTGAACACTTCCAGATTTAACTCCTATTTTTCATCATCACTTTAAAAAGAAATAGGTGCTTGTTGTTCAACTCTAACATTATCAACAGATGTTGATTTTGTCTATAGCAACTCAGTGTATAGATATAATATTGATAGAAAGTCAAAATGTTAGAATTATATGTCTGCAGTATAAAAGAGTGTTCTCATAATTACCATTTAGATCATGAGTGGTTAACAACATCTTTCCCTTTTTTGATATCCTCTTAAAAAATACTATATTTCTTTCCAGGTGGAATATATTTTGGTTGTGTTATGATCTGTGGGTTTCTTCTATACTACATCATAAAGATACATGTACATGAAGGTAAGCAGTTTGGTATGGTGCTAATAAATATGTTTGTAGTACTTAATCCTTGGAGTCTGAAAAGTGTTGTGACATTTGAATTAGAATTATTACCAGAAATTACCTTACAATATTCCAGATATTGCTGAATATAATTTCTGTATAAAATATTACCCTATACTGAAGAGGAATATTTTAATTTTCTTCAGTAACCAAAGATAAGAATTTACCTTTTTTGAGACATGTTTAATGTCAATAGACCAAGTAAGATTTTATCTATAAATGCACCAAGAATTTTATCATAAGAGGTCATATGATGGCTCACATTATCAAATAGAACCTGGAGTTTGTGGCTATATAGCCTTGCTAATTTTTGTTGCATTGTAACTAGGAGGGCATTTGTTTTTTCTGTATGTATGATCATACTGTTTTCCATGCTCCATACTGCAAGTCTGTTTAGAGCATCATGTAAGTTATTTTCAAATACTGTTTTGGTTTTACTAATCTCTGACAGTGTATTATCATTTACAGAGAGGTCAGTGGAAGAAATTGAAGTTTCTATTGTAAGAGGTAAGTTATTGATAAATAGAATGAATAACAGAGGTTCAAAGATAGAGCTTTGTGGCACTCCACATTTAATATTTTTAGTTTGAGAAAGCTGACCATTTAAAGATACTTTTTTGCATCAGTTAAGTAAGAAGTAAACCAGTTTAGCGAGTTTGCACTGCATTGATAGATTTTTAGTTTTTTAAGCAAAATTTCTTAGTCTACATGATCAAAAGCTTTAGGAATATCAACCATAATAGTGTCTACCATTTCTCCTTGATCTGATGCTTTCAGCCATATACAACACAGCTATGAACAACATATATGAAATAAACATTTCTTCATTTCTTCCAAGCAAATGGATTATCAGACTGTAAATAGTAGAAAATTGTTGCCAATATTGTGGACTGTTCCATTGAGATTATAAGAAGTTATCACTCAGCTGTATTTCATTTATATAATGTACACTGGTCCACCTGTTTCATTCTTATCATTACCAGGGTTTACATAACGGTGGCAGGGGCCCCATGTGGCCAAATGGTGTAAGTCAGTCACCATTACCGACCACTGCCATCTCACCTGTCTGCATAGGTTTGAATCTCAGGCTCAGTCAGCATGGATATGTGACAAAACTTGTCAGTAGCTTCCATGCTTCACTTGGGATTTTTCCATGTTCTTCCTCCACCAAATATACTGGCCACACTTTGTAGTCTATCATGTTTTTCAAAAATGGTGTTAAAACCAACAACAACATAATGTTGGCTGCTGAAATATAATCCACTTTCAAACTTCTGGAACTGGTTTTTGTTTTTTTCCTTACAATTCCACATTCTGAAATCCTGAAAATAATTAACTGGTAAAGGATCATTTAGGTGGCAATTGTCATAGCTATGAATGGTTTGGATTGTTCTGCATGAAGGGTTGGAACGTATACACTTACTTGTGTCATCTATATTGATTGTAAAACCTTGTCAGTATTGTCTTGATGCTCAAACTTTCACATTTAATCCATTATGACAGTATGATTCACTCTTATTTTGTTAATACTTTATGGTTGGCACTGTATCAATCTGCTGTATGTGAAACCAGTCTATACAATTTGTATTTTCTTGACTAAAAACATGTCTATCTATCCATCTGTCATTCCATTCATACAATACCTCTGTCCATTTATCTGTCCTTCCATTCATTCAAGAATCCCTATCTATCCATCTGTCCTTCCATTCATTTAAGAATCTCTCTGTCTATCAATCTGTCCTTCCATTCATTAAAGAATCCCTATATCTTTTCATCTGTCCTTCCATTCATTAAAGAATCTCTATGTATATCCATCTGTCATTCCATTCATTAAAGAATCCCTATGTTAGTCCATCTGTCCTTCCATTCATTAAAAGTATCCCTATGTCTATCTATCTGTCCTTTTCTGTCCATACAATACCTATGTATATCCATCTGTTCTTCTTCCAGTATACACTCTAGTTGGTGCAACTAGTCCAGACTTAATAATAAATCTTATGGTCATCACCTAATGATGTCTAAATTAACAATTTCCTATTTTCTGTAAGTTTCTAACCACCTGCCATGAGACAATGTGTGATACAATATAGATGTCTGTCCATCCATGTTTTACTAACTTTGTTTCTACATAATAATCTGAACATCAGCTAGGGAAGAAACCTATTGATTCTAGGAGACAAAATATCAAATATCAAGGTCACTGTGATTTATATTTCATCTCTGCTATGACAAATGTGCATTTTTTTATTATTGTTATTTAATTCCTGCTTAGTCATGTGAGGCTTGGTTATTTGTTTCTCCACCAGTGTTAGTCATTTCCTGTCAGATGTGGCAGGGTGGGTGGGTGTCAGAGCATCTTAAAGTTTGTAAGGATGAATGGAGATAATACAGAATACTTGTTAATTCATAGGCCTGTTTTAATTATTTACTTACTTTTTCTTACACACAGGCACATCCTTTTGTGGTATTCACATGAAGTTGCTGTCTTCCAATGATACAGTAAAAGAGATCACCATGACTTGTCAACTTTCAGAAGCCAGCGGAGATGAAAATACAGAATCTTGTATTAACTGCATGCAGTGTCCTAAATGGCAGGTTTCAACACTATGCAGATTGCAATGTTTCCTGTGTAATGAGGAAAAAGTTTTAGAGATGGCTAAAAATATGCTAGAAGAGAGAGCACGACATGGAACTCTAGATGTCACTGCCCAAACCTCAGTTAGTACAGAGTCCGAGGTTAAGAGTCTCAGCATAAAGCAGAAAACTCTGGAAGTCCAAACCTTAGATGATACATGGATAGAGGATCTTCAAGTAAAGAAGGGATTCTGTGAAGTCACTGACCAAAGTTATCTTTTTACAGAGGTTGAAAATCTTGAAGGAAAGGAAGGAAATGTGAAAACCAATGCCAATGCCACTAATAGTACTACAGAAGAATACCTTACAAGAAAGGCAGCTGTTCAAATTAGTACTAAAGCTAACGAACAGGCAGACCGTTATAAGTTCAGGTCAGTTAAGGAGTTTTCGAAAACCACACTGAAAACCTCATTTCAAGATGTTGAAAGTTGTAGAGGGGATTGTCATGCGATTATACAACTGGAAGAACTTGAAAGCTCTGATTGTTACTACTTCACATAATCTGGTCAATGATGACTTCTTTGGTGATGATCAGTTCTTACTCCAAGCAACATGCAAATCTGAAGGTGATAAACATGAAGACAGAAGAAATGATATTTCCGACTATCAAGATATACACAGGGGGAAAATCCAACCGTATGGATTTGGTGAAGTATTGGAATCAGTAAGACAGCACAAAAAGCAGAGTTACAGAGCTAAAGGTATGCTAAGGAGGGTCCATATTGTTGCTGTTAATTTGGTGAAGAGGACAATATGTAAACAAATTTACAAACAAAACAATAATTTTTAATATGTTAGATTTACAAGATTTTTTGTTTCTGGTTTTATCAAACGTTTAACAAATTATTGCCTATATCATGCTGGGGAAATGGCAGCTATGTGCCCTTCAATAGGACACACTGAGGCAGACATCCCAGTCTGGTCATGGAGTCTGATGTTCTACCAGCCAAGTTAGCTTAGCTCCACCATTTAAAAGAAAGAAATTTTATTTTATTTAATTATAAGTATATTAAAGTTTTGATAAAAAGTATTTGGATCAAGATGCATAAGCAGCCAGCACGTCAGTGAAATTCATAAAATGAAACTGTTTATTAATTCAGGAAAATTGAAGCTTGGGACATAGTTAAAAAACCATTTAAAATTTCTGACATACTTTTAAAAAAAATATTCTTTGATTCTTGGTTTACAAACATGACAATTTCAGTATTTTGCAGGGTTAACGAATTAAGTAAAATCATAATCCTTGGAGAGTTATGTGTTACCTTTGAGGAAACGTTTAGGATTTTGCGAAATTCCATTAAACTTGAGTCTGCTTCCACACGTAAATATTATTTATCAGTAGTCTTTTACAAAAGGAGAGAGAGAGAGAGAGAGAGAGAGAGAGAGAGAGAGAGAGAGAGAGATCCCTATACAATTAAACCAATCTTGAAAGACCACTGCTATGTGAGACCACATTCTCAATGCACAAATTTATGCATTATATTACATCGTGACCTGTTATAAGAGACCACCTGACTTGAGAGACCATATTTTGGAGGAAAAAGAGATGGTCTAACAAGACAGGTTATACTTTAGTCACAAAACTCCAAGAAAATGTTTTTTTTTTTTTAAGCTTGGATCATAAAATCCAGACTTTGAAAACACACCTAAATGTTATCTGCAAGCATTCAGAGGTATATTCAGAATGTCAGTCTTAAAATTTTCTCTTATAATTTCAATCACTGCAGAGTTAAAAATGATCAGATTTTATTAAATTTTCAGTATTTATGCTAAAGAATTATATGACTGGGACCTGAAGACATTTTTTTGAATTTACTATTTTGTAGCTCTGTCATTAATATTTGCAGAAAATGATGCAAGAGATAGAACTGTCACCTTAACTGCAAGTCAGAAATGTTTAATGAAGAATCCTGATTCTGATATTAGCCTGTCACTCAGAGACCTAACCTTGTCAAAGGAGAAAGATAAGATAGCATTATGTGTTCAGGGAGACAAGATATGTCCAGAGTCACAGCCATCAGCCAGTATTGAGCAACAAGATTTTACTCCAGTAACAAGCACTGAAGAATCTCTTTTACTTGTAACAGAGGAACCTTATGATTTTTCTTCTCTGAAGTACATGGAAATAAGTGATGACAAAACCGAGCATTCTTCAATAATCACAGGTATATGCTCTGACTTTATTTCTTTTGAATCTGAGAAAAAGATGAAGAAATCTTTACATTCAAAATTACATTTGAGGACCACATGTATTGCTTCCCATAACAGTAAAATAAAATATGCAGAGGATTTAATTAATTTGAATGGGAGAGTATTGTCCCCATGTAAAAAGCAAGAGAGAAGTTTATCAGTGAGAGCTTTCTATGCAACAGAGGATGCAAGGTGTGACCAGGAAAAAGATGCTGAAGAAACTGAACAGCAAATCTTATCATACATGGATTTCAGTGTGCAGAAAAAGAGGTGTGAGGTTGAAATTGATGACAGAACTGTTGAAGACCTGCAAGAGAAGCAAATAAAGTACAGTCTTAGACAAATTGTATGGCTTCCAATGAATTCGCTTCCACTGCCCAGACTTGGCAAGGATGCAATAGTTGGATTTGTTGAAGAACAGACACATGATGGACATGGAGGGTCTACCATGACTCCTTCTGAACATGAACTGAAAGAAATGTTAAGACTACTTGCTTCAGATAATGTACCTGGACCACAGATGACTATGAAATATGAGATGCTTCGACTTTGCACAATGAAAACCTTTCCAGGACGGGATCGACCATTTGCCATTAGAATAGTAGGAGCTGGATTTTATTTCGCTGGACACAAGGACCAAGTTATATGTTATTGCTGTGGCAACCGTAAAGACAGTTGGGTTATTGGAGACATTCCACTGTTGATTCACCAGAATATGGCTCCAGATTGTGGCTTTCTCACTCATAATGCTAGAGTTAATGTTCCAATTAGAAAAGCAAATTCCTCTGAATCACCATCTCTTGCAGAAGTTCGGCTTCTTGCAGTCCAAAGATTTTATGGGTCAAATCAGTCTGACACAGCACAGGGTGAGTCATCTTTGATGCTTCCGTCAAGTCAACAGAATCGGCGGCACAATGTATCAGACAATCTACGAACTGTTTCTGCCAATGTAAACTCTGTGGAAGAGCCACCACCAAAGTATCCACAATATGCAGTTAAGAACATGAGGATTAACTCCTTCCAGGGATGGCCAGCAGAACTTCAACAGAGGCCAGAGGAAATGGCTGAATGTGGGTTCTACTGTGCAGGTACAGTATGTTTGGATATACTCTCCAGCTTTGCATAAACCATTGTTTATATGTATGGATCAAGTATTAGAAACTTGACTTGATTGAAATGTTAGCACTTCTTTGGTAGTATATGTATCTTTTCTGGGGCACGTCTGAAAAATGTACAAATTTTGTGGATTTTGTTGTTGCCTAAAACCACATTTTTTTGCGCCTTCATGTACATTTGAAAGCAGTCTTTTCAAAGCCTACAAGTTTCTAATAGTAGATTTGTAATGAAGTTATATGGGTTATTCATATGGAAAAGTGACAATTCGATTACCGGAAATGTACTCAGCCTTCAAAATATTGTTGAGCAGAGAAAGGCAATAGAACAGTACCAAGACGGAGATTTGGTGTCGGCGAGGTTGCCGAGTTTTGTAAAAGCAGAAGGGGTCATTGGGATGATTGGGGACAAGTTTATCAATTTCCGTTTTTTATGTATATGTAAATTTAATTAAAGCCTGCTAATTACTGTAGTATCCTGGTCATTCTCATGATTAAAGAGATTAAAGAAATGGCACACAATCAGAGTAGTGAATCATTTAAAAGAACAATTCAGGGTGGGCACATACACTGTAGTTGGCTCTTATATTTTGCATGCTAATCCGTTGTTTTCACGTGACGTCACAAAACGTTTGTACTTCCATATCTGCCGTTTTGAGTCCCTATCCCACATAACTGGTACATTTCATTATGTGATTAAGAATATAAAAATACATCACATTCTGATGTGCATGTCAACCTCGCGAGATCGAATCGCGTGACACTTTTTACTTGTTTTCTTCAAGTAAAATATATATTTCAACCATATTTGTTAATCTTTCCTAAACAAATAGATCGATCAGTAAACAAACGCATAAACAAATGGATATACAACCAAGTAGAAACATGTAATGATTTTCGATTTTCACGGGCTTAAATCAAGCATTTGATTATAGTTAATGTTTAAAAGCCAATTGTTTATATACAATTTCAAATTTCTAAAAGCATTTGAGGAAAACATCGTTTTGACATTCGAAACAACGTCATGTTCCATCTGACACTTGTTTCGTTTGAATACACTAAAGATGAAACTTCTTTGACTGGTTATCGCTTTCATCTAGTATAAGCCTACGTCCACCATCCCCTCCACAAATACAATATTTGAATATACTAATTAAAATGGTTTCTCAAATATTCTATGGCACAAATACGTCACAAAAAATATTTGTACATAAAAGTTCTAGCATAAAAGACATGCTATGAAATTTTAATTCATGACTGATATTGTATCCAGAAAATCATGATCTGGAAATACTCTTTCAAGATGACAAGCTTAGGGATATGATACAAAAGACTTTTTAAGAACGTCAATATTGTCTGTTTGTAAACAACGACAGAAAGTGCATTTCTTAGATATCAATAATATACACGATTACGGTTCTACTTTACTATTCTGTCTTTTGATATAAGCAAGGGAACTTCCAGCTTTATTTTTATTTTTGTACTATAGTGCACATAATTTCAAGTATAATCTATGTATTGTGTCAAGGAAGTAATTAAATCAGATTATTATTCTTGAATATACATAATGACTAATGTTGACAACGGTTTGTTAGCGACTCAAAATGGCAGCAGAAGGTGTGCGCGCGTTGAATTGTGGGTATTTGCATACTTAATTGTGATGTCTGTGAAAACAACCCATACACCCAGTCTGCGTGTCATACATTTAGTTTGGAGTTTGCGTTATAAAGGCAAATATGGACGAGGGAGTGTCAAGGAAATAAGCATGGTTCAATACTATTTATAATCTGGGAAAGATATAAAGGACGGAAAAGCTGAGCGGTTAATTGTAGAATTTGTAGCTTATTTGTTTATTTAAACCTATTTGTACCTATAATAGACACTTGTATAAATATGTAGTTAGTGGCGAGAGAGAAAAGACGTATTTGGTAATTTAGGAAAAGTTTATAATTATTTAAATTTTCCTTTTGCATATGATGGTTTGTGCACCCACCAAAACTGCAAATCTCAGGCATATCTTAAAATGTGTAAATGTCTCCCTCACGGCCCACGTTACTCAAGTAACTAGAACAATGGCGGTTGTTTTCACCTCTGCAGTCGTAACCATGCACTGAAAATGCCCGGATTCTCAACCCAACCTATCCGTCCATTAATCAGGGAATAACTTGTAACAATATAACTATCGTTATATTGCTAACAATGATATAATTATATATCAGTTCTATTCCATGTATACTATGCTTGTAAAACAGTTGAAGTTGACTATTTAAAATGGCAAGATAGTTTATTATTTGAAAATAGTTATTGATCAAACTCGTTTAAATTAAGTACAATAAATAGTAAATTTACTTCTATGTACACATTTTATACAAATGAAATGTTATTATTATTATTATTATACAAATACATGGCTCTGTCTACAATAAATATACAAAGGTATGTAGTTCATCTTTTTCTAGCTTTCTTACTTTAAACATATAAGAAGTAATTGTCTTCTGACCACTTACATTTTTAGCTAGTCTTTAGCTAGTCTTTTCAAAGATTGGGTAGAACTGTTGCAATCAACCATGTTGTCAGCATCCCTACCTGCATGCAAACTTGTATTTTAGTATGCTACTTAATTCAATGAAACTTCAAACAAGTGTTCACCATCATTACACAGCAAGAAAAACATCGGTTCTGTAACTCTGCTTTCATTTTACCAATATCATCATCCTTTTTGCAATAACTCAATGGTTAACATTTTGTTTGTAATTAGTTGTCTTTCTAACAGCTGTTCATAAGTGAAGGATACTTCACACAAATGTTACCCAACATTTTTTTTCAAGACCTTGAAAGTTTGGGAAAATCGAGCATATTACCCTGAAGTCTTTAAAAGTCTTTGAAAATTGAAATAACCCCCAATTTTTTAAATTTCTTTCCAGAATAACAAATAAATTATCCGAGGTTGTTAGATTCGGATGTAATCTAGTTATCATGGTGTCTTTCTTTTGATGACCCATTCAGTTTCATTGCCGCTGCAATAACAAAAGAGGCTTTGTTTGGCCATCCAAAGTTGGTCTCGGCGGCGACTTTATTAACACATGCACTCTTCATCAAAGCAAGACAGCTACACACTTCATCAAAGGAAGCTTCCGATGTAGCTAGTTTTCCTGGCATCTTTCTTTGGATGAATCATTCAATTTGATTGGATGAGTACATCAGCTTTGGCCAATCAAAATGTTAATTACACTAATTTACTTTACGTAGAAAGTGTACGGAAGTAACACTCTCGAGAATTCAAATTGTGTTCAGTCGATTTACATCGTCAGTGTTTAAAAATGCCAGGTCTTTGCTGATCAATGATATCTGGCTTGAACAAGAGAAATATTGAATCTTGTATTTCCACACTCTGGATTGGAACTACCAGGACCTGAAATGGATTAATTAATTCTACAAAAGGAAAAAGGAACAAATGCACTAAACCAGAGATGCCAGAACAATAATGTATTAAATCAGTCAATGTAGTAAACAAACAAAAAAGGAAAAGGAAACAAAATTTAAATTTATCTATATCGAGCAAGTGAGCTGAATTCATTTAGCAACAAGCACGCAGAAAGTGAAGTGGGGAAAAAATGGCGTTACAACAAAAGCAAATGCGTGCTCTTGAAAAATATTTCAAGCTACATAGAATAGAAAATGAAGACGGTTCATACCTAGAATGCTTATATAAAGAAGGTACACAAGAATTAGATATGTCTGCAACACTGATAAAAAGAATACCTGTGATAACATCTATAATGATAGCTCTAAAAGTAATAAACCCGGAATTTAGAGAGCAAATGTACTCCATTAACAGAAATGGGTAGAAGGGATACATTTTAAGGCCCAGAGGAAAAACGCCAATAATAATGTACGGGGAAATCAACATTCTAGGAGAATACGTAATAGTACGAGAGCCAAAACCAATCATCAGGAAAATAAAAAAGCAATGGGGAGAAATACACCTAACGGACATTCACTAGAAATATCTCTTGAAGCTACAGTGGAGAGTTTTGAAAAGAAATTTAAAATTAAACTTGAAAAAGCTAGGCTAGATACAATACTGACAACCATGATATACAACGGAACAAGAATCTTGGAAGTAGAGAAAACCAGACTTAAGGAAATCAAAAGAGCTTTCTTTTTACATGGTTTCCTAACGAAATCTTGGTACAAAGGATGTGTACACCACAGAAGATGTCATAGATGTGAAAAGACTGGTCATACCCTGCACAAATGCCCAAACAACGGAGAAAATCAGACAGAAAATGAAGAAATGACGAACGAGAGTAACAAAAGAAAGGAACAGGAACAAAAAGGAACGACGGATAAACAACAACTAAATCAGTCTCTAAAAGAAAACACAATAACAATAGTAACACAACAGCAGGAGGAGAAACATCAAGATACAATACATGAAGAGAAGAAAAAGCAACAAAATGAACAGATACAAGGGAAAAGCCAGCTAGAAAGAATACAGAACAGTGTGCCAAAACCACAGGGAAAACAACAAAATCAGTCTCAACAACAAAAAGAAAAAACAACATTAACACAACAGCAGGAGAAACATATAACGTACATAAAGAGAAGGAAAAGCAACAAAATGAACAAATACAAAGGAAAAACCAGCTAGAAAGAATACAGAACAGTGTGCCATTAGCACAGGACCAAATAGAAGATCCTTTAAAGAGAAGTCACAGAGAATTCATAAAACTATAAATTAGAACAAGAAAGGAAAATAATCGAAGAACAAAAGCAAAGGGACGAAATGAAAGAAATGTGAAGGTTACAAAAAGAAAAAGTAAGAATGCAAAATGAAAATGAAGAGCCCCTGACTGAAGGTCAGTGAGAAGCTAAAAACGAATATACCTACAAGAACAAAAAAGGAAAAAAAATAGAAGAAAAAGTACAGGAGGAAATGAGAGAAAGAAGAGAAAAATGAAGAAGAACAAGAAGGAAGAAAAGAGATGAAGAAAAGACAAGTAAACAAGGATACAATCTAGAAGATGAATGCATTGAATAATAAAAAAGAATAAACGAAGCAAAAGCAAGATGATCATCAGAAAGAGCAGCAACTAAACACAAATCTGAACAGCAGCAGATAGAAACAAAACAACTGCCACCAGTACAATAGGATTTCAACAGTAGCAAACATATAAATTTGAAATAGCGTCATCGACGGAAAGAAAAATTAGATGAAACAAAACTATTGAAAAAACATAAATGAACACACTATCAACAATTCAGATTAATTTACAAATATAGAACTGATTTATTTTTATTTGAAAAAAAGCAAATAAAACTTATATAAAAAAATTAATATACAGTTAAAATATAAAAGAAGAAATACAATTGCAACAAACTATAGCATACATACCTCGATGAGGCAACCAAAGTTAGGGCGAGAGGGCCTCCCCATAATGGTGTGCAAAGATCAGCCGGGAGATAGCACCCTCCACACACAAAAAAAAGAACGAGAAAAACAAGGAATGGTGCAAAAAGATAAATTATGTAAACGAAAAGCATTATGTACATTGTATAAAAAGATGATCAACTTTGCTTCAGTGGTACAAGGAGCCCTCACAAGTCGTGCCAAAAGTAAGTTGCAAATTAGTAACTACATACCGTTCATTTAGTGGAACAAAGATGCAGAAGTATAAGCTATTGGTAGTTTTGGGCAAAATAATGGTAATTCATTACTCTTCGGATATAAAATGAGATATTGTTTAGTTTGATGATTTGGGAGATATAGCAAAAGAGGGCCTGTTTTGATTTACTTATACTGTCGGTTTATTTAACACGTTTGAGGGACGAAAATGATTTTCAAAATTTTGTTCTATATAATAATGTTCCTTGGTTTAATATAGAAACATCCATTGTAAAAAAAATTTGATTCACGGATAAAGTTTCAAAATTCGCATGCGTACACTATAGTAGAATTGTTCTTGACTTGCGAGTATTAAAAAAATGGCGTTAACGTGTGCTGTGAAGCTTTAACTGTAGGAAGTCAAATCATTTGATTAGGCAAATAATAAAAGAAAAAAGAATCAAATGTGTTTCCAGTTGACGGAATGTCCCCGTTTCTCATTGCCGACCCTCGACTTGTAATGGTATAAAAAAAACACATTTTTTTAAAATCACATTGCCAAAATTGATTTGTGTATCAATAGTATGACTATACATCCCCGTAACATGTCCTGGGCTGATCCTAGACTTGTGCAATCAGAGTCAGATAAGGAAAAGGGAGAAACAAACCTCTGTTGGGTCCTAGGAATTATGTGCGAGGCAGGAAGAGAAGTAGTGTCCCGATGTGATTTAATATTGACTCGGTACAGAAAATTAGTGGATGAAGTTATCCAATCAGACAATCATCCCTTGAAATGCTTCAATAGAACATGACAGCCTTGATGAATTGTCTTATTCTGTCCTTTCCAAAAGAAAATAATATGTTGAACTTTGGAATGTTGTCCAGAAAATGTTGTTGTCACATGGGCAGGCAACAGTGGAGAGAGGATCTTCTGTCAACAAACAGGTTGAGAACCTCAGCAGCGAAAGGCTCAGAGCTCAAAGGCTAATCATTGACACAATGAGAAAAGCAGGTGGACCTTTGGAAATCATCATTAGCAATGATATGATGACATATGCTTCCTCTGCAAGACACAAGTACCCTGCCTATCTGGATAATAAGAAAGCAGAGAAGGATTAGAAGAAAAACCAAAAAGGAAAGAAACAGGAGTTAGCCTTGGACGAAGTGGAAGAACTTAAAGCCAAAAGGATGCATCTTGAAGCTGACATTGCCAGCCTACATGCTTCCTCTGTACAGAAAGCAGAAGAGGCAGAGTTAAAAGGACTCATTGTGCATGTCACAGAATCAAATGATTTTAGGAGAAGAGCAGAGGAAAATATGACAGTCCTGGCGTCTCTTTCCAAAATGATTGAATAGAAAAAAAAGCAAATATAATAATGCATTTAAAGCAGTGCTGATGTCTGTTAAGAGAACAATTTATTTTGTATTAAATCTGACACGTTTGTTACATATTTCTGAAAAAATGAATGTTAACATATCTTCCAGATCATTATAATGCAATTTGAGGAAATTAATTATAGTTCGACGTTAATCAGTAAACAGTATTGTAGTATTTGGCATTCGTTGTTTTCTCATATAACCTGTATACACTATGTTGGAAAAAATAGGTCTTGGAAATCTCTGTGGTCTTTGAAAGTTTGGGAAAAGTCTTTGAATGTATCATTCATAGTTCAGTATGAACCCTGTTCCCCTATTTTGTACTTGTGCTCACCGATCCCAGTTTTAGAATAGTCCAGTATGCAGTCATTCAAGTATTTGTTTTAGCATAGAAATTACAAGTGATGCTTGTCGAAAATCTAAACCGAAAATATTAAATGCATGTTTTCTTTTTCTTTTATTAAAGATACATATTTAGAAAGCAATCTTTGAAACCTCGAACATCTAAGTATAAAAACCTTGGACAAAATTGGTATCAAAAGTTTTTGTCTGTGAACGTTTACCTCAGACAGTCAGTAGCCAATACTCCGAGGTTTTTCCTAGAAACATTGTTCCAAGGTTTCCTAGGAAACCTCAGAATATGTACAGCTGGGATAGTGTACTTTTTAAAATTATATTCAACTGGAATTATATTTTGTTTTATTATCCATGATGAATTATGATATATGGCATATATATATTTTGAGATTCACCAATTTATTTTCGTGTTTTTGAAGAGAAGATTTAAAAAAAATGAAAGGACTAAAAACCAAAGGCTTGTTTCATTGAAACAAACATATGGAAGGCAGCTTTTGAAAATATATGTCATAGTACTTTAATTACTTGAAAAGTTCATATCAAAATGACACAATTCTAAATTGAAAATGAGGATTGCAATTTCACATTAAAAGTCCCTTCCCTTGGTCACATATGTTTTACTGATGCAGCCCTAAACTAAAAGAAACCTATTCAATCTTTCAATCTATTGATGAATGCCAAATGTGCAAATAGATATGGAAATGTACTTTTTGGATCATCATAATTCTGTCTACTGCGTTTGTATGGAATGAGAAAACACAGGTACACGTTTCTCTTTGTAAAATGAGAATTGTCATGCATTTGAGATTCTCCATACTGGTCAGCAATCAAGCTTCACTTTTGAAACAAATAATTCAAGAAAGTTTCCAAATTGCTGTTTTGAGCCCTATGTATGTTAGCATGGATGATTTTTGGGTTAATACAAATTATTTTAATAAAAACAGGATGTTCTCGACTGGACAAAGATCACTATCTACCGGTAAATATATATATTTTTAATAAAAGAAAAAGAAAACAGATGCATTTAATATTTTTACTTCTTTTTCAGATGTCCATGGTGGAAGTAAATGGTCATCATATAATAAAATTTTCTGAGAAATGGTACCTGAATTGGTCTCAGGATCATCCTTATTTTTCAAACGGAATCACAGTTATTGCAATACCATTTGGTACTGAACCTTTGCCACCAAGGTCGTACATCGTGCAAAATGACTACAGGTATCATTATGAGTGTGTCAGACTAGCGACATTTTCTCAGTATCAAGGATCTGGTTTTGGAATCCGATTGGCTCAGTCTGGGTTTGTGTATGATGTTTCAAGAAACATGGTGGTGTGCCCATGGGATGGATCAGATGTTACTAGTGAGATCACAAGGAATCGACATATTATGGACTGTGCATTTGTGAGGCAGTTTTGCCAGATAAACATTCCACTTCATGAAGCCCCCATCCCACCACTCCCGGCTGCATTTGCATTATTTTGATACGTTTTGTTTTCCTGCAACAGAGAAACAGTCAGACAGGATACAGTTGTAATGGCATGATTTTTCTGTGTGTTAAAGCTGAATTCTGCTTTTTTTCCTGACTTTAATCCAATGTTTTTTATATAGTCCATTTTTTTAATTATGTCTGATCCTGTTTCTTTTCTTTCCCTGGATTTTAATCATTCTCTTTGGTCCCATTCCGCAATGACCCTTGTAACGTATTATCTCCATATATTAGTTAGCCCATGACTCTCGTAAACAGCATTCTGATTGATCAAAAGTTTAAATTCATCCAATAAATCTTCGTGTAAAGAAAACATGGCAATGGAAAGAAGACGCGTGGTTGCAAAACAAAATTTCCCTTGTTGTTGAGAGAGATATGTTAACGTAAAGTCTATATAAAGGTTCTTAAAAGAAACATAAGGAAATAGGAAAGGCTGGAACGAATTGTCAATGGAAATATTTAGTTGGTCAGTTTATAAGACAACTGAATGCTCGAGGACTAGCATTCTGTGACCTCTGCAATATATACATTAAGGAAGTTATGGTTGAAAGAGTGGAACCACACCTACACAAGAAGCTGCATATTTATTGTATAAAGATTATATATTTGAGTGTTTATTTTACATATTTGTTCTGAAAAGAGAGAAGTATAATATTTTTGCAGCAGAAAAAATGCCTAATTATTGACTTACCGGTAATTACGATTTGAACACTGACATGTACATGAAATAACTTAAGTACCAGTAGTACTGGAGAACAAATTCATATGACAATAAATATTATAAAATTATTCAAGTTAAATTTTTTGGGTAAGTTTGTTCATTTTTCAAATGATTTTTTTGTTACATATTATGATCATAAAGTTGCACCAGGAACAGCTTTTCATGTGTGTAAAATGTATTTTTAGTGTGTGTGGGGGTGACCTTCGCCTTACTGTTGTAACATTTTGTTGTTTGAATTAGTCTGCAAAGATAAAAGAATGACATTTATAATATTGATGTCATATTGCGGAGGTTTAGTTAAATCCTTACTTCATTAGTGTGGAGTTTTGATAATTGTGTATCATAACAGTAACTGCTTTAGTCATGTCTGATGAAATAAAGTGGAAAGAAACTTAGCCTAAATTGACAGAAAACAATGATGAGTGTAAGTGGAACCAGGTGGTAGTGAGCAAATGAAAACCTAAGACATGGAATAACGGAGTTTGTAAAAAGTACAATATTATGAAAACAAATGTAATTGAATGCATTTCCATAATTACTTTGAGAAATCTAGAGAATAAGATGGTAAGTTTTTATTCTTTTCTTTATCATTTGACAAATAAGAGCTTTTGATTAACCAAAATATAGAAGCATCACACCTGTCAGAAAAGTGAATACCTGCATGTGCCCAAGAGTAAATAGAGATCTTAAATTACCAGGAGATGAAATGTTTGTTTTACTTTTAAGTGATGAAAGATGTAAAATATTGTTTTCTATGCTGCTTAAATGACCAGTATCAATATCAAATATACTTTTTTTCATCCATTGGACTAATTTAGACAGATTTGTACTATCTTGATTGATTGAAATTTAACTGAAAAACACAGTTTGCAAATATGTAATCCCAAAACAAAAAAGTATGCACTTTTCCATCCCAGTTCTTACAACAAACTTTAAATATACATGTACATATTAAATACGAATTTAGCGAATAACATGTTGCATATTCAGTGTATCCCCTAGGGGGACAAGACTGAGAGTCAAAAGTCTCCTTGGTGTCAAAATTGGGGGTCAGACTGAGTAAAAAGCAAATGTTGGTATCAAAACTGGGGGGTCAAATTAAAAATTTGGGGGTCTCTGAAGCGCAAATGAGGGTAAAGGGAAACACTGATATTGTTAAATGTGAGTTATATGTCAGATTATATGTCAGTATAGTACTCCATACTAGGTCCGTGAGAATATAGGTCAGTTTTGCATGATTTCATTCACTGACTTGTAATGTTTGCTCATCTGGCCTTTAGATAAATTGAGCTTACTGAATGGTTCTTCATCTGTCATCAGGTATAACGGTACCAATTGCGCAAGTGCAGGTGGGAGGAGCTTATGGTGTAGGGTCCATACCATTCAGAGATTAACAACAACACAAGCTATGATTGGTGGATTATGTAAGAGTTGTACTTTCTGTTAGGCTTAAAAAATAGTTTAGCCTCTTGGCAACATGTGAATTTATGTTAATTCCTATATAGATCATATTTTGTATTTTTTATGATTTTTTGAAAATGTCATAGACATGACTGAAAATAAGTATGTTGTGACTAGATAACTCATACCCCTGTCTACTTCCAGCAGAGTTATCTCTCTTAAATGCAATGGAGTACCTGGTTTTGTCATCATCAAATTGACAATCTAACATTGTTCTCTATAACAGTGTGTGAGATGCATGCTAAATTAGGATAAAAAATATAGTTATCTCTCCAAATATTAGCATTGAGGTCTATGGAAAAGCAATTGGTACCGTGATACCATCAGTCATGTAATTAGATCACAGTTGTTGTTTGCAACTTTTCAGAAATCACTATTCTTGTTTACACACACGTTTACATGGAGTATTTTGACATAATTTTTTATACCAATACATCTTCCAATATAGCCACAATTTCTATAAATAACAAAATATTTGTGTATACAGCTACTCAGAAATCACTTGAATCAGCAGAATTTGACAAAAAATACCTTGGCATAAAGAGATTACAATGTATACAGATGATGATGATCCACTGTCAAATATGGCTGCTGTTAATAAAATTAGAAAAATCATAAATGACTTACAATCCACTCTGACAACAGAATTTCATCAAATTTGACAGGAAGTAACCTAGATATAAAAAGCCTATATTTTGTATAAATCAATTATGGCAGTCATTAATAATTACAAAATCTGTAATCTATTTCTCAGTAATTGCTTGACACTAAATTTGACCAAATTTGAAAAAAAAGTAAAGTTGCTATGATGAGCAAACAAATATGGTCATAATTTTGAAAAACAATATTTTAAACAGCATTTGAAACCAATAAGAATAAAGGCAACTCAGTATTGGACAGATGTTGCTAATATGCCACTCAATGTGGATTGATTTTAAAAAAATATAGAAACCTTGAAACAGTTGTTTTTGGAACATTATGCATTTCAATACATTTCAAAACAAAGTCACGTACATAAACAACTTTTTAGACAGCTGCTTTTTTGCATTTTAGCTAGTAGATAAATGTCATGCCATGTGAGCATACATGCCAAACATAAAGCCTTGGCGTAATCATTATGCTTTTTCCTCACTAAATTATGCATTACGCTGAAACGTATACGTATATGGATTGCACTTTTTCGGTATATCCATCTCCCCAAAAATTATTTGTTTTCTCTTTATTATTAACATTTCATTAATCCCACAGACAGTAAAGAACGCTTTTACATAACTACAATATAAGAGTATGCTTGACCGTGAACTTTCCAAATTGTATCATGTTCTATTTATAACTAACCTGGTTCTACTGTCGACCTCGAATTCTGTTTATAGCATCTGTATGCTTAGTGAGGAGAGAGCAGACTGGTTTTCTAAATTGAATCTTTATGCACAGATTCTATGTTTTAATTCATCTTGCATTCATATAAACTCCTTGTCATATATATATATATATATATATATATATATATAGTCAAATTTCATAGGTTGGGTCCTAGCTTGAAAACTTTTTGCATTCATGCAAATTCCTTGATCATAATACATATCATAATACCTGTTCTTGTGAAAATTCTTGTCAATATGACTTGTGAAAATCAAAAACAACACAATATTTCAAAGAAATGTTTTATTTAATTACACTGATAAAGCTGAAATCTAAATTAGCATTTGAATGAGGGTTGTAAAAACCCAGTGTAATCAATGATTACATAGCTCACCTCTGCAAAGCTTTGTAGTAGCCATTGTAAACATAATCATGCAGAAAATAAATTCAGACTAAAGTGATTTTGACAAAGAAATATTGGATCAAATACCAAGTAGCGTTTTCTAAACCTATGTGCATTATAAATCTAAAACATAACTTTTTATCCAGCTCTGTGCTGATATGCTGTTATACATGCATACAAAGTATACTGTGACTGCGCATGAAAGACCAAAAGTAATAAATAAAACATCCTTGATTGGACTGATGCTGTACTCTTTTTGAAAAGAGTTTCCATGAATCCAAAAATATCACTGTTTTCTCTTTTTACTGCAGTGTTGATACCATCCTTAATGTTCTTCAACAATAACACGATTTTCAATCAGCCTGTGTGGCAGCCAAAGGTGATTTCTGATGAGTATCATTTTTATTTAAAACCAGCTATACATTATTGGCATCTGCGTAAAAACCTTTTATGAATACAGTTGTCCATTCAGAAGATATAACAAGATTTTTCAAGATGGCCATCATGATAGCCATATTGGATGCATGATTGATGCCTTTTTTTTAATTTAGGACCAACTATATACCATAAGATATCTTCTGGTAAAAGGTGCCATGTCTATATGAAGAAGAGCAAGAGTTTCAGGATTATCATCATTCATTTTCAAAATTCTAGCAATGCACAGTACTTAAAATGCTACATTTATACAAAGCCAGTGAAGCGGAAATAAGGTCCATAATGACATACTACTGAAATGAGGGAGTGATGCTCATTAAGATAATCCTCTCATAATTGTTAATGATTCTAGGTATAACATCATCTACTGGATGCAAACAACCTTTTCAGACATCAGCTAAATGCCTTATATGAAATGCGAGTCACACTTATTTTTTTAAAAGAGTGTGATGCTAGCAGAACTGCATACAGGTCTGGAAACATTATACATGTATATGCATGCACTCAGCACGTTTGAAGATTCTGGATTGAACAGAACTCTCGAATTTTAAACAGAAAATCTGACCAAAGTTAGTGAAACGTCAAGTATGGGTTACTGTGACCAACTTTCACAAAGATGGTGCAGTACTCCTCACTATATTAATGATTCCATTTACAACAGTTTATTAACAGGATGTAAATATTGCATTTGGTCTTGAGCAAAATGCATAAACACAATACAAACTATTTCAAATATGTAATCAAGGTTATAGTGACCTTCTTTTGTTATACTGGTGTGATGCTAATAGAAATAAATACACACATTTCATTTGATTGGATAAATTTCACACAACTAAAATAAATTAAATGTGAAACGTCGGTCATAGTGACCAACGTTGAAGTTTATTACAAGATGCATCCCACAACCAACAATTTTAGGAATGATGGAATGTATATGGAGTATACAAGATTTTAGCTTAACATAAAAAAAAAAACAACACAGAATAAGAAAAGTATATGTACCTTCTTATCCCACCGCACTAGGGGGTAGGTGCAATGTACCCAATTCAAAACTACTGCCTATGATCTAGGAAGAAAGAAGGGTTGAGATGCAATAAGTCTGTACATATTTATACCATTTGATATGTGTTGATGCTGATAACAAGGTGGTACAATCTCATCTAAATCGTTGAGGTGAGCTAATATCATAATCAAAATATTAAAAAAATGTATCTAGTTATTTATTAATTAATAAAACAGACTTTGTTAGAGTAAAATTACTTTACAAACAATGTGTTTTGAAACAAGAGGCCCAAAGATGGATCAAGATTGCTTCTTATTGAACATTCATTTTTTTAGTCCAGTGTAATAGACGTTGGTCAAGAAATCTTTGTTAGTATGGTGCTCTCTCTGGAAATTTATTTTAAATCTATTCTATTGATTGCATAGATTATGAAATTGATTCTTTCAAAGTTTTTTTAAAAATCATACAGATATCATATTTGATATTAATGGGCCTAATTGGTACAATGATACTGTGCTGTTTTTGAGATAACTTCATATAATCTTTTGTCCAAATTGAGTACATATATCCAGATTTAATAGCAGATTGGAATAAATAGTATATTTTAAAAGGCCCTTGAATTAAAATATACAATTTGACATTTTTGTCCAACTCTGCTGGGTTTTGGAAAATTGAGTTTTTATTTTCCATTTAAGTAACCGTAGACATGTACAAGTGGATTAACATTATCTATGCACACTTCGAAGACCTTCATGGAAGCCTTTTTATGTTGTTGTGAAGTCTGGTTAAGATATTTCTGAAGAAAAAGCATTTCAATTTTATTATATTTGTTTACAAGTACAAGGCAGTCATATTTATTAACATATTAGCATCCTATATTTTAAAAAAATGTCTACAGACCTGATACCAAGATCCTTTCTGCCAAATATGGTTAAACTGTGTTCAACACTTTGGAAGAAGTCATTTCAAATGTTTCTATTTATAGTAATAGTAGCCATATACGAAGGCAAACCAACACCGTATCAATTAGGAAGACCTTCTTGCCAGAAAGTTTTCTACCAAATTACTCAAAATTCTCTTGTGGGGTTTGTGAGAAGATTACATGTACAGCTTTTCCTATTGTTTGTAATAGTGGTTGTATTTTAATTCATTCTGGCAGTATCTGTATACAATTGAAATGCTTTGGTGTCAGGATGGTTTCTTTCAAATTCTGTTGCATGGTTGCTAAGATGTCATTTAATGTTTTTAATGATGTCCATATTTGATTGAGGGCAGATCCACATCTTTGAAATAAACTTCAAAGAATATCATGCAAGATGCTGCATACCAAGTTTTGAATCAAACTGGTTTAGTGTATTTTGAGATATGCGAAACACAATTGTGCCATACTATAAGCTCATTTACCTTATGGCTTGCTTACCATCTACAACCAAGTCAACTTAACACTACAAAATTACAAGTATTGATGGGTGATAATTAGGTACATATAATACAAATCCAAAATAGCATAGTTACATAAATATGTACATCTCCATTTTTGACTTCCTGTTAAAAATACTGTTAGTCTATATCTGCTTGTTAAGTACAGTTTACAAGTATATTATAAAAAAAAAAATAATATATATTTTAAGATCTTGGACCCTGCCCTTAGTCTTACAATCATCAGTAAGCTATTTATGGTGCATTTTATGGAACTGCAGACATAATAATGGAAGGAATGCCCCCCCCAAAAAAATCTGAAAATATTTCCTCAAAGTGAGATTGTGAATTATCCTTCCTAAATTATTCTTCCATGATTGTGATTTTATCAGATGTTAGTACATGTACATACATGCCAACCATTACGCTTTTGGTGTGATCATTGCGCTTTTTTCCACTAAATTACGTGTTACGCTTAAACATATATAGATTACGCTTTTTCGGTATATCCACTTCCCAAAAAAATCAATTATTTGTTTTCTCATTGTTATTAACATTCCATTAATCCCACAGACTGTATTTTAGAAAAGATGGCTTTTACGTAACTACAATAAAAGAAAACGCTTGACCGTGGACTTTCCTAACAGTATCATGTTCTATTTATAGCTAACTTGGTTCTACTGTCGACAAAAATTCTATTTATAGCATCTGGATTCTTAGTGAGGAGAGAGCCGACTGGTTTTCTAAATTTAATCTTAACTCGCAGATTCCCTGTTCGAATTTATAATTTGCTGTAGAACCAGTCTAAATATATTTTGGTGCTATAAAGTATATTTTATTTTAGTCAATGCATTTATGTGAGCAAAAATATCTCCTCTCAAAGATTTCCCAGATAAATTAGAAAAAGGCAAACAACAATAACCCGAAACAAAATACAACAGAATTCTCTAAATAGTAAGACAAATAAATCATTGTTTATTGAAATTTTAGCATGTTATATGTGGATTACGCTTTTTCTGCATGGATTCTGCTTTTCTGAGCACTTGGATTATACTTTTTCCTCATCAGGGGTTGGCATGTATTGTGTTATGAATAAAAAGAAAAGAAAATTAAAAGGCCCATATTGTTTTCACAAGGTTGTTTTAAAAACCAAACTTCTCTTGCTGTGTTCTTATAAAGAGATATGACAAAAACAGATCTGTGTGTGTGTGTAAATCATGTATGCCTCCACTGGAGACATGATAACAAAAAACATTGTGTGCTTATATCAATTTTTTTAAAAATTCTGAAATTCTGCTATAATTATTACTAATAAATTCATCTGTGTATGCATACAAACATGCAAAGTAAATTTCATTTAGTAACATATAATTAGTTTGATTAATCATACTAGCAATACGTCTTCAAAAACTAATTCCAAAATATTTTTAACATGTTTAACAAGAATATTGCAAACTGTACATTATACATCTGCACACAATTATAGCATGCTTGACCCTGGAGGCTGCGTCAACCAATGGGTCCCATTATTTGTTACCAATTTGCCAAGAGGTCCCAATATTCTTTATCAACTGATTTAGGCATGCGTTTGGTAACTTTTGTTATTATTACACAGGTCTACCATGATCTTTGACAATTGACTTTAATACTCTAACTCGATGGGTGCATTCATGTAGACAACCATGACACTATTGAACATTCTAGTTATATTCTTGACTCTTGAGCATGATATCTAAATATACTCTTGTGCTGTTCGCATGTAAGAATAACAGTGAAATGTCAAGGAACCACTAAAAAATAAATATTTAGTATATGACGCGTTAAAAACCAAAATTATAGTAGTGCTTTAACATTACAAGTTCAAGCTTTATGCAAATGCTTCTTTCACACATCAAAGGTATTTTTTTTTACAGAACTTGTTGCATATATTGCTCAGTATACGTAATGCATACAGCTTTGACAGTAGTAGCACATGTACTGACATTCTGTCTATGTAAATGAATTCACTAATCTACCAAAAATGTCTACTCCAAGCTGTCTCAGTCCCCCCCTCCAAAAAAAAGACAATTCTAAACATTTGAACCTCCGCAAGTCTTTTAGCGATTGAAAAATAGTCACTAGGTCATGGTAATCTACTTAATGTACTGTATCTGTATATTTCTTTGTTTTCATTTGTGAACAAAGTTCTGGATTCATGAAATTTTTGAAGATGACATTACCATGATCAAGACAGTCAAGAATGGTTACCTCAAATGCAACCCATAGAATTTTTCTCTTACCCAGACTTGAAGCATGAACATAAATTATCGTGCAAAACACACCGAATTGATGGATTGTTTCTTTCCCAAGTTAAAGACCACCACATAATTTTGGTCAAGTTACATGCTTTAGAACAAAAGTTGGTATGTGAAATCCACATGTTTTTTTTTCAGTGACCTTGATCCTTAACCCCAAACCAAATACTAGGCATCTTAAGTATCAGCCATGTTCAAAATCTGTTCTAAGTACATGCAAGTTTTGTGTAGAAACTATTTCAGTCAAATCAATAGAATATTCTATGTTCCATCTTCAAACCATCCGCAAAGTTTAGTTTAAGTCTGCGATGCAGCAACAAATTCAGAAATAATTTTCTTCTTTCAGTTTCAGTGACCTTGACTTTTGTTCATTTGATATGACCACAAAAGTTTCCTCCTCACCCAAGGTGTAAGCCATCAACAAAGACCGATAAAGATTGATGGTGTATAACTAAATGAAAAAAGTTGCATATCAACTGGTGTACGAGATGGATGGATAATATCATAACATTGGATAGCCACATGAACAATTTAAAAATATTGTTTAAAGAACCAGAGAAACTGATGAAGTCATCTAAATATAAACTAAATACGCCTACCAAATTTCATCTGTGTAATGTGGATTCTACATAAACATGCTCACAAGGTTTGTGCCAAAAAAACGTATCAGAAAGTACATTTTATTTTTAAAAATCACTTTATTTACTGATATTGTCAGGTCATCTACATCTGAACAGTAATTTTTCTTAATCACCTTAACAATGTATGTTTAAAAAATTAAAAAAAAATATGCAATTTCTGAAAATCTAACAAGATCAAATATATATGCATATAAACATCCCTACAAAATTTCATTTGTTAAACTGAGTGGTATTAACAATCTTGCAGACACGCTTCTCTGAATGGATGGATGGACAGAACCAAAATTGGGTTGGCACGTTTGAAGTCCCTGGAGAAAAATATTGTCAGCATTTATAAATATACTAAACTATAAACTAAATTGTGACTAATGGTATTTATCAAATTAAATGGCATAAAAACAACCAAATACTTGTGACATTTTAATATGGCAACACCATTTTTAAGGTGTTTAGTGGCTTCTGTTAGTTTCTTTCTGATGGACCGCTCGCTGGTGGTTTGAGCATCTGCCTCAGATGCAAGAGGCTGTGGGTTTGAACCCGTCAAGTCATACCAAAGACTTATAAAAATGGTACAGAAAGTAGCCTCATTTGGCGCTCAGCATTAAGTTGTATTAGGACTGGTTGACCTGGTGTCAGGATAATGTGACTGGGTGGGGCATGATTCCCTAGTGCTAGACATAAATAACTAAACTGCCATACTGCAGTCATTGTAGTGATATGACTGAAAATTTGTTAAAGCTATGTTAAAAATCCAAATCACACTCACACAAGAGTTTCTGATGGTAATTGACAGCAAAGTATCTTTACAAAGTATACATCAAAAGTGCACATTATTTTAATTTGGTTTGGACTAAATATACTGCAAGTTCTTTCACCTAAAAGATACTGAAATACATGAACATCCAGGTAAAGTATCTTGTCCAAGGTTATTGTTGTGTATTAAAGCCTGACAAATAATACCTGATTTATTTGGGTTAACACTGTTCAAAGGTACATTTTTACCAATGTGCATGAGATGCCCAATATTCTGATATGGTTGGGTGAAGTCCACATTATGTTCTTTTGGCTAAAAAAAAGCTCTAACATCTAATAATTTGCAGGAGGGCACCTTTTCTTTATGTCATTTAATAGTGTGCATCCAAGACAAATTTCTGATTCAACACAACTATTGACCAGGCCTTGTCATAGAAACAAATATAGTACCAATTCCCATCTTCTGAGCTTTCAGGTTATTTGTGTGCATTGTTTCGAATGCACTATCAATATTAGGGTAGGTTTGACTGGGGTTAACCAATTTCAAATGCTGGAGCTTTTCAAAACACACAATACACATACTGAAGTGGATTCAAATATTAAGAATTCTTATTTTCTTTTACTTGTAATTTTTTGAGCTATAAAGAACACATTTCCCAAATGATCTCCAAGCAAACTTAACCATAAGTTATTTCATCTACTTGGTGTAAATTGTTATTTTAGCATTTTACAATATTCTTTAACTTTAAGTGATAAATTATTTAACTTAATCCTTAAGGTGTACTACTTTCTTCATAAATATTTTCTTGAAATTTATGAGTCCTGCAATTTTTTAACAATCTTTCAATCCTTTTTATAATCTTATTGGGGAGAACTATGCATAACCACAAACCTGTAGTCCTCATCATAGGTTGGGTGAATTGATAATCTGGCAATAAGATTATGCTTTCAATAATATTTTCAAATTAAATTATGTTTTTGGAGAAATGGGAAAAGCTTTTTCAGTTTAAAGAAATGGCAGTTTAGCATCACTTGCACACACAGAAAAGCCAGGATGCTTTCAGTTAAATTTGTCCAAATCCTGTTGAATAGTTTGTGAAATGTAATTTACGCAGATCGGCATAATTTGTAAGAGTCTGTCAAGTTTTTTACCAAATTATATTCAGCAGTATTGGAGAAGAAATGGTTTACTGGTTTTTCTTTTCTTCATAACGGCAGTAAAATTTGAATCTGGGATCAGCGTAATTTGTAAAATACATATGAAAAGTCGTCATGCCTGTATGCTACCTGTCAGGATTTGGTCAAATTCTAGCTAGTGTATTTGGAGGAGTTCTTTTTAAGTTTTCTATTTTTAAATATATTTTTAATAATGCTGACCATATCTGAAAGCAAATTGGTATCATTTATATTGACTTGAAAGGTCTTCTTGCCATGGTTCTTTGTGGCAAATTTGGAAGTTATTTAAATGTTTTTACTGGTTTTAGTAATGGCAGCAATATTTAATTGTCGATTTATTATTTGTGCAGATCTGAATGCCCTACAACAACAATAAGCAACACAGCCTCAGTCTAATAACTTGGTCACTTCCATTATTCAGAATATGATATTTCACTAGTACAGTAACTACAAATTAAATCCATTATACAAGTTTTTTAAAAGCTATATTTCTCAGGTGAAAGTTTGTTAAAAATCCTGATTTAAAACAAAAAATTTTGAAAATAAGGTGGTCCAGGCTTTAAGTCTACTATGTTCAGATTGAAAGTGTTATAAACATTTTTTTTAAAATAATTCAAATTTGAATTTTGCAGTCCCTATCTATAGGCTTAAAATTATAGAATGTTCTTGCTCTTAAATGTACATCACTTTTTTGGGTTGTGTGCATTGCCTTCCCACTCTTACCAACCTCGTGATCTCAATAAGTACTGAAGTTGATGTTACATCTTGCATTTAATAAAAAAGATTTTTAAAAAAAATTGAAAACCAGATATAGTACAATGGAGATTGTGCATCTTATTGTTGGTAGCAATCACAGACACAACCATACATCCATAACTCCATGGATGAAAACACCTAATCAGTTAGAAAGTCTGGATGAAATCACCTAATCAGTTAGAAAGTCTTGGATGAAATCACCTAATCAGTTAGAAAGTCTTGGATGAAATCACCTAATCAGTTAGAAAGTCTTGGATGAAATCACCTATTCAGTTAGAAAGTCTTGGATGAAATCACCTAATCAGAATGTCTTGGATGAAATCACCTAATCAGAATGTCTTGGATGAAATCACCTAATCAGTTAGAAAGTCTTGGATGAAATCACCTAATCAGTTAGAAAGTCTTGGATGAAATCACCTAATCAGAATGTCTTGGATGAAATCACCTAATCAGAATGTCTTGGATGAAATCACCTAATCAGTTAGAAAGTCTTGGATGAAATCACCTAATCAGTTAGAAAGTCTTGGATGAAATCACCTAATCAGAATGTCTTGGATGAAATCACCTAATCAGTTAGAAAGTCTTGGATGAAATCACCTAATCAGTTAGAAAGTCTTGGATGAAATCACCTAATCAGTTAGAAAGTCTTGGATGAAATCACCTAATCATTTAGAAAGTATATGACAGTTGCTACCATGTATGTGGCACCTATTACACATCCAAGTATTTTGTACATTTACATTACAGTTCCTCTCTTCTTACAAAAGAAGAACTTATTTCTATTCTTCAGTTAAGTGTAGCCAAATTTATTAAATGCTTGCACTGAGTCATTAACCAGCTAATAAAATATGTGAGCTATCTTTAACAATTTAAAGTTGTACACTTTCAAAGGGTCTAACATATCTATACAAGGATCAAAGATATATATTTTAAATATTAGTAGATTGAGATATATGTTTTATATGAAGGAGTAATTTTAATTTGGACCTTACGAACTGGGTATTATAGTATATACAAAATATTCTAAGCAATGTGCAATAGTCTGGACATTTTCTCACAGTAACTGCACAGTCTGGACAGCATACTTTATTGCCACAGGGCAGAAAGAGTGTACAGATGGTGTTGAATTTGCAGTTCTTTAGTCTTTCATCTCCTTATGATCAAATGGATCAGCGCATGCACCCTCTACATCTGAAATAAATGTAAAAGATTATTTGCCAATGAAGCAAACAGAAATCGGTTTTGAACAAGAAATAGCCCTCAGTATGTCCCGTCTCATCACTTTATTAGATGATGGAATGAGTTCTCCATTATGTTTTATATACAATGACAAAAGTAGTTTAGAGCAAGAGGACTGTTTTATGGGAATTCAAAGTTAATTCATACATGCAATGAGACGAGTGGAAATAAACGTTTGGAGCAATTAGCTAATCATAACAAACATTCATTTCCAGTTTCTTACTACAATGAATTGGATTGGTTGCTCAGAAAAAAGACTTTATAAAACTAATTTCTGCCCTTATAAAATTTATTTCTTCAAACGTTTGTAGTTAGGAAGAAAGGTGTGATAAACACTTACCTGTATTGGATTTTATGTATACTTTTCTAAAGAAAATGAAAGTTTTATTTAAATCCTACGATTGACACCCTAATTAATCATTTTCCTGTTTAAGCAGTGATATTGTAATTGAAAAGATGTTCCAAAACTTAAGATTAAAAAACAAAGACCTCTCCCAGCTAATATGGAGTGCACAAAAAAATTATTTTATGGTGTCCCACCATGTATGGTAAATAGAGTATTTTCAATGAAACTACGGTGTCTGTGATTTGTTACACATATACTTGCAGTGTCAAGAGTGGAGTGTGAGTGCAGGTTTTGTGCCAGAATTTGATCAAAACAAAGCTGTGGTTCAGGATAAGTATTGATACTGATGATAAACCTATGGAAAAAAAACTTGTTTTGATATCAAAGATTTTGATACTGTGCTGGAAACCAGAAAGTGATTAGCGATAGAAACACTGTGTAATGACATTTGCTTTTCTTAAAAAGAACACTCACACGCACAATTGTTTTTGGGAATCCAAAGTAAATCAGAGGGATAAACTTGTGCTTTGCTGTTATGATCTGATGAGACCTATTAATTAAAAAAGCTCTTTTCATTGAATAAATGTTATTAACAGTACATAATAATATATGCCTATCAAGTATGTCAAAATGTCCAGTTGTGCATGGAAAAATATATAGATCCCAGAATTAAAAAAATTAAAACTGTATATATATATATGTATATGTATACACACACACACATTGTGACCCCACTATAACATGCTCTGATGTAGTCTGATAAAACACAAGTGTGGCATGGCTCCCAAACTTTCATACACATTTTTCTTTATCTCTAAAGTATCAATCATTCTGAATGTGTGCTAAGCAAATGAAACAAAAATTCAGTCTCAATCAATTATTTGATGTTGCTGCCACAATAACGTTGGCATTTTATTGGTCCTCCAATACTACCTTTTAATGGTGACATTAATAACACATGTACCCTTCATCAAAGAAAGCCAACTACAATGGACTCGGCACCAAACTTAAATACAAAAGCAATGGATTGCTGCATTTTCAATGTTGACTGAAACATGTTTCTTGTCCTATAAATGTTTCCTTTTTTAAGTAAAAATGTTTATTAGTATGAATATCATTTTGTAACAAAATCCACTTCAAAGACAATCACAAATCTGCTTTGGGGAATATCTTCTTTCCCTCAAATCATCCAGAATGGCTGTAGTTGTTTCAGAATCTGAAGGTAGTTTTCTCCCAAACAGTCACTTGGCTACTTCCATTTCCCTCTTTAAATGGTTTACCAAACCATTGCTAGCTCTGATACTTGAAACTGGCCTGTAGCAGTCATTGTGAAATACTTAAACTTGTACATTTACAGTAGTTATAGATACAGGCACTATTTCAGCCTTGATGTAAACAAACCAATGATACAGGGTTTTACAAAGTTGTACGTTTCCCACTGCTCAGGCTTTTTTTCAGACCCTTACTTTCATGCATATACTGATCACCATCGCTCTTTGTTTAGCTTCTTCCATCTTCCATCCTCTTAAGGTCAACTGGTGAACACCTAAATCTTGAGCAAGTTGCATTTTTTTAAACTCTAGACTTAAAGGAGACCAGAAATGAAATTTTTCCTGCTATGCATTTAATTATCTGAATTTTTTAATTTGACTGTAATGTTTATCAAATAAAAACGTACAAGGAAGGTACTGATTATATTGTGTGGAAGATACCACGATTCAGTAAATTTGCAGAGTTTTCCCAGAGTTTTGATAGGAAGATAGATCATGTGGTCCTGTGACGCAATACTAGCCAGTCCTTGAATACACTCAGAAACATGGCGAGCGAGACAGACAGGAGGAAACATATTTGGGTTGCTCATTCAAAAGTTGAATCTACTTCTGAGATATATGCTCATATCACTATCTCTTGAATTGTGTGTTAACAATGTGTTTAAGATCTGACAGCAGAAAAGTACAGCAGTAAGAAAATGCTCATATTTTATTTTGGAATTTAAAAAAGAAAGCAATGTAATTTTAAAATAAATGTTTATATATTATGTGCTGTGCAAAAATGTGATAATGAGTGATGGTGCCCAATGTACAATATAGTAAATTCATTTAAAAAGGATGAGGTTAAATTGTATTATATTTAAATGATATATTCATTACCTACCCCAACCACCACCACCACAGGCCTGATATCTTGAAAATATACATCCAACACCGAAATGCTGAGAGATAATACTGAGTTCAGGATGAAGAAACTAGAACAACATCTATTACCAGGGAGTTGTAAAAGACACTGAGAATGGTTTTAATTGGTCGTAACTTGAGTATTAGTTTTTAACACACAAAAAAAACCCACAAATATATCTGCAAAGCAAGCTACAGTTAGGGTATTGACAAGTCTGATAGTATATAATGTACTTACTGGTCAATGGTAAAATAAATTTTTTTAGGCACAGGCCCCAGGCTGATGACTTTAAATAAACTCACTAGCCCTGCCTGAAATTCCACAAGCCTGGACAATTTATACCTGTAAAACAATCAAGCAGGTGAAAAAATTATATTTGGGTATTTCCACACACCTACCTCCCAATCCTGTACTTGCTCCCAATTTTTAAGAGAACTCCTGATTATTACATTGTGTCTGTCAATTTTTATTTCTCAGAAGAAGAAAAAACAACAAACCATACATAAATAGATATAATGTATGCAATCCACAGATGCCATAGTCTATTTTATCACTTGTGTGAATATTGCAGTGATGAAATAATTAATATCACACAACAGTTTTTTCTTCATTAAATAGAATATTAAAATTAAACATTTTTCTGGGATAATAATGCACATCACAGTGAGAAATGGCGCATCTCTTGGGCGCTTGCACAGTGGGGTCAGTAGTCACCTCCCCCCAATTTATTTTGTCAGCCATTTGAAACATTTATACCTGACCTCTTTTCTTTTAAATGCTGCTACTGCCCAAGAGATAGTTTATTATATACTAATAGTAATGAGGACTTTGTGTTGCACCTAATCTTTAGAAGCTCTAAGCGCTTTACAACATCTATAATGATCAGACCATACAAAAATATTAAAAAAACACCTTGAAATTAGAAAACATTAAAAACAGCTGTAAATATTTAAGGTAGGAAACTTTATTAGGCTTTTAAGTTGATTCTTGCAGTTGAAAAAGGTGAGTTTTAAGAGCAGTCTTGAAAGGGATCAATGTGTCTTTGTGTCTAATTTCAATGGGCAATTCATTCCACATTGCTGGGCTTTAGTATGCCAAAAAACATTATCGATATGATGTTTTCAAAATGGGAATAATAATAATAATAAGGACTTTGTATAGTGCCTAAATCTATAGAAACTCTAAATGCTTTACAACATCTATAATGATAAGACCACAGAAAAACAAAAAAGAAAAACCATGAAATTGGAAAACAAAAAAATCCTGAAAATATTTAAGGTATGAAACATAATTAGGTCTTTAAATTTGTTCTTGCAGTCGAAAAAGGTGAGTTTTAAGAGCACTCTTGTCACTATGTCTTTGCATCTAATTTCAATGGACAATTCGTTCCATATTGCTGGGCCCTGGTATGCAAAAGAACATAGTCCATACGACTTTGTTTTCATAGTGGGAACAATGAGTATATGATTATCAGAAGAGGAGCGTAACTATCTTGCTGGTGTGTACACATGGGTGAGACCAGATAAGTATGTTGGACTTAGGTACATCAGTGAAACGTAGCACAGAGAACAAATTTGGTGTTTGATTCTGGATTGAATGGATAGCCAGTGCAGAGTACAGAACAGTGGGGAGGTGTGCTCTGATTGTGGTACTCTAATTATGATCCAAGCAGCTGTGTTTTGAACTTGAAATTTCTGGAGTAGATAGTGAGACAAACCAGACAGAATTCCAATAGCAAGACTTGAAAGTTCTAATGAACACACAAGTGTTTAAGCGGCATCAACAGAAAGATATTTGCGAATGGAGCTGATGTGTCTCAGCTCGAGATATGCAACGTTGCATATGTTCATGACATGTTGGTATGTGAGAGTACTGTCTTGAGTAACACCTAGGTATCACACTGACTGAATTTAATGTTGGTGTTGCTGTTATTTATTGTTTGAGGTAAGGATGTGAATGAGAAAGTCTTTGTGTTGTGATCAGAATAGTCTCAGTTTTATCATCATTCATCTGCAGCTTGTTACATCTCATCCATGATTTCACATCAGAAATGCACCTCTCTAATCCTTGGATGGTAGCATCAACTTCAGTTGGGTGACTAGACTTGAATATTTGGGTGTCATCAGCACACAATTGGCGAGACACTGCATGATGTTCTATGATATTGAGAGCAGCTAAGTGTATAGAATGAAGGGAACAGGTCCAACAACAGACCCATGTAGAACACCACAACATAGATCAACTGGGCTGGAGTGTATTTCATTCGCAGATACAATTTGTGTCCTGTTGACCAAGTAGGACCTGAAACACATAGGCTGTATTTTGAATGCCAAATACATACTGGAGACTGTGAAGTAATATATCATGGTCTATTGTGTCAAATGCTGCAGACAAATCAAGGAGGGTAAGGACTATAATCATTCCGCTATCCAAAGCAAGGACGAAATGCAGATGGTACATTGCTCAAAAGACCATTTGAATTCAGTTGAGGTACAAGCTGGGTTAGAGCAACTATTCTAAGATTTTTTTTATATGAATGGAAGATTAGAAACTGGGCGGTAATTCTTTAAATCATTATGGTCGAGTGTTGGTTTCATCAGCAGAGGCTTTACAATGGTTTGAAAAATGATGGGAATTTCCCAAATGAGAGAGAGGTATTAATAGGATCAGTTAGTGAAGGCAATACTGGATCTCAGCACTCAACCAGCAGTGGTGTTGGAATTGGATCAAGTTCACATGACTTTGGTGCACTCGTCATCACAGTTGTCCATACTAAATCCATAGATACAGGTTCAAATGTTGCTAAGCATTGTTGCTGAAATTATGTTTCGCAACTGTATGTTGATGACGAGTCAACTGAAATTGCTGTGTTGTCAAGCTTATCTCTAATATTTTGTACTTTGTCATGGAAGAAATTTGCAAACAGGTGCAGAAAGTTGACTGGAAAGAAGGTAGTTGGAAGTGGTGTACATTTGTTCCTTGACATTAGTTTGTTAGTAATCTCAAAGAGCTCATTGCAGCTGGAATTTTCCTTGTTCTTAGTACTGTAGTGGGATAATTTGGCTAAATGGACTATGTTTGTGATGTTCTTCTTAGTGGCTTCATAGATTTGTTTATGAATAGTAAATCTGGTGGAAAGCCAAAGCTTCTCCAGTTTACGGCTGTATCTTTTAGTAGTGCGAAGCTGGTCCCTAACACTGCTATACCATGGAAAACACTTTTGCATTGATAGTCTGCACTCGGTAGCTGGGGCATGTTTCAAGCAATGAACGCATGCAGTTATAGAGTTATGCTGTATGACTGGAAGTAAGTTGTTAGGTTTGCTTGAATGTGATGCATTAGTTTGGTTCTATTTATCATACAGAGGTTTCTCTTAGTAGCAAATAAAAGTGGAGGGTTAGGGACTGATACATACAGATGGCATATAATGCAGAGGTGATCTGATGCAAGTTTGTGGGATACAAGGGTGAACCATAAAATATTATCATGAGGTCTATGAAGAATCCTATGTGGGTTGGTTAACTGACTGTTTAACACTGTTCATGTTAAAGCTTCTCACTACAGAGTTTATATTACTGTAGCAATCACAACAGTGTTCAATCATACATTTATTTACTATCATATTACAACCTTATCAATAATACAAGATAAGGTTATCAGTTTTATCAGATACTTCATTGATTATCAAGTTTAAGAAAAATCACAAAATGATAATTGTAATTCTTGGTTAACATCTTTACTGGACTGAAGCCCTATTAAGAGGCAAATGTATATAACTGTTTATGCTTTGTCAGTGGTATATCAGCATAAGAGACTGCAATGATGTTCTGCCATATTTTGTCTCCATGGGACACCATTTCCATTCAGAACCACCTACATATAATAAAAAGTCTCTTAGTCAAAACTCCATCCATCTCTAGGAGTAGTGATAATAAGTGTTTCAAGATGGTCAAGGTAGTGGCCATATTTAATGTCCAAGTGGCAGCATTTTCATTTTGGCCTAAATAGATATTGTAAGAAGTCTTCTTATGAAAATACCATGCTGATATAACTTTCTATTCAGGTAAAGAAGCAATATTAAAATTTACAAGATGGGTGCTGTGGCAAGCATATTGGACATCAGATCATTTTTATTTAAGGCCAATTAGACATCATAAACATCTTTTAGTGAAAACCTCATGTTGATATGACCATATATTTTTATTAGGAGCATCTTTTCAAAATGGAATGCCATACTGAAGTCAGATCAGCATTATTTTCAATTAAGACAAACTAGACATCATACTGAGTTTTTTTTGGTAAGAACCACAAGTTGATATGAACATCCATTCAAGAGAAGTTTTAATAACATGATTTTTAAGATGACTGCTTTGGTGGCTGTATTGGATGTCTGAACAGCAACATTTTCATTCAAAACTAACTAGACGTTTGTTGAATAAATATGTGGGTAAGGTTTCATGGCAATTATCCAAATAGTTTAGGTGGAGTAGTTGTAACAAAACATGTGCTAACAGATAAATGACCATTAAATAAGCTTTTCTGGTCAATGACCAATAAAGCTAAAATAATGGCATTCATGACCATAACTGTAATATAGCACGATCGTCTGTTGGAAGCCCATGTCTAGTACACTCTGAGCAGCATCTGTCTGCAAGTAATTCTGCATCTCCCCAATCCCAGGAGTGAATGCTGCTACTCCACCAACTGCACCATATACTGGTGCATTATCTCTGAGAGCTATGTAGTTTGTTGGACAATTGTTGAGAGAATCTGCAAGAGTTTTAATTTTGAGCAGATAAAGTAAACTGACAGTGACAGTGTTGAGATTTAAGATTTTCTTCATTTCTTTCTAACACATATTTTGTGAAGAACAAATTACAGCAAGATGGCCTGCTTTAGTGCTGAAAACTCACAACTACTGTCTCACTCTAAAAATATGCAAACCAAGGGACCTTAATATTTAAGACCTGTATCTACTATTAATCACAGAGTCTTTGTCAAGTTATTCTTAAGATCACTATACTAGAAATGAACAAGGAGACAAAATCATCTATATTTCAAGCCCCTTCTATATAAAAATTAGATGATGGAATGGGTTCTTCAATTTGCTATATATCAAATGAAATAGGAGGCCAAAGTGGACCTAATATTGCTCACCTTGATAGTGTACAAATGTAATCTTGTGAAATCTATTTCATACATGTAGTGACATTGTGAAGTGTAACAAAAGTATGGAGCACTGAGGTGCTACACAAAATTAGAGTGTTTCAATTTCATACTAAAAATATTGGATTGGCTGGTCAGAAAAAAGAATTTTAAAAAAATCAATTTAGTGAAAGTTAATAACATTAAACTTAGCTAATTTTATTCCCAATTACTTAAGAACGTTAGTTTATGATAGTTTAGGTATAATTTGTGCTTATTTAATATAACTCACTATACATTCTAAAGGACCATGATTATCAAATAACATGCAAATGTAGCCATTACTGAATTGTTTTTAATCCATATCCAGGAAGCACTAAAAATATTGGGAGAAACAGTAAACTTGTTAATAATTGTTATATATAAAACTGTTTCTTATGAACTGAAAGGGAATTCAGCCTAGTCACAACATTCAGAAATGTTTTCTTTTGTTTTTATGTTAAGACTGTTTCATGGTTAAAAAAATTCTAGCCATCAAGAAAATTGGAGGTTCATATAATGAGCTTAATGATGGGAATGAAATCTGTTTGTGATTCAGAATCAGGTTTTCTTCTTAAAAGATGCCTTTATAAATCCAATTTCTGAAACGAGGAACAGAAGAAATTTAAAATATGAAATACCATAACAAAATGCAGATGTAATACAATTATATCAACAAAGTGGCTGTTATTGGGCTGAATGAGGTTATTGATTCCTGTACAACAAAGTAAATTCATTCCCAATATATCATTCCTTATTGCGTTTTCAGTCTAATTTATACTGTATATTAATACTAGTTTGCATATTTTGCATCTATTTACAACTTTTTTAAAAAGTAATATTTCATTTTATACATATAATTAAGTTTTAAGAAAAAGATTATTAAATTATCAAGTCATAATATCTAGTTTATTTATATAACATGTTCTTCTGAAATTTCATGAATCTGAAGTTCTGATTTTAATTTTTAAGAAGAACATCTTCACAACCATAAACCTGTAATTTTCAATACACTTTATCATTATTACTTCCTTTGCTTTAATATGCAAATTACAATTTTGGATTCCAGAGAGGCAACAATGTCAGCTAATCAGATACAAGATTATTTAATTACAATACATGAATCTTGTTCATTACCAAACCATCCAGAATTTAAAGATATTAATATATACTTCCAGTCAAACCCAAATCATATATGAAATATGCCATTTAGTGGGGTAATAAGCTGAGTCAATCAGATACATGAAGTGAATTGGCTACGCAGTTATGGTTAAACAAAAGTGATGGTCAATTTTAACCAAAATGTGTTCTGATAACCAAAATCCTAATTCCATGACTACACTCACTGGTTGTTGTTGTTGTTGTTGTAAGGTTTAATGCCATTTTTCAGCACACGATAGGCTATACATGGTGGCCAGTATTATTGGTGGAAGAAGAACCTGGGAAAACCCCTGGAAAGAACCACCGACCCACAAGAAGCTACTGGCAAGCTTTCTCACATAACTACATTAGCCAAATCTTAGACTCGAACCCACGCAGACAGAGGTGAGATGGCAGTGATCCGTAACGGAGAGCGCTTTAGAGCCCCTCCACCCACTGGTATAACCCTGGTGAATAAGTAGTAGAAAAACGGACCAATGTGATTATATTTTATGTCAGATATACGATGAATCAAATGTGGGGTTACTGAGATACAAAACCAGAAAAAACTGTAAGCAAACCTGTCTATATGTTCGGGGGAATAACATCAATAGCACATTGTAACTTGGAGTTCAAAGTACATGTATACAAGAAGTGAGAATGAAATTCAAAAGACAAATTTTTATCAAATCAGTGTGTGATGAACAGCTGATGGGAAATGCAGCATGAACAACCTGATTGGAAACTGCAGTTTTAGCTGATAAAGAAAAAAAAATAATCTATTGAGGTCAGCAATAAATGTCCAACTTTTGATGTATGGTGATAATCAAACTCTCAAATACAAATTTCCATTCATTGTTTAAATCATGTTTCATGGAGAGTTGTTTTTCAAGTGTTTTTAAAAAATTACTTCATAATATTTCTGAGATGCAATTTTGTCTTATGGAAATTGAATCTTCTTCCTATGCTACTTTCTTAACCCAGAGCTGTATTGTATTTGATTATCTGTTTTTAATACATAAACAACATCAATTCTTAATTAACAAAGTATGATATTTTATTCTGTTAAATCTTTTGTATTCACTGAGATAAATTCAAAAGTTTTTTACTTTGGGCATAATTCAAGCATAATTCCAGCAGTTTTAAGGCAATCCATGAAATTCAAGGATGTATGAACCACACAAATTCAGCATTAACCTGTCTTGAAAGACTCAGTTTTCAACTCAGTTATCTTATGGGTAATTCAGTTTGATAGGTGATATCTCAAAACTGGTCACTACATATTGCAATAAACTGATCCATGACAGATGGTCTCCCACAGTATTGTCTTTATAGACAAGTTTTACTGTAAATGGATGTAGAAGAATCAATATTTAATCTGTTTACATGCATTCAATGTTTTAAAATTAGCAATAATATTGTTACCCCCAGCGATATCAAAATATTCAAAAAGCAACCTCAAAGAAACAACTTTGATATAGGTAGAAAATTTTAGAATTAAAGTGAGCTTCCTGTGAGGCTTTATTGTAGTTTGACCACTGGTTTATGTGATAATGGAAACATATATGAGGAAGCATACAGACTGACCAAGCATTGGAGAGCAAATGGTCACTCTTCTTATCAGATATTAAAAAAACAAAGTAAGTTACAAATTACTTGTTTCAGTGATGTCATTTCCTTGATCTAACTCTGATGATGGTAGAGATGGACATTTCTTCTCCTCTTCTTCTTCAATTTGAAATACTGTTTCCATTATCATTTGTCCAGTCATTTCTTCACTCACTTAAACATAAAAACGAAGAAAAAACTCTTGAATGTGTGTTAGGAATAAATGTAAACTATATAAGTAAAGATAACATTCACAAGTTATGATAATACACTACAGAGTTTATCTATTTTAAGATTCTGAGACATTGTATATATCTCAAAAATGTCATACTAAGGGAGAAAACAATTTTCTCGCCCATGTGACAGAGGGATCCACTTGTGTTGATAAGCTCACTTTTGCTATTTCAGTCTGGTTTTCTCAGATCGGTCATCTGAGTCATGGTGTCCACATGCTAGGACTATTTATTATCAAGGAATGCAATCATTGTTGTCTCCTGCCTTACCTGATGGAGTTGTTTTCCAATCAAACAAACATGAACACTTTGGGAAATTTACCAAAATAGTTTCTGGAGGAGAAAAACAAAATACTTTTCACTCTGGGGTACAGAGAGGTGGTGAAGAATACACAAACAAAATACATTGCACTCTGGGGTACAGGGAGGGAGTGAAGAACACACAAACATATCATTAAAGCAAGACTGCAAACTTAAAACTATAATATTTAAAGTTTAACAAGCGACAGATGAAGACTTGGACAGAGATGAAGTATGTATGGTAACCCTATATTTCGAGACAGATGTTCGATAACTATTTCCTAATGTTTTATGAACAAATGTCCAAGTGATTTTTGTGATCCTGACCATCCATTTTACCTTGCCGCTGTAACTCATGTGCATACAGCTGGGCCCAATGAGCAATGGAGTTTATGGGTACCAGTTGGGGCCTGAAAGCTTAACTCACATATTCTAGTATGAGAAAATATCTGTCAGAAACAAAAGAAAACAATGTTCCAGACAAACAGGTTATACACAACGCTGGCTACAAACATCATAACTCTCTGAACAACTACAAAAAAATTAGTAACAGCCAGAAATATGTTATGTCAAACCTGTGTTTTTTTCTAATTTTGTTAAAAACATAGCAGTTGTGCCCAGTTGAATCAAACATGCAATCATTAATGACAAATAATGCACTTACCAGTCAGAAGGAATCATTTATCTGTACAAATATTATTCAACAACAAGATTTCTCTGTAGCACGTCCTTCCACTACTAATAACTCCACTTGTCATTATTTCCAAGACAGACAATATAAATTTTCCATGAAACCATGAACTTGAAAGTTAGCATATGGTTATCAGTTAGAGTCGGTATTTGGAGGGTCATCCATACACATGGGGCAATTTTACAATTAATACTAATTAAAACAATGCTATGTCTTAGTTTCACCTCCTCCAAAGAAAAATGGTGTGTGTGTGTTGTATGTGATTTGGATTTTTAACATAGCTTTAACAATTTTTCAGTCATACCACTATGATATCTGCAGTGTGGCAATTTACAATACAAAAGTGAAGAGTTCTTTTTACTTTAAAAGAAAATATTGGGTGAGAAAAATAATCTATATTGGGGTTAGCACTGAAACAAGAATATCCCAGTCATGGGGTTACATTATGTCTTCCCACTTTGCAACCCTCTAGGGGAGATAAATAATGTAATCTCTTGACTGGGATTTCCTTGTCTCAGTTCAAACCACAGCACCAATTCTATTGCAGCCATTGATATTAAAATAATCAACAGAATCAGAACAGGTAAAACACTACTAAATGGCAGCTTTATGAAACATATAAGTACAGGACCCACGCCGGATAAATGTCCACACTGTCAAGAAACTGAAACATTGGAACATGTATTTAACATATGTCACAAATACCATCGACAACGTACCGTCTTCCAACTACAACAAAGAAAACTTGACTCAGTTACATCATTTCCCCAAATTCTAGATAAAAGGTATAACAAAAACGTAAATGCTACCTATATAAATATACTTAATTACCTAAAATCAATAGACATAAAACACACAATATAAATATCAAAACCATCAAATAAGTAAATAAACATAAACATAGCCAAAGAGTTAATATTTATCAATCAAGAGGTCAGAGCAGATAATAACATCGCTAGCTGAAAAAACAGACCCACGTAACAATGCCTTAAATAAACGGACCAAAAAAAAAAAAAAAAAAAAATTATAACTATCAAATAGATAAATAATTAACGAGGCCATATCGGTTAAAGGGGCCAGAGCGGATAGTAATACCGCTAGCTTAAAAATGCAGAACAACTTAACATTACCCTAAAATAAATATATAAAATAAAATAGAAAAGGGGAAAGGAAGGGAAAGGGGGGATCATATAAACATTGTAATGCGAGGAAAAAAGGAAGAAACGGGAGAAAGGGAAGAAGGAGAAGGGGGAAAAAAAGAGAACATTACACTAAGTAGTGGCACAATGTAGGTACAGTAAAACCAGTCAACCGGCAAGTGGCAAGATAAGTGTGATGAGAACACCGGGATCAAATAGTGATAGCTCAAGGAAACATAACACCAACAAACCGACAAGAAAAAGTAAAAGGAAAGGGAAAAGAAGGATGGAAGAAGGAAAAAGAAAGAAAGAGGGAAGAAGGTAGTAGGAAGAAAGTGGGAAAGAAAAAAGGGAAAGGAAGAGAAAAAGAAGAAGGAAGAAATGAAATAACACCAAACTCTAATCTTTTTTTTTTAATTTTTAATTTTCTTCTTTCTTTTTTTTTTTTTTTTTTATTTTTTTGTTTTTTTAAGTTTATTTTTATATATATATATATTTTTAAATATTTTTAATTTTTAATTTGTTTTAATTTTTTTAATTTTATTTTATTTTTCTCCCTAGGGTTCTAATTTGGTACTAGAACCCTTTTCAAACAATCTCTTTCTCGAAATCTAACTTGATCAATTTTGACCACCGCTCAAAATTAACAAGCTAAAATACCTAACAGTGACTACACTTATTTATGTCGCTAAGACATTTTAGCAATTAAATTTGTTAAGGACCTACAACATGTACACTATGTACTAGAAATATTTATTGTTAGGAAAGATGAAAAATTCTATGACTATATGGGTTTGATATAATTGCACAGGTGGCTTACACAACATTGGTATTTGTTCTGCCTTCCTGCTTTGCCGTGACCCGACATTTTACTATAAGGCGAGACTGCCATTTAACGCGGGTGCAGGGGAGACTGCGACAACACAGCCTAGTGTAGTCAAAGTTACCTTTGGTCCCGACCAATCAAATAGCCCGACCCTCGGGCATTAACTGGTCGCGAAAGCACATAGTTGCGCATGCGACCTTAATTCATATTAAAAAAAAAAACAATTCTAGTATTATACTATATCTTGACATTATTTACATTATAATGGGGGGTAAGTCTTGTTGGAGAATTTGAGGATATTTACAAGGTGATTTTATCATCACAAATATTCAATTTACTAGATACACTGACATGTTGCCAGTGTAATAGTAAAATTACTATTATTGTCCTCAAATATAAGACTATTATCCACTAACTGTTTTATGTAAAGCCGTCACCATTTCAGACATTGTTCAAGTAAAACTCTACGCAGTATGAAGCTTATATTTACTGTACCAAAATTATGAAATATTAAGTATTACATGTATTAATAGTACAATAATATTGCAACTGTAAATTTGTTAATTTGTTAATATATTATTATTATTATTATTATTATTATATTGTTACAAGTCTATACTCTTAAAAAAAGTAACAGAAAAGAGTGAAAGAGAACATGTTTTGTAAAATTTAACAATTTATTTAACTAGAATAGAAAGTGAAAATGAGAAAAAAGATCTTATTGTAATGAAAATGATTTTACAAAATAATCCAAGAATGACTGAGACACTAGTCCTCATAATTTAAAGTCTTGAATAAAACTCAGTACAAATCCTTAAGAAATCTGAAACTGAAGGCAATGATGCATCCGTTATAGCTTATAGTGCTGACGTGTCAACAGTCAGTTGTTGAATCACTGTATTATAACTCAAGGTTTGAATTCCAAATAAAATCCAGTGAATGTCTTTATCCAAGAAATTTATCTGAACACTTTTTTATTTCCAGAGAAAAAAATCACTTGAATTTAATAATTTCAAGAAAAAAACGTTCAGCCAATTGGTCAAAACATAATACAACTCAAAAGCTCTAGATGTTAAGGCATGAATGACCAAGTCCTCACAATTACAAGCTTATATAGTTCTCTACTTTACCTCATATCACAACAAGCAAAAAAAAAAAACTTTAGAATGATCCTGATGTTTACAAAATCAAAACCATAACCTGTAAAATTCACTTAGGAATGTTCAAAACCCTGACCCAAATAAACATATTTGCTTCTTCTGTTAAGAAAGATCTTGATTTTTAAGCCCATACACATAGAGAATAATTTAGCTATGTATTAGTTGTTTACATAAAATGAAGGGAAAAGAAAGTCAACCAGGTCAAGCAGAAATGAACTCAATTTTTGACACAGTCAAGTCCAGCATACATTGTTAGATTACAATAGAATGTACCGTATTTTCAGGCCTATAAGTCGATTTGAAGTATAAGTCGAATTCACCAATTTTATAAATTTTCCATCCTTCGACCATATATAAGTCGATTCAGAGTACCGGTATAATACAAGGCCAGACCAATATCTTGGCTTCATATTTTACACAAGTAATGGTATCGTTGTATGATATTCCATATTACTGGCAATCGTGAAATTGCATTACTGATGCTAGCATGCTTGTGATTTTACTTCTGAACAAACCACTGCTTTATTTTGTTATCAATTGACACAGCTGAATAAACAGTCCATGTTTGTTTTATTATACTTGAAAGCACATCCATGTTGTAGTTCATTTTATTATTTGTAGTTATGAACGTAACTAATAAAAACTACCATGATGCAATTTCAATGACATAATCCATATACAAGTCAACATATAAGTCAATCTGATGTATAAGATGAAGACCTGACTTTCAAGTAAAAAAGTATCGACTTATAGGCCGAAAAAGATGTAATGAAATCAATTTTTTTTAACAAACAAACAATTCAATTAAATATACAAAACGATATATGACTTATCAATTTAAACAAATTTATACTGCATCTTTCCTTTGGACCATTTATACATATCAACACAATTTGACAGTTTGATTTTTTTTAAGTCTGTGGATTGTTTAATATTAATATGAGACACTGTGTTTCCCCAAATTGTGCAGAGGTATTCAGAAATAAGATAGAATGAATGCACTGTAAAATAATTTCCAAAAGCTGAATGATAAATAACATTTTATCCTCTGTAAAAGGTATATTCTTGTGTTTACTATGGAACAAATAGGTTTCACTTGCATATACCAGGTAACCATGGAAATGTTTGGAAGCATGCCTTTCAAACAGTTTGGATAAGATCAGCAGAATCTTTATTGGACTATAATTATCAGGATTTGATTTTGAACCTTCTTTGTAAACCCCATCTGTTAGGGGAACTCAACGCAGAGAAATAAAATCTTTCTACCAAACACAGTGAGACGGCAATCATACTTCACTTGCAGCAAGGCAAGATTCACTATTTGGGGCTAGCAGATTTCTCACATTGGAAAGTGCCAAAGGTTCCCTTTCTCAGATAACTTCTAGTGGAAGCTGGTGAATGTTAATTACACCTTCCTCATAGAAGCAGGCGACCTTCCTATAACAGTGAGTGTCATAGACCCCTCCTGCAATTTACAGAGGGGCTCCTCCAAAGATAAAAATGGAGGAGGCAGATTCCTTTTTCCTGGCCCTTTTATACCTTGTTATTTTAGCCAACCTCCAAACCTCATTGAGTCAAACACAACAAACTGGGCAACTGTCCATGTATATACAAACTGTGCATGCAAGACAGTTGGTGTGAGTGTCCCACACTGAATATTTCTGCCCATGTTTGCTAACACTATGAGATATTATTGAAGGCTAAAAGGAATATATAAAAAAACAAAAATGAACCAGAAGAAGAAAGTGGGTAGGAGTTATTTACCATGGCACTGGTAAATTATTTGAGGGATGAAAGATCAGCAGTGCTGCTTCATCAGTGATGTACTCATAGCACACAAAATCAACAAAAACAGGTACAGGTACATGAAAAAAAAGCATGTACTGGGATGAAAATTGAAAAAAACAAACATTAAAAAGATGATGCAATTGACAATAGTCTCCAGAAGACAACTTAAATAATGAAGTGCTGAGCACAGAGGAGATGCGTATAATTGCTCAAATTCCAAAGAAAAGAAATATGATGTTCCACTGTTGTAAGTGGAACAAGGTATCAAACTGGAATCATATTGTTTTAGTCTATACCTTCAATTACTCATTGGAGGGGAGAATAATGTCCTAGGATTGGAGACTCAGTGCCAGGAAAAGATATATCAATGCAATAATAGCAGGTAAAATGTTGTACTCTGCAGCTGTTAAACTTAACAGCATTCATGACCATGCATGAGTTGCAGCAGTATCCTGATGGACCTTATAATGAATGCACACAGTAACAATATACTGTCATTATTCACTCACCTCTATTCCTCAGTACTCTCCCAATTGCCAGTAGCACTACCTTGGGTTGGTAGCCCATATCTAGTACACTCTGAGCAGCAGCTGTCTGCAGATATTTCTGTATCTCCCCACTGACAGGAGTGGATGCTGCTGCTACACCAACATTGTTATATATTGGTGCCATGCTGTTTGCCCCATCTCTTACAGATGTGTAGTTCATTGAATTGTTGTTAAGAGAATCTGCAACATTTTAATTTTGAGGAGATATATAGTTAGTGCAGAGGTTTAAAATTTGCTTAATTTTTTTCTACCATGCATTGTATGAATAACAATTAACAGCTATATGGCCTGCTACTGTCTTACTGTATAAAAATATGAACCAAGTGACTTTGATCTTTGGTAATGTCTACCATTTACAATTCACATTTGTCTCCAATAATTTTAAACTCAGATCGTTAAATGCCAATAAAACAAACAGGTGTCTGTTTTGAACAAAAAGACAAAGACATATTGAATTTTCTGCCCAATTTCTTTACCTGTTAGGTGATGGAATGAGTCCTTCATTTTGTTTATGTAAAGATGGATGGACTAAAAATAAGAAGTAGAAATAAAAACGCATGTCACAATAAACACATATATGTACCATCAATATTTTAATGGAACATAGCCTCAACTTGGGTCGTAATCCAAGGGAAAGAATGCTATAGGGAGCAAATAGATATCTTGTTCTATATTCCAAATAGGATGCTGTGAATGTATCAAATTTTGAATTGAACCTTAAAGTTGAATGCACCGAACATTAAGATGTTATTACATTTAGACCATGGGAGTATTTGGGAAGGGTCATTTCGACATTTATTCTTTTTTTCTTTCATCTCACTGTTAAAACTTACAAAGGGGCCAGTGTTCCGATTCAATGAAACTGACCAGATATCTTAACTCGGTTTGAGAAAGAGACATCTGAACTGCTTTCATAGGTGGTCATTGTCTGAATTCAAGTAATTCAGAAAGAAATATTGCCTTTAGTTACTTTTACAAGAAGAAATAATTAAAGAAATCTCGAGGGAGTAATTCACACTGTTGGTGAGCTCCAAGCTGAATTCGGAGAGAAATTCAAAATTTTGTACTGCCAAACGCAATTAGGTTGCTTTAGAGTGATTGAAGAAAGTAAGTAGGATTGGACTTTATTGGAATAGAACATGGGTAAGAATTTTTATAGAAGCTGTTTCCTGGAAGGCAGTAAAAGTTAGTAAACACTTAAGCTAAGTAAATTGATTGGTGATACATTTGAGTACACTAGATAAGCAACTGATAGGCAGTTGGTCAATGAGTTTAAGTCAATTGGTAAAAACAAATTAGGTTATAAAGGGACCAAATTAGCAGATTTTGCAGAGCAGAGTCTCAGTGAATACAGGGAACAGCAGGCGGCAGAATAAGAAAGAATTAGACAAGCTGAGGAAAGAGACAGAATCAGAAAAGCTGAGGAAAAAGAAAGAGAATGAGAAATCAAGTTAGCCAGATTGCAGGCCAAAGGCCAAAGAAAAAGCCAGGGAAAGAGAACATGCATTAGCCATGGAGAGACTAAGGATTGAAGTGGTATCTATGAGAGGCAAAGAACTGAATGAACATTGAAGACTCATAAGCAAAAGACCAGAAGATACATGTATCGTCCAGATAACAATGCCGATGTTTAACAACAAAGATAAAATCATAAAAATCTTTTTAACTCAGTTTGAAAATTTAGCTTTAATCCATCATATACCCAAAGACCAGTTGGCCATTAATATAGCTGCATGTTTGGAAGTAGGATGTTTATCATAATATGGCACCGACTGAAGTAGACGATTACAACGCTCTCAAGAAAGTGCTGTTAAGGCACTACAACCTTTCAGTTAAAAGTTTTCGCAGACTTTTCAGAGAGTCATCTAAACAGTAACAACTGAGAAACACACACAACTTCATACTTGCATGCACATGCTTTTTGATAAATGGATTAAAATGAGAGGCATCATGCTCAATTATGAAGGCATACAGGATGCGATTTTGAAAAAACATGTCCTCAGTATGTTTTTCCAAGTTTATAGCATATTGGATAAATAATTCAATAAAACAAGAGCTGGAATCAAAATTATAATGAAAAGATGCTATACATATTGTCCGTATGGTCCCATGCTGGGACAGATTGCAGGAGCAGTATTGGTACTGAGAGAAAGGGACTATATTATATATTATATTCCAAATATGGAGTGAATAAAGTATTATTAAAAAATTTAATATGATTGATGAAATTTTTTAAAATCAAAATCTGTAACCAACATGGGTTACCATGGTAATTCTGGACCCTATTGCACAACTATTAGGCATAACCTGGGACAGGAACATGTGATGATATTATTATACTACAAACATGAAGTGAATTGGTGAAGGGGATATGGAATTATAAGTGATGGACCAATCAAAATGTGTCTCAATAGAAAATTGTGATCCCATGACACCACTCAGAGTAGAACATTGATACGGGAGCAGAAAATAATGAAAAGTGTATTTGCCATACATAAGCTGAATAAGGTTTAACTATAAATCAAAGAGAAAAATTGTAACCAATCTTATCCTCATGCAGACATGCGGATGCAGCTGACTAAATAGGACCATTTTATGGAATAAAAAACCAAGCAAAACTGTATGGGCAATGAGAAGAAACTGAACAGAGAGACTTTAAACCACTGTGTGTAACGAAGGCCTTTGAGCATGATGAGAAATGCAGCAACAACAACTTGATTGGTAACTACACTTCTGGCTAATAAAGGTGAAATCATCTATTAATGTCAACAACAATGTTGTCAAAACCTGATGCATAGTGATGACAGTCAAACTTGGATTAGTTTTTCTCTTCAATACAAAGTTCTATCCATTGTTTATAGCTTGGCTGAAACAGCCATAGATAGCTCTTTATTTCTCTCAAGGACTTCCGAATGTTTTTGAGGAGTAGTTTGTGTTATGGAAATTTAATGTCCACCTTATGATACTTTCTTAACTACATGTTTTATATGTAATTATATCCTCTAAATTTCAAATTTGCCATATTTATTTATTCATTACTTTAAGACAATAATAATAACAGCAATTATGAGTTTAAAAAGTGGCACATTTTATTCACTTGTGACAGTGTTGTTTTCAATAAATTCCAAAAGTTCTAGACAATAATAAAGAAGTTACTCAACAAATTCAAGAACTTTTCAAGGAAAAAACAGACTTTTTTAAATTCAGGTTTTCAAGGCAACTCATCATATACAAGAAGTTTTTAAGGTTGTATGCACAATGTAAATACAGTAAAACCTTTCTTGAAAAGCAATACTCCCAACAATACAGGTATCACCGACAGGTGCTTACTCAAAACAGGTCATAACACAATGTAATAGTACTGTGAAGTGAAACTCTGGTCTCCCAAGTCATATGGTCTTTCTAGTCAGGTTTAACTTAAAGTAAATGTAGCAAAAGAGTTTTAACTGGTGAATATGCATTTAATGATAACAAATTTAGCAATTCATAAGCTATACTTCAAATAAGACCATCTTGTGGCTTTGTTTTCCATCATAACATCAGAAATATTCAAAGGGCACCTCAAAGTAACTATCTTAATGTATATACAAAATCATTTAATATTTTTCCTGTTAGGCTCGTAAAAAATAACAAACACAAAAAATAGAAACTACTAATGTGTTTCTCTACCAGTAATTTGCAACACCTCATGTAACAAATGTGTCCCATTTATTTCACAACATTTATTTGGAAGACTATATTGCCTTTTGGTATATGAAAGAACATAAGCCTTGATGATAAGGTGTTCCATACAACCCATCAATTGGAAACAAAACTTTGTCTATTCTCTAGATTTCATTTTTTATTTATAATTAATCATCCCTTGTACTTCATGAACACTATTGAGCAATTTACAGAGATGTGCATCATTGGTTAAGTATCAACCAGTGACTGAGCAAGAACTGGGATTAATGACTTCTTCAAAATGTTTTCACATTAATGAATAGATTATTTTATTCCATTAGTTCATACATTCGATTGATTCAGATCATGGATATCTTCTGTAATTGTTACTTTTCCACCATATTGTATCATGAACTAATTATGCTGCAATAATGTTAACAGATAACAAAAGTCCCACAAATGGATAAGCACTGGAACAATCGACTGCCCAGACATCCAGAAAAAGTTGAACAATTAACATGCAAGCTCAGAATTATAAAGGCATCACTGTGCAACCAGAATCTGATTTGCATGAGGGATATTACTGACATGATGGCTTCCAGATTTGCCACATCTCTGGTACAACAATGTAAAAAAGTCAACTGGTCAGTGATGAACATTTTATTTATTCCATATTCACTTGCCATCATGCAAATGATAGTACACCCTCCAATAGCATGCTTCATTTTCACATTTTTGCATTAAATGGGATTGGACTCAGTCCATACCAATTTCCATTTAATAACATACTGAAATCCAACCTTTCATGACTAAATAAGTTAGCATCTTGAACATTGAATTTATGACTTTTCACATGGAGTCATTATGCATGGATTTTTACTGGAATAGTCTTTCATTGTTTTCCTAGTTGTTGCACCCAGGTTTCATACAACTTTCAAATGTCTTATTGGCAGTTTGGCATCTTCTTGGGGTCTCTCATTGATGTATTTTAATATCAAATTTGTTTTGGCATTTTTGCTCTAAATATATTATAATTTTCTATACTTTATAAATGCAATGCCTGTTTAATATACATTATTCTTACTGTTTTTAGCTAGGGGATCATCTCCAGCCCTACTCATCTGGAGATGGCTGAAATCAGCTAAGTAATTAGTTTGGTCAGGAAATATGTAATTTAAAATTAGAATAAATTCTTCATGCAGACTCTTTTCAAGCTAGAATCAGACCTGAATACACTGGGAAACACACCAAGTAGCAACAAAATTCAACAAAATTCCATGTGTTCAACAGTTTTTTTGTGTCTGCAATCTTTCTTGAGAAACAGTTTAACCGTATTTGCAGTACATGTACTGTAATTCTATTTCATGCCTGTTCTTAACTTTCAATATTGAGCCACACACTAGCTAGTTATTTACATTTAGCTAGGCAAAGAATATTTCTATAAGAAACTTAATAAGCAAGAGAACATATAAACTATCTAAATTTATTGTCACCCATTTTGGAACAAAAGACTTTAATCAATGGAATATTCCAGAAATTCAAAGGCTAAAAATTACATTTTCAAATCACTCTCACCTGTATATGTAGCTTTCTGCTGAGTGCTTCTCATGCATAAATACAAAATTTCCAATATTTAGTATTGTTGGCCTTGTATACTAGCATAATGTTTAAAAGCTTGATAAGTCATAATTGAAGATGTCTGTCCTATTTGCTTAGCTTCTATCAAACACTTTTGAGGAAAATTGGAGGTTTTTCTATTTTGTTGAAGAAAGTTGGTCATATTTACTTGCAAATGGCATTATTGGCCAAAAAACAATAATCCTAGAATGTTCTCAATCAAATTTAGTTCAATCCTGAAGACATTTAATGGGTGGGTTGCAAATGTTTTATTTTTTTGTATTTTTAGGAAGTCAACATATTTGTCAACAGACTGGCATAATTTTTACCAATCTTTAACACCTTTATGCTTTCTGCAAATTTTGGTCATAATTGGTTGGAGAGTCTAATTTTAGATAAAGTTGATTCTAATTGATGGCTAATGCAAGATGAATGCTGGAACATAAACTCATATGGCCTTCAAGTCAGTTAAGATAAGAATACAATATAGTCACAAGTGCAATGAAAGTAGGTCTTTACCTTACCATGTTTCATGTCGGTAAAAGCAACATTTTACGATAATTGAGCACAACACAAACTAGGTCTGATAACTCTAGTGTGATAAGATGGTTACTGGCATACACTTCAAGTTATGAGCCTGTAAGCATAACTATTTGATCAAGATCAATCCACTAGTCTATCAGTTTCAGTATTGTGTATGAGCAGCAAAGAGGGCAAACAGATCAAGTTTTCAAACAAAAATAAGACCTCTACGGAGACAGAAACTAGTACATCCTCTTTGCTGCTGTATGTAACCTTGATCAAACAAACTGCATCAGAAAGCTGACACCTTTGTCTCTTCTTGCAAAGATCTTGAACAGAAAAGCTAATTGAAATTACCAATGAAAATGGATCCTGCCTCTGCTATTGGCCGAGATGGAGTATGTAGCTCTGCAGATTCCTCCACTGGATGGGAATGCACTCTGGGGATTCTCTCATCAGAACCTGAATTCTGCAGCAACAAGGCACAATGATCAATTATCAAATAAATACAGATCATTTTGTTAGAAATATTTCTTCCCACACGTAACCAACTTTAATCAACCACCAATCTGATTCATGCTGTCTTATATAAAATAAATGTGCACCTTTCTTGCATTACAGCACATGCTAATAACTTTTATACTGCTTAAAAAGTGCCAATATTCATTTTCTCAAAGAAGTAAAACATAAGATCCCATTTGCTTAAATCATGATCAAAAGCTGGTCAATGAAAGTTTGATATACCACTCATTTTATCGCTGGAAATGAAGGCTAATGGATGTTAATTTAAGTTTGAATGAAAAAAACACAATTTTTACGTTTTTTTCCAGGGTGTGATGGAGTGCAAGTTGTTTTATGTTGTTTATTTAATCCTCCATTTTAGTCCTGGAATTATTTACGACACAGGGCTGAGTAGCTATGAAAGCTGTCACATATCACTTGTGAAGAAACATCACCAGCATCACCTAGTGTTTTAAAAACTAGTTTGAATATCTGCTTCAAATCTATTTATGATATGATTTTTTAATAAGCAGTTAGTGTTTAATTGTGGCATACTACCTTGCCCTTAACTAATGAATCCTGAATTGAAAAGAATGAACTCTCCAATAACTGTAGGACCTGCATGGCATATTACATGCACACAGACCACTCTTTCTGGCATGTACTGAATTGTTTTATATATCAAAATAATAACTACTATATTCAACAAATTTGCTGTTATCATATCAAAATAAGCACAGCATCTCAAAGATGGAATGGAATGAACACAGTCCTATAACAGTAACTTGTTGCCTATAATACTTTCTCTATAAGGAGCACTAGCACTTTTTACCATTTCTTAGTAAACCATTGCCGGGATTAATATTTGTGGCAGTTCTAAGCATTTTTGAGCTTAATACTTAAGAGATGATGAATTATTCCTTGATCAGTGCTTCCTATGGAATCAGCCTGAACATTCCACTGAATAGAAATTATTCTTTCAGTGTCTGCATTGGTAATGTTATAGGGATCACATACCTTCCCAGTTTTTTGTATACCCTCTACCAAATTTAGAAACAAAAGCATCAAGGATATCAAAACTGCACAAAACTTAGATATTTTATTCATCAAATAATAATTTATAATCTTATGGGCACTAGGGGTCTCCAACATTGTCATATTCAGCATATTTTAAACCAGTTGAGAGTTTCACTATCAACACAGCATCATATTTGTGTGGGAAAATCTATTTTTTTTAGACAACAGATGTGACACAGTGCGCCATCTTCAATAAACTGTGAATAATTCCTTCAATTTCCTTAATTCTGAAAGTTACCTTCAAAACATTCAATATAAGCCAAGGCATTCTATATCATTTGAGGCTTTTAGTAATGACAAATCCAAGCATAAACCATTAAAATCTGTAATCCTTTCTGAATCACACAATAAAACTTCCGACAGTGATGCCAAACAGACAATATGCTGCTTGAGCTCTTTAGTAATTCAACCATAATCCCTTTTGTAAACATCTTTAATCCATTCTTAAAAACAACTTATCACACACAGTATAAGCCAAGGGATACTTGTAGGTTATTGTCATGTTTGAATAAGCCAGTTCCCAGGAAGACTATACAGCAGCTATATGACACTAAAATCTAGGTAATGGAAAAATGTCTGTTTTGGTTCTATCTGAATAATAATTCTGAGTCCACAGGAGATTTCAATGAGTGGTGGAAAGGCAGGGGACACCTCTTTTCTGGAGAGGAAATTCCTCCTGGCAGGGAGGTCAACATGTATACTTCATTGGGGATGGATGGAAAGGTAACATTAAAATCATTTATACTTACATTAGTGTAGACATTCCCCTTTAATACTGTTGTCTCCAAGGATGTAGCTTCTCTCTGATCATCATTAGATGGCCTCAGTGATAATGTATAGCTACATTCCAAACAATATCCATTCCCTTCATCTACTGAGGTTATGGATGGAAATTCTTCAACCCATGCTCTGCTTGAAAATAATGACATATTTTCTGTCTCTCTTAATTCTTGTGCTGAACTAGATGTGAAATTGGGCCCTTCAGTAATGACCTCTGCTCTTGCTGCTAGAAAATTAAAGCCACTGTTTGACTCCAAGAATCTGGTTAGAGGTAAAGCTGGTGCAGGTAGATTGATGTAGGGCCTTGGCGGTATACCTTCAGCACCGAATCTTACTGCATTAACATGCCAATTGGAGTAACTAAACAAAGGGTGATCTGAAGCCCAATTCATGTACCAATTTACAGCATCCAAACTTTCCTTTCCATAACTGCTTTGCATGTATATACAAATGTCCTTTGATGTCAAATGTTCTTTGGAATAATTCAGTTCTTCAGTACTGACCTCTGCTCTTGCTGCTAGAAAATTAAAGCCACTGTTTGACTCCAAGAATCTGGTTAGAGGTGAAGCTGGTGCATGTAGATTGATGTATGGCCTTGGCGGTATACCTTCAGCACCGAATCTTACTGCATTAACATGCCAATTGGAGTAACTAGACAAAGGTTGATCTGAACCCGACTTCAGGTACCAATTTACAGCATCCAAACTTGCCTTTAAATAACTGCTTTGCATGTATATACAAATGTCCTTTGATGTCAAATGTTCTTTGGAATAATTCAGTTCTTCAGTAATGACCTCTGCTCTTGCTGCTAGAAAATTAAAGCCACTGTTTGACCCCAAGAATCTGGTTAGAGGTAAAGCTGGTGCATGTAGATTGATGTAGGGCCTTGGCGGTATACCTTCAGCACCAAATCTTACTGCATTAACATGCCAATTGGAGTAACTAGACAAAGGTTGATCTGAACCCGACTTCAGGTACCAATTTACAGCATCCAAACTTGCCTTTAAATAACTGCTTTGCATGTATATACAAATGTCCTTTGATGTCAAATGTTCTTTGGAATAATTCAGTTCTTCAGTAATGACCTCTGCTCTTGCTGCTAGAAAATTAAAGCCACTGTTTGACCCCAAGAATCTGGTTAGAGGTAAAGCTGGTGCATGTAGATTGATGTAGGGCCTTGGCGGTATACCTTCAGCACCAAATCTTACTGCATTAACATGCCAATTGGAGTAACTAGACAAAGGTTGATCTGAACCCAACTTCAGGTACCAATTTACAGCATCCAAACTTGCCTTTAAATAACTGCTTTGCATGTATATACAAATGTCCTTTGATGTCAAATGTTCTTTGGAATAATTCAGTTCTTCAGTAATGACCTCTGCTCTTGCTGCTAGAAAATTAAAGCCACTGTTTGACCCCAAGAATCTGGTTAGAGGTAAAGCTGGTGCATGTAGATTGATGTAGGGCCTTGGCGGTATACCTTCAGCACCAAATCTTACTGCATTAACATGCCAATTGGAGTAACTAGACAAAGGTTGATCTGAACCCAACTTCAGGTACCAATTTACAGCATCCAAACTTGCCTTTAAATAACTGCTTTGCATGTATATACAAATGTCCTTTGATGTCAAATGTTCTTTGGAATAATTCAGTTCTTCAGTAATGACCTCTGCTCTTGCTGCTAGAAAATTAAAGCCACTGTTTGACCCCAAGAATCTGGTTAGAGGTAAAGCTGGTGCACGTAGACTGATGTAGGGCCTTGGCGGTATACCTTCAGCACCGAATCTCTCTGAGGATGTAGCTTCTTTCTGATCATCATTAGATAGCCTCAGCGATAATCCATAGCTACATTCCAAATATCCATTCCCTTCATCTGCTGAGATTGTGGATGGAAATTGTTCAACCAATACTCTGTTTTTGTCATTCTGAGTATTTTTCATCATGGTGACTTCTCCACTATTTAAGTCACACACTGCATTAATATCTGAAAAGAAGTAAAACATTAGATGAATCGCTTTTCTCTTTAACCAACCTTCCAATAATGGCTTTCAAGATGCAGTAACGATATGTGTTTAGACCAAAATAACAGATGCATACATGCCAACCCCTGACGAGGAAAAAGTGTAATCCAAGTGGTCAAAAAGAGGAATCCAAGCAGAAAAAGAGTAATCCACATATAACATACTACAATTACAATTAACAATGATTTATTTGCTTTTCTCGTCTTTTATCATTCATTAATGGTTCAAGTGTTCATATGTAGCACTTTTAGCTTTAGAAAGCAACAGATTGTTATGTTGCATTTAAAAACATTTTGTACCAGCTGAGGCCATGAATGTTTTGCATACCAGTAGAGCACTCAGTACCTGGTTACTTAGCCTGGACCTGAATTCAGTTTTATTTTTGTTAACAACACTGAACAATAACTCACAGTCAGCATTAGAATGGTAAAGAACCAATATTCCTTTCATAATCTGACAAAGAAGAGGAAATTTATTTCTTCCAGTGATAGAGTCTTTTAGCTGGGAAATAAGGTGCCATTGCACATCAACTCTATCTGCATTAAGTATATTGTCAGGTAGAATCCCAACTTGATACTTCAGGAATTCTTCTTCCAGATGATCCAAGTTAGACAAGGGTGGCAATAGAAAGGGATATCTCTTGACAGAGAATCTAACACTTTTGAAGCTTTTTGACTGTCAGCTGCAAACCCCATACAGTTCTGCCAACTTATGTCATGTTTCTTCAAAACATTGTCAAGCAAATCAAAAATGTTTTGTCCAGTGGAATCTACTGTTAATTCTGGTAAAGAAAGAAGAACACTCATGACTTTGCCTTTTTCACTGTCAAAGTATCTAACACATACTGGGTACAACTTTTTATCATCATAATCACAACTCCCCTCTGTGGCAATACTAAACGGCCCAATTTTCATTGCTTCTGCAATTTTAAGTGAAGTATCTTCTGATAGGCACCAAACAATGTGAGATGATTTTGTTCTTGCACAAGCATATTTTTCCGCAATTTTCGAATCAGGAAACATCCGCTTGAACAAGGGACCAGCATGGTCTGCTACCGCTAAGGGTAGTCTGTGTTCTATTCAAAACTCGGTAAATAACACCTCAGCATTTATAGTATTCAAGTCTGCACTTGAGCTCTGCTGTAAATAAGAAGTTACCTTAGTATTAGAGTTCGTAATGCGAGCTTATTCGATGTGTTTCCTTGTTTTCATGTGTTTTTCCACATCAAATTTACCACCATGACCAATGCTAAAATCGTTTCCGCACAGTCTGCAATGAGCATGATGCTGTCCTAGAATGGAACGCTGTATTATGCCATTCATATATTCATCTTTGAATCTTTGGAGGACTCGTTGTTTTGCTTTTTTCTGATCCATCTGCGAAATTCTTGGGAAAAAAAATGTGCTCTAACATACACAAAGACTAGAATCCATCTTAACATCTGAAGCCATTTAGCGCCAACGATTAGACGTCACGTGATGATGCCCTCGTCGTGTTTGGAGGATTGATTACATTTTGCTTTGTTTATTATTGACTTTTTCTAACCCATCTGTGAAATTATTTAAGAGATATTTTTTGCACTCATAAACGCATTGAGAATTTTTTAATACTTTTTAGCGCAAAAAAACTTTTAGACTGGTTCTGCACTATACAAAATTAGAACAAAGAGTACGTGCATAATGATTTAAACAAAATAGAAACCAGTCTGTTCTCTCCTCACTAAGCCGCTATAAATAGAATATGAGGTCGAAAGTTTGAAAGTATCTTAGTAACATGATAGTTGCTATAAATAGAACATGAATATTAGGAAAGTCCACGGACAAGTATACTCGTATATCGTAGTTATGTAGAAGCAGGGTATTTTTTAATTAAAAATAAAACAGTATGTAAAATATAAAGTAATGCTAATAAAAACGAAAAAAAAAATATTTTTTTTTTTTGCAAGATGGATATATCGAAAAAGCGTAATCTATAAACGTTAACGCGTAACGCGGAATTTAGTGGGAAAAAGCGTAATGATTACGCCAAAAGCGTAATGGTTGGCATGTATGTCTAGCTCTTAAGTCAGCTTCATTGATGTTTTTCTATTAATTGAGTTATGTTTGAATGATTTTTCAAAGAACATGATTCCATTTGGCTTTCAACATGCATATATTTTGCACAGACAAAATTAGTCTAAAAGTCCTAGAGAAAATAAGGAACAAATTATAGTCAAGATCTTTAATTTTTAAATCTTCTCCTTCTACAACAAACTAAGGCTATGGCTGTACCACATTGAATGATCTATTGGTTACTTACGGGCTTTTCTTAGAATTCTTCTATACATGCAAAGAATCATGTAAGTTCTGATAGATAGTTTGTTCTTACTGTCATTCTGCTGGAGAGCATTACCTGAAGTTTCACTACTTGCATGTAGCAACTGCTTCTTTCTGGGAGTATTATTCAGATTGTGTTTGGAAACAATCTGGCATCTGTAACAAGTTAAAAAGAAAACTTAGTTATTGATTCTGATTCATGTCCAGGAATTATAATCAATGTGAAGAAGACAGTGAAATACTTCAAGACCAAAAAACATTGGGGAAAGAATTATAATTATGGCATTGGGTTGATTCCTAAAATTACTGACAACCTTACATCCCTTGACTGAGGGATCAGCACAAATTTTGTGTGGTTTCATTCTAGAATGAACCAGACAGTCACCAGTGTAAATGTGTATTAACTGCATGTTCAATACAAGTAAAAATTATATATTTTATGCAGTATATGAAATTGATGAAAACATAAAGGGATATTTTTTTCCTCTTTGAATTCTTAAATGAAGCATGATGCAAGTACTGGAAAGTATTATAAACAAATTGTTTCAAATTTGGCCCTTTGCATATCTTAAATTTTCCCAAGCATATTGCAAGCATTCAAATCAACACAAATCCTTCTAAATGTTAAAATATATTTAGAATATCTATACAGGCTATATCATGCTAAACACGATTTTTGATGCCCCAACGCAGTCATGTTTTGAAAACCAGTTTTCAGTCATCATATCAATAACATAAAGAAATTAATAATATTTATACCTATAACTTGTATACACAGTAAAAAGTCTTGCTTAATATTCAATGACAACTATTACATTTGTATACAACTGATTGTAACTGGTGAGTTAGGAACTTGTTGGGTTTTTTGTTTCTCAATGTGGTGTGTGTAATGTAAACCTCAGAAAGAAATGCCCAGATTGCACTTCTGTTTGACTGCACAGTACTTTTGTAATCTTTTCCAAAAACTCTCATAATTTGTTTTGTTTTACTTTCCTCTTGATCTATTCAAGACCATGGACCAAAGGAAAATTTAGGTGATTCAACTGCATACACACCCACATGATCAAATTTTAATTCATGTCTTACTACAACTTTCATTCACTATATTCTCTATATTAGCAAATTATTTGTTCTGGTTATACACTGTTTCCAGAAACATTTCAGTGGCAGGTAATAACTGCACCAACTTTTGTAAGAGTTGTACTTTTCATAGCAATTATTTGTAAATGATCAGCTGAAAATAAGAATAGTTTTCAGGAATGGAAGATTAAACACAAGTTAAACATATTTAACCTGTAATTGTGTGACCCAAAATATACATGACTAATGGATAACGTCCTGGGATTCTATCATACTATATAAAAACACAGGTGCTCGACACCGAGCTTGATGAGAAATAAAAAAAAAAAAAATAATCTTTTTATATAGTATGATAGAGAGGGTCGTATGTCTGAATGGGTCATGGGGGTAATCTAAGGTATTTTTCTCACTCTGTATGATTTTTTTCTCCTTTAGATTATTTTTTTTTTCTTCACATCATGCTCGCGTCGAGCACCTGTGAAAAAAAAAACTGGTCTTTGAAAACTTGCATTATGAAGGAGTGGATTGATTGATTGCTATAACTTGTTTGCATTATGTATACCGGAAACGTTCATAACCTCCTAGATATTGTTTAGCCAAGAAAGGCACTCAAAGATTACAAAGTCGGAGATTTGGTTTCAGAGTTTTGGGATTACAGAATAAATTAATGGAAGGATTGGAGGTAATTTTGATTCTTTTTAAAAAAAATTATATTACATCAAATTTGTAAAAGATAACATGTATTGGCTCTATTTTCATAGGCTGGCTGTACATTATAAGTCCTACATGTAAGACCTTGACGCTGATATTTATGTTAATGGGTGTGTTGCACTAAAATAAAAATAGCATTTTCTGTGTCTTACATTGTAGGACTAGGCTTTACTTCAATTGGATTTCTTTTGTTTGTCTAATGGAAAAGGAAATATGGTGTCCATGATGCCAATCTAATGTTCTATTTTACCTGTTGCATAAGAATTTGCAAAAATGCAAGCATCACTGATCTCTTAACTTCATAAAAGACAACAGGCTACATCATTAAAATGATTATTAATATTTTTGTTTTTAAAGGCCAACATGCCAAACCACATTTTTATCAGCAATATATATATATATATATATAAATATATATATTGTTTACCCCAAGTAATCAATTCCCATCACTACTAAATGGCATGGAATGTACTGACTATCATTTAAAAAGTTTGCACTTATTTTTAAATTTAGTGTTGAAACAAGTGCTTGTGTGATTCCACCATCACCAAAAACAGCTACGACAATAGCAACAAAATAGGCCATTAAGATGGCAAAACAGACTAAGATAAAGTCCATGGTAAGATAAAGATGCAGCAATTTCAAACATTCTATAAACTTTATAAGCAGCAAGCATTTTGTTTTATAATTAAGGGTTGATTATAGTAGCCTAGAATGCTGTATTATCACTATACTTAATGTTGTTAATGGTGCATATTAAAACCAGTCTGTTATTGATGTATTGTTATAAATTCGAAAGTTTCTGACTTTCTCTATTCCTATAAAAAAAACTCTTGGTCAATCCAATCATGTAAATTTAAATTAAACCACATACCGGCATAGCATATTATAATAAACATATCTGGCTGCATATAATAATAAAGGATGCAACTACTCAGTTGAACATACTTATGTCTGTTAAGTTGAAATCCACGATAACAACAGAAATTAAACATGAAAGAAAATACATATCACTTAGTCAACATTTTGTCAATTTTGGCCCATACTGGCTACCATAGAATGTAATTCCAAGCATAACCGTATAAGGACGTGTGTGTCACTATCAGTATATGACTTGTAATCATTCAACATCAGAAGATACACTGAATATATTTTGTAATCAAAGCCAGTGCAGGTAATATAAGTTCTATTGGAGTTTTGTATGATCAACATAATTGCATGCTCTTTACTAGCTACAACTTTACCTGTGTAAAAACTGATAGACAACACGTGATTCAAAATCTAATTTGAAAATTTTGTTTGACACGATACTATAGAGCCTGTAATAATACAGCGTTGGAGTATACAGTGAAATAATTATACATTAGTTTTTTTACAGAACTGATCCAAAAGATGGCAGAATATCAAAGAGGCGATGATAAACAAGAAAATCAGTGAAGTGCTAAAACCATCATGAAACCAGTATATAGACAGATAGATTTTCAAAATTAAAATGAATCCTATGGCCTTTATGGGCATTCTTGATATTTGAACCTTTCAATTGTTTGTCCGTGTTGAACAAATTAAAAATTAAATGTATTCTTATATTCTGCAATATTTATTCATTATTGTTGATCTGATGTTTTATGCCAGGTAAAAATCAGGGATCCTCGGATGACATGTCCAAGGATGCCTCGGACAATATGTCCTAGGACACCTTGGACAATATGTCCTAGGAGACTTCATATGGTATGTCCGAGGAAACCTTGGACACCTCAGAATATTGGTTACAAATAACCTTGGAAGTCTGGTCAACCTCAAACGTTTCACATAAAAACCTTGGACATTGGTTTTTAAAAAATTTGTCCTTGGACTATTACCTCGCAAAGTCAGCAATCAGCACTCCGAGGTTTTAACTACAAACATTTGTCAGAGGTTTCATAGGAAACCTATGAATATGTACAGCTGGGAAACCATCTCCAAAAATTTTGTTCTAGATATGTGCATTAGAACTAATATTATCCATTGTTGTTAATGTGATGTCATCAGTCATGTGCACTTCGATGTCCCCCATTTTTATTCCTTAGCCACACCAACTGGTACCTAACAACACTGTTCTTCCAAGATAATTATAATGGCATGTCTCATTTTGTGCATAAGAATATAATATAGCACATTCTGTAGGGCATGTTAACCTCATGAGACCAAATTCATGACTCTTCCATTTTTTTCTTTAAATAAAACTACATTGACATTTCAACCAAATTTGCTATTCTTTCAAAAACAAATAGATCAATCAATAAACAGACCAAAAGAAACCCCCCAAAGAAACATATTGATTTTCAATTTTTGTTGGCTGAAATCAATCTTTTAGTGTTTGTTCATGATAAAAATTCAATCGTTAATATATGTTTTCATATTACTAAAAGTATTTCAAGAACTGACTGACATTTGACACCAAGTCATGTTCCGTTAGGCCCATGTTTAATATCAAAGAAGATAAAACAACATCTTTGAACAGTTTTCACTTTCATACAAAATCATTCTCCATCCATCATCTCCACCAAAAATACAAGGTTTGACCATACTAAATAAAATTTGCTTGTAAGCTGTCTTTGGAACAAGCACTTGCTTGCATGAAAAGTATTTGTATATAAAAGTTCTGGCAAAATACACATGCTATGAAATTTTAATTCCATAACTGATATTGTAACCCAAAAATGATTGTCCAGAAATATTCCTTCAAGATGACAATGATTGTCATCTTGATTGTCCAGAAATATTCCTTCAAGATGACAATCATGGGAACATAATACTGTAACAAGATTACCAGTTGGGATTTCGGATTTAAAACACAACGTAATTGATGGTGATACAAATACGATGTTTATTGACAAATAATTTGAATGTGAAATTTATTATGATTAATATGTGCATGTATATGATCAATTAACATAAAATGCACTGACTTCATGAAAAATACCAATAAATGACCTTACACAGTACAAAGACAAGGGGTGAATGATTCGCTGTAATTTCACCATGAAAACAATGATGCGTTTTACTCAACAGTAAACCAAGTTTTAGTATTTTGCTCATATAGTAAAATGTATCCACTTAAATAGTGAAATTATGTAAACAAAAAGGAACAGATATACGAATGATCTCTACGGTCCCAAAAACACACTGGCTTTTACGAACTCCAAAAATAAGCCCACGGCTAAAATATTACAAGTTAGGAGTTATACACATCGTCACCAGCACACTCGGCTAGTAAATTATCACTTCAGACTCAATCTGATCAATCTGGTCAGCTGAAAATATATCTAAAGTCGTGAACCATACATGACACAAGCATATATGATAAAACATGCAGTAAGCACAATAATCACAAAACAATAACCAAGAAGTGAACTGAACCATGCCAGAAAAGAATCATAAGGTACTAAAAGTTTCTTAAAAATGCAATTTTATTTTGCTAATATAACTATCTTGCTATTTAGTTGCCAAAAAAATATAAAATATTTGCATTATACCACGTAGACTGAATCTACACATAAAATATACAAAGATAAACGTGGTAATACAATGGTTTTTAACTTCTACACAAGAAATTAATAACTCACATACGAGACTTAACAGCTGAAGATGTGCAAGTCCTTAAAGTGGACCGCTAACTGACAAGACATTCCGTAATCCCAAAGTACATGTATTTAATTTTAAAAAAAGGATTTATACAATTCTGTGACACATACACAAAAAAAAATTTTCTAAAAAAAATCACAATATTGTGTGTTTATCAGAAATAACTGGCTCTATTTGATAGCAATATGCATGAATGCAGTTCAGAACTTGATTAATCCATCATTCGATACAAGTCAAGAACTTCCAGCTTTATTGTGTCTTTTTTTAAGGGTATTTACGGTAATATAAAGTGTAATATATGCGTCACTTAGATCAATAACTAAATAATATTTTTATCTTGAATATATGTCATGGTGATAAAGTTTTGCTACTAGAAGCAAAATGGTGGCACAATGTGTACTTTCACAGCATTGTGGATACATGTAATTGCATACACAATCTACTTCAATTTACAATGACTTTGAACTTCCAAAATATCTATGCTCCTACCATAACCCCAAGTAAGTAAGCAATCCATAAATTTTCCGGATTTAGGTATGTGACATACCTATCATGTTTATCATGTTCAAACCGTTTATATCCTTTAGGTCACAGAGACCATGACATCTGAACCCTAAAACCAATACACTTCTTTATTAACTAAGTGCAAGCCATCCACCAAGATTGATTCAGGTCTGTGATTTATTACTAGTGATATTGTATGGAAGCCTTTATTTGTTATCTTTAGACCCTAACATTGTCAGGGTTTTTTCCTTCCTGTATGTGATTGCCATCCTTAGAATTTGGTGCACACATGTAGCACTGAACTAATGTACAAAAACTATTTTTCTATTTTTATTTACATTGACCTTTTTATTTATTTTATTATTACTATTTTTATTTACATTGACGTTTTGTCCCCAAGATCAATGAGCTTCTATCTCCTCTAAAATTAAAGTCAATCTATAAAGTGTGATCTAAGTATGTGATGTGGAACTAATGTTTAAGAGTGGAAACTATTTTCGTTCTTTCACTGACAGTAGCCTTCCTTGACCTTTCAAGCATACAATCAATATAAATTTTTTTCCAAACACCATGTGGAAGCAATTATTTCAAAGTTTGATTCATGTTTGTGACACATAAACCATTTTGCTTATTTCAGTAATACTGACCTTTGATCATAAAATCAACAGACTTCTTCCCCATCTAAAGTGCAAGCCACCCACAAGAGTTGGTCTGGAAATATGATGTGATCTGCAAAACCCATTTTGTTTGTACTGCAGTGATCTTGACCTTTGAATTTTTGACCCTAGAAGTCAAAAGGCTTGTTCATTACATATTCTGTAAATATTGCTGCAAGGACTCTTCATCCAACCATAACCCAAGAGCTGCTAACAGATACCAGTCTAAAATGTACATTTATGTGTTCCAGACACATTTGTTGCATCAATTGCATCAAATAGGTGACATTAGACTCAAAAGTGTTAATCATTATCAGCACAGGTTCGGGGTCGATTTAATGGACACAAACTATTACAAACTTATGGAGAGTTTTGCAATATTACTGATGCTTAACACGTGCAGGGATAACAATTGGTTGAATCACCAATTTTAGTAGTATGATCACTATGGCAAAAGCAATGGCACCTTCTGTCGTTCAGTATTTGTACAACGACATTGCATAACTTCAATAATGAAGCATGCCAGATAAGCAGTGTATCCATGTATTTCACCCATTTAAAACAGTTTTTCTTCCAGTATGCATACCATAGGGCATTTTTCTTTCAAACCAGTAGATCAATGTTAATGTTCATATATTTATGTAAACAAACAGCTGATTTAAGCATCTATTATTGCCTGGTGCGACCACGTACACTATTGATAAAATAAAATAAAAATGCACAAAATTAGGATTTTAAAAAAGTATGGTAAACCAGTCTAAAATCTATTGTCAAAACTGACAGAGTACTAGCTTGTTACTTGCACAAAATCAAGCTTTCAGAGAGATATCAAACAGAAGCTAAATATCTTGGGAGAAAGAGGGAGAAAATCTGCAAGCCTGAAAATGTATAAAAAAAATTAAACATTTTTTTAGCTTTTTCCAGTCAAATGGCAGTGAGATTAATGATTTGCGGAGGCATCGAGTGCAGCTTGAAATGAACCATTGCAGTCGCCATTGCCAGTAGGTTGCAGGTAAAATGTGTAAATATGATAGTTATAGATGAATAACACTGATGCACATATTTGTTCTACAAATTGTAATGTATTTAAATTGTTGAATATTTTTATGACATTCAATGAAACACAGTAAAAGAGGACATTTTTTAATCATGACACACTACAGTTTGTAACTACATAGTTATCTAGTCAAATTTTATAAAGTTTTGCAAAATATTTTCATTTAATTAACCCATCCTGTATATTCTAATTAAAAATAAAAACCAATGGATCATAATAAAATATTGAAACTTTTAAAACAAATGTTTAGACTGGCATTATCAATTATACTTATGATTTTTACAAACACATTAAAATCATGCTCTCAAATGATATTGTTATAGATGTGAACTTTGCATTTCTTAGACACTGGTAGGTTCTTTTCCAGGAGGTGTTTCTTATTATTATTATTGTTGTCATTTTACTTGTACAAGTATTATCATTATATACCAATGTTTCAAAATATGACAATATTATTGCTATACAAACATGAAATATCACAATATTGCTGAAGGCATATTGTTGCAGCTCTATTAACTTATAATACTTGTTCTTTCACTGGATAAGGATCTTTGACTTGGGCATACCACCTGGAAAATGTCCATGTATACTAACTAGGATTCATAAATTAAATATTTTCACACATTCCCACAAAGTACAGATTGTGCTGGAAAAACATTTTAGCCATGAACCTAGCTCAAAGTTTTTAGCTTGGAAACTACTGAGGTTTCACAATTGACTATACATGTGTACTTCCAATCCTATGGAAATATTTATTCAACAGTCAACAGGAATACTCTTGTGAATTGGGGGTGAACCAAAACATATGTACCAGGTATAGACACGCCACATTACTGATACACTTATCAATTTGATGGTCTTCCTATCTTTAGAAGGTCTGTCAGTGGTAGCTGGTTCCCATTTATCTGTTGACAGATTGATTGTTTTTTTCCAGTATGCAGATTAGACAGACACTGACTGACATAAACTTAGGACCTATGTATATGCCATTCTCATCCATGACCAGATAGCAAAAATACATTAAAATTAACAACCTAATGTCATTGACTTTAATTCAACCTTTTAGGCAATTTCAGGCTGCCCCATTAAATCAGATACACGATTCATCTTTGTTTTGCACAACATAAATGCTTATAAAATACCATAACCACCAAACAGAATTCAAAGTAACATATTTCAGTGTGTGACACACTGGAAGTGAAGGCATCAAATTAGACCTATATCGATACAACCAAAGTAACTTCACACAATGCGGTCATTAAATAAGGAGTAAAGTACTCATTATACATCATGAACACATCTGAAATGTCAACTTTATCCTCAAATTGTTGTTGGGATAACATAATTAACACATAATCAGCAAAATGTAGGAATATTATTAACCATGTCACCATGTGTTAATTTGTACAAGGCGAGCAGGTGTTGTCAATATGTTTCTTATTTACTGACCAAAATGAGTGTCTGTGAATGTGACACCTCATTTGAATTTTTAATTTAAAGAAAAAAGATGACTAATTATTATTCATGACTGCTGAATATTAAAGTAGCTTGTATATGATAAGTATTGTTTTGTAATGATTATCCATATCTTGTATTGATATGTGTATCAGTATGGCAAAATAATTCATGCATGATATATGGATTAGTGTGCATACTACATGTATCAGATTGTCTCAGTGGATTGATTTCAGCACATACGTAGTTGATATCAGAATGCATTTCATAACCTGATCAGGTCACTTCCTCTTCAGACAGTAGGGCAAGAAACAGGAAGCCCATGGATGTTAATGTTGTAAATGCAAAGTTGTATTTAAAATCAGTCTATCACATGAATGCTGGGATATTTATTTTAATATACAGTCGACTCCGGTTAACTGCACACCCTCTGGCTCGTGACAAGACCGTGCAGTTAACCGGAGTGTGCAGTTAACCGGAGTACAGTACATTACATTATTAAGCATTGGAAAAAATCCGGACTGGCATGATTGCGTGCAGTTATCTAGAGTGTGCAGTTAACCGATGTGCAGTTAAGTGGAGTCAACTGTACCCATATCATGTATTTTCATATTTTTTAAATCCATATAATTATTTCCCATGACAATGCATCAACATGATGACAGCAACCTATTAACCATGTTTGACAAAAGGGGGCCAATCAGCACCCATCATTTAATGTTTGCCAAAAGTTTGATCATAATGGACGAACCTCATAATAAAATCAGCTAATATTTACACAACCTGTTTTACATGTTATTTCCATAAAAACAAAATATATAGCCACATTTACTGTAGTATTTTCCTCTTTGATGCCTGCAACAACACTCTTGCATTGCTGGATAAGTCAAAGTTGACAGATTGCTAATCAATAGGGTTACTCTGAGGACGAAGCCAATTGCAATTTGGTGGTAAAACTTAGGAGATTCTAATGAAAGACAAAGCTTTGAAAGGGGCAGTAAGTCATTTGCTCGATTCTTGCAGAATATTACAGCATTGTAATTGTAATTATGTGTAACATTTATACTTAATTACTAGGGTTGTTTAGTATGAAGAATCACCTTTGCAGTGTTTCATTTCATGCGTATTTAAGAAATGGGCTTGAGTATTTTGTAGAAAAATATGTAGATTGTTAGCTTGTGGTCAGAATTAATTTTGTAATTTTGCTATTAGGTTACTTCGTAGTAGACTAGTGCATTTATTAATGTGCTATGTTAAAATTTACACATGCTTGAATTGTGAATTAATTAGGAAAATTGTTGAAGTGTGTAAAGTTACAATGGACGTATGCATATATCAGAGCATGGATATTTGAATATTTGTGTACTTTGTATGAATTGTAATGTAAATAAATGCATCTGATTGTTGTGACATTGTCATCACTACTGACCGGTTTTCCGGTCACGGGGAAGTAAGTCTGTAACCCTGCAGACCGCTTTACTGGTCTGGGGCAGTGTGCTCATTTAACGTCATAGTACCAGACTACATACATTTTGGGATATCTCTAAGAAGTCCCTTATTGTAATGTAGATATTATACTTGGATTATCTCGCGAGTTAAGCTTGAATTCAACTAGAAATATCGAGGCAAGCCCGCACATTCTAAGCGTGTTTTCCGAATGGTGAATTTCTATTCAAAATGGCGAACTTCGACGCAACATGAGAATGAAGTGTCAGATTATGAATTATCAAAAAATATTTAGCTGTTGTAACCTAACACAGTTGATTGGAAATGAGATAAAACATCTGGAGATGCATTTGAATGTGCTTTTGGGAGACAGTGATGACGATACAGAGGACTTTGAAGGTTTTGAACCAGACGAAGTGTGCACTCCACGTGTTTTTGTTCTCGACGAACCAAAGTGATTTATTTCAGTTTTCTGAGAGAGTTGGACCCACCAAAGTGTTGAATGGCTCCAGAAAAGCTTTGGAATACTTAGAAATCGTTGATTTAGACAAAATGTTTTAAATTATAATTCATTTAATGTGGTAAATAATTGCTTGTGCATTTTACTTGTTGTGTTACCTATTTGCACCTGTATATTAAAAGTTTTAATATATATGCACATTTTGTTGAATTATTCATACAAGTTGATTTTTAACCTTTATTTTGATACCAAATACAGCAAGAGATCTTTAAAATCGGCAAAGTTATGTTCTTTCAAAGTCCACAGGTCATTCTGCTTTACAAGTCCAAAGGACTTAGTGTTTGGGGCTCAAAGCCTGAGAGTTACTTAGTGATGAAAGGGTTAATGGGATTAGGAATATGTACGGATGTGATGCATTTTGTTTATGTACGTATGAGAAGTAATTGATACTCTGCTTTTATTACAACGTTTTATCATACATGAACGTACAAGTATTTTGATGTGATTGGATGCATGACTAAAGATATATAATAGCTGTTATCTGATGACAGGCTGGGTGTAGTGTGTGCTGAGAGTGCTAAGGAAAAATATTGTACTGTTTTCACAGGCAGTTTTTTAGGGGACAGCACTTATGGTTCAGTTGAGTCCCGAGTCCCCTAGTGATGGGGACAGAAGGGCTGGGTGTAGTGTGTGCTGAGAGTGCTAAGGAAAAATATTGTACTGTTTTCACAGGCAGTTTTTTAGGGGACAGCACTTATGGTTCAGTTGAGTCCCGAGTCCCCTAGTGATGGGGACAGAAGTGAGACGGTACCTGGACGTTTCGCCCCATGGATGTTTCGGCCCAAGACATTTCGCCCCACTTCAATGGACATTTCGCCCCACTTCAATGGACATTTCGCCCCACATGGTTAATGGACGTTTCGGCCCACATGAATGGAAATATTGGACATTTATAGAAATTCACAACCATTACAAAATGATCAAAAATATAATGTAATGCGAGAAACGACACACACCAGCAAGCATAAAAATAAAAAAAATTCCAAATTCTGTCTCAGTATAATGGTAATGCAAAAAACGACACACATCTGCAAGCATACAACAACAAAAATCCCTAATTAAATTTAATATAATAAAACAATGACAAATTATCATTGTATTGATTATATCCAAAAAGAAAATATAATAATAAAACATGGGTAATTTGACTTAGTGGCTGTCCCTACATGGAAAACTGTGACTTTATTGTTCAAATATATTTTATAAAGTAAACAAACGACATACGTTTGGCGAAACATACACATATAAAACAACTTTTTTATAAGCAGGGGTGCATTTGTCTGGTGCCATAAAGAAAAAATGTTCTGGCGTTCACTATTTCTCCCAGCAAGTGTTAATAGGACTTAATTACAGGCAGGTAACGTCTTTGATCTTAATAGTTAAATAATCTACTAAATGTGATATCAAGGTAATTAAGCTGCTGCCAGGGTTTTGAGTAAGTCGTGTTAGCTTTTATGAAAAGGAAATTACAATTTAGCACATATGTTATGGCGTTCACTAATAACTAAAATAATGACATATAAATAAACGTTTGATCTTAATATATACAAATCTGATTTGTAGGATAAAATTTAGGATTTTTCAAGTGCATTGTCCAACAGATAGTTTGTTATAGAAGCTCGTGCATGTGTTTGCATGGAGATTTATCAGTGGCTATATAAATTGCAGTATTTCCTTTTCTTGGTACTAGTTGTTTTAAAATCACGTAAATCAATAGATCAAACCATGTCTTCGTGCATTTACAGCAGAAAACAAGTTACACGTCGCCAGCAAGCCATATATTGCGATATTTGCGGCCTGTGGCAACACAGAGCATGTGGAAATACTGGTAAGTTTATTTATTTATTTCTACATCATAGATCATTCCGTAATTGAACGGGCATAACAAAATAAATACATTTTTTTTAAAATGGTACTAACAGCTGCCTCGCTTGACGCTCAGCATTAAGAGGTTAGTGTTAAGACTGGTCGGCCTGGTGTCAGGATAATGTGACTGGGTGGGACATCATGCTACATGTCTGCGGCATGATGCCTCAGTGCTAGACATCACTATAAACTGCCTCACAGCAGACATCGTAGCGATATGACTGAAAAATTGTTAAAGCTACGTTAAAAATCCTAATCAAACAAACGAACAAAAAACATTTTTTTTATAATAATTGTATGTATCAAGTGACCTTTTCTCGCATGTTATGGTTCGTGTTTCAGTATATCCAAATGTCTTTCAAAATAAATGTTATTATAAGACAAATATAATTAACTAACTGATACTAAAAAATGGTTTCTACATGTATTTACAGGTTTATCAAGCTACAAGTATGGTCTTCTTAGACGTAAAAAGATATCTTTTCAGTTTATGTGTGACCTGTGCAGTTCTAAACCTGAGGTAAGATTTCAATACAAACGAAATATTTTAAAAAGAAAGACATGCTACAGTAGCTGATTCCTATTCGCATTCGATGTATTTAAGCTACAGTTAAATAAAAATTGCCAACAAAACGTGGAACGCTGCCTACTTTCTCCCTATCACAAATGCTGGTAGATTAGTAAAAATAATGTTTCTTGTATCAAATATTTCGTTGTTTTTTCTTGGGCTACACGTCGTACCATTCTAGTAAGCGTTCTTATGTGCACTTTTATAATGTTTTAACATTAATACTGTTTACAGGCAGATGGCTACGATGTCGAAATGGACTTAAGCGGCATACCAAATACATCTGCCAGATTTGAAATGTATACCGGTACAGCACGGGGGTCGATAGAGAGCACGAGAAATTCGACGTCAATTTCTATCAATAAAGATGATATTTCGACAAGGTGATTGTTATTTTATTTATTAAAATCGTACGGGTGCTTGCATACGTCTTTATGTGTAAATACCATATTCGGTATAGTCAAACTTTTTTTTTTTTTATATATTTGATTGTATGTTTTCAACATTTTCTGACGAGTTAATACATATTTCTAATTACAGACTGGATAGAAATCAACAAGTGAACGAGTTTACGGTCAACAATGATGCTGCATCAACATTTGCAGCCGACATCTCTTCATTTGACGTTGAGCGTCCACACAGATCTTTGACACAAGAAGAAGAAGAAGCGTAAGTTTAAAATCGAAGCGGAGCGAACAAGAAAGCGCAAAAATTCCAAACAATTTATTTCAGTAATATTGATTTACATAAATAACTTTTGTGCGTGTAAAATATTCTTTTTTTTTTTTTTTTTTTTGATAATCACGATTTTTCGCCTTTCCTCAGGTCAGTTAGGAATGAAACTGTTTATTGAGAAGTGCCAGTGGATTCTGAGGATAGTATAACCTTTGAAGTAGTAGCTTCAGGATCCACTCGAGGAAAAAGGAAATTAATATCTAGTGCTGGATATTGTTTTGTTGTTAAGCGTGAGCTAAAGAATGGAACCATTGAATGGCGTTTTAGCGTGCGTGGGAAGAATACGCAATGCCCTGCAACCGTGCGACAGACAGAAGCCGACTTTTTGCCAAGTCATCAGAGCCATAGCCACACTGCCACTCCTGGGTTAGCAGCCGTTAAAATCAAAACCGAGGTATTTTGCAGAACATGATTAATCTGTATAAATACTTGGTCTATTCTATCAATATATTATTAACAGTATATGTTTGTTTAATTTTAATCAATTTACTTATAATTAATGTATGCTAAATCCAGAAATATCGCTTTATTGTCTACATTAAACGAGATTATGTTGATCTTCGTCTTCCAATCGTTCTGCTATATTAACTATGCAGTATTGAAAAGTTATACTGTGCC